>OW387149.1:26256965-27456965 GCA_936440205.1 Lepidonotus clava | reverse complement strand
GAACAGCTAACCGTCGCCGCTCCAGGGTTAAAAGTGGAGGTAGCACCCGACCAACACACGCCAACCCCACCGGTGGGGAACGAGCCAGCGGGAGCTCCCCTCCTCCACCACTTGCAGCCCACGGACCCCGCTTGTTTAGACTTGAGCAGCTTGACGTCGAGCTGCAACGCCAATCCCTCACCACTGCTATGGAACCAGCAGCAGTGGACACCAACCAGCCAGCCGGGGGGTCCACTGTGGCCGAGCCCACTTCCAACGACAAACCCACCGCAGGTGCCACATCCGTACCCCTCGAGCCAACCGTCGTACGACCCAACGGGGGCCGTTTCGGAATGGAGCCTACTAGGCCAAGACCCCTCAGAGCAATGCGCCCCTCGTCCTGCGAACGTATGAGAGGCTTGAGAATTACGGTCACCAAAGACGAGAGCGGGATCATCAGACGAGTGGTGAATGACAATGGGCAAAACCTCTACGAGCATGTCCCAAACTAAACGGACCAGGGGGCCCGAGAGGAGGGCATACTTCGGCGCATGGATGATAGTGGTGCGCAGAAGGATGAAGGTAACTTCGTTGTGAAAAAGTTGTAGACAAACTATACACTTGACTCTCTCGGACTAGTGCTAAAACCAATGACAATGAAGTGGTCAGCGCTTTTCATTTTAGCCATAGTAGGAGGCATTGAGGGGCTACGAAATGACTCCAGCCCAAGTGAAGGGCTAGCCCCTAATGCTGAAGTTATAGCCTTGGAACAATATGGGGTGGTGCTGAAACCAGGGAAGTTAATGTCCACCGCAGATATTACCCACGTCCGACAAGGTTTTCTAATCACCATTCCCCAGAGGCGCTCCTTCATCAAGGCTACCTTTGGCCAGGTCTGTCATCGGTACCTAAAAGGGGGAGACGCTCTTGACCGAGCCTGTTACCATGTCAGATCACTGGTGAATTGGATGGATCAGACATCGCAGGCGCTCAAAGGTCGGTATAGGGAAATTCTCAATGAAACCTTAAGCTCGCTAATTAAAAACAACCAACAGCGACCTCAAAATCAAGGGTCAGAGGTAGATTCAGGAGGAAGGGTCAAAAGAATGAAGAAACTACCCGTCATGCTGGACGACCCAGGTTGGCCGACATTTCCTATTCCAACCTCATGGAATAAGGGGCTTTCAGCTGATGTCAAGTATAACAGGGAACTGATTAAAGTGTTACAAGAGTCCTCCGACCAGATGATCGAAGACCTGGCACTGATGAACGAGAAACACGACGAGGCCGTAGAAAGGGTTAACCACGTCGTGATAGGTTTGCTGGATAATCTAAGGTCACTAAATAAGGCGCATAATACCACTCGCCGAAGAATGAAACTCGTCCAACATAAGGTGGACTGGATGGAACTGTACCTGAACATGATACCTGTAGCTCTGGAAGACAAACTAGGAGAAATGGTGTATCTCCAATTGGTGGTCGAGCAAACGCGTGTGTTCAGGAAAGGTGTGCAACACCTGACACGGGGCCAACTGACCATGGATTTGGTACCACGTCAATATATGGTTGGGGCGGTCCTGGAAGTCAATAGGTATCTGAAGGGAATCCATCCCAGGTTCCATGTGGCGTTTACAGACCCCTCTTTCTATTATGAGAACAGTCAACCTTCATTTAAATTTGATGAAACTACCCAAGAACTGATCGTGTATGTAAGGGTACCGGTGGTGGCCGACGAACATTTGTTTAGAGTCTACGAGGTCCTAACCTTCCCTGTACCAGTACCAGTTAGAGGACGACAAAAGAAGGACGCTCTCCAAATTGTTAATCTACCTAAAAGTGTGGCTATGTCCATGTCCCGCCAGTACTACGTACCACTGGCTAGCGGCAGTTGGTCAGGCTGTTATGGGCAGACCATCACGCTTTGTAAGGACCTGCCCTACATGAAAAAGATCACGGATAACACCTGCATTGCCGCCCTGTTGAGACGCGATGACACGGCCATACAAGAAAAATGTGAACTGGACTATCTTTTGGAAGCAGACTTTGGAGAGATGGCAGTGTATCTGGACGACGGAGACATGCTTGTGGTCAGTGCTGACACCCGGGGCCAGATGATTTGCAGAAATCAACCCGCGGTGGAGGTGAACATAGAAAACTATGCGCGAGTTCAGGTGGAATGCGACTGTGCATTCCAAACGCAGGGATCATGGATACCGTATAGTTTACGGAACTGTGACCGACACACCAGGATCACCACGGTCGTGTATCCACAAAACGACCTGTTGGAAGCGGCGAGTCGTGTGAAAGGATGGAACACTAATTTCACGAGGCCCGAGAATGAACCCACTATGTTAGAATCAGATCCTATCCCCGAAACGATTAGGAAGGAGCTACTGGAAATCGAGGAAAGCCTAAAGGTCAAAATACCTGTACCCTCTCTGGCCAAGCGGATCCAAAAACACCGGAAAGACTTGGCTAAAGGCATCAAGAAAGCGACTGACCGCTACGAAGTAGACAAACACGCCCCATGGTTTTCTATAGGTAACTTTGGGGGCGGCTTCGGCCTCCTCACAATCTTCTGCATAGTGATAGCAGTAACACTTATTGGGTGTATTCTCTGGAAATGCTGGCGAAGACATCAGGGCAAGGCTGCCCTAGCCGGACTGACTATGACTCTACCACGGGCCATGGCCTTGGAGACGGCGGACCCGGAGGAGCTGCTACGCCGTGAAAAGGAACTGAATGGATGCCCGGACACGACCGCCAACCCCACTGCGGTGGCCGTACTTGCTATATTATTGGCGGTACTGGTCATCGCCATAGTGGTCCTCGTGTGGCGAAAATGGAGGTACATCAGAAGGAAGACTGTAGATGGACTATATGTACAGTTTGCCAACCCACATATGATAGAGACAATCTTTCTGGGAGAACTGGCCATGCCTTCTGACCACACTTATACGGAAGGTTATGTGCTCATTAAGGATCTACTGGTGACCCAACTGTGTCTGAAGTACACCCTGACAGTTACCTGGGGGGCGCAGCTGATGGGAGCGGCGACTAGACCTGGACAACATCCATCTAAAGTACCACTACCGGATACCCTGAGAGTGTCTAAAAAACTAGCCCGTCTAATGATGAGTAATTTAAAGTACAATACCAGGGCCAGACTCCTGAGATACTCCTCGGGGCTAGCCACTCCTGTACCCATGGGAGTACCTCGCCTCATCGACGCAGGCTGGTCCGATGTCGGAGCGGACTGGCCTCAACCAGTGATGGGACGTGGAACAATGCCTAATGCCCCTCCTAGATCGACCACGCCCACCTCTACAGCGACCGGACCGGGGCCTGCCCAAAAGACAGTAAGACCAGGGACATCCGAAAAGGATCCAGGAACGGTTTATGAAGTTATCATATGACAATGTAACGAGTGTTAAGACCTGACCTAATGCTGTACAGGTAAAATTGGTGAATTAATAATTCAATAGTACGAGTACTAAAACTAAAATGTAACAGGGAATTCGCTGGGCTCTGCCTGTTTGGGTAGGTAAGGTTCTGTTGACTAACCTGATCAATGATAATTCACCAACCAGGGAAGCCTGAGTCGGGTAGGCTGGTCCAACCGTCTCCCTATGGACCCATGGGTTATCTAAATTTCTTTCAAGTAGAGTGTCCCATGCCCGGTAGCCTAGCTCAACACTCTTATTGTTATTGATTCGGCAACTCTTTTAAAGTAGGGAGCCATTCGGAACCGATCCTAGTGTCGCAAAATTTTAGCTTTTAAAAGAAACACAAAATTCTATACAATACCTATGTGCGCTCAACGGGACCAACGCTCCCAACGAGCGAAGTGAACTTCCCCAAGCAAGTACCATCTACACCTGACCCCTGTGCTGTTGTTACCGCTAGGATCGGGCGGCAGTACAGGAGTCACTTGGGGAACGCCACTGTCTATTCTTTAGCATGCTTACATATATAATCTTCTCAAAGATGAAGGGGCTGCACAAGCAGCAGGAGCCTGCCCACATGCCTGGTGTCAGTGGTGCCTGACAGGAGGCCGGACGTTGGGGTTACGCGTCACTGACGCTGCGAAGGGCACTGGGGTGGACGCCCGACCATGGCAGTCATTATGCCCCGGGGTGGGTTGGCTCCTGACAGCGGTCCCTTCATCACAAAAAAAAATCGACGGATAGAAAGTAAATTACTCAAAAACTAATATATAAAGCAGCCCAATATTTATTTAACTAAGAGCCCTTCCTCAGGGAATCCTGGGCAAGTTGTAGTAAGAGCATAAGAACGCAGAATATTTAGTAACATTCAAAGGGGGAACGCTCCGTGACAGCGCACGAGAGTACCTTATACGTGGCTCGTTTGCTTCTGGTACAGGCACGCTACAACGGGCGAGGATGTGTACAAACTCCTGCCAAGGCATGCTACATTCAGAAAGTATAACGGAGGTCACAAGGGAAAAGAAGTTACGGGAAAAATGCGGTGAACTGGCGACATTCACAGGGTGCTAACTCCTTTCTTCATAAAGGCGCCATTCACCTGTGAAAAAGCGCCTTCTCCCTGTGGGGGGGAGTTGTAGCTAAAACCCACAGGATGATGAGACGAGGCGCTGTACAAAATGTGTAGTCTCATCATCTTGGCTATGTGTAATGATCGCCGAGTCACAACATATCCTAGTCGTTGGGTCCTTTGATTTTACTGTAAATCAGGATCCAGCGAAATGCAAAAAATAACAAACAACTGCCCAAAGGTACAAGACTAAGTTATTTAGGCCATGTTTAGACCAGTTTTAACCGGGACTGAGACAAAACGGCAAGAAGTCAAGTTTCGACCCGGGTAAATTAGAAATAATTAAAATTAATAAAGAAGACGTGCGGCTTCAGAGCTGACCGCCGTCGAGAGAAAAAAAAACAAAAAAAACAAAACAAAATGAAATATTAGTCTTGACCGCCGTCGTGGCTCTAAAAGTAACCGGGTCTCCGCTCAACAGTTGAGCTGAAGAGGGGGGACACGGACTGCTAATTCCCTAACGAACGGCTGCAAAAACTTAGTTGACAACCCGTGGCTAATAGTCTACCCATTCTATTAGAAAGGAACCAAATTTCTAAAGCTGTCTATAGTACTAACATATTCCTGCCCCACGTGCGCATAGTTAGGATAGGCTAGGGGCGGAGTCTTTTCAGGAGTAGTCTTGACTCTCCACAAGGAAAAAACGGGCATAGACCTGAACAGAAGACGGGTTTAACCTTGTACTGTACTTCGGTAAAGGCCCGACTTACTAGGTGCTGTCTGGAAGTGAGTGATCTGAAGAGATGCATTTACACATCTCTATAATTTAAAGGGGGGGTAGGCTGCATATTAGAAAAAATATGCAGACTGCTCCCGATTATAACAATGGGAGACTCGGTGCTGCCCACTCTGGTTCCACGGGATGGGGGGTACCGACAACCCACGTATAGCTGATGAG
The DNA here is from genome assembly GCA_936440205.1 of Lepidonotus clava. Lineage (NCBI taxonomy): Eukaryota > Metazoa > Annelida > Polychaeta > Phyllodocida > Polynoidae > Lepidonotus > Lepidonotus clava. Next base: position 27,451,513 of record OW387149.1, on the reverse strand, counting down.
GATCGGTGTTCAGACCAAAAATAGACTGGTCTGAGCCCGATCCCTTCAAGAAATAAATAAAGTAACGAGTAACCACTAGATATTCCCATGTACAGTTAATAATCAAGGTCAATAATGACATGTATATTTGCGGAATGAGAATTTACCCTACTCCTATGCTGTGTATTGTACAAACTAAAATATTAAGTTATTACCGTGTTTAATAGACAAGGTACTTGTATGAAAATATCAGGGATACACCCATTTACTTAGAAACGGGATGTTAACTGATCAATGTAAACAGTGGAGCCTGACGCTCAGTCCCAGAACAGGTTTTGAGGACGAACGCCAGACTACCACTCTGTAATTCAAAATATATACCAACAGTATTCAAAAAAAAAAAAAAAATAGAAATATTAACATATATTAAATAGCAATAATAAGACATACCGTTCAAGCAATGGCTTCTCACAAACCCAAAAGTAGTTTTTCCACAAAAAAAAAAAAAATAATAACCCAATCCTAATAATCATTATTTCTCTCTCCCATCTGGGCGACACTGCACAAAAATATTATCTACAACACTTATTCTAACACAATGACACTGATGCAGTCTTGGTGTTAGACTAACGTGGGATGGGTATTCGTAGCCTTTGCTACACCCTCCCAAACTTACCTTGGAGTCGCCGACGGCCAGTCGGACGGCTCCACCTGTGGTGTCTCCTCATGTGGTCACCACGTGAATTTTTCCATTACCCTGTAAGGGGGACAACTCATCAAAGAATTCTGCCACAGCCAATCTAAAGCTGCGCAGTCTGGACCAAAGTACTTGGTCACCTGCAGTTACTCAAACTTACCAGGGTGAAAACCCCATGAAGCGCTTACACCTTATGGCGCCGCCATGGGAATTGTTTCCAATGTAGACATGTACACTACTGTCTTGTACGGGGAACGTCAAAACAAAGAATTCTGTTACGGCAAATCCAGTGCTGTACAGCCCAGACCGGAATCCCTGGTTATCCACACAACTCCATTGGTGCAGTGTCAGTCAACTAGTAGATAATAGTCATAAAATAACACTATAAGGCCAACGCGGCACAATCTACCCACACATTGAGAGCCTGCTTGAATCGGTAATGTCAACAAACCACTAGTCAGAAAAACCCTCTATTATCGCCCAAACACAAGCGAGATAAAATGCTTGATCATGTTCGCCTAAACAATTCCTCCCACTAAAATCATATAGCCTGACGTCTCTCAGTGCCCAACACTACCACCTTATGCCGTTCATATTATCATCAATAACCACAGGACCTGGAAAAGATAATAAGTTTAGTACACAAGGTCCTAGTTTTCAGCCCGCGTCCACCATCTTGGAACCAGAAGTAAACACTAGGTGGCCGCCCACGCTACCCGTTACAAAAATCACCAGCGAAAAACAGTTTCTAGTTCCGGGAGTGACGTCAGCTTCCGGAATTTAACCACGTGAAGGCGAGCTGAAAAGACTGCTAAGAATAATCCTGACCAACAATCTCCTTAAATATACGGTTAGTAGCCTACCTAACGTGCCAAGAACAGTTAAGAAGAAAGGCTGAACCTACCCGGTCTCGGAGTGGTCAAGGTGCCGGACCATCTCGACGAGGAGAAAGGCACCCGGCGACAGGCGAGGAGACGAGGAGGACGGCACCCGGCAACAGGCGAGCTCCTCAAGATCCAATATGAACAGTCTGTGGTCCGTGGTCTGGCGTCTCCCGTGCAAACAAACTGGCCGAAGCCTCCTGGATAAATAAGTCTGTAGTGTCCTGGGTATTGGCCGGGAATTGGATTAGAAAATCACTAGGTAGAAATCACTCTAATAAGGAAAAATCGTTATGTACAAAAGGGAGTGCCGACGGTCTACATCGGCAACCGGGCGACCAGGCGCCCTAGGGTCCGGGCCCACCGCCGAACCAACCGATCGGAGGGCATATAGCCATCGACCAATTCCCGAAAGTCATTAATCGTCATGCTCCCGTCCGCGACCGCCTTTATGACGTGCAGGACACGCCCGGTGTCCGCCGTCGGGGCCCCAAACCAGTCGTTGGCCCGGCGGACTTCCCTGCTGATCCTGGGCACCGCCCGGTTAACCCATTTCTGGAGGGAACCATCACTGTCCGTGAGGGGCCACCGACGCGCGTCGAAGCCCGAAGGGGTTGTGAAAAGTAGAGTAGCCGGTGCGGGATGAGAGTTGATGTTTAGAAATGCCCGGTTCAACGTCTCGGCGTAAAACTTAGAGACGGCGTCCACACTAATAAACAAAGGGATATAAAGTTCCAGGTCTTGATCCCAGGTTAGAACATCCAAGAGGTTGCACATAACCACCAGCACATCTTCAGGATACATGACGTGGTGCGCGAACGCGTACCCCGCCAACTCGGCGGTGGTAGCGTCCACACAAGAAAACACAACCATCGACTTGTCCGATCCGGCTAGGATGATGTCGGGGTAGGCGTCGATCCCTCCTTCGCGATTAGAGCAAAAAATGGCGATGCGGACCATCCTAGAGCCGTAGATATGAAAGGTGAAACTTGAAAGTGGAAAAAACACGTCTGTATGATACAGAATGACCGTCGGCACTGAGAAAAATGACGTCAAAACGAAGCTAATTTGGGAAACCCCTTTTTGATCCAAAAGATCCAAATTTTGATATCGGCTAACATGATCAAATCATCATTTAATTTTTCTAAATCTTCGTGCTAAATTAAGGCTTAGGTCCCCAACTAACATAATCAGGCGATAAAATTAATTTATCTCGGCCCAAAATGTCAGGTCGGGCCTGCAAACTCGCCAAAATTGTTCGAAACAGAAATTTGCCATCCGGGCACTTCACGCCTGGAGGAATCAAATCGAGGTCAAACCCTGGAGGGGAACTCCAGTCAAGCGTCCCGCTAAGTACACGTGTACTAAGCATGACTGGTGGGCGCGCGACGTGGATGGTAATATTTTCTGGATCAAACTGTTTAATGTTGCCAGGTCATATGCATGGACCTTGTAATCATTGTAAATAATGTTGTGTTAGTTAAAGAATGGTTCGAAATTCATCGGATTTTGTCCTCCGTAGTTCGGTCATTCAAAATGTCCGAATTCTCTGTAGTGACTTTTATTGTGTTAACTCGTTCTGAAATTGAATTTGTTGTGTATTTGTTACTCTTAGAAGGTTAAGACAACTTTACACTGTATATATGTTGAGTTTTGTTGACTTGTGTTCCAAATCGCATATATCAAAAACTGTACATGTATGTACTAAGTCAAAAACTTACCTGTTTCCGCTGTGTTTCCTGAACTGTAAAAGTAACGGACCGGACGCTCAGAACAATGAGTATTGCCATAGTAGGCAGAATCATCTCCTTCACCTTGAAGATCATTTCACAATCCTCTGGACTTTCTTTGTCACTAAATGTATAACAATCACCTTCACTTTAAGGATTATTTCACGATCCTTTGAACTTACCTTGTCACCTTATGCACGGGTGCCGCAATCCTTAAGCCTTGATACGGGCTGATAATGCTATGAACTTACCTTGAAACTTTATGAATGGTTTCACTGATCTTGAGTCTCAACATGGGACTACTGGTAAAATGTACTTATGTACTAAGCAAAACCGATCATATGAATGTATCTTTGTTTATACCTCTGAATAAGCAAAAATGAACTTCTGATTATATTGACACTGTTGAATGTACCACGAGAGTCAAAGCCACCCCACATTGGTTTCTCTATATTAAAAAAAAAAAAAAAATGACAAATATATCCAATCATCAAAATTGGGAACCTATCGCATTTGATTGAAAATCTTCATTTGGTTTGAGCTATGTCGTCCACCTCCTTAAACTCAAACACCTGACCGCCGTCGAATGTACTAATAGCTTAGCACTTTTAATATATCATCATGTTGTATAATCTATCAAGGATCAGGCTTAGCAAGTCTACTTCTAGTCTACTTCTAGAAAGAGATATGTTACGCTCCCAGCGCCACCTGTTAACCAGTATAAAAGGTGTTGCAAAGTGAGGAGCAGGCAGTTTTAGTGAGAATGTCAGCTGAGTAAGTTTAGCAAAAGAACTACTTGGAGTTAGTACATCGACTCCTGCGCAGCAGACTGGAGTTTTACCTATACCAACTACCTCGGACATAGGATTGTGATAGAGCTAAGCACTAAAGCGGTCTAGAATGTGTTGGAACAACTTGTATTCTAAACGTGGTTGATTGCTGATAGGAGATGGGAGGTGGACTGATGGAGACTTATACATAGTGGCTTTGACTCGGGATGAGATGTTTATTGAATAAAAACCCTTTCATATTAAAAGCTCCCTCATCGTTCATTTCTTTTGAACTATTGGGAAGTGAACGAACTAACTTTAAACGCAGTCTGATTGACTCAGACAACCTGGACAAACGACTCATGGATGCTTAGTCATATACACATCACGCAGTATTAAATCAAACATCAACAATAGTTCAAAATCTTGCAGTAATTTCAATAATCTCTGGAAAATTCATTCCACCTTATATTTTGCAAGGAACTATGGGCCTGCAAGCAATCCCGACACAAAGCCTGTCCAATCCTGAGCCTTTATAATCACGGAGGTCTGTGAGGGAGAATGACTTGCAGGCCCCCAAAACTGTCCAAAACTACACTGTAAAAAATATGTTAATTATTGAAGTACATTTTGTTGGCGATAAAGTTCCCAGCAAACTTTGCTTATAATAACAGTACGTGATGCATCTTAGATTTTGTAATCCTCCAGCAATTGCAAAGACTACTCTTTTGGACAGCAAAAAGTGCTGCATAATTTGCTGTAAAAAATGTATCCCTTAAGACATGTTCAAGAGGAACTAAATTAGTATGTTGCCCCTCGATTCTAGAAGCCATTATAAATCATAAAATCACAGGAAAAAAGAGAAGACTTTGTTCTTCTCGAATAAGTGCTGTGTCTGAGGTTTGAAACTGGCTAGGTTCAGCTTGAAAACTTGGGAAAATGTTGTTTGTCTTCTAGGCCTAGAGGGATTCCAACTGGATGAAATTGAACTAAGCAATAATGGTAACATACTGATCCAGGCCACTCTCATGCTTATACAGTGGACCCAGTGTGAAGTGAACAATGCTAATCTAAATACTCTAACAATACCTGTCATTAAACTGCTCTCTGTAGACTTTCCACTCATCAAGGAGGCTTTGTAAATTTGTTGTTTCCCTGTTATCATTCTACATACCCATATGTTGTCAGATTTGTAAGTAATAAGATATCGTATTGTAATAAACTATGGTCATCTTAGCTTGTAATTGTGTTTTCATTGATAGTGTAATACCTAAGCAGAAATGCCACTCTACATTTCCAGATCTTCCCATCTCAATCAAAATCTAAATTGTTTTGAAAATTAAGGGTTAATTATCATCATCATCATCTTCATCATGGACATCTGGAAAGGGTACAATGGCATTTCAGCTAAGTCTTATTTTATAAAACAGAAGATGGAATGCCTAAGATTCTAATGGACACTTTTATTTCTACTCTGATAAATATGTTTACAAACAATTATAACACACATAGACTACGGACACAAAGAACTGGATTTGTTCCTGCTCTCCCCAAGGACGGTGTCGGCTTAATCTTCGACGTCCTCCAGTAGCAGGCATACTTCATCTGAAGTAAGCCCCTCTGGAGACCCTGGTGGCGGCGGCGATGAGCTTCGCTCAGTTGGTGGCTCTTGAACTGGAAAGACAAAAAACACATACAATATTATAGTTTTATCCTATTGCAATTGATGTTCAGCGGTGTTTTAAAGGAAAACATGCACATATTTTTTCGGAAACCTTTTTTGTGTTTAATTAGCTACTCTTGGGTATCTTTAAACTACTTCAAAAGAAAAAATTAGAAAAAGTCCAAGTATTAGTGAATTATAAAGGATATAAAATAAAATTTGGGAATTCCCTAATTTCTAAGATTGTCATTACTCCCCTTGTTACGTCATAATAATGGGAATTCCCTTTCAAAATAACTTGAGAATTCCAGGTTATTGAATATACTTAGGTGAGAAAAATAATCATTAAAGAATAGATTGTCCAGGGCCTGATAAGAATTACCATATTTTTTGGCTCAATTTCCTATCCATAATTTTTTTAGAGTGGGAATTCCCTTTTATTGAGCACTGGGGTTCCCCACTTAGTCACCGTGTGACGTCACAGATTTGGGGGATTTCCCTTAAAAATACATAAAGTAGTCCAAAATTCAAAGTCCCATAACCCTTTATATACTTGGAATATTCTTATGAATTCTCTAGCTTTATTAGTTCTTGGTATGAACTCCCTATTTAAAGAATTTCATTTAAAATTTTCAGCCTATAATTATGTGCAAGGTTTCCTTTAAACAGGACTTCTGCTTGACTCTGCTTGAAATAAGGGGGTTAGGCGATTTAACAACGGATAAAGTAATCTTCACTTACACAGACACTGTCAGAGTGGATCCAGCTTTTCTCAGCATAGGGGAGCCCTCCTTGACCAAGCATGCAGGCTGTGCTCATCCTCTGCCCGTTGGGGTCCGGCAGCTAACAGAGCTGCATCCCGCGATGTAGGCGAGGGCATATTTGAAGTGGTGGGATGAACTCGGTCTGAAAATGCCAAACCACACACACAAATGATATAGTGATACGCTATTCCAGTGATTGATTAATGGGTATTTTAAGCAGGACTTCCGACTGAAAAGGAAATATAGACCTTCTGCAGACGTGACCACTTTTTGGTAATCACCATGTCCTTATCACGACCATGTGGCCATTAGATAAATTTAGAATTTATTAATTCTCACTATCAAAAATGGATAATTACAACTTTAGGAGACTAAACAAGATAAATATAGCATAAAGGTTATATTAGATATTTTTGAAAAATGAATAGTAGTAGTTTCAAATTGATCACCAATATGGCGTCCAGATCCTTTCTGGGCATTGTGACATCATCTGCACAACGTCTATAGGGTTAGGCTAGAACATATAAAGTAATCTTCACTTACATAGCTGTCGCCTCATGGGCCCAACTGTCCCCATATTCCTGAGAGGAACGTGAGCTCAGGGACGGTGGTTGTGCTGCTCCTCTGCCTGTTGGGGTCCCCTAGCCAACAGGACCCTGTCTCGGATGGAAGGCAAGGGCTGACTGGAGGTCATCCCGTGGCCATTCTGCAGGTCCTGGAAAAATAATAGTGAAAATTTATGAGTAAGCAGGATAAGAACAAATGAGTTCATATTTGGTTCAACTGTTGTTTGCTTGTCGTTTTAACAAAAGATTTTCAGGGGAATGAAAGCGTATTTAGATATATATCTATATATATTGGGATGTTCTCTTTTTAGTTCTAGATTATCTTAGCAGGAAACCTTTACTTACTTGCTCAGTCATCCATTTTTGCATCTTGCCTGATACTCCAGGTCCACCTTGGACGGCGCATCAGGGTTGCTGTCAAACAGTCCGGACAAGATGTTGGCAGTGTTTTGGCTGAACACTGCCGATTTCAGCTGTGGGGGCGTATTATCCTCGAAATGAGGGTAGGGCCGTGGTTGGGTGGGTGTAGCGAGAGCAGGGGCGGGGTGGGAGTGGGGGCAGGAGCTGGGGTGGGAGCTGGGATGGGAGCCGGAGCCGGAGCTGGAGCCGGAGCCGGAGCGGTAGTTGGGCAGTCGGGCGACCCCACTGGCATGGACGTCATCGGCACTGCCGCACCAGGGGAGAGTATGCTCAACTCGAGTAATATTGTAACACTGTCTGAGCTCGGCGAGCTAATCAGACTTGTGGGTGGCATGGTCAGGTCAATGACCATGGGCCGCTCCAAAAAGGTTGGGGTAGGGGCAAGGATGAATGGTAAGAAAGGTTCAGGGACAGAGGCAGGGGAGGTCTTCATGGGCCGCACCTCCTCCCTTATGCCCTCCGGGCTGCCAGCCGAATGGCCAGGGCCTTTTTGCGTTCTTCCGTGCCCTCCTGCTCTCTGATTATGGTCAGGGTATCCCAGGCTGCTTCACACAGCAGGCCCGCCACATCCCGCTCGTGTCCGACCGTTCGGGCTGAACTGGCTAAACAATGGTTTGCCAGGAAGATGATTAGGCCTATAACATCTGTAAATAACCCACTGATTTCCAGTAGGTCAGATCTGCAAAAAATCACGAAAGGAAAAAGGGTTACTGGAAGTCATATCATTTTTAAGGACCAATATAATTACATATATATTAGAATACACTGTACAACTATTCTGGTGAAGTTTATATACATTGCGTCATGCCATACAGATATTGTTTATAGTTTATTATTCTTCATATGTCATATTATGCTCAGGAATGCCATATTACACTCCTATGTAACATATTATACCCATAGAGTTCCTAAAGTCGGGAAATAACTTCACAATACAATAATGATTGTAAAAAGTCAATACATAGATGATTGTATAAAGTCAGGAATACCTTCATTTTACCAGGAATGGCTGTATAAAGTTGGGAATACCTTTCTAATGATGGAAATACATTCATACTATCAGAGATCATTCTATAAAATTGGAAATACCCTCATATTACCAGAATTAAACATATAAAGTCGGGAACATCTTCATTTAACCAGAAATGGTTGTATAAAGTTGAGTATACCTTACTATTGTCAAGAATATGAAAAATGACTATCTAAGGATTCCCGACTTTATGGATCCATTTCTGGTACAATGAAGTTATTTCTGCTGTTGTGAAGCTATTCCTGACTTTAGGAAGGTATTCTGGATCTTGTGAACATATTCCCGATCTTATTAAGTCATTTCTGATAAAATGAAGGTATTCTCGACTTTATACAATCATATATTGCATTATAAAGGTATTTATGGCATAAGAAAGGTATTCCCAGCTTTATAGATCAATTTCCGGTATAATGAAGATTTTTCTGTCGTTAGGATGGTATTCTGGATCTTGTGAACATATTCCCGACTTTATACAGTCATTTGTGATAAAATGAAGGTACTCCCGACTTTATACAGATATCTACAGAAAGCTATTCCCGACTTTATAGAAATAAAAATAAAGGTATTCCTGCCTTTATATCATAATTTCTAATAAAATCTAAGTATTCCCGACTTAAGACATTCATGTCTGGATTAGTGAAGCCTGTCCCAACATAAGGAAGGTATTCCCGACTTCATGGATCTATTTATGGTATAATGAAGTTATTTCTGTCATTGGGAAGGTATTCCTGACTTTAGAAAAAAGATATAATAGTTTCCTGATGTTGGAAAAACCTTAACCTTCACACTAACACTTCCTGTCTACACAATAATTATCAATGAGGCAAATCTGCCCTGATGAAGTTAGAAACATCCCCTGTACCTAATCACGTCCTCTAACATAATGTGTTACAACACAATGACCCTGCTGGTTCTTACATGTTACCCTCTTTATACAAGAGGAAATGGCCTAGGGGACCGTCAGTGGGAATTGCAGGATCATTATGTCTCGACTCCTGGCCTGTCTGTGGGCCCCAGGGGGCCCCAGGGAGAATGTCTTTGACCTCGGAGCCTTTATACAGTCATTAAATTTTCTGGTAAAATGAAGCTACCCCCAACATTACGAATGTGTTCCCAACTTTATACAGGCATAAGAAAAATGAAACAAAAATTGTTCACGTGAGATCTACTCTATATCTATTCACTTTTCAAAAATGAAATCAAAATTCAAGATATCTTGGGAGTTATGATAAGTTGAAAATGGTCCCTTTGTCATAGAAATTATCAACCTGTGGCATTCCTTTCTGGAATTATGAATGTCTTCCAGACAATATGAAGGTATTCCCGACTTTATACAGGCATTTCTGGTATAATGAAGCTTGTCCCAACAGTATGAAGTTATTCCCGACTTTATCCGTGGTTGACTGGCCTAACCCTTTTCAGTCAACACACTTAAAATAGCCACTAATCAATCACTGCAATAGGATATCACTATATTGTGTACGTGTGTGCTGTTTTGCTTTTTCAGCTCAAGTTCCGTTGTTAGAGCGAGGCCACCTGACAACTACTTAAATCCACATAACACACTTGCACTCATATATTTTACTAATTGTATATTGCAGAGCAAAAGCCATGGCCAATCCTCCTCCTGGAACCCCACTTCACAATGACCAAGCCTCTGGTGAAGCTGACAGATCACAACAAGTCCATGCCGAAGATGAATACCTGGCTTGGTCTTGGTCACCTACAAATGCCATGACCATGGGTCCTATGAGAAGACGTCCTTGCGTGTTTCCCTCTTACATATTGCCATTGATCTTTCTCACCTTGACTCATAATCTAAAGATTTTCTACGTAACGGAGTCCTAAATGTGAACCAAAAGCACATTTTGTAGATTGTAAGGCTTTTATCTTCCAGACCAAGATCTCTCCAACCTTCTTTCTCAACTTCAATCTGTATGAGCATCACTTTAGTTACATCAATCATTTCAACCAGTATGCCAAGAAGTATGCAAGTGGAATTTGTGGTCAGGCTTTTCCTAGAATAGACCACATGAAGGATCACTTAAAGGTTCAAGTATCCTGGGGGTTATACACTCTTTCTCTAAATATTTGCAAATACATACAACAAGTCTTGGGTGTGGAAGTTAAAAATGCTATTCAATTTTTCCCATGGTTTGCTGTTTACCGAATAAAGCTCAAAATTCAATCTGTCGTCAAGTTTGACAACAAGATTCTGGACAAATAACAGACGTTCTCTGTGATATGGCATGGAATAATTAGCCAAATTGGTATATGATGCAAAATGTAAAGTGCTCTAAGAAGTCAAAAACATTTAAACTTATATGATATACCATTGCTCGATGTACTCTTGAATTTTACATGTTCGTTCATGACGTATCAAAAATTAGCAATAATTCATTTTTAAAGTAGATTAATTTAAATAAACGATGTTCAGGTGGGAACACAAATATGTAAATCAAAAACCTTTTGGTCATCAGTATTATGATGGCCTAACAGGCATTGTGTGTTTTAACCCAGACTAAGGGTACCCATTTGAAATTCTGAAATTAATGTATCACAATTTCTGGCATTTGGAAGCACCAGTACTCAGAAAACCTGGTATTTGGAGAGCCCTTTTTTCCTTACCCACACCAGTACATTTAGAGAGACCCGTGACAAAAATATGGATGTTTAGAGGTCCATGGGTGAAAAACATGTAAAATTCCAACAAGGGGATTATTTTCATAACTCTTGTAATAATGTTCAAAACGACCTGAGCTTGAAGTAGATCATATCTATGATATGCACCTGAAAAGACGTTGTATATTTGGAGTTCATATGGAAATTCATATCCATACTTAATGGTCATGGATGGACATTGAAATAAAAATGAATCTGGATCATTCAGTGACCTCATGTCATTTTGGTTTTATGGGAAATTGATGGGAGCGTTGAATGGGAATGTGTTCGACACCTTCACTCTCCTATCATGTGTTGCAGACCACTGGGCTGTAGAATCTGAGCATGGAGAGTTTTACTCATTGGTGATGACCATTCGTGATCATGCAAGGGATAATCTCAATGATGGTCATAAATTCTTGGACACAATGAGGGCTGCAGAGCAAAAGATCTTCAAGGACTCATCGTGAGGACCACCAATGCAGACACCTCGAGGAAATACCGACAAGCACTGACAGAATTCTGTAACTGTTGACATGTTCCCCTATTACCCTGCATTCTTTCCTCGACCCAATCTAGACCCAATGACAAAATAATTGACCAGGACATGGTGATCAACCTCACCTCCCCTTCCAACACAACACAATCTAGACTTTTTCAACCTGTCCAACCCGAATCCCATGATATCATTGACCTGACCTAGGACGAGGTGATTGACCTCACCTCCCGTCTCCATTCTCCCATTCCAGTAACCTCTCAATCCACTCAGTCTCTAAGCCCACCTAAGGGGATGGCCATTGCAGCTGAACAGATAACAGTCCCTGAGGGGGTTTTGGTTCAATCGAACATGGACACGGGCCACCCAGACTGGTCTCTCATCGAGCACATGGGCACCTTGATTAATGATCAGCCAATGGATTGTAATGTATGTGACATTTTGTTTGTGTCCATCTTAACTATGGGCAAACCTAAGAAACAACCAGACATCGAACATACTTGGGAGGAGGAGAGCATGAAGCAAGAGTAATTAGAGGATGTAGAGATGTTCATACACTAACGTCGTAGGTTTTGTTCTAGTGTACCATAAACAACATAAAATTACTGTAGCATATCGTTCATTTAATCTGTTAGCATTAATAAAGTTTCTTTACTGTCAATTTGTCTGGTTTTACTTTCATTTAAATGTCTAGACTTAATCGCCAGTTTCAATAGATTATCATTAACTTGTGGATTCCTTTATCTATAATACTACATAAAAGTAAAACACAACTCACAAGTAAAGATGACATGGTTTTATTCATGCCTTTATGTACTGGGTGCAGTACACTATGACACACTTATCCTGGTTAGCACTGTTGTATATATAAATACATAAATATGATGTAATAGTGTTGTAATCACAACACATTATTTGGAGATCTATGTCCCAAATGCTGCTACTAAAAACTACACATCTCATTTTATGTTTACCCCTGAGATTGTATGGTCACTTCATCTGAAGAAAAAGAAAGAAAACAATTTGGTATAAACTAACCATTAATCATTTTTTAATTAAAAGACATATTTTCTTGTTTGTTTGTTTCTTTTTCTTCCAGGTGATTCCAGAGACACACACGAGTGACACTATGGATGACAGCCACCACAACGTGAACCCTGCGCTCGTTCTCAACATGAAAATGACAATGAATGACTATTATGCAATGAACATTATAGCACATTGCATTCTTTTCTAAAACATTGGGAGATGCACTACAAGAACCATTCAATAAAAGTATGAGTGGCCCATATGTGAGCAGTGTCTTAAGTGAGCAGCAAATTGCAACTTACATAACTAATCATTCTGGGGGATCTGGTCACTATGATTATGATTCATACAGAGGATGGAGATCCATTGGAAAAATATCAGAAAAAGATACTAAAGTGTACTGATTGTGAGGCAGAATTTGATTGGTGGTATCAACATTTTAACCGTAGGGGGCAGCATAGGGGTAAAACCTATCTAGTTTAAGTTTACTTGGGTTGAACAAAGGGACGACTGTATTGGAATGATTAACACTGAGCTAAAAGGGTGTATGATAATTATCGTAGATCTATAGTGTAAGGTCATAACAGAGGTGTAATAAAAAGTATCAATTGATTTTCCCCTGAAAAATTTCAGTGGAGAGTCTAAAGAATTATAACAGCATTTAGAGTATATTTTCTCAAAGAAAACAATGATGTCTAGAATAAGCATTGTTTGCATTAATTCTAAGATATGTTGAGACTGGGGAGTTCTGGTATTATTCCCCATATTACAACTCCACTATGTTTGACCTCCCATTCAGAGTGAATAATCACATTTTTCAGATGTTTGGAAAGTTTAGATCTTTTAGATCTCAAAACTTAGAAAAGAGAGTCCACAAAATAGCAAAGGGTGTTTATCACAAACTTAAACTATTTTGTTTATAGAACTGGTTTTCCAGTAGGTGCTATACAAGGGCTGGAGCTACCATAACACATCCTAAGCAAATGATCCATAATTTCTGTGGATAAATCAAAGAATAAAACACAATAATGTTGATAATTCATGCATATTCAGATGTCTTGTTATGAAAAAAGAGGCGGGGTTGAGTGCCAAATTTTGGAAACATCACTCAAGGTCCTTACCCTGAATGGAGAGATGACCTTAGAGCTTAAAGTCATACAGATCTACCAAGGAATGCTAAATCATAATGTACAAGCTTAAGGGAATTACCTTAGATGATCTTCCTGACTTTGATAAATGCTTTTCCATCACTCTTTCAGTATATTCACTTAGCCCTGATGGATCATGTAAAAGAATGTCCATTTCCTCAGTAGATTTGAAGGGAGGTGAGATCACAAAAGAGTGAGTGAGTGAGTGATGGATGTTATATGCTGTACTGACAGCCAGGGTCATTTTCATGGCAAAAACAGGTTTGGAATTCTGTCATTGGTGATCAATATGTAGGAGATGAAGGTGACAGAGCAGGCAAACAGCAGGGGATCAAAACCTGAAAATCATTTTTGCTGTATCTCATCCCTTAGTGAACCCAGACATTAACTGGGAATTGAACCCAAAGGACCACTCGGTCACTACTGGGTCCCCCCTATCATTGCCTTATACAATCAGCAGAGGCTACTGGGGGCCTATATTCTTCCCAGGAGCAGAAGCCCCACCCAGTACCCCCTCAGTTCTTCTTCACAGAAGAAGTCTGGTTGAATTTATATGAAAACCATTTCAGTATCATAACAGATTTTAGAAAATATTCCATAAAATACACTTGCAGATTGGGTGGTCGTGGTTTTGCAGAACTGTAAGAATTGAAGACATGAAAGCCATGTAGCAAAAAGGTAAAATACAGCTATACTGGAGGTTTATACACTCCCTCCCTGTCTATTTTTGAGGATATGGAACAAACATTAGGTATTGTGGCAGGCAAGGAGCTTCCGTTTTTCCCTTGGTTTGCTGACTTTGAATCTGTTTTGAAAAAACTACTGGACAAGATGAGGGCAGCATTAAATCATTGGACAACTAAACATACCTTAGTATGTGTAAGTGTAGCATCAAATGTTCCTGGCTATGAATCACCACATTGCATAATTGACACTGACCCAGATAATTTAGTCAAAAGAACGTTTGATCGTTTAGATGCGATCCAGGTAGAAACACTACTATTAGGGAATCAGAGATGGGCATCCATATTTTAGGAACTAGGCCTTCTTTAAAATGAGTTCCAATTGGATCCTATTACAGACCTAGACATAGGGGAAAATAATGATAATCTAGCTGAACCTATCAACATTTTATTGGACAATAGCCCTGTGAACTCAGGACATAATCATGAAACAATATTTGAACTTCATACCAATTGCATTATTTATGTTAGATAGGTTCAAGAAATATGTCTCACAATTACCAGTTTTCATATTTACTTCTTCAATGTATGATTTAGATTTAATCAAGCGAAGACTACCAAAGCATTTAAATTTAGCTTCAAAAGCTGAATACACTGTAAAAAAGGCTATCCAGTGTTGCATTATTGCCACCCAGAAATTCAAACTTTGGATACTGTAAACTATCTTTCAGCTGGCACTTTATATTCAAAATTGTTTAAGGTTTTCCAGGTCAAACTCACCGTAAATGACCTTGCTCATTCTCCCAGACATATAATTATGGTTCATTTGAAAGAAACTACTGTGCAAGATGAGGGCAGCATTGAATCACGGACTCATTTGACTACTGAACATATCCCAGTGTGTGCAAGCATAGCATCAAATGTTCCTGGCTATGAATCACTACATAAATAATAGACATAAATGGTTTTCCAGGTCAAACTCACCATAAATGACCTTGTTCATTCTCCCAGACATATAATTATAGCCTATAAATGGTTGGGCAATGCAACTAAACTAGATTTTCCATCCCTTTCTTCCTATGAACACTATAGGTCTGAGTTGAAAAATGCCAATGTCTTAGAATTACAGTACAAGAACTGGTTTGCAAATGGCAGAAAGGGGGATCCGCCAAAGACAGGACAGGAAAAAATACAAGGAGCTTTTAGCCATATGGCAGGAGAGGGGTATGACTAAGTTTTCAGACTTTCTAGAATATTATGTAAATATAGACACTGGTCCATTCATTGAAGCAGTGGAAAAACTGATGCAGTATTATTTTGAAGTAGGTGCAGAAGTAGGTAAGGAAGAAGCAGACCTCTACCACAAATTATTTTGGTGGGCCTAGTATCATCTTTAAACAATATGCAAAAATACATACATCTGCAATAATCCTGATGTTTCATGCAAAGGAATAGAGGCGGTGGATTCCAACTTAATGTAATTGTTCTGCACAAGTGAGCAGTTTCCAGTACAATTTCCAATTAAGAGATTTGCAGAGACACATTTCCAACACAAAGTCCAATGGCCCATCTAGATATGTTTTGTTGGATAAACTTTAGAATGGAGGAGAAGGGGAATCATATACAACACAAACTGAATTGTGGGCATGAATTTCGTGTAGGGCCTTACAAGTTAGATAAATATTCAAAGGATAATGGTGTAATCAAAGGATGGATGTTTCATGGCTCTTTCACACATGGTCACAATCCAAATAAATGCCTTCTTAGACAGGGAGAAGAAAAAATACCACAAAAGCTTTGGGATACTCTAGCACAGATAAGCAAACACACAAGAGACTGAGAAAAGTACATTTGGGATTGTGGGTTTGAAATTGAGACCATTTATGAGTGAATGTGCAGAGCTGAAGAAAACCAATCCAAACATGAGAAGGGTTATAAAGGACATCCTTCCTAATTTTTATTACAACCACCCCTACCCTGTAAGCACAGAAGGGATCTTAGAAAGTATAGCAAATGGGCGCTTGACTGGTATGTCTCAAGTAGACATTATAATTCCAGAGCAGTGGAGAGCAGGAAAAGAGTGTGACATGACTCCCCAGGAGCATTTTAGGGAGTTTTCTGGGATCAGAAAATGCAAAATTACAGCATGACAAAGTCAGTGACTGCTTTTGTTGAAAATAGGCATTTATTGATAGGTGGCATGGCTGCTGAGAAAATAATCCTGTTCCCCGAATTCCTAAAATGGTACTTACAAACAAGTTTGGAGGTGACCAAGGTGTATGAAGTGGTGGAATACAAATTCAAAAGATGTTTTGAGGGTTTTTGTGACTTTTCATCTGATGCTCATTGGGAAGCGGACGAAGATCCTGCACAGCCAATAATAGCAGAATGAAATGCTGATAGATAAAACAAAACAAATTGGTAATGTAATCCTTTTACTATGATTTGTTGCATTTTTACATTGATAGGAAAGATTTTGAGATCACCCACACAGACACCGATAGTCTGTATATGGTTTCAAGCAAACCTGACTTAATGTCACGTGGTCACTCTACATGCCAACATGAATTTGAACAATCACTCTATGGTCATTGTAATGATCTAGTACATAAAATGTGCTGTACCTCATCCCTTAGAGAATCCAGACACCAACCAGGAATTGAATGCAATGAACCACTTGGTCAGTGCTGGGTCGCCCCTATAGTTGCCCTATACAATCAGCAGGGGATACTGGAGGCCTATATTCTTCCCAGGAGCAGAGACCCATCCAGGTACTCCCTTGGGATCAACCCTTTGTTGAAGATCAACCCAGATAAGTGGGTGGAAATAACAGGTTACATAATATTAGTCCATGCAGCAAGGAGCCCCCTGATGGGGCACAATGGGGAGGGAATGTTGGATCGGGCTCGCTGGGATGGGGTTGGTGGTAGGGGGGTGCTGCCCCCACATATACAGAAGTATAACAAAGTGTATGTAGTGCTGAATGCAATGATAATACATGATTAAACATACATCTTTTTTTTGAATGCATAGATATGATAATTCAATTTCCTTCAATACATTTATTTTTGGTTACTAATCGTCACTAATTATTTGTTCATCTATTTTGCATTTCTCTGGAGAAATCAGCCAAACAGAGTGGAAGTGAAATAAGTTTTTTTTCTACACTGCTGTTGCATTTCGGATATCTCTTTCAGTGGGTTCTCCCTAAAGAAGTCATGCAGTCAGCAGTCAACATGACTGTGGGTAATTGCTGGAGTTGTTAAAAGAGGGCTGCTGAATCTATTTGTCCATCAGCCCCTTAATCAAAAAGTAACAAAAGAGAAGTGTAAGCAGCAAGTAGATGTGTGGTTTGGGTCTGAATATGGCTGTTTATAATGATGCAACAGATGTGGGAATAAATGAGGATACTATTAGAAATGGTTTTTATAATCTTCCCCAAAAAGAAGGTCCCCCTGTGATGAGAATACTCTGATAAGGTTGCTGTAGTAACGCATCTAGTCATGACAATTCTTCTCAATATTTCTCCTCCTAGGTTAGCTGAGTTTATTTGATTCTGGCACAGAGTCTCCTGGGAGTTTAAGGTGAAGATTTTATTTTCTAACCGATTCCCCACCTAGACTTAGATCTACTGAATTAACTGATTCCACTGCTCCAGGCACAACATTACCTGAACCAAAAATTTCCTTTCTAACTGATTCTCCTCCTAGACTAACTGACTTACCTGATTCCATTATAGAATCACATGAGAGACCACTCCCAGATGCTGAGGTTTTCTATGATAGCTATATCACTGTAGATCCCAATTCATCTCAATCATATGCATAGCCTCCTTGCCAGGCTCAATACATTTGGGTATTGTAGAGGGGTTAACAAGTGAAAAGCGAGAGGGTAGGGGTGTCAATTTTGGGGAGCCTGTTAGGAAGATAAGTTCTCCTATTCAATCTCCCCTTTTAGTTGGGGGATAAATGAGAGAGTGAGTGATGGATGTTTTACGCTGTACAGGTAGCTAGGGTCATTTTTATGACAAAAACAGCTTGGGATGAATTCTGTCTTTGGTGATCCTGTCTATGAGGTAAGGTTGACAGGGAGGGCAAACAGCAGGGGATCAAAACCTTGAAATCATTTTTGCTGCACATTATCCCTAAATGAACCCAGCACCAACTGGGAACTGAACACAAAGAACCACTTGGTCAGTGCTAGGTCTCCCCTATGGTCACCTTATACAATCAACAGGGGCTACTGAGGCTTATCCTACTTTGTGCTTATCCTGCTTACTCATAAATTCTCTCGGATCTACTAGAAATCAGTGGTTTATTCACTGATATTCTAGGGCTTGTTGTGTTCATTGTGAACAATTGCCTGGCAAGTTCGGCCCGAACAGTCGGCCACGTGCGGGATATGGCAGGGCTGCTGTGTGATGCAGCATGGGATACCCTGTCTATCATCCAAGGGCAGCAGAATATCAATATGGAAGACCTCGAAAGGGGCCTGACCACTTGGCTGGCGGGATGGAAGGCCTTGGTGAGACTGCTGGACTGCATCAGCGAGGAGATGTGGCCCATGTAGTCAACCCCTGGAGGCAAAACCTCTCCCTCCTCTGTCCCTGAACCCAGACCTTTTATTCTTGCTCCTAGCCCAACCTATTTGGAGAGGTCCATAGTCATTGACCTGATCATACCTCCCACAAGTCCAATCAATTCACCGAGCTCAGACGTTGTAGCACTGCTACTTGAGTCGAGCATCCTAGAATCAGGAATAATGAAGATTGGAAATACACACCACTGGTTTCTCATAATAAATGAATATAGAAATAGTAAATAAGAATATGATACTTTAATATCATCATAATTTGTAGGGGTATCACATATCCCCCAACCAGTGGTCCTGCAGATGTTCCTGTCCTTTCCTTATGGATGAAGACTCCTGCTGACCAGAGATATGTGTCAGCAGCCTCACCTATCTTTGGACTAGATCCCAATTTCCGAGCACCAATCAAGCAGGCTCCCTCAGTGCCCCAGGACCCTGGAAATTGGAAGATTGGAAATAAACACCACCCTTGCACACTATGCAAGCTATGAGTTTGAGCGACCTGATGTGGGACCAAGCTGTCTTATTGCATCATCTCTCAGAAAGATGCAACAGGGCTTGGATCATCTGATCATACCAGAGGTCATCTGGTGAGCCTTGTAGAGATGCTCAAGAAGACTGTGGCAGCAGCAACAGTAACTATGGAGGATTGCAGTTGAGCTGAATTGAGGGCATACAGACCTTACTGCAATACATCACCCAATGCATTCAGACTGTGAGGATACACGAGGGTACAAGGAGCATCAATAGAGCCCAAAGTAGTATCAATTCCTTAATTCGACACCTTGAGAGGGAGGCAGAAGACCCAGAGGATGTGCCCCTCCTTCTGTTAACAACTGTAACTTATAGATGTATTGCTACCATCTCAGGTCCTCTCATTTATGGAGAGAGCAGAGACTATATTGACAATAAAGCAACACCACCGTTCAACACAACCGACCTTACACTCTACCTAGTGAGTGATCGATGTTTTACACTGTATTGCCAGCTAGGGTCAATTTCATGGTGAAAACAAGCTAGGATGAATTCTGACATTTCAGTCTCATGTTTTGACTTGGTCAGTCTTTGGTGATAGTATCTAATGCGATGAAAGTGACAGGGCGGGAAAACAGCAGGGGATCAAAACCTGGAAATCATTTTTCTTATACTTCATCCCTTAGTGAACCCAGATACCAACCAGGAATCAAACCAAATAAACTACTTGTTCTGTGCTCGGTCCCTCCTATCATCGCCTTTTACGATCAGTCCATAGCAACAACAACTGGAACATAGCAACAACAACTATAACATTTAACAGTTTGGAGTAACAGGGAACACAGTTTCATTTCTTCTATTTATTGACTTAAAGGAGGCATGTTTGAGATAAAAGATCTCAGGGGGAAGGATTGGAGGTCAATGAAACAAAGGGAGCCAAAGGTATGAAACAAAGGGAGCCAAAGGTAGATCAGAAACACTGGGCCATCTGAAATGAATAGCTCTGGACTGTGGACCCTGGAATGCTGCAATTTCACTCACCAGGCTGGTTACTCCAATCCCACTCTCCTACACTCCAATATCAATCCCATTCACCAGATCTCCCACATATAGTCCATGTCCCTTCGATTCCTGACAAACCACCCCCTTCCCGTTGGAGTGCCCTCCCCTCCATCACAAGGACGCTCGTTGATGCCGGATCTGGGCAACAGACAACCAGTGTTTCCAGGACCACAGTTTCTGAGAGACAACTCCGAGATGCTGAGGTTTTCTATGATAGCGACATCACTGTAGATCCCGATTCATCTCAATCATATGCATGGCCTCCTTACCAGGCTCAATACATTTGGGTATTTTAGAAGGGTTAACAAGAGAAGAGTGGGAGGGTAGGGGTGTTGATTTTGGGGAGCCTGTTAGGCAGATAATCGACGGCGTACCACCACCATCATTTAATTCACCAGACTGCTGCGTCTACCTAGTCGGAGAACCAATACGGCAAAAACCATCAATGCCAGAACAACCCTCTCCCCAACCACCACCCCAACCACAGCCAGCCCAGTGTCAGTCCCCTCAAATGCCCGACTCCACAGTTGTGTCTCATCCTCGGGACACAACAACCCCCGATCAGGACCCAAGCCAATCCGTAGATTTAACCTTTGATCCAGTCCACTCCACAGTTGTGTCTCACCCTCGGGACACAACAACCCCTGATCAGGACCCAAGCCAATCCGTAGATTTAACCTTTGATCCAGTCCACGCCACAGTTGTGTCTCACCCTCGGGACACAACAACCCCTGATCAGGACCCAAGCCAATCCGTAGATTTAACCTTTGATCCAGTCCACTCCACAGTTGTGTCTCACCCTCGGGACACAACAACCCCTGATCAGGACCCAAGCCAATCCGTAGATGTAAACTTTGAACCAGTCGAGTACCCTTCCTCTGAACCCCCACCATTTCGAGGATATTACGCCCCCACAGCGGAAATCGGCGCTGTTCAGCCCCAACACTGCAAACACACTATCCGGACTGTTTGACGGTAATCCTGATGCGCCATCTAAGGTGGACCTGGAGCATTAGGGAAGATGCAAGGACTGCCGTAAAGGAGGGCTGAACAAGTAAGTAAAGGTTTCCCGCTAAGATAATCTAGAACTAAAAAAGAACACCCCCCATAAATATGAATATATATCTAAAATACCCCTTCATTCCCCTGAAAATCTTTTGTTAAAAAGACAAGCAAATAACAATTGAATCAAATCTCACTATCTCATTTGTGTTTATCCTGCTTACTCATAAATTCTCATGGTTATTTTTCCAGGACCTGTAGAATGGCCATGGTGACGACCCCCAATCAGCCCTTGCCTGCGACCCACGGAAGGGTCCTGTTGGCCAGGGGACCACGGCAAGCAGAGGAGGAGCACAGCCACAGAGCCCGCGCTTGCACTCCTCTCAGGAATACAGGAACAGTTGGGCCGATGAGACGATGGCTATGTAAGTGAAGATTATTTTATATGTTATAGCCTAAACTTATATTAACTTTTCAGTCAGGAAGTCCTGCTTAAAATACCCATTACTCAATCACTGGAATAGGACATCGCTCTATGATTTGCAAGTGTGGTTTGGTTTTTTCAGACCGAGTTCATCCCAACACCCCAAATCTGCCCTCACCTTCATTGCGGGATGCAGTTCTGTTGGCTGCCGGACCCCAATGGGCAGAGGAGGAGCACCGCCTTCGGACCCGGTTGAGGAGGACTCTGCTAAGCCAAGAAGAATTGGAGCTGCTCTGACAGCGTCTGTATCAGTGAAGACGGGATGCAGCTCTGTTGGCTGCCGGACCCCAACGGGCAGAGGAGGAGCACCACCTCCGGACGAGGAGGGCTGCCCTTAACAGAGAAGAGCTGGAGCCGCTCCGACAGCGTCTGTGTAAGTGAAGATTACTTTATCCATTGTTAACTCACCTAACCCCCTTATTTCAAGCAGAGTCAAGCAGAAGAAGGTCCGTTTTAAACACCCACTGAACATCAATTGCAATAGGATGTCACTATAATATTGCATGTTTTTTTTGTCTTTCCAGATCAAGAGCCACCAACAGAGATGGGCTCATCACCTCCACCACCGGCACCCCAGAGGGGCTTACTTTAGACGAAGTAAGCCTGCTGCTGGAGGACGTCGAAGATTAAGACGTCAGGGTGGAGAACAGGGGCAAATCCCCCTTCAGTGCTTAGTCTATATGTGTGTGTAATCTTTTTTTTAGGCGTCATCCTGGGGGGAACAGGGACAAATCCAGTTCTTTGCCCCCCGTGTGTATATCATTATTTATATGTGTATTTAACACTGTACCGATCTTTAATACATATGTTTTAACTTGGTCAGTTATTGGTGATTGTATCTTTGAGATGAGGGTGACAGGGAGGGAAACAGCAGGGGATCAAAACCCAGAAATCGTTTTTGCTGCACCTCACCCCTTAATGAACCCAGACACCAACTGAGAATCGAACCCAATGAACCACTTGGTCAGTGCTGGGTCCTCCTTTAATCACCTTTAACAATCAGCAGGGGTACTAGGAGCTTATCATAAAACATAGGCTGTGCCCTTGTTTCTGTATACACGGAATGCTTTGCTTGAGTTCTAAGCAAGATATTAAGGCCCAATAACTGACCAATCAAAGGACAATAGATTTATTCCGGCAACCAGCCACAGTGGACTTAAATATTAGAGTGTGACTTCCGATATGAACACTGACATACACCCATTCCAGAATCCAGGAGCAGTAGGTACGAGTAGTATAGTTGGGCTCTGGATGTTCCTGGATGGTTAACCGGTTAAACATTTCAGTTGCTATGTATTGACAGGTGGGTGGGGGTTATCACAATGGGTGGGTGTGGCTATGCAAATGAGTTCCTTTGTATGGATTAATGAATAATGGCATGTCTATTGATTTTTTGAATTCAAATGATGAATTCTGATTGGTTGACAGAAAAATGCTTTAATCTGATTAGTTCCCCCAGATGCTTGTATAATTGATGTTGCTATGGTGACAGACAGTCAACACACCTGCTCTCCATTATGTAAGACCTGAACCATTGAAACCACCTGCCCTCTATTATGCAAGACCTGAACCATTTAACACACCTGCCCTCTATTGAGAATGACCTGAACTGTTGAATTTCAAATTTCAAATACTTGATTCTGATTGGTCTACATTAAAATGTTTTAACCTGATTGGCTGAAACCTTTGGGGAAGTGGGTATAAAAGTAGTAGTAATATGGGAACACAACTTTGTCTATATGGGTCCAGTTGCAGTTCAGAGTTATAACACCAGTGGCGCCACCAGCAACTTTAGATTTTTCACTATGGACTTAGTAGGAATACTTTAGTTCTGCTATTCAATGCTAGGTGGCAGCACAGGGTGATGACTCATGGCGTGACTCGAATGATAGTTTAGTGTTTTTCTGCTAGGTGCCCTCTATTATGCAAGACCTGAACCATTGAACACACCTGCCCTCTATTGAGAATGACCTGAACTGTTGAATTTCAAATTTCAAATACTTGATTCTGATTGGTCTACATTAAAATGTTTTAACCTGATTGGCTGAAACCTTTGGGGAAGTGGGTATTAAAGTAGTAGTAATATGGGAACACGGCTTTGTCTATATGGGTCCAGTTGTAGTTCAGAGTTATAACACCAGTGGTGTCACCAGCAACTTTTTTTTTACTATGGACTTAGTAGGAATACTTGAGTTCTACTATTCAACACTAGGTGGCAGCACTGGGTGATGAGTCATGGCTTGACTTGAATGATAGTTTCGTGTTTTTCCGCTAGGTGGTGCCACCTTTCAGAGTCTCATAGCTCCAGTCTAAGACCCTAGGTGGCAGCACCATTGAGCTACTACTAACCAATGACAGCTAGATTCAAAGTACCAATTTGAAATGAGTAGTAAACTAAAGATATCTCCCTATGTATTCAACCATCAGTGGGGTTCCAACAACCCTAAGCTACTCATTCCCTATTCCACCATCAGTGAAAAGCCCCAAGTCATAATTTAAAATGGGTAGTAAACTAAACAGTGGATAAAATCACAATTAATTTTGAAATGGGTAGTAAACTGCTCTCCCTATGTTTTCAACTGTTCCACCATCAGTGAAAAGCTCCAAGTCATAACTTGAAATGGGTAGTAAACTGCTCTCCCTTTGTATTCAACCGTCAGTGGGGTTCCTACAACCCTAAGGTACTAAGTTTCCAGGGTCAGTGGATAAAATCACAATTTGAAATGGGTAGTAAACTGAAGATATATCCCTATGTATTCAACCATCAGTGGGGTTCCAACAACCCTAAGCTACTCGTCCCCTATTCCACCATCAGTGGAAAGCCCCAAGTCACAAATTTGCAATGGGTAGTTAACCAAACAGTGAAAAGCCCCGAGTCACAATTTGAAATGGGTAGTTAACTAAACAGCGGAAAGCCCCAAGTCACAAATCTGGATTTCGTTTCAGAGTCGAGCCAATGGACTTCACGCCCCAGGTTCCAATCAAGATTGAGAGCAGTCCACCCCAAATGCCCCGTGGCCAGCCGACGCGGAAGATACCCCAGGAGGAGTTGGACCTGGTACGCCGGCGACTCGGTGAGTGTCTCTACATGATGATGATGATGAACGCGATAAATAACTGATGTTCTTGACGCAATAACATGCCTCTTTTTCAGACTAGTCCAAAGTTGAGGACTTGCCTACATGATTTATTCTGGTGTCATTGCAGTGCTGAAGTCCCTGACCAGGTCACCTTCTGCGAGTCCGAACTCTGGAGTCGGAACCACAACCCCGCCATCCAACGCTGAGGGGTCCTTGTGGGAGGAGAGTTCTGAAGGTCTCGTCTGGGGGTTCATCGGGGGATATGTTTCCCCACCTAGGGATGTCCCGACTACCCCGACTTCCGGCACAAGCAATGCCAGCTAGGGTCAATTTCATGGTGAAAACAAGTTAGGATGAATTCTGACATTTCAGACTCATGTTTTGACTTGGTCAGTCTTTGGTGATAGTATCTAATGAGATGAAAGTGACAGGGCAGGAAAACAGCAGGGGATCAAAACCCAGAAATCATTTTTCTCAAATTTGAAATGGGTAGTAAACTGAAGATATATCCCTATGTATTCAACCATCAGTGGGGTTCTAACAACCCTAAGCTACTCGTCCCCTATTCCACCATCAGTGGAAAGCCCCAAGTCACATTTTGATATGGGTAGTTAACTAAACAGTGAAAAGCCCCGAGTCACAATTTGAAATGGGTAGTTAACTAAACAGCGGAAAGCCCCAAGTCACAAATCTGGATTTCGTTTCAGAGTCGAGCCAATGGACTTCACACCCCAGGTTCCAATCAAGATTGAGAGCAGTCCACCCCAAATGCCCCTTGGCCAGCCGACGCGGAAGATACCCCAGGAGGAGTTGGACCTGGTACGCCGGGGACTCGGTGAATGTCTCTACATGATGATGATGATGAACGCGATAAATAACTGATGTTTTTGACGCAATAACACGCCTCTTTTTCAGACTAGTCCAAAGTTGAGGACTCGCCTACATGATTTATTCTGGTGTCATTGCAGTGCTGGAGTCCCTGACCAGGTCACCTTCTGCCAGTCCGGATTCTGGAGTCGGAACCACACCCCTGCCATCCAACGCTGAGGGGTCCTTGTGGGAGGAGAGTTCTGAAGGTCTCGTCCGGGGGTTCATCGGGGGATACGTTTCCCAACCTAGGGATGTCCCGACCACCCTGACTTCCGGCACAAGCAACGCTAACACTACCTCGGGTGCCAAAATGGATTAAGGACCGTATAATAGAGAGTAGAGTAAACGGACTTACTAGAGACTTTCAATAGAGACTAGATAATTTGAAGCTATTCGGCCCACAGGGCCCTGTCATGACTACTGGACCCCATAAGGGAGGAGATGCGGTAGAAAAGACTGAAGTAGAGGAGGGCTAAGCAAGTAAATAAGGGTTTTCTGCTCAGATAATCTAGAACTAAAAATGAACACCCCCATATATAAATATATATCTAAATACACTTTCATTCCCCTGAAAATCTTTTGTTAAAAAGGACAAGCAAACAATTGAATCAAATACCATCTTATAGCTGATATTGAGGGCACACAAACCTTGCTACCATACATTACCCAACACATTCAGATTGTGAAGATAGAAGAGGGTACAAGGAGCATTAATAGAGCCCGACATGGTATAAATTCCTTACTTAGACACCTTGAGAGGGAGGCAGAAGACCTGGAGGATGTGCCTCTCTCTCTGTTAACCACTGTAACTTATGGATGTATTGCCACCATCTCGGGTCCTCTCATTCATAGAGAGAGCAGAGACTATATTGACAATATACCAACACTGCCTTTCAACACAACCGACCATACACTCTACTTAGTGAGTGATCGATGTTTTACACTGTATTGCCAGCTAGGGTCAATTTCATGGTGAAAACAAGTTAGGATGAATTCTGACATTTCAGACTCATGTTTTGACTTGGTCAGTCTTTGGTGATAGTATCTAATGAGATGAAAGTGACAGGGCAGGAAAACAGCAGGGGATCAAAACCCAGAAATCATTTTTCTCAAATTTGAGATGGGTAGTAAACTGAAGATATATCCCTATGTATTCAACCATCAGTGGGGTTCTAACAACCCTAAGCTACTCGTCCCCTATTCCACCATCAGTGGAAAGCCCCAAGTCACATTTTGATATGGGTAGTTAACTAAACAGTGAAAAGCCCCGAGTCACAATTTGAAATGGGTAGTTAACTAAACAGCGGAAAGCCCCAAGTCACAAATCTGGATTTCGTTTCAGAGTCGAGCCAATGGACTTCACACCCCAAGTTCCAATCAAGATTGAGAACAGTCCACCCCAAATGCCCCGTGGCCAGCCGACGCGGAAGATACCCCAGGAGGAGTTGGACCTGGTACGCCGGGGACTCGGTGAATGTCTCTACATGATGATGATGATGAACGCGATAAATAACTGATGTTTTTGACGCAATAACACGCCTCTTTTTCAGACTAGTCCAAAGTTGAGGACTCGCCTACATGATTTATTCTGGTGTCATTGCAGTGCTGGAGTCCCTGACCAGGTCACCTTCTGCCAGTCCGGACTCTGGAGTCGGAACCACACCCCTGCCATCCAACGCTGAGGGGTCCTTGTGGGAGGAGAGTTCTGAAGGTCTCGTCTGGGGGTTCATCGGGGGATACGTTTCCCCACCTAGGGATGTCCCGACCACCCCGACTTCCGGCACAAGCAACGCTAACACTACCTCGGGTGCCAAAATGGATTAAGGACCGTATAATAGAGAGTAGAGTAAACGGACTTACTAGAGACTTTCAATAGAGACTAGATAATTTGAAGCTTTTCGGCCCACAGGGCCCTGTCATGACTACCGGACCGCCTAAGGGAGGAGATGCGGTAGAAAAGACTGCAGTAGAGGAGGGCTAAGCAAGTAAGTAAGGGTTTTCTGCTCAGATAATCTAGAACTAAAAATGAACACCCCCATATATAAATATATATCTAAATACACTTTCATTCCCCTGAAAATCTTTTGTTAAAAAGGACAAGCAAACAATTGAATCAAATACCATCTTATAGCTGATATTGAGGGCACACATACCTTGCTACCATACATTACCCAACACATTCAGATTGTGAAGATAAAAGAGGGTACAAGGAGCATTAATATAGCCCGACATGGTATAAATTCCTTAATTAGACACCTTGAAAGGGAGGCAGAAGACCTGGAGGATGTGCCTCTCCCTCTGTTAACCCCTGTAACTTATGGATGTATTGCCACCATCTCGGGTCCTCTCATTCATAGAGAGAGCAGAGACTATATTGACAATATACCAACACTGCCTTTCAACACAACCGACCATACACTCTACCTAGTGAGTGATCGATGTTTTACACTGTATTGCCAGCTAGGGTCAATTTCATGGTGAAAACAAGTTAGGATGAATTCTGACATTTCAGACTCATGTTTTGACTTGGTCAGTCTTTGGTGATAGTATCTAATGAGATGAAAGTGACAGGGCAGGAAAACAGCAGGGAATCAAAACCCAGAAATCATTTTTCTCAAATTTGAAATGGGTAGTAAACTGAAGATATATCCCTATGTATTCAACCATCAGTGGGGTTCTAACAACCCTAAGCTACTCGTCCCCTATTCCACCATCAGTGGAAAGCCCCAAGTCACATTTTGATATGGGTAGTTAACTAAACAGTGAAAAGCCCCGAGTCACAATTTGAAATGGGTAGTTAACTAAACAGCCGAAAGCCCAAAGTCACAAATCTGGATTTCGTTTCAGAGTCGAGCCAATGGACTTCACACCCCAGGTTCCAATCAAGATTGAGAGCAGTCCACCCCAAATGCCCCATGGCCAGCCGACGCGGAAGATACCCCAGTAGGAGTTGGACCTGGTACGCCGGGGACTCGGTGAGTGTCTCTACATGATGATGATGATGAACGCGATAAATAACTGATGTTCTTGACGCAATAACACGCCTCTTTTTCAGACTAGTCCAAAGTTGAGGACTCGCCTACATGATTTATTCTGGTGTCATTGCAGTGCTGGAGTCCCTGACCAGGTCACCTTCTGCCAGTCCGAACTCTGGAGTCGGAACCACACCCCCGCCATCCAACGCTGAGGGGTCCTTGTGGGAGGAGAGTTCTGAAGGTCTCGTCTGGGGGTTCATCGGGGGATACGTTTCCCCACCTAGGGATATCCCGACCACCCCGACTTCCGGCACAAGCAACGCTAACACTACCTCGGGTGCCAAAATGGATTAAGGACCGTATAATAGAGAGTAGAGTAAACGGACTTACTAGAGACTTTCAATAGAGACTAGATAATTTGAAGCTATTCGGCCCACAGGGCCCTGTCATGACTACTGGACCCCATAAGGGAGGAGATGCGGTAGAAAAGACTGCAGTAGAGGAGGGCTGAGCAAGTAAGTAAGGGTTTTCTGCTCAGATAATCTAGAACTAAAAATGAACACCCCCATATATAAATATATATCTAAACACACTTTCATTCCCCTGAAAATCTTTTGTTAAAAAGGACAAGCAAACAATTGAATCAAATACCATCTTATAGCTGATATTGAGGGCACACATACCTTGCTACCATACATTACCCAACACATTCAGATTGTGAGGATAAAAGAGGGTACAAGGAGCATTAATAGAGCCCGACATGGTATAAATTCCTTAATTAGACACCTTGAGAGGGAGGCAGAAGACCTGGAGGATGTGCCTCTCTCTCTGTTAACCACTGTAACTTATGGATGTATTGCCACCATCTCGGGTCCTCTCATTCATAGAGAGAGCAGAGACTATATTGACAATATACCAACACTGCCTTTCAACACAACCGACCATACACTCTACCTAGTGAGTGATCGATGTTTTACACTGTATTGCCAGCTAGGGTCAATTTCATGGTGAAAACAAGTTAGGATGAATTCTGACATTTCAGACTCATGTTTTGACTTGGTCAGTCTTTGGTGATAGTATCTAATGAGATGAAAGTGACAGGGCAGGAAAACAGCAGGGAATCAAAACCCAGAAATCATTTTTCTCAAATTTGAAATGGGTAGTAAACTGCAGATATATCTCTATGTATTCAACCATCAGTGGGGTTCCTACAACCCTAAGCTACTCATCCCCTATTCCACCATCAGTTGAAAGCCCCAAGTCACATTTTGATATGGGTAGTTAACTAAACAGTGAAAAGTCCCCAGTCACAATTTGAAATGGGTAGTTAACTAAACAGCGGAAAGCCCAAAGTCACAAATCTGGATTTCGTTTCAGAGTCGAGCCAATGGACTTCACGCCCCAGGTTCCAATCAAGATTGAGAGCAGTCCACCCCAAATGCCCCGTGGCCAGCCGACACGGAAGATACCCCAGGAGGAGTTGGACCTGGTACGCCGGGGACTCGGTGAGTGTCTCTACATGATGATGATGATGAACGCGATAAATAACTGATGTTCTTGACGCAATAACACGCCTCTTTTTCAGACTAGTCCAAAGTTGAGGACTCGCCTACATGATTTATTCTGGTGTCATTGCAGTGCTGGAGTCCCTGACCAGGTCACCTTCTGCCAGTCCGGACTCTGGAGTCGGAACCACACCCCTGCCATCCAACGCTGAGGGGTCCTTGTGGGAGGAGAGTTCTGAAGGTCTCGTCTGCGGGTTCATCGGGGGATACGTTTCCCCACCTAAGGATGTCCCGACCACCCCGACTTCCGGCACAAGCAACGCTAACACTACCTCGGGTGCCAAAATGGATTAAGGACCGTATAATAGAGAGTAGAGTAAACGGACTTACTAGAGACTTTCAATAGAGACTAGATAATTTGAAGCTATTCGGCCCACAGGGCCCTGTCATGACTACTGGACCCCATAAGGGAGGAGATGCGGCAGAAAAGACTGCAGTAGAGGAGGGCTGAGCAAGTAAGTAAGGGTTTTCTGCTCAGATAATCTAGAACTAAAAATGAACACCCCCATATATAAATATATATCTAAACACACTTTCATTCCCCTGAAAATCTTTTGTTAAAAAGGACAAGCAAACAATTGAATCAAATACCATCTTATAGCTGATATTGAGGGCACACATACCTTGCTACCATACATTACCCAACACATTCAGATTGTGAGGATAAAAGAGGGTACAAGGAGCATTAATAGAGCCCGACATGGTATAAATTCCTTACTTAGACACCTTGAGAGGGAGGCAGAAGACCTGGAGGATGTGCCTCTCTCTCTGTTAACCACTGTAACTTATGGATGTATTGCCACCATATCGGGTCCTCTCATTCATAGAGAGAGCAGAGACTATATTGACAATATACCAACACTGCCTTTCAACACAACCGACCATTCACTCTACCTGGTGAGTGATCGATGTTTTACACTGTATTGCCAGCTAGGGTCAATTTCATGGTGAAAACAAGTTAGGATGAATTCTGACATTTCAGACGCATGTTTTGACTTGGTCAGTCTTTGGTGATAGTATCTAATGAGATGAAAGTGACAGGGCAGGAAAACAGCAGGGGATCAAAACCCAGAAATCATTTTTCTCAAATTTGAGATGGGTAGTAAACTGAAGATATATCCCTATGTATTCAACCATCAGTGGGGTTCTAACAACCCTAAGCTACTCGTCCCCTATTCCACCATCAGTGGAAAGCCCCAAGTCACATTTTGATATGGGTAGTTAACTAAACAGTGAAAAGCCCCGAGTCACAATTTGAAATGGGTAGTTAACTAAACAGCGGAAAGCCCCAAGTCACAAATCTGGATTTCGTTTCAGAGTCGAGCCAATGGACTTCACACCCCAAGTTCCAATCAAGATTGAGAACAGTCCACCCCAAATGCCCCGTGGCCAGCCGACGCGGAAGATACCCCAGGAGGAGTTGGACCTGGTACGCCGGGGACTCGGTGAATGTCTCTACATGATGATGATGATGAACGCGATAAATAACTGATGTTTTTGACGCAATAACACGCCTCTTTTTCAGACTAGTCCAAAGTTGAGGACTCGCCTACATGATTTATTCTGGTGTCATTGCAGTGCTGGAGTCCCTGACCAGGTCACCTTCTGCCAGTCCGGACTCTGGAGTCGGAACCACACCCCTGCCATCCAACGCTGAGGGGTCCTTGTGGGAGGAGAGTTCTGAAGGTCTCGTCTGGGGGTTCATCGGGCGATACGTTTCCCCACCTAGGGATGTCCCGACCACCCCGACTTCCGGCACAAGCAACGCTAACACTACCTCGGGTGCCAAAATGGATTAAGGACCGTATAATAGAGAGTAGAGTAAACGGACTTACTAGAGACTTTCAATAGAGACTAGATAATTTGAAGCTTTTCGGCCCACAGGGCCCTGTCATGACTACCGGACCGCCTAAGGGAGGAGATGCGGTAGAAAAGACTGCAGTAGAGGAGGGCTAAGCAAGTAAGTAAGGGTTTTCTGCTCAGATAATCTAGAACTAAAAATGAACACCCCCATATATAAATATATATCTAAATACACTTTCATTCCCCTGAAAATCTTTTGTTAAAAAGGACAAGCAAACAATTGAATCAAATACCATCTTATAGCTGATATTGAGGGCACACATACCTTGCTACCATACATTACCCAACACATTCAGATTGTGAAGATAAAAGAGGGTACAAGGAGCATTAATATAGCCCGACATGGTATAAATTCCTTAATTAGACACCTTGAAAGGGAGGCAGAAGACCTGGAGGATGTGCCTCTCCCTCTGTTAACCACTGTAACTTATGGATGTATTGCCACCATCTCGGGTCCTCTCATTCATAGAGAGAGCAGAGACTATATTGACAATATACCAACACTGCCTTTCAACACAACCGACCATACACTCTACCTAGTGAGTGATCGATGTTTTACACTGTATTGCCAGCTAGGGTCAATTTCATGGTGAAAACAAGTTAGGATGAATTCTGACATTTCAGACTCATGTTTTGACTTGGTCAGTCTTTGGTGATAGTATCTAATGAGATGAAAGTGACAGGGCAGGAAAACAGCAGGGAATCAAAACCCAGAAATCATTTTTCTCAAATTTGAAATGGGTAGTAAACTGAAGATATATCCCTATGTATTCAACCATCAGTGGGGTTCTAACAACCCTAAGCTACTCGTCCCCTATTCCACCATCAGTGGAAAGCCCCAAGTCACATTTTGATATGGGTAGTTAACTAAACAGTGAAAAGCCCCGAGTCACAATTTGAAATGGGTAGTTAACTAAACAGCCGAAAGCCCAAAGTCACAAATCTGGATTTCGTTTCAGAGTCGAGCCAATGGACTTCACACCCCAGGTTCCAATCAAGATTGAGAGCAGTCCACCCCAAATGCCCCATGGCCAGCCGACGCGGAAGATACCCCAGTAGGAGTTGGACCTGGTACGCCGGGGACTCGGTGAGTGTCTCTACATGATGATGATGATGAACGCGATAAATAACTGATGTTCTTGACGCAATAACACGCCTCTTTTTCAGACTAGTCCAAAGTTGAGGACTCGCCTACATGATTTATTCTGGTGTCATTGCAGTGCTGGAGTCCCTGACCAGGTCACCTTCTGCCAGTCCGAACTCTGGAGTCGGAACCACACCCCCGCCATCCAACGCTGAGGGGTCCTTGTGGGAGGAGAGTTCTGAAGGTCTCGTCTGGGGGTTCATCGGGGGATACGTTTCCCCACCTAGGGATATCCCGACCACCCCGACTTCCGGCACAAGCAACGCTAACACTACCTCGGGTGCCAAAATGGATTAAGGACCGTATAATAGAGAGTAGAGTAAACGGACTTACTAGAGACTTTCAATAGAGACTAGATAATTTGAAGCTATTCGGCCCACAGGGCCCTGTCATGACTACTGGACCCCATAAGGGAGGAGATGCGGTAGAAAAGACTGCAGTAGAGGAGGGCTGAGCAAGTAAGTAAGGGTTTTCTGCTCAGATAATCTAGAACTAAAAATGAACACCCCCATATATAAATATATATCTAAACACACTTTCATTCCCCTGAAAATCTTTTGTTAAAAAGGACAAGCAAACAATTGAATCAAATACCATCTTATAGCTGATATTGAGGGCACACATACCTTGCTACCATACATTACCCAACACATTCAGATTGTGAGGATAAAAGAGGGTACAAGGAGCATTAATAGAGCCCGACATGGTATAAATTCCTTAATTAGACACCTTGAGAGGGAGGCAGAAGACCTGGAGGATGTGCCTCTCTCTCTGTTAACCACTGTAACTTATGGATGTATTGCCACCATCTCGGGTCCTCTCATTCATAGAGAGAGCAGAGACTATATTGACAATATACCAACACTGCCTTTCAACACAACCGACCATACACTCTACCTAGTGAGTGATCGATGTTTTACACTGTATTGCCAGCTAGGGTCAATTTCATGGTGAAAACAAGTTAGGATGAATTCTGACATTTCAGACTCATGTTTTGACTTGGTCAGTCTTTGGTGATAGTATCTAATGAGATGAAAGTGACAGGGCAGGAAAACAGCAGGGAATCAAAACCCAGAAATCATTTTTCTCAAATTTGAAATGGGTAGTAAACTGCAGATATATCTCTATGTATTCAACCATCAGTGGGGTTCCTACAACCCTAAGCTACTCATCCCCTATTCCACCATCAGTTGAAAGCCCCAAGTCACATTTTGATATGGGTAGTTAACTAAACAGTGAAAAGTCCCCAGTCACAATTTGAAATGGGTAGTTAACTAAACAGCGGAAAGCCCAAAGTCACAAATCTGGATTTCGTTTCAGAGTCGAGCCAATGGACTTCACGCCCCAGGTTCCAATCAAGATTGAGAGCAGTCCACCCCAAATGCCCCGTGGCCAGCCGACACGGAAGATACCCCAGGAGGAGTTGGACCTGGTACGCCGGGGACTCGGTGAGTGTCTCTACATGATGATGATGATGAACGCGATAAATAACTGATGTTCTTGACGCAATAACACGCCTCTTTTTCAGACTAGTCCAAAGTTGAGGACTCGCCTACATGATTTATTCTGGTGTCATTGCAGTGCTGGAGTCCCTGACCAGGTCACCTTCTGCCAGTCCGGACTCTGGAGTCGGAACCACACCCCTGCCATCCAACGCTGAGGGGTCCTTGTGGGAGGAGAGTTCTGAAGGTCTCGTCTGCGGGTTCATCGGGGGATACGTTTCCCCACCTAAGGATGTCCCGACCACCCCGACTTCCGGCACAAGCAACGCTAACACTACCTCGGGTGCCAAAATGGATTAAGGACCGTATAATAGAGAGTAGAGTAAACGGACTTACTAGAGACTTTCAATAGAGACTAGATAATTTGAAGCTATTCGGCCCACAGGGCCCTGTCATGACTACTGGACCCCATAAGGGAGGAGATGCGGCAGAAAAGACTGCAGTAGAGGAGGGCTGAGCAAGTAAGTAAGGGTTTTCTGCTCAGATAATCTAGAACTAAAAATGAACACCCCCATATATAAATATATATCTAAACACACTTTCATTCCCCTGAAAATCTTTTGTTAAAAAGGACAAGCAAACAATTGAATCAAATACCATCTTATAGCTGATATTGAGGGCACACATACCTTGCTACCATACATTACCCAACACATTCAGATTGTGAGGATAAAAGAGGGTACAAGGAGCATTAATAGAGCCCGACATGGTATAAATTCCTTACTTAGACACCTTGAGAGGGAGGCAGAAGACCTGGAGGATGTGCCTCTCTCTCTGTTAACCACTGTAACTTATGGATGTATTGCCACCATATCGGGTCCTCTCATTCATAGAGAGAGCAGAGACTATATTGACAATATACCAACACTGCCT
Source organism: Lepidonotus clava (assembly GCA_936440205.1). NCBI lineage: Eukaryota > Metazoa > Annelida > Polychaeta > Phyllodocida > Polynoidae > Lepidonotus > Lepidonotus clava. Next base: position 27,415,512 of record OW387149.1, on the reverse strand, counting down.
TTCAACACAACCGACCATTCACTCTACCTGGTGAGTGATCGATGTTTTACACTTTATTGCCAGCTAGGGTCAATTTCATGGTGAAAACAAGTTAGGATGAATTCTGACATTTCAGACGCATGTTTTGACTTGGTCAGTCTTTGTTGATAGTATCTAATGAGATGAAAGTGACAGGGCAGGAAAACAGCAGGGGATCAAAACCCAGAAATCATTTTTGCTGTACTTCATCCCTTAGTGAACCTAGACACCAACCAGAAATCAAACCAAATGAACTACTCATTCTGTGCTTGGTCCCCCCTATCGTCGCCTTTTACGATCAGTCCAGCAGAAGCTGCTGCACACTAGCCAAGTGGGTCTCTTGGGGAGGCATAGGCACGTTCCTCAGATGAGAGTGAACGCTATGATCTTCTTAGGCAGTAGTGGAACATAGCAACAACAACTAGAACACTTAACAGTTAGGAGTAACAGGGTAGACAGTTTCATTTCTTCTATTTATTGACTTAGAGGAAGTGTGTTGGAATTAGACACTAGAAACACATATGTAAGTATAGGCTGAAAAGGAACATGTGTGACTATTTATTAATATGTATGTATGTATTATATGGATATGTAAGTAGTGTAGTATGCTTCAGGAACATTATTCCAAATTGCACTCCAATGTGTTTTCCATAATGGATTCTCCTAGTATGCTCCACAAATATAATCCCAGAAGTTATTCCTAACTTTAATGTGCTCCATGGAATCTCCAAGTATACAATTATGTTATTCCATATGTTTTATGTTACTCCATATGTTATATGTTACTCCATATATTTAAACTGTAGTCTAAGCTAAGCGCCCTGGTATATGTCCTACCTCTTCAGCTTCTAGGCCCCAAATAAAATAACAGTGCGGTGTGGGCTACCGGCAAGCGACAAAAGCCACACTCATATCATGACATCACCATTGTGCGTAGGTTGGGCCCATTTAAAAAGGCCCACACCTGTATCTGAGACGGGAGAAGTACGCTGGCTGAGCGGGCATGTGGACATTAGGACCCTGGACAACAGGCATAGGAGATTATATCTAATGGACAAATATAAACTGGGCTGGAGGCTGGAGAGAGGACACTGTGCGCTGGTGATGGAAAATATTAATAATTGAACATCGTGTTGGTTAAGGGACGTGTCAACACCCACATGGTGAAACACAGGTTGTGCAAATTATCTTAATATACATCAAACATTTTAACGGCGTTCTCACATGTTCAAAACTATTACCCTCGTTCTATTATCTTTGGTCTGAATGTGAAACTTGCGACCATTAGCCTCGATCATGTTAAAGTTGGAATATTTCTATAGATTCATTAACTAATAAACTTTGACTAGGTGACCTTCATCTTTGGAATATAAATCTATGAAAGGAAATATTCTAACCAAATTTAAAATAGTAGAATTAACTTATCTAAAATCAAGTCCTGTTCATTAGGATGAGTTAATGCTTCAATGATGGAGGCCTGAGATCAAATAGAGGTGAAGACCCCTTACAAAATATTCATGACACAACATTTACACTTATAAATGCACAAACGGGATGTTACTAATCATATAGGATAATCAAAAAACTTTAATGTGTTGTAAATTTACAGGGATATATAATCAGTCACAAAATAGCACAAATGTGCAACAAAATATCTGAAAGGTTTGACAAAGCCTATGAAATTTGTGAATTTTCTAATTGCTAATATAGACAAATGTACTACATTTCCATGGTTATTTGTGAAAAAAAGAAAAATAAAATAGATTGTGCACACCTCTTATCTATCTAATTTGTGATTGTTCATGGTAGAAGAGTTACGTACATGTTTAGGTAAAATGTGTGTGGTAAATGTGTGTAGTAAATCCATTTAAGCAGTAATAGTTCATACACATGTTAAGGCAAAATGTGTCTAGTGAATCTATTTCTTGTAGCTTATGGTTGTAGACATAATATATAATAGAATATTATTACCTATAGCGCATAGAGATAGATTTATGTATATAAAAACATAGACAATGTGTGCAGTGAGTCTATTTAGTTCCATGAAATTCACACTGGATTAAGCATTGGGTTGGTGAAGGGAGAAAACTGGCTGTGCTAATGATCTTGAGGCAAATCAAGCATTTCATTGGAAGGTATCAACTCCCGCATGGTGAAGGGAGAAAACTGGCTGTGCTAATGATCTTGATGCAAATCAAGCATTTCATTGGAAGGTATCAACTCCCGCATGGTGAAGGGAGAAAACTGGCTGTGCTAATGATCTTGATGCAAATCAAGCATTTCATTGGAAGGTATCAACTCCCGCATGGTGAAGGGAGAAAACTAGATGTGCTAGTTAGTCTTAATGCGAATCACACATTTCAATGGGAGGTATCAACACCCGCATACTCAGAAACATCACACTAATGGAGATGGAAAACATTAAACCAGGCCACATCAATTAGCCCCTACCATGTCACAGGTAGAACATTTCTATAGATACATAATTATAAACTACGTGAACCTTTGTCTTCAGAATAAATATCTAGAAGTAGAAAATATGCTAACAAAATTAAGCCTATAGGTTAAAAGACAGAAAGGACAAAACGAAAAGTAAAATTGTTCACGCGAGATCTACTCTATAAATTATCTGTTCACATTATGAAAAACCTTGGGTGGTATGACAAGTTGAGAACGGCCCCTTTTGCATAAAAATTATCAAGCAGTAGCACTCATCTTTGCTATATCATGAGTGTATTCCTGACATTATCAAGGTATTCTGGAATAGTGAAGCTATCCCAGACATTATGAAGGGTATTCCCGACGGGGCCGCATCACATTTAACGTGCAAAGAACCGTCTCGGGGTGACAGACAATCTATTAAACTCAGGATAACTTGAAGACTATTTCGTTTTTTAAGTTGAGTGATTGAGTGAGAAGAACTTGTTAAAGGCTGTTCCTACAAGTGAGGTCATATTTATGGAGTGAAAGGTGAATAAATAGTAGGGCTCTGGTGAATCGGTATTGGTTAACCGGTTAAACATTTCTATTCTTGGGCATTGATAGGTGGGTGGGGGTTATCACAATGGGTGGGTGGGCAGGGGGATATTAATTAGAGAAACAATTTAGAAAGATAATTAGGAGTTTTTAATTATACATTTAGAGACTTTAATAGTACTTTAAACTCCCATTAGGGGATAAAGGTATTTACAAATGAGACTGTGTTATCCTAACACAAGCTATGGATATTGGGGGTATTGGTTAGGTGATTGGTGAATGTAAAAATGCTTTTATCCTGATTGGTTTTCCCAGATGCTTGCATATTTGAGGTTGCCATGGTGACAGACAGTCAACACACAAGCCCTCTAATATGCAATACCCACACCGGTGAGTTTGAAATTTGAAATTTCAAATGTTTGATTCTGACACAAGCTACGGGTATTTGGGGTATGGGTCAGGTGGGTATTATAGGCTTAATGCAAACACCTATTGTTAACCACCCGACCTTAAGTACACTCAGTGGTCAGAGCGAGACACGGGCTTGTGCCCCACCTGGACAATACCTCAGGGAAGGTTGTCTCAAGGAGTAATTGGTTGAGGGGGGTGGGGTCGATACTTGTGGCTGATGGTTATATCTAAAATATATCTAAAATATCTAAGATGAACAAAAGCGTAAGATCTTTTGAAAACATTAATTCAGACCACATTTTTCCTTTCCGTCAAATTTGGAAAAAAAACAGGGGTGAAGGCAATAAAGTGAGCCACACGTGCCCAATATTATAGGTTGGAGATACGGACCCAGATAAGCCACTCGGGCTGATGACAAGTTGTTTATCTAGGAAAATCGATGACACTGCCCCAGCATGGAGAGGCAGAATATGAAAAAGGCAGGTACGGCCACTGTATACGTAAGTCACACCTAGAGTCCGCCCTTTAAGGACACTTTAACACTATAAATGTGATGGTGGCCTATGTCGCAGAGGACAAAGGAAGCTGAAAATACCATCTGAAACCACGACCAATATAGCCTCACCTTTCAACGAAGACCCAAGACTGAGGACAGAACCTCAGAGACCTACAACTTCACTCGCCAGAAAACAACTAAAAAAAGACCCATACTCACAATCCCTTAATGTGTGTCCCTGTATCCATGGTGGCCGTATCTCACTACCCCCGGCCCTCAAAGGTCCTACCTCTGGGGGCCGGGCGTCACTACTAACGTTTGGCGGGAAAACTTCATGCTTATAAAGGGACTGGGAGTCTCCAAGCACAGGTTAGGCTATGTGGATAGCGAATGGCTCAGGTGTGTTCAAAGGTAATATGCTTGGAGAGCGGTCACGAATCAGTGGTTTTGAAGAGAAGGGGAGGCTATACTTGGGGGCACCTACAGTATTAGAAATAGGAAATTAGGTCCTAAATAATATAACATGCTGGTCGAATTTCAAAACCTCATTTAAAAAAAGGTATTTCAGAAAACTGGGGCTCTCTCTGTTATCTGACACGGAAGGAGTTCAGGTTGGCTCGTACAATGAGATGCTGCTAAAAGTGCTTATAAAGAGGTTCGAGTCATAAAAAAGAGAAATCAGGTAATCGTATTTTCAATATTCAGACAATAAAAACCTTGTCAGAATGAGGAAAATTAAATAACGCTCGAAATATGCGTTCATTTGAAATTTCACCTTTACTAATTATATACCGAGATTGCAATGAAAAATCGAAAACATAACTATTTAATTATAAATTGTATAGGTTCAGATAATAAAATCATTATTATGAAAATCTTATGTATTTGTATTGGAATGCGTCTTCGTAGACTTAAGCCCCGTCCCCACAGGATAAAGTCGTCGGTCGATAAAAGTTTATCATTAACAATTAACGTTTTGTCGGCCGACTTTTCTCAAGTCGGCCGATAATTTTTATTGTTTGGATAATCTTTTATCTTTGGGATGCGATGGATGATGAATTTATGGACAATTAAAAGGTGTTTGTCGTCCATAATATTAGGCCTGTTTAAGTAGTATCTCTAATTGCCTGGCGCCAGTCTGTCTATTTACCACTTATTCCGGGGCTTTTGTTATTGTTCATAGTTTATCGTCAACATTTTTCACCCGTGACCGATGAGTCGGCCAATTCAATGGTGCTAAAATCAGCCGACTCTACTAGAAGAGTCGGCCGATTTTAGTGCTGACTCATATCAAACATGTATATTTCAATAATGCATACTGACAAGGGATCTGAATCTGTGGCTATTTTACCGCCGATTCTCCCAGTCGCCCGTCACTGGTTGTTGGAAAAATCGCCTTGTGGGTATGGGGCTTTGCTGTATCAGGCTAATATATGAGGAACCAAGGAATTGATTCTTTTCATAATATTGTCAATATGGCGTGTCTATGAGGTGATATGCCGTATCTAAAGGTATACAACTGGAATGGTTAAGCCAAACCCGCCACAACCAGTGGCCAGGTGGCGCACCTCAACCTGAAACAGGTTTAGTCTTGTCTACCCCCACCTTTTTTACCATTTGGAACTGCGTGCCCCCCTCCCTCCTTTGTTCGTGCTGCACAAGCTTGCCATAATGCTGAAAATACATTTAAAAAACTCATGGGACAAACTCTAGATTTCTTTAAATTGTCTTTGAAATAGTTCTTAAAAATTATATCAAATACTATCTTATAGATTCGAGAACGCACACATGAAAAAAAAACGACGAAGCACATCTCAGAGAAGACACTCAATATATCTACTCCGTACACAGCTGGTTCTATATATATATAGGGTACCTGACACACATGTGCCTGACCTCCATCTCACGGGGAAACCTGAAAGGTCACTCAAGTATCGGACACAAAGGTGGGTTGCTGAATACGCACAGAGGGGAGGGTTTTTCCCCGAAGGCAAAGGGGGTCGGAGAATTTCATTATGAAGTTTCTGAAAAGGACGCATACAAGACGAGGTATTCATCCCAATCACAGGGATATAGCCATTCCTAAACTCAAAGGGGGTTCCAGGTAAATATAAGAGGGTTCCGACTGAGATTTTTGGCAAGATTTTTGTATCTTTATCTTAATTTTGGAAAATTCAAGGGGGTTCCAGACACCCAGGACCCCCCCCCCCCCTCCATTGGCTACGCCACTGAAAGAGAGGGGTCTTGTTAAGGTCATTATATCGCCCAAGGGAGTTACTATAACAAATACCGAAGGCAGATGTTTCTGGTGGGCTTTGTTAACGGAGCAAAGGTATCAAGGTGTTGAAGTAGATACCTTACTCTCATTTAATAAACATCTAGATAACATATTTTCAAGGGCACTTAACAAATTGCTCATTTAAATAAAATATCAGAAGGTTCATATCTACTGATACTGCACTTATTGTGTATAAGCAGACTATAAGACCATTATTGGAATATTGTAGTTTTGTGTTTGATAGTGGAAAAAAATCAAAACTTATCAAGATCGAAAATATTCGGAAAAAATCTATTAAACTCATTGAATGTAAGTATAACTCCAACTAGGTCAGCAAATACTAATATCACTAATGAATTGATGGCTGAATATGACTTAATAAGCCTCAATTTAAGAAGTGAATCTTAATTAGGGAAAATGTAAGAAGTGAGAATAAAATCAAGTTTATTTTGTCCATTCACTAGAGTTAGCAAGATCAGATCTAGTCCTCACTATAGAGGAGTAGAAAAATGGAATATGCTCAAAACTGAACACCACAGAGCTGAAAACAAAAAGAGATTTAAGCAGCTCTTGTATACCCACACATTGTCTGGATGATGACGGTTCTACTATGGCTAGTCTGAGTATGTATATACAGTCAAACTTGCTTGTTGGTATAATATATATATGCATTTCTTTTACCGCGTGTGTTACTTATAAATTGCCTACCATTTGTATATACCCATCCTCTGTTACAACTACTGGAAGATCACTCTGTACTGTGAAGTGATTCTTGATAATGACAAAAAAAACAAAAAACATTTATGATCGATGTTACCTAAAAAAAACATGCAGACGGCGGGAGCATCGTGCTGCACACAATCGGCACAACTGGAGTATCCTAGACTGTAATTACATCCAAGTCCGATAGGTGTTAGAGGTATCTAGGTCATGAAAGGACTAGAAGTATCCCTCCCACCATCTGGCGGATGCCCACTTCGGCCACGGTCCTACAGCGAACAATGTGGAGGCCCTATATTTATTTTCACCTGCCACTTAAACAGCAATTTGTGTGTTTGTGAAGGGAACCCCTGAGCTACCTCCGACAGCGTATGCCCTGCCTATTGGACACTGCATATATAAGAGAACACCTGCCTCGGGGTTTGTGTAGGGGTATGGTCTCTATCTTCCCATAGATTTGATCATTCCATAGATCCCATCATCAAAAAGACAGAATTGTCTAACCTTGTTCTCGTTGTGATATAACCATAGATGTTGATAAGTCGTAAAACACCCATTACCATTCCAACAACCAACCAACCAATGAATATGCTACACAGGCTGGGGACATAATATGGTTAATGGTAACACTGCATAAAACGCACATTAGAAAATGAAAAAAAGGTCAATTTTACTTGATGATGAAAAACCTCGTATTCCTCCCAACTAACGCCAATGTTTAAAGTTATGATTTAGTTTTTTTTTCTCATTAGAATAATAATTTTATAAAAATAAAATCATTAGAATTATAGATGGCAAAAATGTTTAGGTCATTTGTACCTTATTCTTGACATTTTAAGGTAACTTTCGTCAAATACTTTGCTTTGTTTGGATAGATAAACCCAGCAAGTATTTGAGCATGGGCGACATTGATTTCAAATGGACATGGTTCATATAGGAATATTCACACCATCATTATATGGGGGTATATAGGGGTCCCAATGTCTCATGTCAAATTTAAGAAATGTCCATTTCCCATGTCACTATCTTTTTAAACACCCTGTTATATGTTGCTAATGTTCCGTGAGTGATAGGTCTGTAGAGTCAGACCATTCAAGTGGTCAGGGGATATGGGGGGTGGAGTACACCCCTTTAGTGTAGCAGAGATGATATATCATCACATATTCAGAAAATTGGAACCTGTATATATCCTTCAGGGGTTAATTATAAGTGGGTTTACCAGTTTCTACCAGACATAATTCTTCTGGACCCATAGAAAAATTAAAATATAATTATGAAAAATAAACAGACCGCAGGCAATGAAAACTGTATCATTTTATTTCCAAATCAAATAAAACCAGATGACATTGGATATGACAACGTTAACCTATAGTACATTACTATCCCATTCTGTATGGAATGCGCGTTAAGGCCTGGTCTAACTCTTGCCATTGGGTGTCTGCCTGAGGTTGGCATGGGAATGCCTCAAGGCATGCGATGTGAGAAAACGATTTGGGGTTTCTTCTTTTCAAGCCTTTGCACACCTCCTGCCATCTAGTCTCGTACCCCGACCTACCCCGGAAAACATATAAATATACATATATATATATTTGGACCTATACATAATCACTTTTATACGATTTTTCATGAATTTTGTGTATATTACATCAATGTGCTTTTCACGATGGGGTATAATTATGTAATATACCTACACAGCAAGTCGGTAGTTAGACGTAATTATACCCCATCGTGAAAAGCACATTGATGTATGTGAAGATGATTCAATAAAGACAAAATGGAAAAAAAACAACTTTAGTGTCTCTTTTGTGTTTTTGAATTAGTTGGGCAATTACTGGTAAAAGTAACAATAGTGATATAGGTCTAAGCCACGGGCATGAACTCTCTAGATGGCGCCATGACTACTGCTTACTAGTTAAGAATAGAAAGGGTAGCACACTCTCCATTTTGGATCTAGCTGGTTCCTGTCAAAACCTATAAGCTGATGACCAGCAGATCCATAAGATTCCCACAAGACTGCAGTGAATGACCCAGTTCTATTTGATATTGATATAAAAAAACCACCATTAAGCTTATCATCTTTTTGTCATTCATACAATAATAAATCATAATTATTGCAGTGTGCTTTGAATTTTTGTAGTTAATGTTTTCCAGAAAGAAATAGCTCTATGTATGCTTCCCCCTTCAGTGCCCCTTCCTTGAACAGAATGCAACTCATTCACTGGATTGGATGGTTATTTATAGTGCTAAAAGGGTTTCCCCATAAACTTCTTCAGACATTCCCTAAACCCAATACAAGTAGAAAGTTAGTAGTTGGATAATCAGAGCATTGCTTAACACCATGGTCAGGAATAGCCCAGAGGCTAGAGTCTAGGACTTCAAATCCAAAGGTAGGGGTTTCAAATCCCACCCATGTCTGGATAGTGTCACTCTTTTTAATGAATGAAGAAATCACAATTTAAAAGAATTCATTTGGGTGAAATAACAACAGAATCAGTATACCTAATTAATGATTAGAACTGTAAAAGCTAATTATTGAAGATGATTTTCATAAGAAATAGTAGTAGTATGATGGAGTCGCTGGCGCGCATAGTCAATGCTACTAAGTAGGTCAGTAGGTCACTACGACCGAGTTTAGGTCTAAAATAGGTTCATAGCTTAATAGAGACTTTGAATAATTAGGTCATTACGACCTACTTATAAAAGCTATTTTTGTAATTAGGTCAGAGGTCAGAGGTTAGAAATATTAGAAAACAGGGTCACTGAGAAAACATGTCAGGGGAAGAGCGCGTGGAACGACGTGGAGACCGGAGGCCGTAAGGCCGGAGGTCTGCACGTCGTTCCTCAACGCGCTCTTCCCCTGGCATGCTTTCTCAGGGACCCTATATTCTGGTTACGGCTAAAATATTACATATGTTCTGATATTTTTATTGCAAAGGGGGCGGTGCGGGCATTCCATGGGAGGGCTGTTTTAGGAATGAGGTGGAGACCGGAGGCACAGCCGGAGGTCTCCACCTCATTTCTAAAACAAACCCTCCCATGGGCTGCGCGCACCGCCCCCTTTGCAATTTTATCACTTATACTATTACTATTCGATTCGATTATATCTACTTTATGTGTATGTATTCATTTAATATGATTTTGATAAAGTTTCGTCTTCATATTCATTAAATAATATTCGTATAGAAACTGAATATAGAGTTTTCCTGTTTATATTGATTAAATAATATGCGTATAGAAAACACAACATATAAAATTCGTTTATAAGTTTTATTCATTAGAAACATATATAGAAACATATTTACAGTGTCACAGATACATGGTGTAATCTTTTATTTACATTGAAACTGTTCACAAAGTGAAAAATATATAATACAAAATCATTTACACTGTTGGCATAAGAAAACATTGTTTCCGTTGCCTGGTAATAAACAAATTAAACAATGAGAACAGTTTCGGGCAAGTGTCCTTATCTTCGGCTGTTTCAGTTTCTCTTTGTTCCATGTGTGAGTGTATACATATGTGTGATGAGGATTTCTGACGGATTTAGCAATGGTATGGTGAAAGAGAGACTGTGCTTTGAAAAAGTTACAGTCTACTTCAGTCGCCAACACATTGTGACCGAAAACAGGATTCATTTGCACCTGGTATGAAAAGAAATTTTCGATGGCCTGAATGTAAATTGATTTCAGCTCACAGTGTAGTTGTATACATGTAAAACAGAACAAAGGACCAACAAAAGTGACATCGGAATCACGGATTCGACATTTACAAAAGGCCTGTGAAACGGCTGTCACTTTATGTTGCTCAATGAAAACCATAAGTGACTTTACACTGTTGACGGTGTATCTGGTAGTAACTCTGAAACATGAGTCTTGATGATGTTGATACACCGCCAAACAGTAGTCCTTGTGGTTATCGCCGTTGATAAGCTGGCTCGTTGCGAAACTATACCCGTCCCACATAGCTTCTGTAAAAGTGGAACAGGATCGCGTCGTACCAGTGGTGTGGTCTACAGTACTAACATGGTGTGGTTTCAGATAAAAGTCGCTGTACTGTGCGGGGATAATCTCCCAAAAGAAATATCCACTACATCCGCAAAGTACAGCCACTTTATCATTTTTGGGTATAAGTTGAAAATTAATGTCTGCTGATGGATAGTTAGAGTCGAGAGGACTATCCGGAGATTCAGGTCGTGACTCAGCAATATTGAGAAATGATAAATCGAGACCCCAACTAAGTGTGGTCTCGTTATCATTTGTTGATGAATCATTGCTTGCCAAATCGATTAGAAAATCCGAATAGCTGCTGTCGCTCATATTGAAGCTGTAATATAATACTGGAAACTATGGCTACACTAAGCAACTAGATGAATAAAATATGGGTAGCCAGTTATTTTTGTAGTATTTACTATTTAGTATGTACTAAGAAAATAACTGGTAGTGGGTAGACACCTTAAATTTCTCTGTGATTCGCTGAGATTTTCGCTGCCGGGAGTTCTACCCTAGATAAAGCCATGCATAAAGCCATGCATTTTTTTGTTTTCTCTGAGATATTGTATAATTTTTTATTTTTTTTAATATTTTTCTAATTTTTAAAGTTTTTTTTCATTTTCTTAGACAAATATTTATATTTCAAGCATTTTTTTCTGTCTCTATGTGAGATTTTGTATAATTTATTTTTACTTTTATTATAATTTTAAAGTTTTTTTTTTCTTTTTAAACAATTATTTCTTTTTTTAATTTCAACTTTTGAATATTTTTTTTAATTTCAACTTTTGATAAATGATATGTACAAGCTTAATTTTCTTTTTCTTTTTATATTTTTTATATTTTTTTGTTGGAGTATTTCTTTCATAAATGATATATTTTGTAGTTATAAGTCTGTTATTTTTTCAGAATTAAAGAATATTTACAACATGATTGCCGAATTCCTAGATATCTAAGGGTATCGTGCTCACTCCGTCTTCACAAGTTTTTCTTTTTATATATTGATAACTTAAGCCTGTCTTTTTCTGTTTGTATGTTATTATATGATGATCTACAACTTTGAAACCAGTGTTAACGGCGTCCATCGTGATTTGTGTTTCGAGTACGGTGTTAAAAGATTCCATGTCAAGTATGTTTTGTTTCTGTATGACACCTTTACAGCTAGTTTTCTTTTCTTTTCCATGACCGATATAACATTTTGAATTTAGTGAAGTCATTTCATCTCCTTCCCATTCAATTTTGAATAGTCCTGGGGTCCGTTTATCATATTTTTCTCTTTCTTTACAACATGGTTGTGGAAACCATGGTAAATTATTTGTTTTTGCTATTATATATTGTTCCCTGTGATGTTCATTATCACAAGATTCTGATGGTAACCATAAGTGGCGTTCTCTATAATAGGCTTCTCTTTTTTCTGGAATTATTAATTCATCTAAAGTCTGTGCGCTGAGGGCGAAATACAGACTATCTGTATCCATTTCACAGAGTTCAAAGTCAGATTCTTCGATGTACTTTGATAAGAAGTCGTAGTAAAATTGTAACATTTTCAGTTTTGCGTATTGATATACCATGAAACCTATTTGAACTGGAAGGTCGTATGTTATTGACGTAGGGAGTGATGAGACTTCACATGTATCTTCACACAAGTCTTGGACATCTTGTAGTGTCCAGTGAAGAGCTATTCTAGCGGCTTTTTCTGGTGTCATATATCGAGTGTTTGTGAAGTTTTGTTTGTTACAAATCGTTTTTCCATATGAACTGTTTCCTAGGAGTTTGTAGAGGTCAGAGAGAATTTTACAGTCAGGGTTTTTGTCGCCCTTTCTTCGTGCCTCTGTTACTTGATCAACAAATGAGAGAAACGATTTCTGTGGTATGTATTCAACTAGTAAGTGAACTTTTGTTACGATTAAGCCTTTTTCTAAATACCATTTAAGTAGTGGTGAACCTAATAAAATATTTTTTGCAAAATAACTTCCGATTAATTGACGTTGTGGCCTTTTGACTCTATCGTTCTTTAATAGATGTTGTTTCATGTGTTCTCCTACATCATCTCTTGACACCATTGTATTTTTGAAAATGGGCGTCATTTCTTCAAATTTGAATTTAAGGTGCTCAGGTGTGTGTATGTCCACCGATACTAGTCCAAAAATAGTCCCATTTTTTACACCGTTTATTATATCTATTTCAGAAAGGATATTGTGTGTGTTTGGAATCGGTATGCTCCACAGTGATTTACATGCTATAACACTGTTGTTGTTATTCTTGTCTTTGTTCCAGTCACATTCGTATTTCTCAATGACAGTATAACCTATTAGTTCTAGATACAGTGTTGTTTTAAGAGTTTGTCGACATCTTTCTGACATTAGTTTACGACCTTTATCAGTAGAGAGAGTGTTTTTATTCATGTGACACGCGTGCCCATGCCAGTAGCAACCATGAAATTGATACACGGTTTTTGTATCTGGAACCAGGCCGTCCACTCGAACTCTTTTTGTACCCACACTAACTTCCCCATGGTTATAAGCATGTAGTATTTTAACTTTGTCTGTAATCTCTCGAAACCGCAACCATTCTGTTGCAGCGCGACTGACTTTTTGAGATTGTTCAGGTTTGTAATTGTTACTACTTCTGCGAACTACAAAGTACCCCGTACAGTGTTCTTCACCCATACATTTAAGGTAAAGACTGTTTGCATCTACTCCTATGATATGACGGCACACTTTACTTAATGGTCCGAATGATCTGCCCCGTATTCGTGTCACTCCTGCTTTTTGATGTCTATGAAATATAATCGATGGACCACCTACCAAATTGCTTCTAATTAATTTGTGTACATCTTTGTCTGCCTCTGAGAATATAATGTAAGGAAGGCTGTTTGATGATGTGTTATCAAATAGAAATTTTAGTGTAAGGCCTGGAAGAGTCAGACCATCTTTGAACATATCTATTCCTCTTTCACTGAAAAATTTCATGTGTTGGTTTATAGCTTTGACAAAAGGTTCTACATCTTTGTTATTGTAATATATTAGATAATCTCTGAAAGTTGTCATTCCATTATCTTTCCACACTTTCTTACACTTGGCATAGTCTTCCGCTGATATAGAAGTACCCGTAAGTGAACTATAGAAAGCTGAGCGAGGTGGAAGTTTTAAGTTCCCTAGTTTTCTAGTTGATGTCATCCACTCATATGGAAAGAACCCTTTACTTTCATCTTGTAGGAAAGCTTTTAAATAGCTAGCATACGAGTATCCGGGAGCTAGATAATTTAACATGTCTAAATAAACACAGTTCTCTGTGTAGACAGCTATGTATTGATTACTCCTTTTTATGGTTTTCATCTCAGCTGTTTGCTTCTTTGCATAGAAGGAATGGAAATCTCGCTTTATTAGATTTAAGTCGTAGCGACCCGAATTGAAACCTATGACAGGTACTCTGTAAATATAGTTCATAAGACGAATTTTGATTTTATCTATTCTGTGCGAAGTTTTATTGCTACTCTTTTTTCCTATACTCTTCATTAGTGATTTAGGCACTTTTTTTCCTTCGGCAATCTTGTTTTTCTTATACTTTTCAAGCTTTTTTATTATGTCAGAGAAACGTGTTTCTACAACAGCTCCTATTTTTTCAGCTAACTTTTGTATGTAATCCAGAGTGTCGTGAACTATTTCATCATTTTCTCCATCACTTTTTCTTATGAAACAAACTGGTTTTTCCCACTCTGGAAAGTCACTTGCTACACTAGATGAAAGCGGTACATGATGTGATTCGACTACTGTATTAGTTGTCTGAACATCACCTTTTGTTTTGTGAGAAAAATAACTTTCGAAATCATACACAATTTTGTATGGATATATTCGAAGTTCAGATGGTACTTTTATACCTAGCTCCTCCAGTCTATCAAATACAGATGGTTTGTTTTTGTAAATACCACCTTTGTAGATGAATTTAACTTGCGTACAGTCGCTTTTAATGTTAGTGTGTCGCTTAAGATTATACTCTGTTTCAAAGAGTCTTCTACACTTACGACACATGTGGAACTGTGAATATTTATTTAGATCGTTTACTAGACTGAAGTGATGGTCGTATAGATTTAGTGTCATAACTTTAGACTCATCCTCAACACTCATTAAATTTCCCTTTATACATTTTAATGTACAAGGTGTCCCCCTTTTAAATTTCTTTTTCTTGGAAGTAGTACTCTTCTTAGGAATGAGTGAAAAGACTCTTATCATAATGTTGTATTTGGTTTCTATCTGGGTCAATGCCTTAATTGAAATGCCTCTGAATGATACTTTAGTTTCATCAGGAAAACATTCTTGAAGTAGTCTTTCACAGTGGGATGTGTTTTTGAAAAGAAAATATGACAGACACCTAAAAAAACACAGGTAGTCTTTGTACACCCGTTTGCTCTTTGGATTACGATGAAAATGTTGTAAACCCCGTCTACGTAGGAAATTCGGAATTGTATCCAATCTTCCTATTAGACCATCCTCTCTACCTTGAACCCTTACTATGTAAATGTTTGCGTTTACATTACCCACTAGTCTCCAACTTGTGTCAGCTCTATTGACACTCCATTCTTTATCGCGTAAAAAACTTATTACATCTTGCAAGTCAGAATCATTTTTAATATGTCTGTAATTGCTTTGCTGTTCGTGCTCTAACCAAAATAAAGAGGAGTTATTCACTGAAGGATGGTAATACATAACTTCTCGATCTTCTGTATAAATCTTTTCTTCAGCAGTTTCTGTTGTTCCTCCATTAAGTCTTTCAAGTAATGCACCTAAAGATATAGCTAGTCTATATTCGAAAACTTGGTTCTGATGTATTTTGTTAATAGCCTCTATTATCTCTTCAACTGCTTCTTTCATGTTCAGAGTTGAGAGTCTGACATTGAAAATTGATTGAACACTTCCTAGGAGAACTAAACCGTTTGCTATTGACTTAAAGTTTTTAACATAAGTGTCGTGATACCACCAATAACTACCTATAGTTGATGGCATTACTGTTGTTTCTATATCATACTGTTCTCTTACGCATGTAGGTGAAGAACAGATCACCTTTCCAGAATGTAAAGAAAAATTGCGAGGACGACGTGGCACGTTACACATCGGACAATTTATATTCTGATTCATTTTCTTATTTTTCGACTTAATAACTATATAAATATACACTTATGTTCTAGCTAGTTATTTAAAAAGCTGACTAAATATTTTTGTTTGAAGCTAACTATGTGCTACACTAACTATGCGCTAGGTGAATATATAAAGCTGACTAAATACTTTCTTTGAAGCTAGCTAATATAATATCTACAGCATGATTAAATGTTTTCTGTGTATATAAGTATATAGGCAACCACACCACACCATGTATAGTTACTGATATGTTTTAAGACCACACCTACCTGCCCTTGGTGATTACATCATGTTTCTGTGATCTATTCGGACTGCTTTAAGTCATTCAGGATCTTTGGTCCCAGCGTGCTGACCAAGTCGAAGAACAGTGCGGATGGCACGGTGTGTCCCTGGTCTTTCGGAGGTGCGTCGTGCACCCCGCCCGAGTTGACCCGTTTCTCCAGCTGCTCCACGTAGTAGCGGGACCCGATATGGATCTTGGCCTTCCCCTGGTAGGTGGTCACGATGACCCAGATGTTGTGCGTCTTGTTGACCTCCTGGACGTAAGGCTTAATAGTCGGGATGCCCTGTTCTGCTTCACCTGAGGCCCGTTCGTACTGCTGGATGATCGTTCTTGCGGCGTCGAGAAGGTTCTGGAAACCTGTCTTACTCAAGTTGATCCGGCGTTCGTAGGCTCGCTGAGGGTACTGAATTATGGCGACCTGAAAAATATAAGCATAATTTTGTTTTGAGTTATATGTATAAATTTGGGGCTCTCTCTCTCTCTCTCTCTCTCATTCTATTTCTATTTAAACTATTATGTATTCTTTACTTCTATTTCACATTAAATAATTACAATGAAAGTTAACTATAAACGAAGTACATGTTACCTGAAATAAAAATAATGATTCTATAATTTAAAATCGTACTTACCCCTACAGGATCAGGTGGCCCATACACGTGGATGCAGGTGTTCTTGAAGGCGTCACTGTTGAGGAAATACACCTTCTTAGCTTGCGTGATGTAACCGTCCTTGTACTCGACGTCCAATTCCAGTGGCCAGAACAATCCGGTCAGGTCCAATATAGGCGAGAGAGGGGCGGCTTTACTCTGCTGTGCCTCTAGCTCCTTCAAGACCGCATCAGCATACTGCTGCGCTAGTGCAACGTCCAGTGGAACTACTTTACCTTTCTTTGCACGAGGTTTCCGTTCACCAGCAGGCTTCCGTTTTCTCGGCGGTGCCTTTTTCTTGTCTGTTGGTTCTCCCTCCGACTCTTCTTCGATGGTGATCGGTACCGAAAGAGCTTCGCCGTCTTTCGGTGGTGGCACGTTTTCTTTGTTGGAGTCGTCTTGGAGGGTAGCGGCGGCGGCGGCAGCGGCGGCGGTGGTGGCGATTGTGGCAGTGACAGCGTCAGTCAAAGCTGCAGGTGGCTCGGGATTCCACAGATCAGAAATATCGTTGTATAGACTGGCATCAACAGCGTTGACGGTGATGGACGTACCTTCGCCTACATCTGTAATATAGCCAGATTGAGTGTCCATGGACGAATCTGTCGCATAACCCCCAACTGCAACAGGAACGTAACCGGCGTCTTCTCTCGATGGAAACACTCGGTATTGATCAAAGTATTCATCAATGACCGAATTTCCAGGAGGGGGCTGCTTCGGAAGTCCCTCCTGAGCGGAGGAAGATGTTGAGGTCTTTCCACGAGCAGTCAAACTTCTACGTCCCATCATGAGAGTGTTGAGAAGACTCCAGCCCATGAGTCTTTTATACAAAAGTTTACTATCAACGTCGATTAAACGTAGGACGGTTTTTCCATTTTCACAAAGTTTTTCATGAGCGTCGTCCGTTATTTTATTCGTATTTTGTTTTGTTACCGATAAGCAGATATCACTGAGTACATGGTTCCATTAGTGACGCGACGCGAGAGTCTGACACGTGCACTCCATAACAAAATATTCAAAATTTACATGTATCAGTTTCATTGGAGATACGTATTGTGGTCGTTAACAAAAATGATAATATACGCTCTCAGAGACCCTCTGAGATTCATTTCTAGACTTGTCACCAATCGCACCAGTCTCATCATGTACATGAACGCACAACCCTTGGTTCAGCACCGTGTACCGCTGGCACCGCTCATTGGAAGACCATCTCATTTTCGAAATGCGCTGGTCAACGTGCCTTTTGCGCGAGCATCAGGTATCTGTGGAGAGCATCATTGGGTGAAATACATCTGTCCGAGAGATGGAAGGTATCAAATTGAGGGTGAAATTCATCCAAACATTTTATTTCAAAATTGCAAACTTCTGAAAAACATTCGGCTAACCCAACAATCTCATCTAACGCTCAAAGATATGATAACCAAGAAACCTTGTGTTGTCGGTTTACCGACAACACAAGGTATCTTGAGCCACATTTTTGCGCGACACTCTGTCAAGGAAACAGTGCAGAGACGTTTTTGGCGTAAATCAGAAGCAGATCCTGATGGAAAACCCTCTATATTTCTGCACGCTGATATTGTTATTCCCCTTATCAACGCAACCATCCGATATCCTGACAAAATAGTGAACACCCTTGACAACAACAAATTCTTCTATGAAAAAGAGTTCGATACAGAAATCGGACATGGTCAGGAGGGTTGTGACCATATTGTGAGGGTTGTCGGAAGGAATGGTAAAGAATCAAGTCTCGTGACGGCTTATTCTATTCCTAGATTTACTCCTACTCCTACTATCGAATATTAAAAAGAAAACAAAGATCCTCTTATGCTCCTCCAGACTATTCGGTATTCTACCAAAAGGTAGAAAACCACCCTTCAACCAATCTCTTTTATTTTCACACTTATAACGTAAAGACGTCCGTTTATTTACTATACAGATCTATAAATCATGCCATTATTTATGTTGCCATTGAAACAAAACGTTTATGTAGTGATGAATTAGACGCTGGTTAGGTTTATCTCCTGCGACATACGAGCTGATAATAAAGTTGATACTATCAAGCTTGTAACTCTAACCACACGTTAACGGTTATAACCACTTAATCAAAATAAAAACACAAACGCCTCAAACGGCGTTCAACGCTTTTCTTGAAAAGAGAAAAGGGGGTGCATAAAGCTCACCCCTTTTCTCTTTTCAAGAAAACAAAATGCGCGCCGCTCCGCTCGCGGGTGATCCGCGTGGCGGGCGCGGTTCGGCGGTCGGTGCATTTTGGGTGGGAGGGTGCAGGGGCTGTCCCATAACAAAGACTGATCAAATAAAAAACAAAACGTATGGAGAGCGTTTATGGTTCGGTTTCATTAATTTGTTATTCTTTTGTTTTGTGAAAGAGAAAAACCCATGTTATCACAGTTTACACTTTTAATTTGGTATTCTTTTGTTTCGTTCCGCATAAAAGATTGTTATGATGCCATCTCTTTTAATTTGACGTTATTTTATTTTGATCCTCATAAAATGTTGTTATGACCACATCTCTTTTCATTTGTCATTATTTTATTTCGTTACAGGAAAAACACCCTTATGTTATAGAAACCAAACAAAAAGGATTGTTTTTTCATTAAAGTGTCATTCAGTACATTAACCTTCGACCGGGTAAGACGTGTTATAACTTAAATAGAAAAAAAATGGAAAGTGTAAAGGAAATCGCATTTGACCCAAGACTACAAGGACCTTTCACATGTCTTATCGCTGGACCTTCAGGATGTGGTAAAACACAATTAGTGTTTGAAATTATAGAAAAGGCGAAAACTGTAATAAACCCACCAGTCGATGAGATTATATATTGCTATGGACAATGGCAAGACGTTTTCAAGAAGTATCAGGGAAAAGTGAAATTCAACGAAGGTCTACTTTCAAGAGAAGAACTTTTACATAAGAAAAAGGATTTATCTCAACATTCTCTACTTATAATAGATGATCTGTTAGATAAAGAAGATGCACCTCTTATAAGAGATCTATTCATAAAAGGTTCTCACCATAGAAATATGAGTGTTATATTCATAACTCAAAATTTATTTCTGCCTAATAAGGATTTCAGAACACTTAGTTTGAATTCTCATTACATGATAATTTTCAAAAATCCAAGAGATATGAGTCAAATTCACGCTTTATCACGTCAAGTGTTTCCAACTCATCCACGTTTTCTTACCAACGTATATAACGAAGAAACATCGGCGAGACACTCATATCTAGTGCTAGACTTCAAGCAGACTACACCCAATACACTAAGGGTGCGTAACAGCGTGACTACACCTCTCAAGACAACTGTATTCATTCCTACTACACGGAAACAATGAAGGCTAAACAACTCGCTCTCATAAAGAAACATCTTCCTCTATTGAGACATCTGTCTAAATGCACTGGTAAGGAGTGTAAACATATAATGATGGGAATGTCTAATGAGGTGATAAGGTTGATAGCGCAAATAGGTGTGAATATTATGAATAAAAACTTGCACATCTCCAATAAACAAGCAGTCGGTCGTCTATCGAGGTACAAGACACAACTCAAGGGTCTTACCAAGCCTTCAACTACAGTAGGACACAAACGTAAGATTCTTGAACAAGAAGGTGGTTTTATTGGTACTCTATTGGGATTAGCTGTTCCACTCATATCCAGTCTTATCGGAGGCCTTACAAGACATCATTAGGAGAAAATGACAAGCTATAAACGAATGCTGCTCGTTCATCCAGATGTGTTGCAAAGTTCTAACAAAGTGGAAATGGAGAGTTCAACTGTTTCTGGCAAAGTTGATTCTCCACCTCCTGCCAAAGAAAGTGACAGGGATTCCTTTTTCGAAAGGTCAATGGTAAAAGAAAAACTTGAACCTACAGCGCCTACCGTGGAGGTGTTAGCTCGTTTACAAAAAGAAATGAGTCGTGTATTGAACGATCCAACGATGAGCAGAGAGGAGAAACTAGCCACATACAATGATCTCATGAACAGGTCCTCCATCCTTTCCTCTAAAGCTAAAAGTATGTTGTTTTCAACATCGCACCTTTCACGTTCTCCTTCACCATCTCCACCACCTTCTCCGACTATCATGAAACCTAAAAGAGTTTCTACAAAACCGAGAGGACTACTTATGCCGAAGGTACTACCACATAAGATGGAAAAAGCACTAGAAAAAGTTCCGGGTTCTTACCATAACTCTGTGCGTAATCTCTACAAGACCTTGGCCAAATCACGAAAACAGTTCACAAAGGACGGTCGGCTCATTCTAGGAGACACACCTATAGATGAAACACATTTAATGAATCTTCTTTCGAGTGCAGTGCGACCGACTACTAAGAAGCGAGCCAGCTTACCGGGGCAGAAACAATTCGTCCAGATTGTTAAGAAGTTAAATCCGAAAATGAAATATATAAGGAACTACAACATGAAGGGTTCCGACAGTGAAGAGGAACATGAAGAGGTGGAAACACCTAGGCGGAAAGAGAAGTCTCCTCAACAAGAAGGTCACGGCCGAAGTAAGAGACATCGACACTTTACAGTAACACCATTTGTAAAATGGTCTACAAGGCTCTGAAGAAAGATGTGGTTAAACACTTCACTGATCCTAAACAGCCAGCAAGCTTCACAAGTGCATCCAAAATAAAGAAACACTATTTCAAAAACACTGACATAAAGCATATTGAAGATGCACTTGAATCTGTTGATGCTTATACTAAACATAAACCATTCAAGAGGCGGTTTCCTAGACGTAAAACACAGACTTTTGGAATAGATAAACAATGGCAAATGGACTTGATAGATATGCAACAGTTCAAAAAGTATAACAAAGGCTATTCATATATAATGGTTGCCATAGATGTCTTCTCCAGATTTGGATTTGCACAAGCTATAAAAAGTAAAAAAGCCACAGATGTTACGGAAGCTTTCAAAGTTATGACAGTTAAAAGATGTCCTAAATACCTTCAAACAGATAAAGGTAAAGAGTTCCTGAACAAAACTTTTCAGGATTACTTGAAAGAGACAGGTGTATCTTTTTTCACTGGAGAAAATGATGACATAAAATGTTCTATAGCAGAAAGGTTCAACGGGACCTTACAACAGAAAATGTGGCGATACTTCACTCACATGAAAACCTACACATACATAGATGTACTTCAAGATCTAGTGCATTCTTACAACCACACCTTTCATTCTACCATAGGAGGTCGACCGGTAGACGTTAATAAAGATAACGCCGATCGATTGTTCTATCATTTGTATGAAAGAGTGCGAGCTAAAGATTTAAAGACGAAAAGAAAACCTTTAATGAAAAGTGGTGATAGAGCACGAATTCTAAGAAAAAAGAAAACCTTTAATCGTGGATATGAACCAAATTGGAGTGAAGAAATATTCACTGTAAAGAACCCAGACTATATTAAGGGGTATGAAATCGAAGATACCCTTCAAGAAAGAATAAAGGGGTGGTTTTATCCTCAAGAGGTTCAGAAGGTAAAAGTTACTCCGAGGAAGCAGTACACTGTCGAGAGCATCCTTAAATATAGAGGAAAAGGTACTAAAAGAGAAGCACTCATTAAGTGGAAAGGATACGGAGACAAATTCAACAGTTGGGAACCAGTCAAGAACATACAAAAATGGATGTAACCTGCACCCTACCCAGTAACTCATCTACTAAGACCTTTCCAGACAACACTCTGAGCACTTACAGAGTTCTTTTACAAAAGTATATGGTACTACCAGCTGACACAGACTGTGCGTTATCTGAAATAACGCTTCCAGTAAAATGGTACAATGTGCGAAAATCAACTTTCTACCTTCTCAGCGCAGAAGCACCGTCAGAAAAGAAGAAACATAACACCGCACCAACTAGGGCAAGAACTTCCCGCGGTTCTGATGAACAGCCTTCTTCTGAATCTCCTGCTACTTCCACAACTACACCTGGAACTGCAGCTGGTTCAATTGAA
The DNA here is from genome assembly GCA_936440205.1 of Lepidonotus clava. Taxonomy (NCBI): domain Eukaryota; kingdom Metazoa; phylum Annelida; class Polychaeta; order Phyllodocida; family Polynoidae; genus Lepidonotus; species Lepidonotus clava. The sequence continues at coordinate 27,392,593 of OW387149.1, read as the reverse complement.
ACACCGACAGTACCAGACCCTGATCATGAAGAGTCTTCTGGAGCGTTTATTTCAGATGCAGTGTCAGCTGTAAGAACAGTTAGTGAGAGTATAGCTCCTCCGACACCAAGTTCTCACACTTCCGACGGACCTACACCTCCTAAAAAACCTAGAGAAGGAGTTACTCCATTACAAACACCTCCGACAAGGTCCGTTGAAGCTATCACTCGACTAAAGCGTGAAATAGAGAGCAGTAGGAAAAAACGTGACAGAGAACCGTTCCTAACAGACATGTTTGATACTGATTTGGTAACACACATGCATGAAACACCCCCGAAAAGAAAACTAGAAGTTGAAATGGAGGGAATTGAAAAAGAAGAAAACGATGACGATGACGACCAACCAGAGCCCACAGAAGTATTCGAAGAAGCTGATGCTGATGAACCAAAAAAGCTGCCTCCCACATTGAGTTACATCGATTCATTAGCAAGGAAGCACTTTCCAGGAAAACGGTCTTACGCTCGTTTCTCAATGGAAAGCGGGCGAGTGGAAACCAACAAAGATCTGATCAAACTCCTGAATAAAATAATGAAGAAAAATATACCAAAAGTCATCAAGAAAATGAAAGAAGAAAAGCGAAAAAATAAAGGAAATGGTCCAGATGAAATTTTCTCTTATAACGAATTCACAATGAAAACACTTATTGCACTGCCTTCCAACACAATGCTCGTCATACCAGAAAACCTTTCTTATCAACTTGGTTTCGAAGGAAAAATATACATGGGTAGGCGCACACGAGCAAAACAAATAACAGATGTCAACTACAGAAACCATACAGTCTATGTCTACTCTGACATTATTCACAACGGGGTAGTAGGAGATACTGAAGCGCCACTTCTTCGATGTATGGCTGTAAACAACTACTCTCAAAAAACAATGGACACAATAAACTTTCCCAATTTGATTTTCCATCCTCTACGAATAACACATTTCAAAGAGATCGGAGTGTACTTAAGAGACAGTGCAGGCGAACCTATACCATTTGAGCACGGGGAAGTGTCGGTAGTACTGACCTTTAGAGCTCTCTCTCATCCCTATAGTACATTAGTATAAGAAGGAAGACATTGGAAAATGGTGAGTTACTATATGAACGTGCCACCCTTGTATTCATCACCAAGAGGTGAATATGGCCAATATTATAAGCGTTCACAATTTGGAAGTGGACAATTACCTGCTTTCGGTGGAGCTAAAAGACAACGTGGCCACGGAATATTCGGAAGTATAATGAGATCGGCTCTTCCGATGATAAAGAAGCTCGGTGCGTCAGCATTTAAAGCAGCCGTCCCCACCATCGTCAAAACAGGAAAAGGTGTTTTTGACGATGTCGTGGCTGGAAAAAACTTTAAGAAGAGCCTAGTAAAAAGGTCAAAGAGTGCAGGAAGTTCCTTAATGGACACAGCATTCAGTGCAGCCAGAAGGTACTTAAACACTGACGACGATGGCCCTCCAGCCAAACGACGCCGAGCAACGCAAGGTGCAAGACGTGGTAACGGGAAGAAGAAGAGTGTAGGTAGACGTAAGTCTACCCTTTTCTAAAGGGTTCATCATGAGTCTCATTCACCCCTGTGCGGCAACATGTGCCGTAGGTGAATTGGATTTACACGCACTACCTATATCACAGAAAGATATTCTCCGAAGTCAATTCGTCAAGAAAACAACAAACAACGCTCTCACTGACACCACAACTTGTTTTGACTTCACCTTCGAACCGAGCAATCTTTACACAGACCTCAGCGAAGCTGAACTCTACCTAGAGTATGTAGTTCAAGCAAACGACGAAGCTGCCTTAACCGTGGCACACGATGCAGCTCCAGTCAACAACTTAATTCATTCACTTTTCAGCAGCGTGCAGCTTCTCGTCAACGGGGAGAAGGTAACTTCGAACAATGAAGAGTACTCCTACAAGTCCTATCTCATCGACCTCCTGACGACGGAGGAGGGGGCCAGAAAGTGTCGCCTCCAAGGTTGCCAGAACTGGTTCATGGACACCCCGGAAAAAATGGACACCAGAGGTGCAGCCAACGCAGGTTGGAACTCACGACGAACAGTCCATGTCGGAGGTGTTAAGTCTATGGTAGCAAGACCACACCTCGATTTGTTTACTCAGTGTAAACTCCTACCCTCTCACTGCGAGATCAAACTCGTCTTCGAACGTCAGCCCGCCAGCTTCTACATGCAGATGGCCGCTAACGAGAGTTACAAAGTCGTCATCAAGAAGGCCGAAATGACCATGCGCCAAGTTCACGTCAGGGACGAGGTGGTGGAGGTACACAATAAAAGTGTACGCGACCCCAAGATGGGACCATTCAACTACCCGATCACCAGGAGCAAGGTCACAAAGCACACCCTCACGCAAGGTTCATCGGAGTACACGTGGACCGTCCCCAACACAACGCAGATCCCCACGGGGGTGATTATTGGCTTTGTCAAAGAGTCGGCCAGCTCAGGGAGCAAGACGGAGAATCCGTTCAACTTCAAGCACTACGACGTAACAGAAGTAGCCTTGCAGTTCGACGATCAGAAGTTCCACGTGAAGACAGACTTTGTCAACGGAAACGTTAGCAGAGCCTACAGTCAACTCTTCAAGGAGACTGGACTATTAGCTTCGGGTCACGACTGCGGTATTCAGTTACATCATTTTAAGAACAGGTACACGTTGTTTGCTTTCGACCTGACCCCCGACCGAACTCCGGAGGACGCCCGAATCAACCTGCTGCGACAGGGAAAGCTGTCGGTGTCCCTGAAGTTTGCTGAAGCGCTGGGTCACGCGGTTTCAGTAATTATGCTGAGCACTTATGACAGCTTGATCCAGCTCACAGCCGACCGATTGCCGGTCACTGACTACGCCATGGTGTAGAACTGAAGATGGTTCTCAAAACCTCAGAATTGAACAAAATTCTACGCAACCATCCCCACACAAATAGATATTTCCTTGGAACTTTTCCCTCTGATAGAATACCAAAAAAACCACAACCCTTCACTTGTTTCATTAGCAACACAGATCCTCACAATAAACCAGGGGAACATTGGGTAGCATTTTGGGTATCACCACAAGGGAAAACTTTCTATTTTGACTCATTCGGGTTACCACCAATAGCTATAAAACACATCTCGTTCTGCCAACGTTCGTCATACGGTATCTGGGAGTATAACCGACAACAACTACAAGCACTCACAACCACCACCTGCGGAGCGCACTGTGTTCGTTTTCTCATAGAAACATGTCGCACTCTCAACCCCTACGTCGCACTGTCAGCGCTAGGTACCCCAGCCATGACAAACCTAACGGACAAGACAGTTCTTTCTTACATGAACTTAAACCGGTGGAAATGGAGAAGACGGAAACACCAGATGTTGAAACGCTAGAAATGTGGTTATCTACAGATACAGCGGAAAAAGGAGAGTCATCAGAAGAAGAAGATGTAATACTGGACATGCCTAAGAGACGTCCCATATCACTAGGTCGCATGCAACGTGATCTGGAGAACACCATTGACTGTGTGGAGGCCCTGTCGTCTAATGTTGACCGACTCCTCTTCGCCGTTACCAACTTGCAAAGTAAGCTGGAAGAACTCACAGAACGTTCAGCGCAATCTAGAGGCTGTGGTTTCTCATGCTCCAACAATTCCTTCGCCCTTTAAGAAAATAACTGACCAAGGACAATGAATTATAGATAAAAAGCTGAAAAATGACTGCCCAAGGACAATGAACTATAGCTAAAAAAACTGAAACATTTTCACTATATAGGAAATGTATGAAAAACCAAAAAAAGTATAAAATATATGAAAAAACATAAAATATTTAACAATTTTTTAAAAAATCTAAAAGAAAAGCAATGTATATATGAATTATAATCCGCTTTTTACGATTTTTAATAAAAAATAACTAAAAAAATGTTGTTTTGTTTTATTTATTATATGTAATGAATAATAAATGCCATAAGCTTATACAAACTATATACAAAAAAAATGTAAAAATAACGAAAATAATAGAACATCCGGTAAATTATCCGGTAAAATATACGTAGAAAGTATATATAAAAAAAATGAAAAAATAACGAAATAACACATACGTTCCTTAAACGTATTTTTAAAAGTAGGTCACGAAAGTAGGTCGTAATGACCTAATTATTCAAAGTCTCTATTAGTCTATGAACCTATTTATGCCCGATGCTCACTCGTACTGACCTAGTGACCTAATTAGTAGCATTGACTATGCGCGCCAGCGACTCCATTATACTACTAATAGTGCAACCTGTTCAAACTGCAACATGACCATCAGGAGGTTTGAACCATCAACCTTCTGATTTGAAGTCCCTCACCATAGCCATTATACCACAGTTTGCTGTAATGACAGTGGAATGAAATGCTTGGCTGTATGAGGTTGATGTATTATGTTTGGGATGAGGTTTTTGTTAAAAACCCCCTATGTGGGGGCCTCTTGTATAACTAACATAGTGATGTCATAGGGGATTCCCCTACCCTCCCATGGCCTAATTAATCAGTTTGAAGGAAATAGCTATGTACATTACACAATTATGGCAAAACTATGGGCAAACATAGGTTTTAACATGGACAGGAGTTATAATTACCATTGAATGTTGCCTATAATTACCAAAAGCCCTGTGCGCACATTGTCCTATGTGGTTGGTCATGTGACCTCCATTCATAAAGTCCTTTCCAAATAAGGGCATTGCCATATATGGTATGCTGCAATACTGGGTGGGGTTTCGTTTTTTTCAATAAAATGGTCGATTCCCATTTATTAAACATAGATATCAATAAAATGCGACAGCCAATTAGTTTTTATTAATTGTCTGAGATGTAAACTATTTTTTATTCCACAAAAAAGCATAGAGTTTAAGCATAAATCCAAAATATATGTCTGTGCAAACTGCAGGGTACAGTTTTAGGTTCTTACCCTTTTAGTATTATAAGTAACTATGAGACAGGGGTAGCGCCATCTAGAGAGTTCATGCCCATGGTCTAAACTAGCTAGGTCGGGACATTGTCGAATTCGGTAACAGAATTACAGTAACACCTTTCCACTGAAAGACGATTTGGACTGGAGTGTTGCGTCCTGCTAGTGTTAGAACCCAGAAATAAAATGTTGGGTTACAGCTATAGGATGCTAATGGGCCCAGGCTATTAGTGGTGAGTTAACGGCTTCCATATAGGAATGTTCACTACCCCAGAGATGTATAATTTGTGTGATATGTACCATGGGCACGTGCATAATACATTATAAACGCAGTATTACACTATGTGACTTGAGCTGCGATATCAGCAAGATGTATTATATTGCAGAAAGTTGTTTAAACTTGGCCATTTTGAGGGTTTTACATATGTTTAAAACGAATTGTATTTCTAAAATGTTTGAATTGTCTGCAACCTCGCCATTGGACCCATATCACATAGTGTAATACCTCCATCGGTTGAGGGTCCTATATCCATATCGAGTTTGAAAATATCCGGAAAGGTTAATCTCAGTTGTACTGTGTCCAGTGTTTCACATTGGGGTCCTTTAGAATGATAGTAAATTCTTTTCATTGTTGCAATCTACCTGTTGCTGGTTTTTATCATTGCGCCCTAGGAATTCTTTCGATGGAGCTGCATCTACCAAATGAAACCTTTCTATAGAGGTTGGAGTAGCAACCGATAAGCGAAGAAGTATAATGGAAGAAGTTTGTCTCAACAAAATCTGTAATCTAATAATATAATATTATAGTATGATGATAAATGATAACCATGGGAAATATTTTGATCGTTTAAAACCAATATTTAAATTTCTGATAATTGATGAATAAATAGACCCTTAGAACTGTGGCAATGTCAATTATATTGCTTAAGTACAAGTGGATCATACATATATAAACTCAGTCAAGAATATATATTAGGTAAATCACTGGAGATATGTTTAGGGCATTTCCTAATTTGTTCACTAGATATTTTTGTATCATGTTATTCCCATGTCAGCTGAATATTTCATGATGAAAAATGTAGAGCATAATATGTCTTCTAAAGATGCAACAAATAGAATAGTATCAGTAGCTGTTATCTAAGTAATTGATGCTAATGTTATTATAAAATGTCTGCATATTTGAATAGAAGACAACCTTTGACTAAAGGTGATTATATATGGTTGCAGCTCACTTCCATAACCATCTACGTAAATTTTTAACTTGCGACTCAATTAATCGTTCCATAGTTTCATATCATAATCTGTTAAATGATTATCATATATATATATATATATATATATATATATATCATTGTCACTATTATGCTAGTATAACAGGAAAACAACAACACAAGGCAGGTGTCCAATGCAATCTACTCTATACCTTTTATTGCCTACATATATATGTCATATCTACATAATCTAGAATACTACTGTATATCTCACCCTGCCTGAGGGCAAATCGACTAATGGATCATGAATTTCTTCATTTCTCTCAGTTCATATTCGCAAGTCATTCATAGCATCATATCATCAGTGCAATGTATTGGGTGATCACCATAGGTCTTTCTCCTTCGAAATTGATATACTGAGGTTCTTATTGAATCAAAAACCTCAGAATATCCTTGGATGGATTTCTTACATAAGTCATTGTGAAGAGAGAAGTGTCAGGTGTATTTAGGCTTGATGACATTTCTTGGGCATCTGAAGGAGCTGGCAGTGGTGGTTGTATCACTTTACCATTTACCATGTCCTCCATGACCTCCATGACCTCCATGACCTCCATGACCCCCATGACCTCCAAAGCCACCATGACCATGACCTCCATGGCCATGACCTCCATGACCAAAGCCACCATGACCTCCATGACCATGACCTCCGTGACCAAATCCACCATGACCTCCATGACCTCCATGACCTCCGTGACCTCCATGACCAAATCCACCATGGCCTCCGTGACCACCGTGTCCATGACCATGTCCATGTCCACCATGATGACCTCCATGATGACCTCCATGATGACCTCCGTGGTGACCTCCGTGGTGACCCCCGTGGTGCCCACCATGATGTCCGTGACCGTGCTTATGTCCATATCCTTTACCTCCATGGGCGTGATTGCCATACCCATGCTTGTGGGTGCCAAATCCGTGGCCATGATGGCCCTTCTTGTAACCATGGTGCCCGTGGTGTCCAGCCTTGTGGCCATAGTGGTCGTGGGCAGACTTGTGGCCGTGGTGAGCGTGGCCGTGGTGAGCATGCTTCTTGGCGCCATGATGTCCATGATGTCCATGACCTGAGCGACCAGCACTGTGATGTCCATGGGCAGCTCCATGAGCTCCATGAGCGGACCCGTGGTGGTATGCCTTGTCATACCCGTACTTCTTAGTGTAATGGGACCCATACTTTCCACCATGCTCATGACCATAACCTCTGCTGTGCCCACCAGCATATTTCTTGCCATGATGTCCGTGCTTCTTGGCATGATGCCCATGGTGGTGTTTCTTGTGGGCATGCCCGGCGTGATGACCGTGGTGAGAGTGTCCGTGGCCACCATGATGGTGACCCCCATAACCCTTCTTTCCAGACCAGGCGCCATGGCCTGTCTTGTGACCATGGTGGGAGCCTCCACCATGACCATGTCCACTCTTGGCGTAGCCGTGTTTTCCGTGATGATGCCCGTGGTGCCCATGACCGTGATGGTTGTGTCCGTACCCTTTCCCGTGGGCATGTCCCCCATGGTGACCGCCGTGGTGACCGCCATGGTGTCCTCCATGATGTCCACCATGATGACCTCCATGGTGACCACCGTGATGACCGAAGCCATGACCATGACCTCCGTGTCCGAAACCTCCGTGACCACCATGGCCAAAACCTCCATGGCCACCATGGCCACCATGGCCAAAACCACCATGACCTCCATGACCACCATGACCGAAACCTCCATGACCTAAGAGTGAATGATATATTGATCATATGTCAGTACGCACCAGTTACTACCAAAAAGATATTACAGGAACTACTCTGACAGTGATTGCTAACTTAATAATCATGATTTAGCGATACCGCTTCTCTTCAGTAGCTATCAAATTAATATTATGAGAATATCATATGGTGAAAGATTATTGCATATTTCTTTATATATTATTCATAGCATTTTATAGCATTTAGCATTACTTATATTTCATAATGTGCATTATTCCTAGAATTTGAATATAGCAGGAACTCCTATTTTCATTTGCATTGAAATATCTATCTTGTCCATTACTAGATCATTGTGAAGTATGAAGAAATAAGGCATATTATCTTTTAAATATATGAAAATAAGGAATTTTCCCCATTGGATACTACAGTAAAGTCTCATTTATTTGCAGCAGCATTAACTCTAAAATGAGTTTGGTGACCCTGATTTTTTCTTCATCTATGCATTCCTTGAACAATAATCTATTCAATGAAATACACAAAATGATACTTTGAATGGTAATTAAAGGTCACTACAGACTCCCAGATTTCACGGTTGCCGTCAGAGGAGAAAGCATCATACGTATTCAACAGACTCCCAGATTTACCTTTAATTCTGTTTGTAGCTATATAATCATTTGAATATACAGACAATATGAATTTCGGTAACAAATCTAATGTAACATGCCCTGCATTTGATCCACTATACCTTTCTGATGGTATTGATCAACTGTGTTTGCTTCTATCTGTACAGTAAAATCATTATGCTTACCTCCGTGACCATGTCCGTGACCACCGTGACCATGGCCGAAACCACCGTGTCCTTGGGTGAAAAAGAAATATACCACAATTAACAAAAATCAGTTACAGCCTTCAAAGGAAAGACCAGCTGGACTGAAACTCCGGTATGAAGCGATTACATAAAGCCTATGCTGATTTGTATAATTCCTCAAAACCCTAAAACTCAGAGAGTCGGTCCTTTATCAGTTTATTCTAGACATAATATTTGTTACCACACTTCTATTAATTAAGCATAACTATGTTTAGATACAAAGGAAACGTAAACCAATATTGGAATTACAATTAAGAACCGGTCCTCCAAGAATTATTATTCCATTTAAGTCATTGGTATTACATAGAAATTAAGCGCGCGTACACAATATAAAAGAAAGTCTTTGTTCAATGAAATTGGGGAAAAGATTGTCTAACAAATAATTTTCTACAAAGGAAAGGAAAACCAACCAAAACCATGTCCGTGTCCACCATGTCCGCCATGGCCGAATCCACCGAAACCTACACAGCGCGCAAAATGACATACATCATATCAATAGATAAATCCAGACTTAAGGGCCCAACCATATTTGTAAAACTATTTTCAATTAATTACTAAAACTTATAAATTAATGTTTTGCAAAGATTTCAAAAATGTATCTCTCGAAGTGTCAAGATCAGTTAGAAATACCATGATGAATCAGATATTATAAAAAATCCAGAAAGTCTTGAGTTAAGTTACTTGAATATATGCAGTGTAAATTATATCTATTGCAAGTATATTGTAATTAACTCTGAGAAAACCGACCATGTCCCTTGCCGCCGTGTCCAAATCCTCCGAAACCTGCACAGCGCGCCAAACAAGAGCACATTAGTTGTATTACTCAAGAGAATGCATAACAAAACATGCTCAAGAATATTAATGCTCGTACTTTCTGCTAACCTAAACTATTTTGGCACAAAACTGTTTGGCCTATGCATGTATTTTGTAAAGACGTCCACTACATTCTTTAATTTCAGAATTATAGAAATTTGGAAAACAAAACACAGACCTTTTAAGGCCAACAACATACATTATATCAACAAGTAAAACTTAAGGGCCAGACTATTTGTAATTTTTTCCTATTAATTGTTCAAATTTACAAATAATATTAATGTCTAACAAAGAAAAGACAGAATGTATCTTTAAAAGTATCAAGATCAACTAGAAAATACTTCAAAGACCAAGATGTATCATACATCAAAACATTCTTTCCAGAAAATCTCAAGATAAGTTCGTTTAATAACTGCAGTGTAAGGTAGATATATGTCTAATGCAAGTATATCGTAATTAACTCTGAGCAAACCAACCATGTCCTTTGCCACCGTGTCCAAACCCTCCGAAACCTGTACGGCGCGCCAAACCAAAAGAAATGCATTAGATCGAGTTGTAAGAGAGCGCTGCACAAACATCCTCGAGAATATTAAAACTAGTGCTAATACTTTCTGCGTACCTTAACCATTTCTTTCCCGAAACGAAATCACCCTTGATTTGTACAAGTATCTTGTCAGTGATACATCTACTGCATTCTTTAATTGCAGAATTAATGAAATTTGGAAAACAAAATAGTTAATGTGGACCTTTAAGGCTAACCCGTCGTGTTACATGAGTCTTGGTAGGGGTCGCTACTGACGCTGTAGCAGACACATATACAGGTATCACTGATCATTATAAGTGGCGCCACCTAACCTCAGAATACACTAATAACCATTTAGCAAAAGACATGATTTGTCCTTACTTCAATATATAAATCACATACAAATAGCAGTACATACACTGCATCGTTACATTTTAAAAGAGTTTCTAGTCTTTCCACATCAGTCACCGCATCAGTATAGCGCTAGCTTGTTTCATTAATTCATTTGTGTTATCAGATCAGCAATTAACAGTTGGTTTGTGTTTTCGCTTCTTCTTGTAACACAGGGTTGATTGTGCATTTGGCTCATCCTAATATAAAGAGTACTAGTAAGTTAGACGACTTAAATTAATATTATGCTAATAAAGCTGCAGTATGTTCAACTTAAAACATTAGAGAAAAAGAAGAACAGATGGTTACTGGCAGTTATAAAATGATACGTGTTCAGGTTTTGAAGTGACTTCTTTTGTCTCAAATCTATAATTACTCATTTCGTTTGGACCTGTTTACTCACCGTGGCCATGTCCGTGGCCGCCGTGGCCAAACCCACCGTGGCCTGGGTAAAATAATACAAAGTAAAGCGCAAGATATAAGTAAAATTTTAGCATTAAACATGTACACATGTTATACATTAGCAACATGAATTAAACTATGATTTAGATACACCAGAAGCGATCACACTTAGTCAGTTTTTCTGCATGGCCAAAGCACAATGAATCGCAGCGCATCTGTAGATTGCTCTGAAATGCGTTCACAGAATTTGAGTTTCTTAATTGACCTTTAGATGACCTTAGCTCGACCTTAACTTGACCTTACCGTGACCTCCATGCCCTCCGTGACCTCCGTGACCTCCAAAGCCCCAGCCGCCGTCCTTCTTCTTGGCCAACGCCTCCGAATGCACCACCGCTGGAACAAAATGTACAGTGAAATCAGTAAAGAACTTTTCCATGCTTCTACTCAATCAACGAACATTGTAAAGTTCCATCACTCAGGGACCGTCCATTGATAGAGTACATATTCTTTTCCGGATTTGGGATCCACCCCTAGCCTTGGCGGCCTCTCGTGAGAGTCTCATTAAACAAGATACATTTATACCCATACATTATAAGCGGATCATAAGCTAATGTACAGTTATGAATCCCCCTGAATCCCCCACTAATTTTAGCAATGGGTATACAAGTATGTGTTATTACTAAGAGTTAAGATTATTGATATCCTATACATTCAACAATATGTAAATGAAAATGGAAGTTCCAGGAACACTATTTTTTGGCTGCATTTCAGATAGGACTTTGGCGATATGTAGACGTCATAAGCTTAACATCAATCAGTCTGTTCATGTTCTCGTGCTGATAAAAAAACAGTTTGTCAGAAGTGGGATTCGAACCCACGCCCACAGAAGTGGACTGCGACCTGAACGCAGCGCCTTAGACCGCTCGGCCATCCTGACTTGCTGTTCTGGGCAATATTTGTGTATTATGCTGTTTTATTTGAGCATAATCTAACAACAAATACAAACAAAATATGCCGGAAAGACAAAAGATTCAAACCAAGCCGCTCATTGTAAGCAAATAGGGGCCTTTTTCTTACAGTTTTCAGAGCTCATAGCTCCAACAGGGCACTAAGAATAGCCCTCAGGTAGAATCTCGACGCACAGGTGCGGATAATTGGACCCCCCCCCCCTAATTCTTACTCAATTCAATGCAACATTCCTGATCCCAGTGGACGCGGGAGAGGGGGAAATTTCACTATAGCACGCCTTTTCCCCCTACCCCCGCTCTTTTTTCCTTCCAAATTCCTGAAACCACCCCTGTCGTAGATCTACGTCTCCCTGCAAAATTGACTCTGAACAAATGCGCCTTCTGGGAAATTAGTTTATACACACTATTTCTATTGAAGTTTTTCAACCTCTATGCAAAGGGCCTTTATTTCGGGTTAATAATCGATACAACTTATCTTTACCCAAATTCATCTGAATGAAATACTATAGACCCAACAGTGGGGTACAATAACTAAGTAAGGGTAAGGCCACATTCCACTATGCGTCATTCCACTTACGACGGGCAAGGAATGCAAGGAAACGCAAGGCAACACAAATAATTTCTATGAACAAAGACTTTCTTGAAATATGGAATTTGCTTGCGTTCATACTTTCGTTCAGGGATTGCAAGTATAAAAATAACTAAATTTTAAACTGGTTTTCTATGGAAGATTTGCGTTCAGGTAAAACACAAGTTACCTGCGTTTCCTATCTAAATGAAAGGCAAATGTTCTGCAACACAATTCAAGCCCGTTTCCAGTAGGGGGGAGGTGATGTGGGTTATGGGTCACCCCACCAAGCTGGGCCAGGTCCAATTTTGAGAAAACAATATTTTAGTTCTCCCTCCTCCCCTCTTATCCTGGCCCCCTGCAACCCCTGTGAAACCTCTCTTTCCCCTGATGACCCTCTGCTATCCCTGTAAAAACCCTCTCTTATCTTTTGCAGCTCTCTGACGAGCATGCCATATTTTCAAAATGACCAATAACGTCACCATATTACATTCTAACATTGCAAAAATTAATGTGTTTCCAGCTACAACATTGCTAGGCTTAGGGATGGAGCCCCTAACCTTCACAACCCATGGCTGATACCCTGGCTTTAAGCTATATAGCTAATTTGCTTCTAGAAAGTCCATGTTTTGGAAATGGTCAACCCCCTCCATGAAAAGGGCATGCGAATCTGAATGAAATACTACAGAACAGAGGGGAACAATAACTAAGTAACTCACCCAGGTAGACGGCGTGCAGGCAGAGTAGACTCAGTAGGAGCTTCATGGCGTCTGTAGGTGTGTGGGGGACGTCCTGATGATCACCTACCGCGCTGTGGGGAGGGATGCCAGCTCTCTCACACCGCCCGCCTTATATATACCCGATCACAGACACTGACAAACTTATTTCTGAGGTCCCAAACCCGCGAATATTTCTTAATCGAAAAGTCCGACATAGCCCAGTCATTTCTTCCTCAAGCTCCTTGACACCATTCAATATTGTCAGAAAAACGATGTTACTTGTTGTGTTATTTGTATTGATATTTGTGTTCACATTGATTGCTTATTATTGAAATTTATCTTTAGATTTATAGAAGCTTTATTTTCGCGGTTTCCATGGAAACATAATAAAAATGCTCAACTTGTATACTTATGGGATCAGGCCTCGCCCGCAGTAGCCATGGGAACCGTGCCTAGCGCCATCTACCGTGAACGCTGAGTGGATACTTGACTTCCGCTGTGACCATGGCAACGTCTCACTTCGAGGCTCGGACCATTTCTTTTCCAGAAAAGTCCAGCTTTGTGGTTTGTTTTCTCAATTAGTCGACTGTATCCGATCGCTCAAACGTGAGGGTGTTCAGATAGACATAATCTTTTTTCCTAGTTTTTAAATCTAATTTCACGTGCTTTGCATTGTAAAAGAAACAAATTCCCTATAAATATTTTACAATCCATATATATTGGAAGAAAATGTGCTTACTCATTCCCCACCGCCTTTAGACTAGGGGACATATTATCAATTTAGTTAAGTATGTTGCCAAAGTTGACACATGAGTTCTCTCCCAGTGATCACAAACTTTCAGGCAATAACATATAAACTTGTCTTATGGGAATTCGTGACTAGATAATGGACTAGATTCATGACATCTCCAGGTGCATATTGCTACATTTGATACATTTTACTTTCAAAATGAACCCAGTTTCATTAATATCTATAGTTTGTGCATAGCTTGATAAAAAAGTATCCTAAAAAACATTCAGGTGTTTTTTCGAGCACACAGGTTAAGAAAGAAATACTCACCCAGAATCTAAATCAATCAATCTTGCACAGTCTAAACCATATAAGCCTTAGATATTGTTCTTTTGGTTTGCAAAATTGTGTCTGTTTTCAGTGATACGTTCCTTTTGCACTCCTTTACGTATAAAGGTACCTGTGGCTAGGTACTTGTGCATTATGAAGTCTTACGTGTAAATTCACTTGCATGATGTACTGAGGGTGAGAACACGCAGATTATCACTGACTAGATCATAACAGAATCTCCATATCATAAACACCAGACATAATACAATCCCATCTGAACCATAAATAAGGCGTAGGGAATTATACCCTTTTCAGACTAGCCCCAGAATGCGCATTACATTATCTACATTGAGCTGTCATTATTAGCGCGTTTTATTATATACTGGATATTACTGAACACTATAATGTATCCAACAGTTTTATCATCCCGATGATATCCCCTAACAGCACTATCCCTTGAATTTGTTTGATTAACCAGCTGCTAGAATGTCTTTATATTCAACATGGGACAGAGAATACTGCTCTTTGATTCCCCTATCATAGACAAATGACATATCACATGGAAGGGGTGTGCCATTGGCGTAAAGGCTTTATCATTCTCGAAATTAATAGGGAACAATCATAATTATATTGATATGCAAATATTTCATCTCTCCAGGTAAAACTTTAATTTCGAGAATGATAAAGGCTTAACGTCAATGGCACAGGCGGACTTAAAAAAAACCAAAGTCCGCATTCGCTTGCATTTCTGAGGCTCGACAATATTCAGGATAGGAGGCCATTTGCTTATAGAATCTATGGTATCTTTGTTGTTGACTCTTTGACTGCCTTTAGACCATTAAATTTTAATCCTGAGTACAAGGCCGTTTTTCTAAATGTCTGCAAATTAGTTATATTAATCAAGTCACAAATGATTATCAATAACGTTTTAGGCGTAGTAAACCATTCATTTGTTCATGTGTATGGGCCCCTACCGCTCCTTGACAATGGGCATGGCTAATTTTCCCCTAGAATGCAATTATTGGGTATATCCAAGGGTTGGACAAGGGTTTGACAAAATGACCATATTATGAGCCAACCTTGTCTCCTAGAGTTGGGGTTACAGAAATAAGCAAGAACCATATCTTTTTATATTCCCAAGACTAGTACTGATAAAACATAATGATTTCTTAAACGTTACTGATTAACACTATAACAGATCTGCAGATTCGCCAGCTAATCACACTGATGTATTTCAGTGCAAAATAGGGTTGGAAACTAAAGGTTGGGCAGACAGGCTTTAGCATTGGTCCCTATGGGGAAAAGGCCAACATTAGAAGCTGCATTTTACACATTTTAGGAGCAATTTGTTAAACATATGCTGTATTTAATTGTGTACTATACAACTCTATTCATGGAATAAGCACGGAGGCAACTTTAGAAATATGTCATGGTAAATGTTAATGTTGGTATAAACGTGAATGGGCTTAATACGAACTATCCTGTTCTTGTGTTGAATTATTTACATTCGTAGTGTATGCAAATAATTACGATTGTCTATTTTGGGCTTAAACGGTGTGTTTAGTCATCACATTTCACTACTTTGTGGTTAATGGCAATTCAGCAACTTGTCACGCACATGCCGGCAGTACCTCAGCATTACGTAGCAAGGAAAGACATGCGGATGATAGGGAGAAACTCCAAGTTTCGCAGGCCGACTGAAGAACGTATTCAGAAAGGTAAATACGTAAATATCACATTCTAGACACATCTGTTATCGCCGTCCAAAGGTAATTGACTCAAAACCTTGAAGTTATAAATTTGTATTTTTGTAAACTGACTTTTTTTTATTATCAAAGATCCATAGTGACCAGGATATCTATTTCCCATTGCATACGCATCTACGTTATGTCAATACACTGTCGCTAACATTTCTGTTGGAGATCTAGAATCACATATCAAATATCATGTACAATCAATAGCAGTCTCTCCCCTCTTGCCTTACGCTAAACCATATCGCCTTTACGTAAGTCATATGTAAACGGATAAATCATGTTTGTGGCGAGAATTGGCAACCTATGAAAAACGGTAACATTTCAAATCCCATTCTCAAACGGACACAAAGACCCAATGGTATTTACCGATAAGATGATGCTACATTCCTAGGTTTCATCCCGTAACATCTTATCCCATCGACAAAGGTATTCAGGGGCTATATAAAATACAGATCTCCTACTGAACACGTCTATGCGTGCAAATATTAACTTGGGATTTCAGAAGATATTGTGTAATGGTGACCACGAATATGCCACTCAAACCACATGAATTGAACCTAACTGTCATTCACAATGAATATAATATTGTTGCCATATTGCAAATGATCAGAGTTTATATAACAATGAAGATAATCGTATTACATCTAGACAGACAAATGCATAATACATACATGTATTGATACACATTCTGTCTAGAAATAAAACAAACAGACATATGCTGCGCTACAATAGACCTTTAATGACGATTCACTTGTTTACATGGGGCCATTAAAGTGTTTTTAAGGCCATTGAGAGATCATGTAACGATTCTGGAAAGGTCATCTTAATAATCGATTATTCCCTTGGTTTTTGATTAGGTTTCTCAGCACAAAAACGGAACCTTACTTAGTGATACTCAAGTTATCGGATGTGATTAAATCAGAGATTTCTGAAGACGGGAAGTATTGAGCACCCATGTAGTAATTAATTTTACCTTCGATGTTACGCAATCAACCAGAAACAATTGAAAACGCCGCATCAGTACGTAGAAATCACAACTTGCAAAAAAGTAACTCTGTGGTAAAATATGAGTGCGCACATCCCGCATATCCATCTATATCACCTCGGCCCTCGATGGCAAACATCATAAAACCGCAGAATATGACATAAATCCGATTTGCCCCTTGACCGACCGTGACGGCCGTTTTTAGTAACCTTCTACAAAAACCTCCTACACCATACCATATTATTTTGGAAGCTTGACCTTAGCCGGCTCAAGGTCAGAGGTCAGGTCAAGGTCACTTGTGGATGTGAAGGTCACGTGGTGTTCACTCATGCGTAGCGTTAAGTAGAAAGGTCAACGTGGGTCCGACTTAGGTGTAACAGTAACAGTGAATGATGGGTCTGATGGTAGGTTTACATGGTCCGACATGTGAGATACATGTACTTTTCACATGGTCACAACATAGGTTGGAGAGCAGCATGGATCCCGTGTCTCCTACACGTTCAGCTAAGATTGAATTTGGTATGTAGACTGGGGAGGGTAAGGCTATAAGTTTACTGTCATTACAGCTTGAGTCTCCCGTCAGAGATGAGTGTGGCAGGGGCTTGAGTCTACATTCAGAGGTAAGTGTGGCTGGAGCTTGAGTCTCCCTTTGAAGGTCATAGGGCTGGAACTTGAGTCCCCCATCAGAGGTGAGTGTAGCAGGGGCTTGAGTCTACATTCAGAGGTGAGTGTGGCAGGGGCTTGAGTCTACATTCAGAGGTGAGTGTGGCAGGGGCTTGAGTCTACGTTCAGAGATAAGTGTGGCAGGGGCTTGAGTCTACATTCAGAGGTGAGTGTGGCAGGGGCTTGAGTCTACATTGAGAGTTCAGCATGGCAGGGCTTGAGTCTACATTGAGTCTACATTGAGCCTACATTCAGAGATGAGTGTGGCAGGGGCTTGAGTCTACATTGAGAGTTCAGCATGGCAGGGGCTTGAGTCTACATTCAGAGGTGAGTGTGGCAGGGGCTTGGGTCTACATGGAGAGTTCAGCATGGCAGGGGCTTGAGTCTACATTCAGAGATGAGTGTGGCAGGGGCTTGAGTCTACATTCAGAGGTGAGTGTGGCAGGGGCTCGAGTCTACATTCAGAGGTGATTGTGGCAGGGGCTTGAGTCTATATTTAGAGGTGATTGTGGCAGGGGCTCAAGTCTACATTTAGAGGTGAGTGTGGCTGGAGCTTGAGTCTCCCTTTGGAGGTCATAGGGCTGGAGCTTGAGTCTCCCGTCAGAGGTGAGTGTGGCAGGGGCTTGTGTCTACATTCAGAGGTGAGGGTGGCAGGGGCTTGAGTCTACATTCAGAGGTGAGGGTGGCAGGGGCTTGAGTCTACATTCAGAGTTCAGCATGGCAGGAGCTTGGGTCTACATTCAGAGTTGAGCATGGCAGGGGCTCGAGTCTACATTCAGAGGTGAGTGTGGGAGGGGCTTGAGTCTATATTTAGAGGTGATTGTGGCAGGGGCTCAAGTCTATATTTAGAGGTGAGTGTGGCTGGAGCTTGAGTCTCCCTTTGGAGGTCATAGGGCTGGAGCTTGAGTCTCCCGTCAGAGGTGAGTGTAGCAGGGGCTTGAGTCTACATTCAGAGGTGAGTGTAGCAGGGGCTTGAGTCTACATTTAGAGGTGAGTGTGGCAGGGGCTTGTGTCTACATTCAGAGGTGAGGGTGGCAGGGGCTTGAGTCTACATTCAGAGGTGAGGGTGGCAGGGGCTTGAGTCTACATTCAGAGTTCAGCATGGCAGGAGCTTGGGTCTGCATTCAGAGTTGAGCATGGCAGGGGCTTGAGTCTATATTTAGAGGTGATTGTGGCAGGGGCTCAAGTCTATATTTAGAGGTGAGTGTGGCTTGAGCTTGAGTCTCCCTTTGGAGGTCATAGGGCTGGAGCTTGAGTCTCCCGTCAGAGGTGAGTGTGGCAGGGGCTTGTGTCTACATTCAGAGGTGAGGGTGGCAGGGGCTTGAGTCTACATTCAGAGGTGAGGGTGGCAGGGGCTTGAGTCTACATTCAGAATTCAGCATGGCAGGGGTTTGAGTCTACATTCAGAGGTGAGTGTGGTATGGGTTTGAGTCTACATTCAGAGGTGAGTGTGGGAGGGGCTTGAGTCTACATTCAGAGGTGAGTGTGGCAGGGGGTTGAGTCTACATTCAGAGGTGAGTGTAGCAGGGGCTTGAGTCTACATTCAGAGGTGAGTGTAGCAGGGGCTTGAGTCTACATTTAGAGGTGAGTGTGGCAGGGGCTTGAGTCTACATTGAGAGTTCAGCATGGCAGGGCTTGAGTCTACATTGAGTCTACATTGAGCCTACATTCAGAGATGAGTGTGGCAGGGGCTTGAGTCTACATTGAGAGTTCAGCATGGCAGGGGCTTGAGTCTACATTCAGAGGTGAGTGTGGCAGGGGCTTGGGTCTACATGGAGAGTTCAGCATGGCAGGGACTTGAGTCTACATTCTGAGTTGAGGGTGGCAGGGGCTTGAGGTTACATTCAGAGGTGAGGGTGGCAGGGGCTTGAGAATACATTCCGAGTTGAGGGTGGCAGGGGCTTGAGTCTCCCTTCAAAGGGGAGTGTGGCAGGGGCTTGAGACTACCTTCAATGGTCGGGTTTTGAGTGTGTTTTTGGCTTGAGTCTCCCTTCAGTGTTTTGGTTTATTTGTGTGTATCTGGGGCTTGATCGTTCCCCTACAGGTCAGGTTGGTCTGTGTTCATTTAGCTTGAGTCAATCATTATTTCTCTCAGAGTGATATGTACAATATTCTATTTGTAGTTAATACCAACAAACTCTTTACTCCTCTGCCTTTTAATTGATGTGTGCTTCCACATTATCTTGCAACTTTTAAGACACCGCCATTGTCAAGAGAAAAATTGCATCGAGGGGATTGGAGCATGAAGGTAGTAAGAGTCATCTTGGTGCATCCAGAAGGTGTCCAGACCGACAGCTATCACCTTTTCTCATTGACATATAATGGCACAGCCACTCTTCAGAGCCTAACGCGAAAAAGAACAAGGAACTTGTAAAGGTGTAGTTTCAAACACATTGGGTTTGTGAGTGTGGTTAGGGCTCAAGTCTACCTTCACAGGTCACCAATATACAGTAGCTCAGGGGTTGTGGACCATGACGTGTGGGCCAGGTTAGACAAACACAGCATGTCGCCCGTCAGTATGCTATATTGAAATGAACATGTTTGATAAAATCGTTGGGTGAATCGCTGGGCGATTTTCTCGGCGATTCATATGAAACATGCACATTTCAATATAGCATACTGACGAGCGATTAGAGGAAAATACGATCGCCGAGGCCCAAATCGCCTAGTGGGGATAGGGCTTAAGGGTAAAAACAGCCGATTGTAGGGCCGATCCGTCGGCCAACTGTCTAAAAATGTCCTAGTGGGTATGGGGCTTAAAGGCCCTATTACACTACACGACATGAGCTGCGATATCTACACAATATGTTCATATTACAGATACATTTGCATGGAACAGCCATATAATTATTGAAATTTGGCAATTTGGAGCCTGTTATATATGTGTCACAAAGAATTTTATCTCTAATATGTGTCATTTCTCTACGACATTGTAATATCGCAGCTCATGTCGTGTAGTGTAATAGGCCCTTTAGCGACCATAGCGGCGATGGGCCATGGACGTCTGGGAGAGTCGGCAGTGAAGTCGCGGGTTATCAATCAAATCGCCAGGCGACTCCTGTGGGTATGGAAATGTTTCTGGGCGACAGGCAATGTGACACAGGATTGCCGCTAAAATCGGCCATGAAATTGCTGGTAAAATATTAAACTTGCTTGATATGACAGTCACCCCGATGACGACGACAACAACTCTCCCAGTCACCGGTCGCATGTCGCCGCTAAAGTCGCTTAGTGGGTATCTGATAGAGGCTGGGTTAGGGGAGGGAGGGCGGCTTTGTTCAGGTTAAGGGGTAGGGGGCTCAGTGGCTCACCTCCACCCAATAAAAAATGGTAACATCTGAATGAAAAAGGAAGATGTTGAATAAGAGACACGTGGACCCCACTCAATCAAGGATGGGATGTCGCAGATCATTCTAGTAACATTGATTATGGTCAGAGAACATTGTCAGAACCTTGCAGAACGTGACAGAAATGTCAATTCTAAGCAGATTTTGAAAGGTAAGTGTACATATAGATGACCTAGACTTAGGTTTCACATTTCTTGCTTAACATTACTGAATGTACAAAAGTCTTAATGCACATGTAATTATGGTACTCTGATACCATGTATACTATATTACTATATGACAATTTATTATATTTGCTCAAGAGAGGAAGTCAATAAAGCTTATCTTCTGCAGACTTTAACAATATAGATTGTAAAATGATATCATGTTGAAATATTCGTAAATACAACTTTTGTTTAATTTTTGAGTGCAGAACAAATTTAGAGAGAGACCAACTTATTTTCCAGTTCCCCTCTCTTGCATGTGTGAATCATAAAAGATAAGACAAAATTGTTTTTAAGCGAATGCTAATTTGTCTTCCAGATTATTTTCATTATGACGTTACAGCCTGGTAAACAGGGAAAGGATTGTCCAAGGATACTGGTTCTGGCAGCAGATGACGTCAGTCACGGGCATGAACTCTCTAGATGGCGCTACCCCTGTCTCATAGTTACTTATAATACTAAAAGGGTAAGAACCTAAAACTGTACCCTGCAGTTTGCACATACATATATTTTGGATTTATGCTTAAACTGTATGTTTTTTTGTGAAATAAAAAATAGTTTGCATCCTAGACAACTAATAAAAACTAATTGGCTGTCACATTTTATTGATATCTATGTTTAATCAATGGGAATTGACCATTTTATTGAGAAAAAATGAAACCCCACCCAGTATTGCAGCATACCATATATGGCAATGCCCTTATTTGGAAGTACTTTATGAATGGAGGTCGCATGACCAACCATATAGGGCAATGTGCACATAGGCCTTTTGGTAACTATATGCAATATGCAATGGTATTTATCACTCCTGTCCATGTTAAAACCTATGTTTGCCCATAGTTTTGCCATAATTGTGTAATGTACATTGCTATTTCCTTCAGACTGGTTAATTAGGGCATGGGAGGGTAGGGGAATCCCCTGTGACATCATCATGTTAGTTATACAAGAGGCCCCTGAAAGGGGGTTTTGAACAAAAACCTCATCCCAAACATAATTTAGCAACCTCATTCAGCCCAAGCATTTTGTTTCACAGTCATTACAGCAAACTGTGGTATAGTGGCTATGGTGAGGGACTTCAAATCAGAAGGTTGGTGGTTCAAACCTACTGATGGTCATGTTGCAGTTTGACCATGTTGCATTCTTTCTTATGCAAATCATCTTCAATCTAATATTATTATCAACTTTTACAGTGCTAATCATTTATCTTTGGTATACACAAAGATATTTCAATTTTAGCTTAATGTTATAAAGTTGAATAAAAGGAAAATGTTGTTTTTTTTACAATTAGACACAGGTCATTAGCTGTAGAGTTATAAGCATTTATACAGCCTATATATAAGATAAATAAATAGTTGGATAAACATGAATGTGACATCATTCTGTTGTTCTTTCACCCAAATGAATGCTTTTTTAAAGTGATTTCTTCATTTATTAAAAAGAGTGACACTGCCCAGACATGGGTGTGATTTGAAACCCCAACCTTTGGATTTGAAGTCCTAGACTCTAGCCTCTGGGCTATTTCTGACCATGGTAGATATGGGTGTTAATGAAGGCTATGATTATACAACTACTAACTCTCTACTTGTATTGAGTTCAGAGAATGTCTGAAGAAGTTTGTGGGGAAACCCTTTTAACACTATAAATAACCATCCAATCCAGTGAATGAGTTGCATTCTGTTCAAGTAAGGGGCCCTGAAGGGGAAAGCATACATAGAGCTATATCTTCCGGGAAAACATTAACTACAAAAATTCAAAGCACACTGCAATAATTATGATTTAGTATTGTATTAATGACAAAAAAATAATACGTTTAGTTGTGTTTTTTTATATTAATATCAAATAGAACTGGGTCATTCACTGCAGTCTTGTGGGAATCCCATGCATCTGCTGGTCATCAGCTTATAGGTTTTGCCAGGCACCAGCTAAAAACAAAATGGCGAGTGTGCTACCCTTTCTATTCTTATAGTTCTAAGCAGGAACCCTGGTGCCATCTAGAGGGTTCATGCCCGTGACGTCAGTGACCCACAATATCATAAAATATTAACCAATTTTTTTTATATATGTAAACGTTTAAGAATGAGGAATGAAATTTAAGGAATATCATAAAGGGGTAATTATTATGTGTTTAGACCGAGCTATAAAATATTTATGCTATATTATGTTAATCACACTTAAACAGTAACTGTTTAATGAAGATTACTCACTGCATCAATTGTTTCATGGATTCAGTTCTGTTTTTATTACAATTAGATGTGACATATTACCATATAGACTAACACTAAATACATGGAAGAGGACACTAGAGTTTATGAACATTTATTTACATGAGATGACAATAAATTTGATAGTTAGATGTGAACAACAATGACGATACACAACAAACTGTGATAATAACGTTTCACTATCATATCATTCAGCGCTCTGAGACAGTAGAAGATTCCCTCTCCCTTTATTGATTTTTTTGATGGAATATGATTATGCTGGAGTATTATATAGATACGATCTATCATTGCATAAACATCGTACAAATTTGCTTGGATAATACAAATTATTAAGGGTCAAAGTTTTACATTCATGGCTCTACGACAAATGTAATAATGTCTTTTTTTCAGAATTGGCGTCCCCAAGACATCTTCTCTATTCAATATACCAGGCAATAAAACTCCGTTTCGAAGAGAATGTCACAAATATGCCAGCCTGACCAGTTACAATTCCTTGAGGTTTTTGAAATGAGGTCCAGGTCATCATTAGTTAATTTGCTATTGTGGGGGTTTTAGTGTTCACGAAATCTCGTGGATTGTGTTTTAATTATTTTGATTTTTTACAACCATCAAATTTTTCACATGTCCTTGTACCATACGTTAAACAGTATTATATGTGAATACGTATAACTATTATGGGAATGATTTTAGTATGCTTTTTCAAGAAACTTTCATGTCCACAAAATCTCGTGAATGATTTTGGTCGAATTCTCTTCTCATGGGCCTAAGATAACCGCCACGAGATATTGTGGGTGTTTTTTTGGTCGGCACCCCAGATCTAGTGAAACAATTCTTTTTCACATGATGAAGGAATTCGTGCCGATAGTAGTTAGGTAAGTATATAACTAGTCAGAATTCTGTGAATGGAAGAATCTCCACTCTGTTAACTTCAGGATAACATGCTTGTCCCGAGTATATACTTTGAGACAATCTTGCGTTTCTAATCGATGTATGAAATATTGCAAAGGTCTCTTAAATGAAACAAATAGCTGACCCTGCTGGAACACAGAACAAACTTGCAAATCTCTTTTGCTATGGAGACATTCTATGGGTTCAGACTTGTTGTCAACAATGGGATATATGTTGAAAATCAACCGCTTTTAATACAAAGTTCAAGCTTTATTTTGTAACGTATACTGAGCCATTTCTTTTATTCTGATAATAAACATATTCTTCTAAAGCTACCACGATTATGAAAACTGCTTTTATACACTACATTGACCATTTTACAGGTAACATTTTTCATAGTCATTCTCATCGGGGTATCTGTCCCTCAGAAGGTCTAGATAAGCATTCTCCAAAGAGCTATGGTCAGCCGTGTTGACTGTACGCACGCTGGAAGAAGTGCTTTCACTATCTTGGTCATTGCTCAAGTCTCTGTTTAAAGGCTGAATTGAATGAGATCTAGTAGGAACAAGATCTGAGTGCGGGTTCCCTCTGCTGTACGGTACTGAACCCATACTGGAGTGTGGCTGCTCAACTTGATAACTATTCCTACCACTATGGTGAGAAGGGCTCCTGGGTTTTGAAACTACTTGGTTGTGAGTAACATTAGGATAGCTACGCCTATAGTTGTGGGTTGTATGGCTCCTCTGTCTTGGCTCTAATTGGTTGTGGTGACCCATACAATGTCCAGGATATTCAACTGGATACACTTCCCAGTTCCTCTTATCATGTTGACAACAAAAGTGCCGTTCAGATACAGTGTTTTTCACACATACAGATTGTGCAGAGGAACAGTTCATGCAGGGAGACATGTGATAATCATGGTGACTGTGTGGCCTCATTGGATATTGACAAACTTGCAAACATTCAGCCTGCCTAGGAAATGAACATGACTCGCAGTGGCAGGGACGGCAACTGCTGCAACTCGAGGAGCAGGGATTTGACCTTGGCGGCTCGCGTTCCCTTAGACAAGGGTGACATGACTGGCAGAGAGTTGTAGCATGGCTACCACAAGACCTGTGAGAACAGTGTGGGGGAGGGGCATGGCATTGGATTTGATCTTGCCTTGAGTGTTCCATACACATCATGGATCTATTAACATCTATTGAATGATGTCCACAACAGTTCCCAATGGATGTCTTATGTCGTCCGCACTGTGGATGAGTGTGACATTCGTTGCATGCATGTCTCTGTGTTTGTATGGCATCATTATGGGTTTGTCTGCATTGCTGCCTATGTAATTTCTGACTGTATGGCACTTCAACATCATGATAAGTATCTATATCACATGCTGCCGTATCACTCCTACTATGATGTGAACCACCAGGTAAATAGCGTTCATTGTGGTCTCCTTGCAATGCTGTTGTTTCACGACCCGAAGACTCGTTCTTAATACTATCTAGAAGCGGTTCGTATTGGTTCTGAGATCTCCTTAACCAAGGCACACAGTTTTCACATACACAGTTGAAGGGCAGTTGGCATGACTGAGGCTCGCTTTCAGGGACTTTGAGGGTCACGTAGTTCGCGTAGACCGGTTCAGATCTACTGTTCGGAGACTGAACAGGCACTACTGTCTTTTCTACCTCCAGATCTTCGAGATAAGGATTAACCCGTCCATGTCTATTGCCCGGAGAGTTAAAGGGAACTAAATAGGCAGTCTTTTCTAAGGTCTGTTCTTCATGATTATGGGTAGCATGTCCAGATCTATTACTAAGGGGTTTAAAGGGCACCAGCGACTTTTTCAATGTCTGTTCTTCAAGATGAGGGTTATTCTTTTGTGATGGGCAACTTTTGGCCCTGGGTGGGGGAGGAGCTGGTTTTCTATCACCTTCTACGTTATTTCTAGCTTTAGGATTATGCTGTCCATGTCTATTACTTGGAAAGTTAAAGGGAACTAAATAGGCGGTCTTTTCTAATGTCTGTTCTTCCTGATTAGGGGTTGCCTGTCCAGATCTACTGCTTAGAGCATTAAAGGGCACCAGCGACTTTTCCAATGTCTGTTCTTCAAAATGAGGGTTATTCTTTTGTGATGGGTAACTTTTGGCCCTGGGTGGGGGAGGAGCTGGTTTTCTATCACATTCTATGTTATTGCTAGCTTTAGTTTGAGGAACCAGTAATCCCGGTGCTCCAGGGCCTCTTTTATTAACCTTGCCATAAAGAGAGGAGTTTCCACCAGGCTGCGGGTCCTCTAGATCCATACTAATGTAGGATATGCTTTTGGGATTAGAATTTCCTTCATCAGATGGAGTATAAGAGGGATTTGAAATGTTCAGCTCTGGTGACACACTCTGGTTCCCTGGTCTCTCAGATGTTCTCCTTGCCACTCCATTCTCAGTCTGCACTGGGAAATGTATTTCTCCCACCTGATTATCCTGCCACAAATCACCCAAAGCGCCATACACATAATCATAAGGTAATGACTCCACAGATGCTCTTTGCTGCACATTTGCAGACTCCACTCTCTCGTCTATTGTTTCAAGTTCTATACGCTCGGTTCTGCGACGACTTTTCTTCCTGCTTCCAAACAGCCTCCGTATTTGGGCCCCCAAGTAAGAATTGGGTCTATTTTGCTGGTTCTGCCCGTGTCGTAGTACAACACTGTTTAATGAGCTACTTGTATCTGAAGCTTTTTGCCGATATCTGGTGAAGAAAACTCTGCAGACAATACACACTATCACTGTGAAGAGAAGGCCAATGATGGTTCCCATTATGATGTACACATTATCTGGAAAGAAATGCATATAAAAATAAGATATCTGTAAAGAAATGATATAAAGATTATTCAATACAATCCTCCCCTACCCCAGATCTCAAGAAAATGCATGAGATCATTGATTTACAAATGTATGAAACGTTCAGTTTCAAATTTGAAATCATGGGAATCTTTCCATGATTTCAAATTTAGATTTAAGTGATAGCTTCAAGATTAAAAACCTTCATTGTTGTCAATCATCTTTAGAGCCATTTTATAATTTCTTGGTAGAAAGACATCTATTTAAATGGCGAGTGCTTTCAAAGCACTTCCCTGACTTCTCTTCTTAGGAAAGCTGCAGACTGACTTTTGTATCTCTTCAACTGATTTATACATATCATAATGCTCTAGAAAATAAATACACGAATGTTACATATTTTGCCGTTTTATCAGTGCATTACAGCCAAAAGGTATATTAATAAATGAGAGATGATAAAACTCCTACGTATACCTAGTCGGAGAGTTTGGACAGAAGTCACAGACAAAGTAGCTTTTTATTCACCAAAAGTTGGGGTTTCTAGCCAACATTGCTACCAACTTCTTTTCCAATATGTATAATACATTCTTATTGATAATTCTTAATTACTATCACTTCCATCACTATCTTTTGAGTTTGCTGTTTCATTGATCGCCAGCATTACAGTAGATGTATGTAGATCAGGATCGGTACTGGTTGGTTTATTACCTGTAAGAAGAAGAATTCCCAGGTTCACTAAGATAGTTAATGGGAATCAAGACTCATTGGTTCCCTTCATCTGAATGGAGTTATACATAAATATAACTTTTTGACGAGAGGCAGTCACGTCAAGCAGAAGTAGTATAACATATGATTATGAATATGTAAGATTATAAGAATGCATGATGACCCCGTTATCCTGAAGGCGATATTTTACTATGTGGTGTTTTGCTTGTGATGGGCATTTTCCTTGCAGTAATTTCCACCACTGCTGGCAAAGTTTGGCACCGAATTATGGAATAAAGGAATTAGCTTGTTCTGGCCCTTATGTCGGGCCAACATTGGCAGAGAAAATTGGTGGTATCTGAAATGAAAATTGAGGTGGCACGGCTCATAATTATAAGGCCAACAAAAATGGTACCCCAATGCAAGGTGGAATTCACCCTCAACGACTTGGTATGTAAAAGTATATGCACTGGTGATTAGTGGGTTTCGCGCTTGGATGTCCGAGCCGCCTTGTGACAGCATTCCTAAAATCAAGTATATATATATGCTTAAATTGACAACTTCCTCAAATTGTTAACCCTTAAAACTTGGCAATTTCTGATTAATTTATATGATTACTTTTGAAGTTATGACAAATCAGTGATGGCAGAGCATCCAATGTACACCAGATTTGCAATTTTTTTGTTAAAGAAAGAAAACACCATTATAGACATTGACCCAGGCAGAAGGGTGAGTGCAGGGTTATGATTCCAGCTCATGGTTTGGTTTATACCACCACCATCACCTCATTTTCCAAAGCCCATTTGCCAATCTCAAGAAGTGGAGCACTATGTATTCACAAAAGTTGTTCCCGAATGAAAAATATTGTCAATGGGGAGGAATTCTCAGGTAATACGGACCCATACAAATTCATAGTAAAATTGATATCAGCTTTTGAACTGAAAAAACTGTATACTTTGATACCCTGTTTGATATATTATTTTGTCTGGGTGATATTGTTAAGAAAATTAAGTTGCAAAACAGCAGAGTAAAATGAAAAAAACTTTTGTTATTGGTTATTTTCTGTAGCTTTGTGTTTCCAATAGGCATCTCTGTGACTTACTTTCCTGAGTTACACCTTTTGTAGAATTACTGAAATCACATTAAAGACAGTATTGTTAAAATTGTTATTCACATTATGACATGAAAAGCCTATATTCATTGTCCCATATGAACATCTTTTATTATAAGTGTGACTGTGTCATGCATTGAGTCTCATCTATCAAAACCTAAGATAATCTTTGTGTGTCAAACCTAGAGAATATAAATAACTAATTACAAACAACGATATGGTAATGTCATCAGTCCCACCTCTATATCAATTTTGAGCACTAAGCAGAAACTTATCACAAGAGAATTCGTGTTTTCAAGAAACAAGTGTGATGAATGTCCATTCATCTGTGTGAACTAGAAAGTAATCAATTATCGAAATAATATCGTAAATAATAAGGTACGAAAAAGTATATTGGGAAATCCCAAAAGCACGAAAGCATGAAAATGTATTGTTACCAGACATGATGTCAGAGTAGTCGTGTGATCTAAGTGACTAATCAGAATCGAGTAATAGAGTATAAAAGGGGGCGTGAAGACCCGAAATAAACAGTCCCATCCTTGTGTTCACACATGTCTTCTTCCAGTAACCTGACTCTCGAAAGGGTTTAAGCCAAAGATGTGCCAAAATAGGGGTTAATTAACTAGTTGAACTCAAGTAAATGGTCTAAGTTAGTAAGTTATTGGAAACAAAAAGAGTAGGGGTCCGGAAGACCGTAGATGGCCTGAAATCCCGGATTGGCCAGAAGCACGCCCCGGGACCGGAAGACTGGGCAGGTATGAAAGCCCTAAACACCCTCCTCCCCATCCATGAATACCGATTCCCCAACCGTCCTGCTCGTTCCCCCTCATGGGCGAGGCACGACTCTTAATCTTACACCTTGGTTTCCTGCTCGAACTCTTCATTTCGGCTCGAGATCAAAACAATGTCCACGTCCCTTCACTGTAGGAATCGAAAACCCCGACCTACACAGGACCGTCACACAAGTTTCAGTAATATACAGAAACCTAACATAAGAGAGTTCATGCTTACCCGAAATGAAATGATATTATCAAGATTGAATACTAAATATTCAAAGCACATGCCAATATGGGCAATCATAAAAAGAAAAACAACATTTAGTTGGTAGGATTTAGGGTTACGTACAGAATGTGCCCATCATCAGTAGTGGGATGGGCAGCAGGGACAGGCGGTGTTGGGTCAGCAACAAATGGGAACACGTCTTCCTGGATCAGGTGGCTTTGGGTGCAGACACTGGACGGAAAAGGACACAGTCAAAATAGCATGGGTTGATACATAGTGGAATGATATTGGTGTTATCATAATAGCGAAATAATCTTTCCTAAATATCTTAAATAATAATAGACAAAATACCTGAAAGGAAAACTAGATCTGTTCACAGCAAAAGATACTACTATCAATTACACATGGTGTGCTAAACGCTTGTTATAGGAAATTGACTTTCTATGATACAAATTGGACCATGTCTGACAAGTATCTTTGATTTATTATATACCAACTTCGTAGCGCCTATACCTTCATCATTGTCCTGCCCCGCCAGCAAAGGTGGAATAACTGATGGCGTTATGCCACACTGTGCAATAATCAAAAATTATTGCCCCGTTAGTGTCCAGAGGGCAATAACGGTGCTTGCCGGCGTGGGAACTACGTAAACAAGCCTCAAACTACGCCAAAATTGTCTTATTTGAGCAGAAAACAACGTCAAATCGATTTAATTACCGTCAAAAGTGTCCGAAAAAGTTGCTTCCACCACCATATTTGTCTTAGTTTCCTCATGAAACGCCAGACGGCGTGGCAATGCAAGGCTAGAACTCTCCGGTCACGGAGAAGACAAACAGTTAACATGGCGCCTGGCTCGCATGATCGTAACGGAGGTAAATAAAGAGAATTCGTCTGTTTTCTTTCACATATCTTCAACATAGGCAGGTATTTGATATATAATAAAACAAGAACTAACCTCGGGGGCCCTCAGCAACAACTCTTTCCCCTCGTCTCCGCGGGTCCCTGGGTCTCGGGCCCTTCGGCCCTCGACCCAGGGACCCGCTCCGACTCGGGGAAATAATTGTTGCTTCGTGCCCCCTCGGTTAGTTCTGTGTATTTATTTGAAACCGGCCAATTATCGAATGAGGCGTCATTTGGATTAATGTGTTCATACCTTGATTTGCTATAGATCAGCTGGCAGCGACAATCACAGCTCATGGACGCATTGCACAGAGTTTCTTCCTGAAAAGTATATCCCATTGAATGATATTAGAATTTCCTCACCGTAAAAATCAAGTAAATAGATAGCAATATTTATTCTAGGTGCTCACATATTATGTCATGTCATACAGTAATGTTTGTCTTTTGAATTATGCGTTTCTATGATAACACCTCTCAAATTCTGTTGTATACTTTCTATATCAGTAGATACTGAAATATATGATCTATCATCTGAGGTGTAAAAGATAACTAATTATAAGATGCTAAGTTTCTATGAAAATTTAATCATAAGACTAGTTTATCAAACCAGGGCCCATATCTTCGTAACTGACTTTAGTGTGTAGGCTAATTAGGTGAAATTTGATGAGTATCTCATAATACCTGATTCTGTCTTGTCACACAAAAAAAGTGAAGGCATTTGAAAATAACCTTTAAAAATGATTGTTAAATATAGTTACTCTGGTTTACAAACACAATAAATTTGAATGAGACATTTAATCAAATTTCACCTAATTAGCCTTATCACCGAAATCAGTTACGAAGATACGGCCCCAGTTTAATTTCATATAGACCATGCCAAGTACTAACCACACAGTCACAGCCATCTCCTGTACTGTATGAAGTGTTCAGTAGGAAGATGTTGGTTCCAGGTATACTCTCTATGTGGTAGCTCTGTCCTAATGATCTACTGCCATTCAATGACACCTAAAATAAGATTTACACCTATTTCAGAAAGATGCGATAAAGACAAAACTACAAAATAAAAGGAAAATTATATCATTCTGAATAGCACCAAAGTATAACTATACGAATAGTGAGCAATACAATGAATTATGAATAATACCATAATGGGATAAATATCTCAAAGAAACATAATTTGGTTTTTGTTTAATGATAGTCTTGACTAAGTGCTCTCAACCACGCACGTATACTAATTTTACCGACAGAAACATTGTAACAAATCATTCAAATATTTCGGGTAGTTCAAGCAGCCTTTGGGACCATAGAATAGAATGATATATGATATGATACATGCATCTTTTTGAAGAAATTTTGGACTAAAATATGTAAATTTGATACGGATGAGAACCAATATCCAGGGTGTGATGGAAATAGATCCTTCAATCTCTTTGAAAAGACTGGAATTTGGACATAATTCCGGGAATGCATCTTGTTCCAATCTTTGGATTCATTATAATAATGATTGGAAACCCACCATCTGTACTGTAGTATAAATTGGTAACATTATATACATTGATTGGTCTGCAATTATTAATGACAAACCTTCCACTCAGGTTCAGCCAAATTGTTGACTGATGTAAAGCAGTTTCTTCTCAAGATGATGCCATCGTCAATGAGCACGTCCATAGTCTTTTTGTCCTGAGATAAATAATGGTAGAATGTCTTAACAAACTGTCAATATTATCATTCTAGTAATACATTCTCAGAGCAAATCAATCATCTTTACGTACTTTTAAGATTCATAAAAGCTTTGACACATCTTTGACACATCTTGTCCAGAAACGTATGTGTACTTATTATAACCCTTATGTGTTTATATCATAATACTGTATTTAGAGTTAAAGGTTTTTGGACTCATTCTTAGTCTATTAATTTTAGGATACAAAGAGTGAACCTGGATCTAACAACTTCACACAGAAGACTACAACTTACAAGGTCTGACAGATGGGTTCGTCTAGCTGTGGCTTTGTGAACGGGGAACACAACGAAACCACCTTGGTCTATAAGTAGACACCTGCCAAAGTGAGACCAGAAGGTTATTACTGCAATCAACTTTTTAAACTTTTCATTCAATAATGCCATAAGAGTAAAGCAGGTGATGTCCAGAACTTTATCCGCATTTCTCATATATACATCTGAACATATTGTTTCTTTTTACTTAGTTGTATTTATTCAATGAAGCTAATATGAAGTTACTGCCCAGGACGGGTATTATACTAGATAATTTTGGTCAGTCACACTTGTAAGTATCAGTAATTATTGAACATCATTACCGCTTATTACCTAGGAAGCAGAAGATGAGAAAGGATTGGGTAAAAAAAATTTATTGAATGATAAATTTTATGATATATTATTTGAATTTAAAAAGAAAGTATTAAATTTAAATGAAAATGATAATAATTAGTAGATATTATATATTAAGAATAAAAATAGATATAATAAGATAAGGTGTGGGTGGGTGGGTAAAGATGGATATATATGTTGTAGGTTTGGTGGTTGTAGAAGAAGTGAAGGTTTGTAATATTATGGGATATGTTCGTAAGGTATTTAGATGATAGGGGGAGTGGTGGTAGTTGTAGAGTATCTTGTGCTTCCCAGGTGGCAGCAATGAAGAAACCAAAGTCTCCTGGTTAATCAATTATCAGTTTTGACTGCAGCTTTGACAAGGGATTTCAAACCTTACAGCTCACCTTCTAAGTGATGATTCCTTGAAGCAGTCCAGTCCTGGAGTATCTGTCAGCTTGGACTTAAAGGATGCGGCTGAGAAATCCACACCTATCACACCCACCACATAAGGGGAATGGTCAGGGTGTAGCAATTCCCTGACAAAAAAGTGAAAATAGACGATCCTGATGTCATCAATTGTATATTGTATAGTGTACATCTCAATGCATGACCCTCATCTCATTAGATACAATCACCGAAGACAATTCATCCTAACTTGTTTTCGCCGTGAATATGAACTTAGTTGTCGAAACGGAGTAAAGCAACCATTACTCACTCACTCACTCACTCACTCACTCACTCACTCACTCACTCACTCACTCACTCACTCACTCACTCACTCACTCACTCACTCACTCACTCACTCACTCACTCACTCACTCACTCACTCACTCACTCACTCACTCACTCACTCACTCACTCACTCACTCACTCACTCACTCACTCACTCACTCACTCACTCACTCACTCACTCACTCACTCACTCACTCACTCGCTCACTCACTCACTCACTCGCTCACTCACTCGCTCGCTCACTCACTCGCTCGCTCGCTCACTCACTCGCTCACTCGCTCGCTGAAAAAGTGGTGAAAATTTGAGTGGCCGCTTTATACACCCACCCACCCGAACAAAGTCCATTCACTCAATGCTTTCTCCTTGATTAAATTACCTTTTAAGTTGTATCGTCTCACTGACAGTAATAACCTCTAGTGTCGACTGTGTGGTGAAGATTTGCTTCCCTGGCTGGAGACTTGCAAATGTATGCCTGTAAATTAAGAAATAGGATAAGGGATTTTTCATTTAAGTTTTGTTAGGGAAACAGTACTATTGACCTTTTGCACCATATGATTTAAACAGTTAAATGGGATTGCCAAATTAACATTAGTCCAGGTTCAAGGAATATTTGAATCCAGTACACCATTAATTATATCTAATTATAGATTCTTTGTCATCTATGCTATAGGCCATAACAGTGTCAGAATATAATAAATAGACTAGGCTACATTATTCAGTAATCAAATATCCCATAGATATTTAGTAACAGTAAATCAATGTAATGGGGGAGTAATTCTACAGGGAGAGATAGCTCTGTTATATACACCTTTTTCACAAACATGCGCAGTGAACCCTCCCTTTTATCACCCGCTCTGCCGACGAGCGGTATATACAGGGGAAGGTGCATATTTCACTATTTTTTATATTTGGAAATGTGATTACGTGATAAAATAAAGATAAACCTTTAGGGTCGTTCTTGGGTGTCTGTACGACCCATGGGAATTGTACGAAACTCGGGATTTGCCCTCAGGTTGTGAGGACCCCCTATCAGTATGGGTCGTACAGGCACCCTCGAATGCCCCCCCCCCTCCCGGTTCTTCTTATTAAAAGAAATCATTCCCAAGAATTCCCATTGGCACCCACATTCCAGTAGTTTGCTCCACTAGCGGGGCACCAGACTAGCATTGAAAAATATGTATAACTGATCTGCTAGTAGGAATTCTTTTTTATCAGTTCCAATTTACCAAGCCTGGCTCTCAAAGTTGTAGGGTCGTAATGGCTCTTTGGGTCGTACAGGAGGGTAGGTGACGTACAGTCCGTCGATGAAGCCAACATACATCCTTGCTGGGAGTTGGCCAAACCCACCGGTCATTCCTCGCCACCTCGTGATGATACTGTGCCCAAGACGGGCCAACTCTCGCACGTTTTTCTGAAAATAATTAGTTAATTTTATCATGAATATTCAATTATGAAAATATAATTCCTCCCTACGTACACTGATCTTGGAGATGCCAGTTCTCAAAGTTATTCAAAAAGGATAATTAACATAGTATAATACATTTGCTTATTTTTCAAAAAGATAATATTAAATGTGGTACACATTAAATGTGAATGAACACTCATTGAGCAACGACAATATATATGTTGGCTAGTTGAAAGGCTGAACTTCCAAATTATTGTTTTTGTAATTTACTGGTTGTCACTTGTGTAATATCATATGACAGGTTGGTTATAAGAACTTACAATGAACAAGATAAATAAATAAGTTTGGACAATCGAATATAGGTAAATATTAATCAAACGCCCCTTAATTACATAAACGCTATAGAACCACATTGGTGACAGGACACTTACCCCCCGGACACTTACCCCCTAGGACACTTACCCCCTGGACACTTACCCCCCGGACACTTACCCCCCGGACACTTACCCCCTAGGACACTTACCCCCTTGACACTTACCCCCTGGACACTTACCCCCTAGGACACTTACCCCCTAGGACACTTACCCCCCAATCTTGGAGAACTTGCTCTAATGATGTTTTGACGGGGTGTCTTCAAATGGACTTCCATTAATCCCCTCATGTATACTTTAGGCTGGACAACCAGCAGTCCTCCCCTGGTAGGGGGCTCTCGAGGGTGAGGTGGAACAGTCACATGTTGAATTTAAGTATATATATATATCAGAATAGAGGGAAATATATCTAGTTTACTCCCCATTATTAAAAACTGTGGAAAATAGTGACTAGGAATAGGGACGAGTTAGCCTTTTAGGTATGAATCCTAAAGAACTATCAGAAGAGAGGGATATATATTTAGTTTACTCCCCATTATTTAAAACTGTGGAAAATAGTGACTGGGAATAGGGACGAGTTAGCCTTTTAGGTATGAATCCTAGACATCTATTAGAAGAGAGGGATATTTATTT
Source organism: Lepidonotus clava (assembly GCA_936440205.1). Taxonomy (NCBI): domain Eukaryota; kingdom Metazoa; phylum Annelida; class Polychaeta; order Phyllodocida; family Polynoidae; genus Lepidonotus; species Lepidonotus clava. The sequence goes on along the minus strand of OW387149.1, from coordinate 27,356,288 downwards.
AGTTTACTTTCCATTAGAAAGACTAAGTTCTTACCACATAATTTCCTCTACATTATACGCCAAGGTTGGGGGGTAAGTGTCCTAGGGGGTAAGTGTCCTAGGGGGTAAGTGTCCAGGGGGTGAGTGTCCTAGGGGGTAAGTGTCCTAGGGGGTAAGTGTCGTGGGGGGTAAGTGTCCTAGGGGGTAAGTGTCCAGGGGGTAAGTGTCCGGGGGAAACAGATGTTGAAAGCATACGATCACTGGAGTACCACCTGGTGTGATGTCATTCTTATTGCAGGACTACCTTGAAATTTCAGTTATAGGTTATGGAACAATTGGGAATAATAAATGTGAATATGTGTATGGAATAAAGTTTTAGAATAACAAGTCAAATTTATTAATCCCCCCCTTATATTTCCCTTATCTCAGGGATAAAATAAGTTTTTCCATGATGACCCAAGGTTTTCTTTAGCCTAAAATACTCATTGGGGTCCTGTCCACACATTTTTAGCATCTAAAGTAAAAAATCCCCGCATCTATTTTTGAAGGTTGAAAAATCTACTTTTCCTCATAGCTCCAATAGTGAACAGTCATTTTTTTCAGATGCTCATATCTGTGAAATTGATATGTTGACATAGGATTCTTAAAGGTTCTTTATATTCCTGATCATGCCACTTGTTGCTCAAGAAACTTTATTTGTCATATCTCAACACTTAAAAATTAATGATCTCCTCATACTCTACCCGCTTAGCATTCACGGCAGATAGGTTTTCTGGTTCAGCCAGCTCTAGGTAGGTGGGGGTGTGGTCTTGTGCCAAGATGTTCAGAGGGTCATTGTAGGCATTAGAGCTGAGAAAGAACGAGGCCTTTCCTATGAAGAAAGACTTCATGGTCAGTAGCCTCTGTGGCTCATCAACAAATAATAGCGACTTCTTAAGTTCACTGCTAAATGGTTGCATGGAATATATTTCTTTATCAGTTTTATTTATGCCAAGTATGTTACATAAATTCAAGCACTATGCATCTTTTACACTTACTTCTAACTTTGACCTTTTACATCTTTTACTATTAATTGTAACCTACATATGAGATCACTTACCCTTGTCATCTGTGGGGGGTTGTTCCACGTCCCCCAGCAGGCTAGTTGACAGGCTGAGGATAGAGTCATGAATGCAGTGACAGAAGCACAAAGTCAGGTTTGTACCAGGTATCTGAAGGAAAAAACCAACAAAGTATGACGTGTTACTTTGATCAGAAATTCCTCAAATGATAGGTTTAACTTGAAACCACTCAGATTAAATAGTTTTATATTCAAGCAATATGGTGAGCATGCAGTAACAGAATCACACTGTAAGGTTTGTCCCTTACAAAGAATGGTCATATTTTATGACCATTCTTTGTACGGTTACTTTATCAAAAACGTTCCTCAAACGATAGGTACGGACATATTATTATCTTGAAAATATTTATTGTTGTAAAGGAAATAGTAACAAATTTCAAACGGTCATTTTACATCAGGTTTAGGACAATTTAACACAACCTTTGGACAATCTCAAAATGGTCATTTCTTAAGATCAAATAAGTTTGCATAGTTAGACAACCATTGTAGGGATAATATTGATTTTTAGGGTTATTGTAACATATAGGACAATCATTATCGGGCGAGTATCCATCTTGTTTGACCTACCCTAATCCATGTGTAGTTGATAGAACCCATCTTGTCAAATGTAAATGACTGTAGTCTTGTTATAAGCAAATGACCCTCATTAAACCTGAAATGTCAAATACAATCCGACTTAGGATGAGCAATGAATCGATAGTGTAACTATCTTAAAAGTATATTACAATACAAGGCTAAACGCAAAATTTTACAGTTTTGTATTGTTCAAAATCATAATTCAACAGACATTAATTTTGTCTCATTGTTTGAAAAAAATCACAAAATACATAAAGATGGACAGTCCAGTATCTAGTCGTTCACTGCTCATATTAGACACAAAAACTGCAAACATTTGGTTTTAATGACTGGAGTCGATCTAGGAAGGGGAGTCCTGTTGCTTGAGACTTAAACTTCACAAAAAGAAAAAAACACATTAGCATACACACGCTTAAGTACAACATTTTTGTAATTAACGTTTATGCGGACCTCCCTCTTTCTAAAATCCTGTATTTACCCCAGCGATCACACTTATTTGGAGAAATCAAACCTGTATTAGCTTACAGAGCCATCTTCGAAAGTAGTTCCTCATTTTCCGTGTCCTTATGCTTGGTGTGCAAGACTATAGTTTGGTTGCTATCCATAACAAAGGCGTACGAGTCACCGTAGGTTGGGATGTGGGTGATTGTTGTGAGTGCAGACACTGACAGGTGTTGGCATACCACCAGTCCAGCCATGGGCTTCACACAGCTTCGGATAGTGGCACCTGGAAAAATTGAGATAGTTTTCCTTAATGCAACAAAACACAAACCAATTTTCTGGGGAGTGGCTATAGACGCGACAGTCACGCACGCAGCTGTCGCGTATATAGAATTTCTTTCACACGTGGACACAAGTCAGCCCATACAGATCTGCTTACATATGTGACGTTCTCTGGTAAGTCGGGGTTGCCGATTCTTACAACAGAGGAACGTGGGGGTTGTTCGGGTCTCGGGGCGGACGGGGAATCCGGGCCAAGAACCGAGATGTGTTTCTAGAGTCGTGCCTCGCGCACGAGGGGGGGCTGAGCGAATCGATCGGGAATCGGCACTCGATGTCAACGGAGGACTGCGGGGGAGGGAAATTATGGTAGGGGTACGGGTCGGCCGGGGTTCGTCTCACTCTATCTCCCAGACCAGCATTCACCCCGACCGGGCGGTCCACCCCTGAGTTCCGGTCCGCGGGGGCGACGGGCCGACGGTCGCCTATTGTTTGGTAGCGTGGGGCCGAGCATGCCGCGCCCTCGTCCCCGCGGACTTCGCTCCTTCGTTCCGTTCCCCATGTCTTCGTGCCATACTACGCCTCGGTTTCCGGGACTACTTCGGGCCTTCGTGCCTTACTCCGTTCCCTCGTTCCTCGTTCTTCGGGCCGTCGGGCCCCTTACCCTGTTTTTCTACTACCTATCTCGAGCTTCGACTGTTTTGTCCTAACTTCTGCTTAATTACTCTGATCGGCTCATCTTTAGCGGTTGTTTCAGGAAAGAGGACACGTCTGGACACCAGGAGAACTGTTAAAGAACTCTGTTTATTCGGGCCTCACCGCCCCTTTATATACTAGAGAGGTCAGCCCTGATTGGCTGCTTTCGGTCACGTGACCTACAACTGACGTCACTTCCGGTTTATATTTTCCGTTTCTGGTTTACATTTTACTTCCGGTTTACATATTTCCGGGTTTCGTTCCTTTACATTTTCGTTCCTTACATATTCGTTCCTTACATATTCGTTCTTTTACATATTCGTGCCTCTTTTTCATGCTTTCCATACTTTCGTTCATTATTACATATTCGTTCCTTTACATCTATTTCGTTCTCTTACATATATTTCGTTCTCTTACATATATTTCTACTATTACCTTATTTCTATTATTTTGACCTCTATGTATTTTGGATGAATAGCCGTTCATCACACCCTCCCGCACCTTCTTGAAAGGTGGGAAAACACGTTTTACAAAATTTCAAAACAGTTCATACAGCAACGACAACAGAACATACTCTAGAACCAGAAACATTTCAATCCTACGCTCCTTATCGGTAGAGGAGGAGGTGTCACTCTCTGTCCTCCCCGGTCTACTTCGGAGGGCCCCCGGGGCCTATCCGGCTAATTATTATTTCTCTTCTTTCTTCGTTTTTCGTTCTTCGTTTTTCTCTCTTCTTAATGAAAGTTCATATAATTCGTTTATATATCCTAGTCTCTTTTTATCTTCGTCAGAGTTCTTTATCCTGGATCTATTTAGGACCCGTTCTACACCTCCTCTTTTTTTTTTCGTCTTTAGGATGAGCGAGCCGGTCGTGGCTCTCCCACCCGGGACTGGGGGTCGGTCGTGACCCCGTCGCCCCCGCTCCTCTCCTCTGGGCTCTATTTACTTAGCCCCTCGGCGCGTTTTTCCTCGCCTTTTACCCTCATTAGGACAGAGGGACCGGTCGTGGTCCTCCTGCCCGGGGCCATGGGTCGGTCGTGACCCGCAGTGCCCCCGTTCCCTTCGTTTTTCGTCGTCCAGACGTTCTCCCCTAGTTCGGGTGGAGAATCGGTCGCGACTCTCCCACCCAGAGGCCAGGGCCGGTCGTGACCCTCAGTCCTCTCGACCCTCGGTCCGTTCTTCCGTCGTCCAGACGTTCTCCGTTGTTTTTGGGTAGAGAATCGGTCGTGATTCTCCCACCCGGTCGGTCGTGACCCCTCGTTCTTCCGTAACTATTACTCTTCTCTGCGTTCTCTTAGGTGATGATGATGATTTTAAGGATGAGTTGAAGAAGAAAGACTGAAGTTTTTGTAGATAGAATGTTCTTTTTGGACTTCGCACCCTCGGTCGCCTCGGCATTCAGAGCCCTCCAGTGACTTTTTCACGTTTGGCAAGGACAACATGTTCGAGCCAGAGGCCAAGGTACCCAAAGAAGAAAATGGCGTTGTATGTGGAAAGGAACTTAACTTCATGCATCAAAGCTTAGAGTGGAAGCCTCAGCCGACGACGTCGCGGGTTTCGTGCTATTTGTCACAGTGAAACTTTGAGATGGAGTCCGGGTGAAGGTAAGACTGAGAAGATTAGAATCATTAATTATCGATGAGGTGTCCGTTTTCCGTACAGGAACTGAAGTTTGACTTTTACGACACATGTCCTCGTGGTTAACCCAGCACCAAGACGTTCAGTCCTCGACCACGTCGACACACTCGAAGATTTCAGAAAGAGATATCGGAGAGAGTCCACCATAGTAAAGTATTTCCGTCACCGTTCCGGGCCCAAGTGGCATGACAACAACCGGAACGGAGACCCGATTAAGAAGATAATTTTGATGAAGTTTCTTTTGATGACAGGAGCCGGCGCCTCTCATCCCTCCCCCCCTCCGTAAGCAACGGCAGGAAGACAATCCTCTTTGGGGCGAGAGGGAGGCTCCTTCGTTCCACTGATGAGATGATTTTCCTAAGAAGAGGATTCCTGCTTCGGGCACTCGGGCCCTCGTTCGTCTCCTAGGCTCTCGGGCCTCGCTCTGTTTACTAAGTTTTTCTCTTCGTCCTCCCGGAGGACCATGCTTTTAGACGATTTTCGTGAGACTGTAATACCAACAAATAGTTCGTTAATAGAAGTAAGTTTAAGATCTGGTCTGGTTTGATTCTGGAGTAAGGCCACAGTCGTCCACGGTGCCATGTCACCTTGCATGAAGCCACTATGCCTATGACGAACGCCGAGACAACAGCTCCAAGCCGTTTCGGGCTGCTCCTAGGTACGGCGGTTCGAAGTTGGTAAGTTGAAGATATTAGTGAGAAGGAGAGGAAGAAGCCGTAGAAAGTGAAGATGGACGACATCAACTGGGATCTGCACCCAACGTCAACCTCTGAGATCCGGAACGGGCCCATCTCAAAAATAGCATATATAGAGAAGAACTCATCCGATGTCGAACTCCAAGAAGGATCGCTCCTCGTCGCTCTTTGCAGACCTCTTGAGGCGTCTATCGAGGCATCCGCGGCCGACGTTCCAAGCACCACCTCCCTGTATATTTCAAAGACTACTTCCCTATATGTTTCAAAGACTATTTTGTTTCGTTCCTCGAGAAGAAGATACCAGGAAGTACGACATGGAAGCAGTCACTGTCGTTACCGCAGGTAAGATATTAATATAAGTTTTTAGTAAGTCTATTAATTTTCGTTTCTTGTTCATGTATTGCTTCGGTCGGTCACGAGCCAGGGCCCCTAAGTTATCGTCCCTGCTCGTGCCTTGGTCCTCCGGGAGACATCTACGACTCGCCGTAATCCTTTCACGACTCGCTGCATCAACTCTGGCACGATAAAACCAGCATTCAGGTCGAAAAATTCCATTTTGCCGCTCTTCGTATGCGGTAAGAGGCTGAAGACAAGGAAACTCAGAAGATGATGGTACATGAATCCGGGCTCATCCACATTCTGATCGATCCATCCAAGATCAAGAAGACGAAGTTGCAGGGAGTAGAAGTGCTGCTAGAGGACAGAGGTCGTCTCCTCCTCGCCCCCAGATCGCTCAAGGCAGCACGGGAGAAGGGTTTTCAGTCTTGGCCCGCGCCAGCCTTTCCTCCAGCGGCGAGTCGCCGGCCCACCGGTACCTTATTTACCCCGGCACGACCGTCGACTCAAAGACTACAATGACAACACTATCTGTCCATTCTGATTTCCTTTCTTCGATTCCGCCTCCCAACTTTCACTCTCGCTCCTGGGCCGCCCGGCCCGCTATCCATTTGATTTCCGCGACCGGACGATCCCGTTCCACCTGCTCGGTCCCAACCAACGCAGCGGGCTCCAGGGAAGAAGAGGAACAGCTACAAACTTGTTTTTCCTCCTAGCGCCTCCTCCCGTTCCGTATTCGCCCCGCAGGCTTGGTAAGTTCGTTCCAGTCATGGACCCTCCAGCTCGCTGATTACACTCAACACCTCCTAACACATGTGGTTTCGTTCACTTCCGCAAGAAGATTCCCATAAAGAAACTAGTAGGAATAAATTAAGATAAGAATGTTCGAGCCCGCCAGTCCGTTCCCGATGAATTTAAGTAAAGTTTCGGGCCCGTCCAGCGGTCTCCAGGAGAGTTTTTTTATCCAGGCTTCGGCCTCCTGTGCGGCTCAGGTACCTCCGCCTCGGCCCGGTTCTCTCCCTGGGGGTTTGACACTATGGGTGAGGAGCCAACGCCCCGTAATCCCTCCCCACCCGACTCGCGACGCGCCATATTCCGCCTCTGGTTCCGTCGCGCTCTTTTTCTTCCGTGCAAGACCTCGAGCAGCATCTACTTCACCCTTCTTCTTGGCGTCGGATCGGTAGCAACAGCCTCTCCTCCCTAGCGGGGCGCCCGAGAAGCTGATCCACCACTCCGCTCTGTTTTTCTGAGCCAATTGGACGGTCCGGTTGTGTTCGTTAACTAGCCGGTCGACTCCCGGGAACTCCCTGGTCAACGGCCCCAGTGCCGCCGTCGGGAACTGCGCCATCGCTTCTTCAAATGTCTCTGGCTTGCGGCCCGTTTCTAGTGCCATCAAGAACGCCATAGACGCCGAAGCCATTGCTCTTGTCTTAGCCGTCATTCCTCGCACCTCCCTCGGGGGCCACACCAGTTGCACCCGAATGGCCTCTTCCGCGTCCCAGTCTCGTACTGCTCGCGCCGTCACCGGAAAGTGTCCCTGTAAGACCTGGTGAATGGCCTGTGTCCGTAATAACTTGAGTCTCGGTGTTTCTTTAGATGGTCCTGCCATCGGTATCTCCGTTCCTATGGACCCGAACACTGAATCCGCTCCCGACTCGTCCAATTCTTGCTTCTCCGGCTCATATCCTCTGGTCTCGGCCTGCCCAACTCCATGTCCTCTGAGTCTTCCACCTCCGCGTCCATGGACTGGGCAGCCGGTATTTGTAATCTGTGTATCACAACCCGCGGTTGTAGCGCTCGCCCGTGTTTATCCTCGTCCTTGAGTGGGGTATCCGGTCCTGGCGGTGATCCCATTCGTTCGGGCGACGGTGGTCCCGGGGTCTCCTCCGATCCTTGCGACCCGAAGAACGAGCTCCCCAAACTGGCTCGAGTCAGGTTGTCAACCGCCGCCCGTGTCTCTGGCGTGTCTGGTGCTACCGTAATGTCTCTCATTCGTTTCAGTCCCGGGGGCGGCACTATCGGCTGCTTACATACCATCTTCTCCAGGGGTGAATCCGCTCTCGTCGGGGTAGGGGTAGAGAACAGCGGCTGTGTCGAGGCCATCGACGCCGTGTCCTCCGGTCTGGCCGCATGCCGAACATACTTTACTTTCTCCACTCGCCCCGACGGTTTGAGTCCCTGCCTTTCTGCCATCTCGCGTAGAAACCTCCCTAGGTACAATGCTTCTCTTTCCACCAGCCGGCCTCCCTGTGCTTCCCGAATGCTGTCCTCCAGCTCCCGGTCGGATCTTGCCTCGTGGTAACCCCTGAACGATCCCTCCCGGTTCATTGTTCCTTTTAAATATCCGGGGTACCTCGGGTGTCGTGATTCGTATATCACCGATTTCTTATGAACTGTCATCATAGTAAATTGTGCTTCGCTACAAGGTGGTTCTAGTCCCGTGGTCCGTCTGACTCCTGTCGAGGTCTCAGGCTGTGATGGTCCCAGCTCTCCCGTGCTACTAGACTCAGCAATAAACCGATCGCTTCGGACCGACATACTCCTGCCTGACTCCGACTGGTCCGAACTCGTTCCCTCCTCCAATTCTCTCGGGACTTTCTTGACCTTTTTCCACTTCTTCTTTCGCGACGGCTCCTCCGCCGGGCATCCCTGCGTCGGGGGCCTCTTGAAAGCGAGCGGCTCCTCTTCCTCTTTTACTTTCAGACGTTGGTCGTCGGACGAGCTCACCAATTCCACCACCTCAGCCCCCGGTGGTATTCCTGAGCAACCCGGCTTCGGGGCGGGTGTGGATGTCCGTCCTTTTCCTCTGCCCGGGAGTCCTCGTCCTCTCGGTTCCCGTGGTTCTCCCTGGGCGTTTAACTTCTTAATTCGGCTCTGTACCAACCCTGATATTTGGTCTGGTGTCAGAAGTGGTTTCGGGTTGACCACGGCTCGGCTCGCGCTTCGCGGCGACTCGGTGGCTTCCTTCCGCACTCCTTTCGCGGCCCTCCGAGGGGAACGACGCGTGGGCGTCGATCGTTCCGCTACCTCGGCCAGGGGTCCCTTCCCTGCTGCTTTGGCTGCTTGGGCTCCCTCGCCGGCCTCGTCGGCCTCTGATCCTTCTTCGGTTGCTACCTGCTCCGGCTGCTCGGCGTCGCTGTCCTCGGACCCTCTCGACGCCCTCGGGTAGTAAGGTACGCGGATATGCCGTCGCGGCCTCTCCGGTGCCTCCTTATCCACCGCCCTCTCAGGGGGTTGAAACCCCTCCGGATGGCGCACCGCGTAGTCCCGTTCCATGTTGGCTACCCGGGCCGCCGTTTCATCCCCAGCAGCGAAACTGGTGTACGGCGGTCGTCCTTTCGGGTCCAAGGCGAACGCCGCAGCATACTCCAGCCTCAGAAGGGGGTCTTGCTTCGGCATCCCCCTCTGCAGGTTCCCTTCGTGTGAGTCCGTCATGTGCTTCTTCCAGTCCTGGTGTGTCGAATAGGCTCGATTCGAACACACCGGGCACATGTAGTACTGCTTCCGTAATCCATCGTGCTGGCCTTTAATATGCTTGACCAAGTGCTTAAACTCCTTTCCGTGGCAATGTCCTTCCCAGCACTGTCCGCTCATCGTGTCCGTTTTCCGGGCTTTCGGGGCTCGTTCCAATCGTGAAGCTCGTCCCGTCAGCCTTTTCCGTTTTTGTCTCGTGGTGATGCTGCTCGTCTCGCTTCTCTGCTTTTTCTCTTGTTTTCTTCTCCTTAGCTCAGTCTGCTCGTCTGCGATTTGATGAATCCTGATCGGCTGACCAGAATGACCTGCTCCGGCGAGCGCTCTGCCTTTTATAGCCGCCGCAGGCGGAAGTGGGCGTGGCCTGCACTAGCGACCCCTAGCGTCAGACTCACCATCCACTTCTACGGTGGCGCCCCCTACTATTTTCCGGTCCCCGGGGCCCGCCGCTGGTCACCGCCTCGCCTGCTTTTTTTACCTCGCGGCCCTTCGCCCGTCCACGCGTTTTTTTCCTAGGCCTTTTATTGCCCCACCGGACGTCCTCGGTCTTTTCATCCTCCGTCGCCTTCTCTTGCCTTTTTCATCTTGGCCCTCACAGTGCTTCCGCACACTTCCCGGAGAATACAGGGGCTCGACGTTATCATCTCCTCGCCGCCGCCCCGTTCTCTTTGTCCTCTTTTACTCCTTTTACGACCTACTTTAAAGCCCGTCCTCGTTTCAGGCCTCGCCTTTTACAACCGTCCGTTCGTTCCTCCGGCGTTCCCGAGAGTGCCGCATCTACTCTCCTCCGGTCTCCTGGACGCTGTAAAGCGGTATTACCAAGTCGGCATTACTTCAAAAGTCTTCACCAGCTTGCCACCGGGTCTGTCTTCTGTTGTAATCCAACCATCTTTTCCACGCTGTGGTTCCTCCGAACTGACCGGAAAGCGGCTCCGTGGGACTACTTTAGACATTCGGGCCGTCGTGGCTCCCGAACGCCGTTTTTCGTTCCAACCCCGCATTTCCCACCTATATTACATCCGCAAGAGAACCAATCTTCAGCTAGGTAGCAAATCTCTACAGCCTAACGACCTGCACTCCTACTGTAGTGGTCAACGCACCGCCCCGACTCAATGGCCCCAGGTTGATCAGTCCTTTTTGGCCAAAGCCTTTTTGTGTGCGCCGATTTGGTCGTTCCCTTGGTCCTCTTCCACCTGCGGAATCGAGACACGAAAACGACTTCATCACAAAAAGGGGTGCCCCGTTTCCTTACGTGCCCTAGCGCGCCCCACCCCAAGCATTTACTGTGCAGCCTCGTATCCTTGCTGGTCAGCTACCATCCAGGCTGGCGCAGCGTGTCCTCGGTAGGGTTCCAGGCGGTCCACATGGACTACCCCCCCCGGTTTCCCTCGTTTCTTCCGTACTACCACCCGTCCTCGGTCAAGCACCTTGACGATCAGTGCAGGGCCCATCCATGGAAATCGCAACTTCGTTCCTTTGTCCCTATCCACTACCGTATCGTGCACCCAGACCAGTTCTCCGGCGTGGTATTCCCGCCGAGTCACCTTCCCATCGTACTCGTGTTTCTGATGGATGGCGGCTCGTTTCAGCCCCGTCCGGGCCTCCCGATAGGCCGCGACTAGCCCTTCCTCCAGGCTTTCCACATAGTCGCCTACCCGTCGGGGTTCCTCCTCTGGTCCTAGAGGTCTCCCATAAATCGCTTGTCGCGGCATCATGGTCTGTCGGCCCAGCATCATCATATTCGGTGTCACTCCCGTGCTGGCTTGCGGCGTTGCTCTATAACTCATCATCACGAGCGGGACCATCTCGTCCCATTCCCGGCCTGTTGCTCGGCAGCTGGCTTTCAAACAACACCCCAAGGTACGGAAACTTCGTTCTATGTACCCGTCACTCCTGGGGTGGTACGGCGTCGTTCTTGTTTTGTGTATTCCAAATAGTGCACAGACCTGAGCCACCACCTCGGATTCGAAATTCGTGCCTTGATCCGAGTGTAGTTCCCGAAACGCGCCGTACCGTGCTACTACTTCTTCAACCAGTTTGTCCGCCACTGTCGTTGCCTTTTGATCCGGGATCGGGAAACACTCCAACCATTTGGTGAAATAGCATCCCACCATCAGGCAATACTTATTTCCTCGTTTGGTGACTGGGTACGGGCCCGAAACATCCATGGCCAGCCGTTCCATCGGCTCCCCCACTATGTACTGATGTAGCGGCTCCCGTCTTCCTCGTCCTTTTTTCAGCAACGCGCAATCACATTCTCGACATTCCTTCCGCACGTCTTCCCGGAGTCCCGGCCAGTAAAACCCTTGCTCCAACAGGGCCGTCGTTCTGGCGACTCCCAAATGCGCTCCTGCCGCGCCTCCATGGTATTCCCTTACCAACTTGGCCCGTTCCCCTCGGGGAACGACCAACTGGTTCCTCCAACCATGTCCTTCCAGTTCCCAGTACTTCCGATGCAGCACGCCATCCCTGAGGCTTAATCGTTCCCATTGCCTCCATAGGATCTTTGTTTCCCGGGATTCCGGAGATATGGCCTCCCAGCCTGGCCGGTCCGCATTCTCTTCCATCCGTGCGACAATCGGCCCTATATCTCGATCCCTCCTCTGCGCTGCTCTCATCTCCTGCGGGGACCATCCGGGCTCGTACCCCCGGGCCCGCGTCACTACTCTCACTTTTTCGGTATTCTCGTGCTCCTCTCCACATTGTTTGCACGGATACCGGGACAACGCGTCAGCGTTCCCATGCTTCCTGCCCGGTCGGTGTTGGAACGACACATCATGCGAGTCGATAATCTCAATCCACCGAGCAGCCTGCCCCATCGGTTCCTTACTTCTCTGCAGCCAACTGACCGCGCTATTATCCGTCCGGACTATCACGCGTTGACCATAGATGTAGCACCGAAAATGCTTCAAAGCTCGCACCACCGCCAACAGTTCTTTCCGCGTGGTGCAATACTTTCGTTCGTTTGACTCCAGGGTTTTGCTCGTGTAAGCTATCACCCGTTCCTCCCCTCTCTGCTCCTGTGATAGCACGGCTCCTGTCCCCACGTCACTGGCGTCCGTGTCAAGCCACCATTGTCCATCTTCCTCTGGGAATCCCAACACCGGGGCCTCCGTTAGCGCCTTCTTCATCGCATCAAATGCCTCTTGTCGTCTCGCGCTCCACACGAACGGTTCCTCCTTCGTTGCCAATTCATACAAGGGGGCAGCCAATTCCGTGAAGCCGTTTATATGCCTTCTATAATATGAACATAATCCCACGAAGGCTCGTACCTCGTGGAGATCCCGAGGGACCGGCCACTCGGTTACTTGCCGACACTTTTCGGGGTCGGGTTCGATCCCGTTGAATGAGACAACGTGCCCCAAGAACGGAATCTTCTTCTGGAACAGCTTGCATTTTCGCGCCTTTAACTTCAGTCCTGCAGCGTTCAATCGGTCCAGAACCCGTACCAATCTTTCCAGAGTCACTTTAAACGTTGGTCCAAAGACCAGTATGTCATCCAAGTATACCAGACACTCCTCCCACACGATTCCTCTGAGGATTCTTTCCATCAGTCTCTCGAAGGTGGCTGGGGCGTTCACTAGCCCGAATGGCATCACTTTGAACTCATACAATCCTCCTTGAGTCACGAAGGCCGTCTTTTCTTGGTCCTCCGGTGCCATCTCCACCTGCCAATATCCGCTTGCGAGATCCAGACTGCAGAAGAATAGGCTTCCTCCCAAGGTGTTGAGGCTGTCCTCTATCCGTGGGAGCGGATAGGCGTCCACTTTCGTAGCCTGGTTCAGTTTTCGGTAGTCGATACAGAACCTCGTTCCTCCGTCCTTCTTTTTGACTAGAACGGTCGGGCTACTCCACGCACTCCCGCTCTCCTGGATAATCCCTAGATTTAACATATCCTCCACCAGTGCTCGTTCTTCCTCTCTCCTGGTGGCCGGATACCGTCTGACCCTCTGCTTGATCGGCATCTGATCCCCCGTTTTAATTCGATGTTGTACTAAATCTGTCCGTCCTAACTCATGTTTCGAGGTCGCAAACATTTGTTCCCGGGCCACGATGGCTTTCTCCAGCTCTCCGCCTTCCTCCGTGGTCAGGTCTTTCTTAGCCTCCTCTATCATTTCAACGAGCGCTCCAGGGGGTTCTTTTGCTTCACTTCCTATTCCTCGTACCTCTTGTACGAAGGTGGCTTCTCCGAGTACCCCGCCGGTTTCCAATTTCGCGCTCTCGGTCCCTCGGTTGGCCACCCAAACTTCATTTTCTTCTCCCAATGTCACCGTTCCTGGGATCACCTCCAGTCCCATAGGTAATCCAGCGCCGGTGATGACAGCCAGCTGTCCACTCTGTCCTATGTCTACTCTCGTTACTACTGTTACTCGGGTCACTTGGAGTGGGGGTATTTCCGTCGTTTCCTCGATTCGCACGACCTGTCCTCCGACGGTAACTGCCCGAATCCCATCCGTTCTTTGTTCTGCTCCCGGGATTCGTTCCCCCTCTCCCTCCCCCTCGGCGGGCAGGAAGATAGCACTCGCGTGGGGCTTAACTGTTAGCCGGTATTTCACCGCGAAGTCGTTTCCCAGGATCCCTTCATCTCTACCGATGTCTGTCACCATGAATGTCCACTTCAACACGCGCGTTCCCAATTTTACTGGCAAGTTCGTGCATCCGTAGCACCGCAACGGACTACCATCCACCGAGCAGAGACGTCCTTCATATCCATCCAGTTCTTCCCATTTTCGTCCCCACTCTCTCCAGAGGCGTTCCGACAGCAGACTGATCATAGATCCGGTATCAACCAAAAAACGGACGACACTCTCTCCCACCGTCCCGGCCACATAAAGTCCACATTCTCCCATGCCTACTACTTCTCTCGCCGCGCCCGAAGGGGGCCCCGCGCTTACTGCGCCGGCGACTGTCCGTTTCCCTGACGCTGAGAACACTCTCTCGCGAAATGGCCCTTCTGGTGACATTGATGACACTCTAAATCTTCTTTTCGCTTCTTAAACGCCTCCCTCCGGGCCGTTGCTTGTCTTCTAGCTTCCCGTTCTTCTGCCAATTCTTTCATCATCTCCTCCAACTTACCGTTTAAGGCCATGATCTGTGTATTGGCGTCCTCCTCGGGCTTCACTGCCCGCAGGAGGCGGCGTGAGTATCGTTCCTGTATTTCTACCACCTCTACCGCCTCCTCTAGTGTCTTGCATCCTTTCTCTGCACACTTCAGCTGAAGGTCTTCCCCAACTGCAGCCTGGAACGCATGTAATGCTGCTTTTTCCTGGCTAGCGTAGTCGTTGGAGAAGTAGGCTCTCGATGCCAGTCCCCGGGCATTATCAGCCAACTCCTTCGCTGTCTGGTTCTTTACACGTTTCAATCCTGCCAACTCTTGCAGAGCATTGCACGTGTCCTTCTCCTGACCGAACCTCCGGCGCAACGCATCCACCCTCGCTGAGTAACGGAGTCGTTCCCTGTCCGGGAGCCCGACAAAGTACATTCGTGCCGTTCCCGTCAGCGAGAGAAAGAGCATCGCCGCTTTTTCCTCGGCCGTCCAGCGTCCCAATGTTGCGTACTCCTCAAACTGGTTGATCCATCCCTCGAAATCCGGTTTACCGTCATACTTCTCTGGTCGTAAACTAAACTTCTTCAAACTCGCTCCTACCTGGCCGGTCTGTTGTTGTTGAGCCCGCGCATTCTGCTCATCCGTCGGGGTGGACGTTCCCATAAAATTAAACTGCCTACCCATGATGGTCGTGTCCTCCCCTTTGGTTTCGGTTTTCGCACCTCCTTTCTCCTCCCCACCTTCCTTGAAGGCGACGTCAGAATCCATCTGCTCGAAGACTGCCGCGGTCGCCATGAGTATCCAATACCGACGAAACACCCAAGATCCACAAGTCCGTATGTGCCTATTTCAGCACCACCGCTGCCACCAGTGTGACGTTCTCTGGTAAGTCGGGGTTGCCGATTCTTACAACAGAGGAACGTGGGGGTTGTTCGGGTCTCGGGGCGGACGGGGAATCCGGGCCAAGAACCGAGATGTGTTTCTAGAGTCGTGCCTCGCGCACAAGGGGGGGCTGAGCGAATCGATCGGGAATCGGCACTCGATGTCAACGGAGGACTGCGGGGGAGGGAAATTATGGTAGGGGTACGGGTCGGCCGGGGTTCGTCTCGCTCTATCTCCCAGACCAGCATTCACCCCGACCGGGCGGTCCACCCCTGAGTTCCGGTCCGCGGGGGCGACGGGCCGACGGTCGCCTATTGTTTGGTAGCGTGGGGCCGAGCATGCCGCGCCCTCGTCCCCGCGGACTTCGCTCCTTCGTTCCGTTCCCCATGTCTTCGTGCCATACTACGCCTCGGTTTCCGGGACTACTTCGGGCCTTCGTGCCTTACTCCGCTCCCTCGTTCCTCGTTCTTCGGGCCGTCGGGCCCCTTACCCTGTGTTTCTACTACCTATCTCGAGCTTCGACTGTTTTGTCCTAACTTCGGCTTAATTACTCTAATCGGCTCATCTTTAGCGGTTGTTTCAGGAAAGAGGACACGTCTGGACACCAGGAGAACTGTTAAAGAACTCTGTTTATTCGGGCCTCACCGCCCCTTTATATACTAGAGAGGTCAGCCCTGATTGGCTGCTTTCGGTCACGTGACCTACAACTGACGTCACTTCCGGTTTATATTTTCCGTTTCCGGTTTACATTTTACTTCCGGTTTACATATTTCCGGGTTTCGTTCTCTTACATATATTTCGTTCTCTTACATATATTTCTACTATTACCTTATTTCTATTATTTTGACCTCTATGTATTTTGGATGAATAGCCGTTCATCACACATACACGGACATAGGGTAAAGTGGCGTGTATTCGTGTATGTATTCCCTTTCAAACAAGTCTTTGTACGGAAAATAAATAAAACATAGAAATAAGAAATGAAAAGGGGGTTCATGGGCTAAGCCCCCGATTTACAAATGATATAATGATGACAAAATTACGTCCGTCCGCATATATTATTGTGCTTGCATACGTGGACGTTCTGGCCGCGTATGTTAGCAGATCTGCTTGCGTGGACTTCACACCCGCATACAAAGGTAATTCTGTGAGTGCGACCTTCTGCCGCTATGATCGCGTGTATAACGCCAGCCAATTTTCTGCTCATGTATTTTTTGCCAATTTTTGAACCAGATTTTTAAATCTGAAATGCTATTTTTTTTTCTTTGGAGAAAAGTAGTCTAAAACTATGATAAGTCATACTTTTAATAACAAATATTTAACAAACACATAATATGTTCTGGAAATCGGCTAAGAATGGGCTGAAATTGGGTTCAATGGACATTCGTGGACCCCGCTCATGTTGAACTACTGTTTTTCTTTTGATTAACTTTGTTTATTTTGATGCAACAAGTGGCACATACAAGACCAAGTCTAACAGGTAGATAGAGGTAAATAGGTTCATCTCTCTTGCCCTTTGATATTCAATACTATTTTCACCATTTCAAAATTAAACATTATTTATATGAAACATGGAAGGTCTTTGATATAGAATATACCTACCATAACCTGGAAATACACTCTTTTGTATTTCATCTTCCTCCGGGAAATCTCTTGGAAACCTGCAAAAAGTGTACAGATTCTGAAGTTTCCATTATACATTTCCCATATAATTTGTATTTGTTTGAAATGTGTCGGGACTGCAACCAGTCCCAAACACATAATGCCTATAACCCTACATTTGCAGACACAACCTCCCATATACCTATGTATAACCATGTTAGTGTAAGGTAGTATATAAGCACCACCTGTTGTGAACCGTACGGCTGCCAGACAGGGACTGAGTATAACCATGGGTATGCTTGGGCTTCGCCCCAATGCACCTGCCACCCCACCCTCTGGAGCCGCCACCCACCAATCAGAGGCCTCCACAAACCACCCCTCCCCACTCAGGGAGATGATGCAACCAATGCACCTGCCACCCCACCCTCTGGGGCTCTCACCCGCCAATCAGAGGCCTCCACATACCACCCCTCCCCACTCAGGGAGATGATGCAACCCATGCACAACTCCCCCTCTCCCTCTCAGGCCTGCACAAATAACCCCTCCCCATCCTGGGAGGAGCTGTATATAAGGGGATCCCTGCCACTGTAGGGATACACCCTCCTGGAGCCCCCTCTGAAAGGCATACCCCTGGACTACCTCACTGGATACTCTACTAGACCGGAAGCCACTACTTTACCTGGCCCAGCCACTCTACCAGACCACCAGACTAGAGACTACAGCAGGCCTGGAGGACTTAGGCTCGGCGCCGGATCAGCGGTTGGCACGGACTCTGATTGGAGTATAGAGGTAGGCGCTCAGAGGGGCGTTATTATTGTCACTTTGGTACCACTCACCAGCACTGTATGGTATTTGTACGGAACACTTCATCTATTGTATGCTTATCAGAAATAAAGGTTTGAAACTGTATTTGAACGTGTGGCTCTTCCTTTACATAAGTTGTCCAAAGTTACCGTGAGAATCTAGTATTCAGCGGGGAGTACCTTTACAGTACTCTACTATCTAGCAACCCTTTATAACACGCCGGTCAGCAATTAGAGTTATCATCCGTCATAAACTCTATGCCTCCCCGGCGCAGAAACCACTTTTTTAATACAAAGTAAAAGCTATAACTAATCCTTAAGCTTGTAAAATAATATCATGTAGCTAAAACAGTGATTTTGTAACTGACACATCTGACTCACAATCATATTCTACACATGTTCTCAAACTATAATATACATCTTATTTCCCGAAATGCTGAGTTCACATGTGATCTCTGCGTTGTCAAAAACTTCCTGGAACTGTTCTCACTGCTTCAGTGATTTTGAAAAAAAGAGTTGGCCACTCTCAACTTCCTTTTTTTCTGACTTGCATCTCATGTTTTGGAGTGTAAAACCACAGAATTCTCATTTTTGGAAACTCCACAATCCCGTCTAGCCAATTGCTCTATTTGATTTCAAAATCAAAATGGATTAGTGAAGCTATCCACATACAGAAATGTAAGTAAAGCCTGTGATGTGAAGAGATGCAGTGCATCCAATTCTGACTTAATCTTTACCGCTGAAGGTTCTGTGAAGAGCATGCAAAAATTTTCAAACACGTTTTTGTTTGTCAGGTCCACTGTGTACTGCAGAAAACGTGCCAGAACTATCAAAGAAACAAGTTCTAAAGATAAAGACAGCTCTTTTTTACCGAAACAACGTGTTTTATTGTAGCGAACTGAGTTTCTGTTACATATTATATTATTTTGAATCTTCACATCGCTCCCCTCCAAACCTTGGATGGGGAAAATCGAAGACAACTGTGGGGTAGGGTAGGGGGGCAAGAATCGCAAACAATCTGATATATTATAATAATATACCATATAGCCTATGAGCCAGGGTATGGGGACAGTGTAGGACGTCAAGATTCATTCAATGGATTACATTGAGAAAATTTAGAAACTGTGTAAGCAATGGACTTTATGAGTAAAATTACTTCTGTTTTGCAAATATGAATATAATTTTGAATTCCTTATTTTTCCAGGATACAGGAATAGCCGGGCATTGAATACGGTAGAAAAGTTTGATTAGAAGTTTTAAAAATGATTGTGGCATAGCCACTGGGTAGAAAACAAAGATGTACGTACATGTCATTGTTCACTGGGCAGGCTTCTATCCAAGGTGAGATATAGATATTGCCATTATCAGCATATACGGTCAACCCATCACAACCGACTGTCAGGTTGGCATGTCGTAAATATGTTGCAACCCATTGAAAGTCTTCAGCCTGAGAGCCCTGGGTGTCATTGCTATCAAATATCGTTCGGTTGAGTGCAGCCTGCTTTTGGTTGGGAAGCCCACTCACTATGCATGGCTTGGTCGGTGCCTCCTGAAGTAGAAGGATTGAAGCAGTAAAGTTAGAAATACAGGAATTTGAAAATCTGAAAGTGCATCTTGTTTTAAGAAACTAAGACATTATTTTAGGTGTTAACTAAAAAGCTTCTGTTTTTAAGATTTAAGTTGAAGCGTCTAACATACACATGGATTAAAAGATATTGGCCTCTGATTGGGCAAGCCATTAGTGACTTATCACAAAGCTAATAATATCTCGTGGTATTATGTGTCACCTCAAGTCAGACCAACAAGACGAGACTGGTAAACTGTGCAAAATAATGACAGATGTAATCATTATGTGTGTCCTGTTTGTATTTCATCCCAACAGTGAAAACACTTTGTATATTCTTAGATTCATAAACATAAAATTAGAAACTAAATAATAAAATATAAGATACATATTTCTCCAAATAAATGAAAAATTCTAGATCTATCCATTTCAAGTTCTGTTAAATTTGCTTTCAACTCGACAATGTAGGCTACTTTTTGAGAGAATCAACATTTCGACATGGAATAATTCCATAAATCTCAAGGACAAATCAATCTTCCCAGTTTAGGGGTTCACCAAAATTGGGGGGGGGGGGGGGGGTCAGGACCCCCTTGACCCCACCTATGGATCCTACCCTGAATATTCATGTTCATATTCAGGTTTGCAATGGAAGGAAAAGTAAAGTGGGTCTTTACCATTTGGGCATCATGGGGGGAGGGGCAGCAGTCGGCCACCGTCTGCTCAGGGCCTTCCTGGGGGGTTGACAAGGTGGTCCTCAGATCCTCCAGGCAACGGCTGAGCTGGCGTAACAACTCAGCAAGTTTTTCTGCAATCTGAAGCATCTGTGCCTTTAGCAGTGTTGCTGCACAATCGCACACACACGCGCACCACGCACCTTGCACAAACCACATGCATCACACATACATCACACACATCACACATACATACACACGCTCATCCGCTGTAGCCCACCCCGGCTTAAATAAAAAAGAGTGAAAGCAGGAATGGCCGATAATATATCTATTGATAAATATATATATTTGATAAAATGAAGTTAAGATAGTAGATTGTAGTAATAAGATTTGATTAAAATTGGGATAATAAGATATAATAGTAAATAAGAAAATTTGGTGTGGGAGGGTGGGTAAAATGAATCCGGGAGATGTTGACCGGACTGTGGTTGTGGAGAAAGTGATTGAAATGAGAAGGGGGGAGGAAATGGTGGACTGAGCATGCTCAAGATGACAGGAAGTAGGGAGTGAGCATACCCGAATGTGTGTGGATACTGTATTGTTAGTACCACTGGTAAAATATAGGTGGGAGTATGGAGGGTATGAGTTGTGTGTATGAGCCTGTGGGTGGCAGCAGATGATCGCCCATCCCCTATACAGGTATGAGCACACATTCACACAAAACATACTAGATACACACCACACACCACACACCACACACCACACACCACAAACACACCACATACACTACACATACACTCCAAGCACATAACACATCATACACACACCACACATACATACACACACCACTCACACAGGACCTTTGATAATAAATGAGGTTCCTCGTGGTGATATATGTGTAGAAGCTCTAGCTGGTTGACGAGTACAAGTGATCAGTCAGAATATTCTTGGAAAATAATTTCAAAATTTGTCTTGCACAGTTGAAAATTTCCTTGCATAGTGCTCCTTGATATAAAAGAATGAAGTGTAAGTTTTATCTCACACGAATCGTTCATAACCTGTAGATAATCAATATTCTACTCTTCAACTCTGTCAGTACTTTTGTAGTGGCACACAAATAATGTCTATATAAATTTGTAGAAAATGCTTATTGAGGACTTTAATCAAATGATTTGAACATTTCAAATATTAATTTGCCATTCATGTCCAATTATGTATGTTTTGGAAATAAATTGATTTAGCATTCTTTCTTCAATCAATCAAAACAAAAGATTTCGTGGGATTCATTGAACTAGTTTACATGTTGATATACCAAAGTGATTGCTTTTCTATTACTGCGTGTCGTTACAATTTGAGTATCTAATCACCGGTTCATCTTTAACCAAAAGGATGATTTACTTAATTAAGGTTGTTTTTTACTCAGATCAAACCTGGACATGATTATTTTCTTTTACCTGTGAAACGTTTGGGTGCATTTCTTTGACCTCAGCAGTGAACAACGTGTTGTTATTGATCACCTGGAAGCAATAAGAGAATCCGACATGTGAAAGCGTTCTTTTCAAATTATGTTCTCTACATGCGAAGTGTAAACGGGCCAGCTTATGTTTGATTTGCTCAAAACACATGTATATTAACACTCGCCCTCTCAACTTTACTTCCTATTACACCAAAGTTGTTTTTGGCATTACACACATGTCTGAACGCACGAAGTTGAATAAATTCTCGGTTTTTGTAGAATTTTTTTTCTCAGAAAACAACCGTCGAAGTCAATGAATAATGTGCATTTCGTGACACACTTGGAAAATATCGAGTCAAATTATCTCAAAAAACAAAGACCAGTATAATTGTCGTTTCCTGTAGTATTCTTTCTATCATAATACAACTGTCTATTGAAATAAACAATTTTTAACAGTTTCTTAACAATACTTGAACGTAATTTACAATTTGATCATTTGATCATTAACATCAATTTCACAATGTAAGCTTTGAACGGGATATAACAAAATAATAATTATTGTTGTAGAGTATTGAATTAACTTAAATTAACCGCGATCGTAGTTAATATTTTCGGCATAGTATAAGAAAGTTGTTGTGTCATATTGTGTTGAATTCTATTTCTATCAATTGGAGTATCAGTTACATGAGGAAACATGAGGAGTCTTAAAATATAATTATGTGCTAGTGTCAAGCTAACCTTTTGGTGTTATCGGAATAAACACAACCCGTTTGGTTTTCTCTCTTTACTGGCCCAATTTGTTCAGACTCACCTCGGTCAAATAGTCGTGCCCGTTTTCTTTCAGTATTTCCTTAAATTTCGTGTGTTTCCTTTGGCCATATGAAGATGGTGTATCCGTCATGGCTGACTGGACTACGGTCAGGACGTAGAGGAGGCAGTAGGCCGCGCACAGCATGGTCTGAAAGGAAAAGAGAATAAAGTAAATAGATGAGGAAGTTTATACTGTTTCATCTCTATTATATTATATAATTGGACTGTTAGAGTTGGGATTGGCATGCACGAGGATATTTCTTAACTGATATTTATCACATCATAATTAATCTCACCTGATGTACAATGACTCACTGTAGTCTGGACGTACGGGCCACCCAAGAGTCATATTTCAATTGAGACTGCGCGCCCAGGCTAGACTCACTGGCGTTGTTATCACCATGGGCTGGAGTTATACGCGCGGGCATAGCGCCAGAAGGCCGCGCACATGGAATTTTTTGTATGTACGCGGGTGGAAGGTCTGCGTTTACTGGGAGCAGTGTACACGCGGGATTGTGTCCGCGTATACAGACAAGGCTATACACGCGGACATACCCCATTTTTCTATCATTACGATATTTGTAAATCGGGGGATAAGCCCCCGAACCCCCCTTTTCTTTTATTATTTCTAATTTCTATAATTATATTTTTTTGACATCTAAGACTTTGGAAATACAGTACATGCCACCTTGTCTTAAATCCACGTATGTAAGCAGATCTGTATGCGCGGACTTTGTATCCGCGTATGTAAGGAATATTGTATACGCTACGGCCGCGTACGCGATTGACGCGCGTATAACCAGTCCCATCACGGCTGTAAAACACGAGGGTGGATAAACGTCCCAGGGGGGGGGGGGGGGTCCGGTGAGATCCTTGGTTTCATTCTTAGATACTTTTTTTTGCGAAGGTCGTCACCCTAGAGTTATATATATATACAATTTGATAGAAGGGCCAAGGTAGGAGCAACATTCAATGTAAGTCAGAGGGTTCTTTTATTGCTGGATGTATTATATGAGCTTCGTACAATTGTAGGATGGCAATGGAACCAAAGCATCTTCGGATTACTTTATGACGAAATATAAGATAAAGAAATTATAATGATTGTCTCAAAATTATATTGGAACACCCTTCAGTGCAGCTAATGATGCACACACAAACCAGGAGGAGGGTTCAAGAGATTTTCAAAACGGGAGGGGGCGCCCTATGGAAAAGAAATAGCCGGACCCCCTGGGTACGAAAAATTTACATTAAAAAGAAATTTGGCTCAAAACGCGTGGGGGGGGGGGAAGGACTCAAACACACACAGAGACACACACACAGAGACACACACAGACACACACAAACTCACAAACACACACAAACACACACACAAGAACACACGTAGACACAAAGAAATTTTGGGGAATGGGTGGCGGGAATCACCTCTGGTTATCCGGGGTACCTCTCACACCCCACGTCGATATCTCGCCACTAGGGCGTACACCTATATAACACCCTTTCAGGACCAGTTCCCGCTCTTTCCTTTGTCTTTTCAAACTGTTCACTTCTTTCTGCCACCACTCCACCCCACATCTTTTATCAATATATTATATCATATTAACAATAATATTAATATTATAATAATATTATCTTACGATATTCATCATCAATTTAATTTATTTTGATATTTATATTTTAAAATTCATATCTTAATATTTATTATTATTCAAAACATCAAACTTATATATATTGGAGTAATAATAAATATTTGAAACTCCAATTGCCGTCTCCTTTTGATTTCGCGGCCAATAACTCCTAGTCATTTACCTTAGGATAATGATAACACATGCACATGAACACACACAAACAAAGAAACAAACACATAAACAAACAAACACACACACACAAAAACACACACACACACACATACACAAGTATTACAGTTTACTCGTTGACCTCCTGATAATGGGTGGACCATCGGTACCTGACACCAAAAGAGAGTACCTGGGGAATCCCAGTGACCTGGGAATCCCCAGTCACTTCCGTGGTTACCGAGGCATAATAATGTACACCCCCCCAGCAGTAGGCTGAGGTCATCCCTTAATATAGGACATTTAGATGCCGAGAACATTGATTCTTTTGCTGTTATTCCCAGGTAGAGTAAAATATATCAAGGGCTTGGCTTGAAATGATATTCAGTAGTTTTAAAGTGATTGAAAGATGGACTTTAAACTAAGTAAAAACAAAAAGGTATTAACTGAGGATGAATAGTCCCATGAGTAGAAATGTGAAAATATGGGATTTATCGGGCACAGCTGTGCAACGAACCACTAACAAGGTTAATAGAAGCTTATTGCACGGGTCTTTACTTGAAAACCTTGCATGTCATAAAATGTAAGTAGGATATAATGACAATGCATGTGGTATTTGTGTAATTTTCTGTGAAGTTGAGACACAACCAAAACAAAATGTTCTGGTGAGGTAAGGTCAAGATCAAATTAAAATAGAACGTTGACATTCTGATTAGGTGAGGTCTAGACCTCACTTGAACAGAATGTTGTGATCTCCTGACCAGGGGAGGTCCCAGCCTCACCTAAACAGAATGTTGTTGTAATGTTCTGGGGTGCGTTCCAAGCTTTATGCCGTTGCAAAGTCTATATGGTTATGGAGCTGTGTGCCATGTACGGGAAAAGGTTGCTAGGTCTATAGCTATGGACAGACAAAAGTCCATAACTATTTTTGGCCAAAAATATACTTGGGTCAAACATTTCCTGAGGGGGATGCCTACCACCTATGATCATGATAACTCAAGTTTTTATCAATTTTACAGAAAATAGACAATCATGCTGAACCAAGGGGTATACCCAAATTTACATTATGCAATTAGCCATCTTTAAGTGCATAATTTGTGACTTACATTTGGTATACATAGAGGAAAATAGTGCATAGAAAAATTGAATTGAGGGTACTCAAGCATGACCATGCATCATGTACTGCAGTGGACTTGACCCTGCAGGTGCCTGGTGCCCACCTGTCTGCCCCCTATAATTGGGTTAATAGGCTCTGGTACCGGTCAGGACCAAGTGGCCTTCTCTGAGCACAATCTGCAACAGGGTCAACCTACAAAATATTTCTCACTTTTACTGATACATCAAATATGACCTCTACAATTTTGTTTTCTTTTTCTCTTTAACATAACATACACTCATGTTTTAACTAACTTAAGTTTCTTTATTTAATTTATATGGTCTTTATTGACACATACATTCATTATCACCTGAGGACATCCTAATAGTTGTGGACACCTCAAATGGTCCCCATAACTTCTCATGCAGAGTGTACTGTCTGCCACCTGTCTGGGCGTACACCACCAACACCTTGGAACAGTTTATATATGCTAATGGTAGAACCAGTGGCCATCATGGTCCCATAACCTTTCTATTTTTGGTTACCTTGGAACCAAAAGTCCACAGGTTCGCCACAAACATACTTGCGGGAGCTACATGATTCTATTTGTGTAGGTTGGAACCCACCCCTGATCAGGTCACGTCTTAACCTTACCTAAACAGAATATTACGGTGACATCCTCATTCTATGAGTTCTCAGCCACATTCTTATTAAGTGAGGTCATGATAATTATTATCCTCATGGATAATGTAACAAGAACGTTACCAGATCGTCACATATAATCAAAAGAACAATGTTTCCATTATAATTGCGAGCTAATTGAATGAACGAGGGAACTTAGTTGGAGAGGGGGTTACTATGTGGGAGCAGTGGGTAGTTTGTAGGAGCAGGGGTATCGTGTGGGAGCAGTGGGTAGTGTGTGGGAGCAGGGGTATCGTGTGGGAGCAGTGGGTAGTGTGTGGGAGCAGGGGTATCGTGTGGGAGCAGTGGATAGTGTGAGGAGGTGTAGGTGGTGCGTGTGAGCCGTGGGTAGTGCATGGGAGCAGTGGGTAGTGTGTAGGAGCGGTAGGTAGTGTGTGGGAGCTGTGGGTAGTGTGTTGGAGTTGTCAGTAGTGTGAAGGAGTGGTGGGTAGTGGATGGGTGTGGTGGGTGGTGTGGTGGGTGGTGTGTGGGCGCGGTGGGTAGTGTGTGGGAGCAGTGGGTAGTGTGTGGGGCGGTGGGCAGTGTGTGGGGGCAGTGGGCAGTGTGTGGGGACAGTGGGTAGTGTGTGGAGCGGTGGGTAGTGCATGGGGGTGGTGGGTAGTGCATGGGAGCGGTGGGCAGTGTGTGGGGGCGGTGGGTAGTGCGTGGGAGCAGTGGGTAGTGTGTGGGGTGGTGGGTAGTGTGTGGGGGCAGTGGGTAGTGTGTGGGGGCAGTGGGCAGTGTGTGGGGACAGTGGGCAGTGTGTGGGCAGTGGGCAGTGTGTGGGGCAGTGGGTAGTGTGTAGGGCGGTGGGTAGTGTGTGGGGGCGGTGGGTAGTGGGTAGAAGCGACGGGTATTGTGTGGGAGTGTGGGTAGTGTGTGTGTGCGCAATACAGATTTGCCGCTAACAGATATGTTAAGTTTCACACCCTTATCAAACAGGAAAATCATTGCTAATGCAAGGTGCAAGTTCGCAACCATGAAACTCATGCACCTATTAGATCTAGAGTAACTCATTCCCCCATCTCGTTTGACCACCACCACCAGTCCCATCCCCACTCACACATACATGCACATACGCCATGCGTGCATGCGTGCATGTGAGTGTGCATGCATTAATGCACAAGGGATATACCGCATGCATGCATGCACACACACGCACACGCACACGCACACACACGCAACAATAGCTCATTTTAAGGGGGCATAGGGAGCGTTTTTTCAAAAACAAATTATTAAAATTTCTCATAAGGGCTCCCTCCATTTTCTTTATCTGGATCCATCCCTGCATGCACGCAAAAACACACACAGTCACACACACATGGACACACACATAGACTCACACGAACTACAGACACACTTTCTCGGTAAATAGCCACCTAGGACCTTGTTATACACACATACACATGAAATATAACTACTTCCTCATTGATCAACTTGTACGGAACATGAAAGGAGACACCATTAACTGTTTGGTCTAGTCATCCCAGCAGATAGCCGTGTATAACGGTCCTAGGGGAGCATTCTGTGGGTTAATACTGACCCCTGAGCGGTGCGTATTGTAGCCGTACCTACCTGTGGCCGGTATGACCCGCTGTTCACCGTAAAGATGGCTGCTGGTGCCTCACGCCTCATGTGGATGTGATGTGTTCAGAGCCTGTATCTGTCCCCACTCTGATACCGACACAACTAGACACCCCGACACTTCCCACCCCCTCAAACCGAAAGACAAAAATAACTTTTCATGAATTCATACATTACAATTAAACATGCACAGTAAACCTTCGTTAATTTTACCACCATTGTAATAGCAAAAGACAGGTATCATTATGTGAGCCTAGCTGATAGATACATGTCATCACCGATAATTGTCTTACTAAGTAAGTTTGAGATGGTTGATAAACTAGCTTATACACAAATAAATAAGGACAGCCAGTCGGTGTCATCCTCTTGAAAGTTGGAAAAATTGAACAGGCTATTTCACATAATATGTATTGTTTTTAGTTGAATTGGGGGAACGTTTAATCGATTTCATCCTTGATGAATAGGGAAAATAGTACAAAAGCATAATTTTAAAATGATCAAATTCTATATGGACATCATGCTATACCAACCTAAGGATATCGGGTTTTTTTTTCGGGAAGAACCTGCAAAGCAAATTTAAAGAACGGTGACTTATATAAGTAAGTTTTTTTATTCTCGGCATATAAACTTCCTGCTGTTGCTTTTCAGAAGAAGGTCAATCTGCTGCATACTACAAGTACTGGTCTAGGGCCCCAAGTTTTAATGCTCTGATAACCAACACCACTTTTTTGTAAACCGATGTTCTACCGAGCCTTTCTGCTACAAACGTAAATCACATGCTACATTAAAAGGTCCGTAAAGGGTTTTCCAAGACCTTGTAGCCAATTATAGTCAGAAAAGTCTTGTATATCTTTTGAATAATATTTACTTTTACTATCTATGTCCTTTAAAAACCGAAGTATTTACCAAAAACGTTATCTGCGGATGAGTGTATTACTCGACGTGGCTTGGCTACTCGACCATAAATGACCTGGTTAGGGACTTGATGTTCCCTCCTTTGCCTTCCAGTCTAGTCATGTGATCAGACTTGTTGTGTATATCCAAGGTATGCGCTCTCTGATTGGTTCCCTGTGATGGTTGCCAGGTAGGGTGAGGTCACAGTGGGTGACCTCTCAGTGGAGTGAGATTAAAAGAAAATGGTTCTATCTTTTCATTCGGATACATATATAGTTTTTGTGGTTTCGAATACAGATTCTCATAAGGAGTAATGTGGGCCAACAAAATGATTCTTTGTAAATTTTTGTATATTGATCTGACAATGGTCAGATAGTGTGTGGTTGATCCACCAGGTGGGATGTGTGTGTATGGGATACCAGTTCTCTAGGGTGAGACGCTTAAGTGGCATACCAACTAGGTGACGGCCGACCGTCAGCCGTCGGCACCGACCGTCGGTGTAAAATCATTAAACATGTTTAATAAGGATCGGCGTTGAGAGTCAGCACCGACAGCCAATGGTCAGCGCTGACGACACCAATGTTGGCGCCAATTATGTGTGGGTATGCCTAGTCTAAGCAGGGTGGGGTGACAGCTGTGCAGACGTGGGCGCCGACATGGGCGCCGATTCGTCCCAATATCGCCTAGTGGGCATGCCGCTTAAGTCCAGGCAATCTAGCGCAATATTAGGGTAAACCATCAACTAAATAACGTATGGCTGACAATTTCAGGAATGATTCATCTGGATATGGGCATAACACACTAAAAATCTCCAACTGTCCCATATTTGCTTCATTAATAGAATTAAGGTTTACTGTACATATACATTTGTGTCATCTGGTCTATCATATATACTGGGTGGTCATTAGACTGATATGGTTTGGAACTCAGGATATATATCAAGATAAAACTAATGTCTCTATGCATATGAGGTGATAAAATTAGGGAAAAATGGCTTGTAAGAATGAGAAAGGTGGCTGATACTGATTAATTTTGAAACCACATTCTGCTTCGCAATGAAGCAGGTTGACAAACAAAACCCCTTGATATCAGTGATAAACCCCACTAACCCCAACAACACTATGACGATTACAAGGTTACCCTTTTGGGCGCACCCCAATAGTGCAGCATGGTTATGAACAGTTGGGTGATGGCTTTTCATCAATTGGCAATGCCAATTTCTGGTGATGAAGATTAAGTTTATTGCTGGGTTTCTACTACGATGTGGGCATGCGGCTGACCGATGCTGTCTTTGCAGTGACCGATCAACTGGTTTGAAGGGGTTTATAGCAGACCCTAAAGGATGAACTGCACGTCACTCTGTATAGCAGCATTAGTTACTTACTGCCAGCATATCTATCACCTTTGGTGATAAACACACATTTGTGGCTACTTTTTCGCTGGTCAATTTTACCTTATGTCTTTTTCCTGCGTATAAACTCTGTAATTTATCAATGTATTATCTTTTACTGCAACCAATAATAAAGTCTCCTAACCAAAGTATTATAATTATCAAATATCTAAACCGTTGATACATTTTCTTATTTTCATGAGATTATACAATCCAAATTTGGCCTTTATGTTAACTGAAATTTGAAATTAGATCAAATGATAACACTGATTCCACATCTACCTTTTGTATAATGATAAACCGATAATGTTTAATGTTATTTTAATGTTGGGCGGCATGGTTATGTTTTAGAAGGATTCCCTTTAAAATTTACTAACATGATAATATACATTTTTCTGTCTAATAGTCTTTTGGTATCACATCAATTCAGCAGCTTTTGAGAGCAAATTAAGTCATTGCTGCTCACAGTTCTTCGCAGGTTCTCCACAAGACGGAAGCACAGTGTCACAAGCAAACATATTTTTTCGTTTAAGCAGGAAACATAAAACTTGAAATTTGTCTTCTTGATTTTCATTGTACTGACCCAATAAACAGAATTTTAAAATTCTATAGGACCAAAATCACAAACATTGAACATCCTTTATATATAAAAAATAGGAATAACAGGTACACCTTTTATAATTGGCACGACAATTAGCGATACATGAAGTAGATATTTATCCTGAAAATATATCTTTTAATTCCCCGGCTAGTGGATACAAGTTCTCTACGGTACCCATGTATGTCTCAAAAACATCAATAGATAAAACATATTCATCTCTAGTACTTTCGGGAGTTCATTGTGCAATATGTGCTTTTGCTAAAACCATGACTATCACAACATATATTCAAAGTGACCAATCAAAGATATCCATGTTAACTTGATAATTGCAATCACTATCAACATGGTTGACGGGGTAAATCCATTCCGCGGGGTATTCAATTGACAAAAATAGATACGCATTATTTCAGACAGGGTCACTTTTTTAATGATCAGGACGTCAAGTGCACGACTCTCCGTTGTGTTTTAATCCCACTGAGACCAGGAACCAGTGCCCCACATTCAATGCGAAAAACTTAAGCCAAATTATTGTCCATTCATGACAGATTACTTTAATCGTCTCCAAGAACCTAATTATTAAAATTTCTAAGTAACCGGGGCGTAGGCCTGTATAGGATTTCCTTTTGCATAAAGGCTGAGTACAGCGGCAGGCATTGGCACGCATGCACGCTTCAGTTTCCCCTCTTCTTGTATATTTTGGGTCCAGCAAAGGGGGTGGGGGTGGTGGTGGTGGTTGGGGGGGGGGGGCGGTCAGGATGTTTCAATGGAGATTTTTTTTTTTTTATTCAATTAATTTTATACAGCAACAGGAAAAACCTCAGTACCATACGGACTGGTCTACCAATCTTCACAGTATCTATACAATTAGTTACATAACAAGTCTCAGTTATCCTATGAATAGTCATTTATGGTAGTATGTACCTTTTATAGACATTTACAAGCGCCTTCGGCGCTTGGAGTGTAAAAACAAATCTCAAAATTTCAAAGATATACCCTCGCAGGACAGCTTAATGCGACGATCTTATCAGAGCATGACATGATCCACAACGATCTGAGACGGTCGGATCGGATCAGGTGCTAGTGTATGGCCAGCTTAACCTGGTTCCCAGGGCCAAAAGCTTTGACGCGTAGTGCCAATACTCGCACTCTCACCAGTGGGGCGGCAACCAGCCTAGGGAAAAGCTTAAAGTCGTGAACGGCGCACCTCCGTGCAGCCACCCAAACTCATGAGCGGCATCATGCTCTGACTCCGGAACTGACAATCTCCACGCATTGCCTTCTCCTATATCTCCACTATTGACCAAGAATCTGCGGGGGAGATTGAAAGACCCGCACCTTTTTAGAAAGGAAGATAATCATCAGCCGTATTTGCACAAGCATTCCTGAATTTCTCCTTGAATCATGAATCCTAATCCTAATGACATCAGCCATCAACGCTGGTAAATCTACTTGAGGGATGTTATCTTTGTAGAATAAAAAAAAAGCCAACGTGCTAAGATTATACTGGTACCAGTTGTTTATAGAGGGACTCTCAATGAAGAGTAAGACTGTCGCATAAGGATTTTTCAAATATCAATCTTGCATATCACAGTCACTTATAGGCTTCTTTCCGAGGTACGTGGACTCAGGAGAGAAAAAAGATAAGTACTAAAATGGCGCGCGTTTACACACACGCAAAGTTCTTTTTTCTCTTTGACCAGTTTAAGTCCCCACCAAAAAGGGTTTGGGGGTCAGAACACCTTGGAGCCCCAATCCTGGATCTGCCCTGTAGCGTGATGAAACAAGAATATTAATGGTGGAGGAGGCGAACCTCGGCACGTCACTCATCATGGTCGATATTACATTTAAAAATCACGGAAATATTTTCATAAAAAAGAAAAAAGAAAAAAGAAAAAACGATAAGCATACGCTTGAAAGATCGACAAAATAGCCCATATCAAAATGAATCTCAAAGAAAAATCCACTACGGCGAATGGGCTTAATTGTCCAATATCAGAAATTGCAACATCGCTAACTCACACCACCGGTTCAGGTCATTGTAAGTACTAACACGTCATTGTAAAAACACACCGTTGATATGGTAGGCCACATTTATCTACCGTGTATGGATTCGGTGCGGATATTGAGGAAATAATACTGAGGGATATCACAAAAACTCTGGGAGCATTCCCATTTCACTTTCGGACACGGTCAGATCTACACGTTGTATGCTCACATCAGAGTTTCTTCCGTTGTTCATAACACTACATTAGGATAACTATGGCTACAACCTCGCAGGAAATAAGGACTATTCTGGACGACAATGGACCCGAGTTACTTCTGTGTATATCACCAGACGTGCTGTTTGTGTCCCACTTGGTGAAAGATAAGGTGGTTACCAACGCCTGGTGCAAGTGTAATCTAGAGGTAAGTATCATGAGTTAATAGTTCAATATATACTTTTCAGACTATTCCATGGGTATTGCACAGGAGATCCAGAAGGGGGGGTCCAGGGGGTCCTGACCCACCACCCCTTTTTGGTGGACACCTAAACTACAAAAGAGGGGAAAATGCCCCTCGCGTATGTGCGATTGCAAGCGGGTTTAGTACTTAGCCTGTATGCTGCCTCCCCCCTCTTTTTTTTGTTTTTGAAATCCTGTATCCGCCACTGTTGTATCACTCAGAGACACATGCTATGAAGAATTTATACAACTCTTAACATCTAAATAAGCATACGGGAGTAGAGTTTGACCTATTTTGGGGAAACTGAGAAGTTACAAAAAGGTCACAGGGTCGAGTCCTTGTTTCATTGGCCCTATGTGGTCGGGGTGGCCAATGCCACTGAGGTGTTGGTACCACTCGTTGGCATTGGTACTTCATGTGTTCGAGTCCCATGGGGTGCAGCTGGAAAAGGGACATTTGGATGACCCCTGCACGGAATTGTGCCCAAATAGTCCACAGGACTGCAGTGGAAAAACATTTAATAAAGTGAACTCAGCCTGGATAAAAATCCAATTAAAAAAAAAAAAGTACGAATTACAGGGTAACACAGTGTGTGTATGATTGACTGACAATTAAATGTAAAAACAAACATAATACAGTTACACAATAATTACGAGGAGTTGAAATATCAAAACTGGCAATTGTCTTTAGTAAAACCTTCAATTTAAACCGGTGATTTAATTAGAACTAACAAATAAAAATATCAAAAAGCATAGTACACAATTTGAATGTGGCTAAATCCAGAAGTCAGGTTAAATCAGATCACGTTATATAGTAACCTTTATCTCTTCAAGGTCTAACGTGATTTGAGACATCTGAACACCAAACAGGCACCAAAAGTGTGTCTTAAACAGCCTCTCCCCTTTTCTTGCATAGTTTATAGTATAAGTGTATATCATATTATATCCACCAAATGTTTTTGTGCCATGCCGTCAGCAATAGGCTATTCTTGTCATTACTTCCTTATCTACCAATGGATACATATGGATATCCGAGTTTAACATAACCTACTATAATAAACTATGATATATTTATATTATTTCATAGAAGATTGGGTTACATATCCAAGTTCATAACAACATTTTGCCAAGGCTGTATTTAACAAAGCATACATAAGGGATTGTGATTGAGTTGTTTTGTATTCTTATTTCAACAATTGTAAGTCATGGACGGGCGTAAAGAATCTGATTTACCACTCCCTTATCTATGGTATAGAAACTGCTGACACAATAAAATGTACAGTTGCCAGTTTCTTATATTACTTGGAAGATTATTCAAAGAAGTAAAACGTCTCAATTAACGCATTTTTTTTAAACAAAAATTAATTCTTGGATTATTTGTTTGAAGTAAAATCTATTCAGTGTATGTCTCATGGCCTGATGTCAAGATAGCAGAGCATTGTGATCTCTTAGAAATTCAAGACACACAGCAAGAATCTTTTCACAATTGTCTTTTGGAGCAGTAAGCATAGTGTTAGAGTGTATTTACAGACTGGGATCTTTTTAATTAAAGTCAGCTAATAAAACTGTTTTGTAAATATCTTACTGTTACGACGTATCAGCTGCGATACTGCAACTACCTTTTTATCGTTGGCTGCTGATCAATTTGCAGTAGTTTACTTGAAGGAGTATTATCCTCACCAACAGTGACAGCAATTGATACATTGTAACTGCCTGATTAACCATAAATTACCCCATCTTTGTTTTCTCTCCTTTCAGGGGAAAACCAACGCTGAAAAGGTGTACGCAATTCTGGATTTTGTGAGGGTGGGCACAGTGAAGCAGTTCGATGGATTCGTCGAATCCCTGAAGGCCACCGAGCAAGAATCAGCAGTATCATTGCTCCAGGCCAAAACAGGTATTTGTATGGCGGTTTAATGCCACAATGCTTAAAGAGAGATGCCACTTAATATTAGTATCTCTGGCTCACCCTTTCCCTTTTGTACATAAATAAATATGTAACTGACAACAGGCTAAAATTGTGTAGTATTTTGCATATCTATATGATACTCGATGCTGATACATTCAATGTATTGTTACCAAGGAAGTCTAAAGATAGTCATGCATGACAAATGTTACTTTACGGCACATAGTTTATTCCTCACATTTCTGTTGATTATTGACCCAAACAGTGGAATCACCACTAGCTTTATTTTACATCCCCCCTCCACCCAACTTATTATTTCATAGACTTTGATCGATATGCATTTTGTAAATTTCACAATACTATAAGTATGATTAATGTATGTCTTTCTGTATTTCCTCTAGGTGGCGGTGGCGACAAAGATTTGCTTGGAGATGTATCCTCAAGCTTCGCAAGTGTGAGCATTACAACCCACCCAAAGAGACTTGACTGGCACCACAAGATTTCGGGCAAACTGAGGGCATTTCATGACAACTTTGCAAGGCACCCAGACAGAGCTGTCAATGATGCACGACGCAACTTTGAAAAAACTATGAAGAAAATAGAATCTAAACTGAAAGAGAAGAATGTCCGTTTTGATTTCGAGAGTTGTGCACATGTAAATGTGACAATAGATGAAAATGACATAGAGTTTGACCTGATGGCAATAATGTCGGATGGGACTGACCTCAAAGATGAATCCCTTGATTCAGGGTTCTATCACCTTAAACCAAAGGACAGAGAAAGTGAGGTGAAGTATGCCAAAGTTCTGCAGTCCCCAGGGGTTCTGTGTCCAGAAAAAGTGAACAGTTTTCTTTGTGGAATCCTCCAAAAGTCTATCAATGACACTGTAGATGCAGACAATGTGAAAGCTCGTAAAAATGGCCCAGCAATACAACTGGAAGTAAGTCGTGATGTGACCTCAACCACAAAGAAGTGGTTTGCTGTGAACATAGTCCCTGCTTACTTGGTAAGGTTCAACACTAGAATGAGATGCTTTGTGGCAAAGCCTTATGAGAGAGGAATAAGTAATTTATGTTGGAGAATGGCCTTTCCTATGGAAGAAAAGGAGATTCTAAAGTCTTTGGATGACAAACATGGGTGTCAGATTATGTGTCTACGCATCATCAAGGCTATATGCAAACCACCCCAGAGTGTTAAGCGTAAACCTGACAGCAGCTTCGCTTACCTCAGATCTTTTATGGTCAAGAATGCTTTGTTTCATGAGTGTAAGAAGGGACTGGATTGGGGAATGACCGAACTTGGACCACGCACCATTGGGCTCATTTCAAGCATGGCTGAATATATTGACAATGGGTTCTTTCCAGACTACTTTGACCCGTGCATCAACATCCTTGCTGGGATGGATGAAGGTCCCAGGGATAACCTTGCCAAGAGGTTGCAGCGTCTTGTTAGCAGTGAGGTAGAGTTCTGCAGGGTCATTGGTGCAGAGTAGCTTTATATATCATGGGTCAAGCCTTTTGGTATGTTATATCCAAGTTCATCGTCATGAAAGATAGACCTGTAATGATTTTCTGAAACTTTTCATTGATTGGCACTTAACTCTGACTGCTATCTTACAAAAACTACGCAATCTTCACTGCTATTGATCAATTCCTAACATTTTATACCGTATATTTTCCAAAATGTATATGTTATATCATATGAAAAATGAAACAAACGTGATTTCATCAATTTAGCAAAAATGAAAATGTTCGGTCAAACCCCTGTTGATAATGTATAATACCTTACAGTCCTACACTGAATAGATTTTTACATACAAAAGTATTAGTGGGTCTCTACCAAAAACAAGTTGTACAATCTCCGCCTTTGTAAGTTATCAAAATCACTAGGAAAGTTCTCATGAATTCACATGACTGTTGTAATGAGATTACATAAAAGTTTTAAACCTTTTCATAACTTATCTATATTCTTATACTTCTAGATGTATCATGTTTGACCTAATGCGAACTGTTTGATCACTGGAAAATATAGGATTTAGCTTTCGATGGCTATGATCTCAATACAAAAGATAGATAAGAAAATTCTAACCATTAAGAGCCTAATGAGATCCATAGATAATCATAATTAATATTCAATTTGTGTAAAATAAATTAAAGTGTTTATCCTCAGAGAAATATAATTATTCTAAAGTTCACATTGAGTGTTGTAAATAATTCAATTCCAAATAAGAAAGTGTTCCCTCTATACTTTGCTTGGTGGTTTCTGAAACAAACACCTTTAATAAAACACCCCTGTGTGGAAATGTGGATCATCACGGTATGCACAAATGCTCTTTCACATAACATGATCTAGATGGCTTAGGGCATTGAACTCCGCACGAAAGGTAAATCTGGTGATTGAATTATCCAACTTCACATTTCTATATCAATAATGATAGAAGCTAATATATATATATATATATATATATAACTTATTAACGCTTCAATTACGTCTTTAACTGTGTTGTATCATACCAGAATGATTGGTTAGAAATAAAGAATCTTTAACGTACCATATAAGACGCAATTGGTTCCCGCATTGGTTTTAATAAGATTGCGTGTAAAACAATTGTTAAATCTGAGCCAACATATATTGGTAAAATTATATTGATTAATTCTTTCAATACCGTATTTAATCAATCAGTGGTCCCCTCTCAGATTCAATAAGCCGGGGAACGCAAAACAATAGAATGAGAGAAAATCGAAAAAGCAAGAAGACATTCACCACGTTTGTTCAGCATTATCAACATGGTTCTGATCGTTGATACATATTTCTTTATTCTTTTTGGATTATTTAAAGGTTCTTTTCCTGTGGCCCATTTCCTCCAATAATACAGAAGGCAGGCACATCACAACTGCCTCTATGTCCCTCCATTTCCTGAAATATGGGAAATAAAGAAGCTAATCACCACTCTTGGTCAGAGTGACTTACAGTGAAGTTAATGCAATTTCTTTGGAGAAAAAGTACTCCTTATATGATATGAACAATCAAGTAATTTCAATGTATCTACATGGAAGGAAATGTTAAAATAATGTTGAGTGGCATTTTCTTTAAAATAAACCCATTCCCTATATCAATAACACACTTTGCAATGAAAGGACATACCGTCCATATAACTATATGAATTCTGTTAATGAATAGTAAAAAGAAGTTGGTAAGCTATTGAACTTACTCAGACGACAGATGTGAACGTCTGGGAAGATCAAAATGCCAGCTTGTCTGGGGCATTTGTTGAAGTAGGCATGTTGGTAACACCAGGTGGTGGGGGTCGAGCACTGGGCCCGCCACACACCTACACGTGGACTCCGCTGGGAGAGGACAGAACGCAACAATTAAAGGGAACCAAAACCAATGTAGGGTCAACATTTTACAAATTCTCTTAACTGTTGGAATATATTCTATGGCCATAAGGCACGTTTCACACTAGGGGAATCGTAAATACGTTTCTAACATCTCACAAAATTTAAGATAAGATGTTCTTAATAATCAATAATCAATCTTAACTCTAATAATATATAGAAAACAATAGGAATGTAAGATCATAAAGTCTGAAACTCAACCATGATAAAATTGAAATATCTTAACTAAAAATACGATCTCAAAATTATGACCGAGGGCGAGTTTCACACCAGGACTTTTGTAACTGCGTTTCTCATATCTCCAAATTGAAGATAAGATGTTTTAAAAGTCAGTAGTCTTAGATATATGGTTAACAATAGGAATATACGATCTTAAGTCAGAAATACAACTTTGAAAAAGTCCAAATATCTTAACTGAAAAAACTTTCTCAGAATTATGACCAGTGTGAAACGCCCCCCAAAATTACATCAAAATACAAGAAAACTACTCCCCTATCAATTTTGGGGACCCACCAAAATTGGTTTGTTTACAAACATTGCTGTATACAGGCATACAATGACAGGAGTATTATGGAATTCAAGTGAAGTTATAGCTAGTTATCATGATTTATACTGTACGGTAATGGCTAAGGTTAGACTCTTATTTAGAATGTATTTCCGTAGTTATTTAAGTTTTTAAAATTTTGTCATATTTTGACACAACATTGCTTTCGGTTCCCTTTAAACTCAGAAAACAAAGTGTGCATACGATGTAGAGGGTGTCTTAGCCAATTTCACTGCCAATTTCAAAAACCGAGAGTGGGAACAATTGGGCATTCATAAACATGTCGTATATCATTTAAAGGGCTTTTAATTCACTTTGAAATAGTATATGGGATGCATGCTATTGTGCGCTATTTCTTGTAAAAGGTTATATGAGTTCTCTAATTTTTTTCTGTTGTCAAAATGAGGTGGTATTAAATGTTTTTCGCGCGTTTTGATGAAATATTTTACCCTGAAGTGTTGTAGAAAACCTGTGAATCATAAAACCCCCGATAAAAAATAGAAGAAATGTTGTTAAAAATATCACATGAATACCACCTCTTTTTGACCCCAGAAGAACTCGTGTCAACTGGGGGGGGGGGGGGGGGGGGGGCTACCATGAAAAGGTTACGAAATTTCATAGATGTGTTTTTACCCTACTTCGTGGCCACGATAGGAAAAGCTCCCCAGAAAAAATGTACGAAAATTTCGTGGGCATTTAAGTTAAGTGAAAATCATACTAAAACCGTTCATGATATACATAAATCAACCTAAAATACTGTTAAATATATGTTTGAAATACATTGGGACAATTTGGGAGTGTGTAATTTTGAGCAAAAAAAATGGGAAAAAAAAGTCCATGAAATTTTTTTTCTCTAAAATTCCGCGATAGAAAATATTGCTATCGTGGGTATTATAACTTTTCGTGGAAGTGATTTTTCGTAGATTTTTCTTGGGCACCCCCCCCCCCTGGTGTCTTTGTGTCTTGGTTTGTCCTACCCAGGCGGCAGTGCTCTACGTCCAACGTGGTCCCTGATGGTGTACACGAGCTGGCAGCGGTAGTATAACACGCAACATCGTTAGGATTAGGGCAACTCGCATTCACACAGTTGCAGGCTATTTGTGCTGAAAAATGAACAAAACGCTAAGCAGGATTAACGATATGTCCCGTCTATCAGGTTATTGCAGAATTATGATGCGCTATTTCGGTGTATAACCGCTAGAGATCATTGTCTAGTGTTAAATATGATATGAATAATGAAAATTCCTATGTTAAAGCCTTGTGATTTGTTGACACATTACCCAGCATGCACCCTGATCAAGGCTAATCTGCAGGTAAAACTAAAAAACATGACTATCCGTGGTTGGGAGAATTTGGTGCAGTGCATCTGTGTAGTCAGAGGACATTGAAATGTTACCTAGACGGCATTGATGAATGTCTGGGAAGATTA
Source organism: Lepidonotus clava (assembly GCA_936440205.1). Taxonomy (NCBI): domain Eukaryota; kingdom Metazoa; phylum Annelida; class Polychaeta; order Phyllodocida; family Polynoidae; genus Lepidonotus; species Lepidonotus clava. The sequence continues at coordinate 27,316,468 of OW387149.1, read as the reverse complement.
GGACACCGGGACGTCGACAGTGGTTGAAGAAGTTGGTTTGATAGCAGGCAGTGGAAACATCGCCCGGACATCGTTGACGCACACATTTACATGCATCTGCAACTGAAGCGTTACGTCACACAGTCAGTTTTCTGCTGGGTTTACCCTTTCCTGACGCAATACATATTTGAAAACATTACCAAATAATACCAGGTTTATCTCAAAGTGAGTCCTTTTAATGCTACAATGAACAGTTAAGCCCGGTTTACACAGTACGATAGCCATCCTTACAATAATGGTTACGATAATATTGACAGGGAACTGGGACAGAATTTCAGAAATTCTAATATAAACCCTAGATAATATAATCTACTGTTAGAAATGTTGTCGGGGCTGTCGTATGGGTGTCGGGAACCTTAGGTGAACTGTCGGGACTGTCCTAAGGGCTACGATAAACACTGTCATAAGGACTTTGACGGCCTGTGTAAACCTCACTTTAGACATAATTGTCATGCTACTTTTATATAGCTTCATTCCATGATCCTCATGCCTAAAAATCATTAAGGTTTTAAAAAGCAATCCTTACATTGTAAATTATTCAGGTTTTAAATTAGGATGTGATACATTAATACATCTGGCCTTTGGAAAGGTTCTAGGAGGCCAACGATCCACTTTGCCATATCATACAAAAAGCAGACATCCTTTTTGACAACGCATGACAAACAAATCAGTTCTTCTAGCCTTATGACAGTTTCAACAGAGAGGAGTAGGGATTAAAATATTATGAAGGCCATGTTATAACATTATTGAAGCTATAAGACACTGGTATGTCTAAACATTGTAGGACTTTCGGCCTCTGGGAGGAAATTAAAGCATATGCGGCTAATTCCGACGAGCAATAAAGGCATTTACATTGTCTACCTCTAGGCGATTTCTAACACTAGATTCCTAAACCTTATCTATGATTTACATTGTATTTTTAATAGTTCTGTGTCACTCACATCCTGATATTCTGATGAGCAATGTTGTCTTATCGCCCGTCCTAATGCTAAGATAGGGTCCCCAATATGAAATAAAACTTTTCTGTGGCCACTTGTTTGATTTAAATTGCCTTAACATTGTATATTTAGAAACATCAAATAATTTGTATAGTACCGAGCATAACCGATTAGATGTCCATTTTGATCACTTTGAGACCCATCGTTATTAAAAACCTAGGTTCATTATATAGCTAATCTATATACAGTCCTATCTCAAACTTCTCAGAAACCAGATCCTATTTATCATCTATATTACATCATGTGTGGCACACATTTTTACAAAAACTGCGCACAATTGTTCTTTATACATACAGATAAAAGTTATATATTTGTAAACTATCAAGAATATCAAATAACTATGTTAATCAAATACACTAAAATGACTTATTTAGCTTGTAATGTTGAAATAAAGAATAACATGATATGAGGTCAGTGAAACAATATCTCTCATATCAAATTTCGAAAGTGTCTGAGGCTTTCATCACAGTACCAGGTTTAATCTAATGTGGATTTTATTTCAAAATTGATCAAAATTATCTATTTATAGAGGATGGCAGATGAGATATTGCCTATAGAAATATTAGATACTATTCTAGGTAAAATTTAGTATATTGTGTTACATATAAATCCTAATAGACTAAAAACATATGTCCAAATAATGGTCAAAAGTGGTTATTTTTTTTTGCAAAATGAGGCTTGAAATGCTCTCTTAAAATGTATAAGTAGTCTTCTTTTGAAAATGGAATACGTCTTTGTATATCTTTTTCATATTCCTTTTAAGGAGATTGTTATTTTAGCACATCTTCTAACTGAATTTGATGTCTTATGACAGATATTTATCAATTTGATCAGGAAAAAGAAACCACAAAATTGGTAACTACCCAAGTCTCTTATTTGCCCACCTGACCTATAGTTATAGTCACTTACCATTTGGGTTAATTGTTGTGGTCAGTGCGACAGTGGTGGTTGTTGTTGTGGTCGTGGGAGTTGTGGTTGTAGGAAATGTGGTTGCAGGGGTAGTGGTTGCAGGGGTAGTGGTTGCAGGGGTAGTGGTTGCAGGAGTTGTGGTTGCAGGAGTAGTGGTTGCAGGAGTAGTGGTTGCAGGAGTTGTGGTTGCAGGAAGGTTCAACACTGGAATGAGATACTTTGTGGCAAAGCCTTATGAGAGAGGAATAAGTAATTTGTATTGGAGAAGGGCCTTTCCTATGGAAGAAAAGGCGATTTTAAAGTCTTTAGATGACAAACAAGGGTGTCAGATTATGTGTCTACACATCATCAAGGCTATATGCAAACCACCCCAGAGTGTAAAGCGTAAGCCTGATAGCAGCTTCGCTTACCTCAGGTCTTTTATGATCAAGAATGCTTTGTTTCATGAGTGTAAGAAGGGACTGGATTGGAGAATGACAGAACTTGGACCACACACCATTGGGCTCATTTCAAGCATGGCTGAATATATTGACAAGGGGTTCTTTCCCGACTACTTTAACCCGTGCATCAATATCCTTGATGGGATGGACGAAGGTCCCAGGGATAACCTCGCAAAGAGGCTGCAGCGTCTTGTTAGTAGTGAGGTGGAGTTCAGCAGGGTCATTGGTGCAGAGTAGCTTTATACATCATGTGTCGAGCCATTCTGTGTGTCATATCCAAGTTCATCATCATGAGAGATAAACCTGTACTGATTTTCTCAAACATTTCATTGATTGGCACTTAACTCTGACAGTTATCTTACGAAAACTACGCAATCTTCACAGCTATTGATCAATTCCTAACATTTTATACCATATATTTTCCAAAATATATATTTTATATCATATGAAAAATGAAACAAATGTGATTTCATTAATTGAGCAAAAATGCTGAAAGATTTGTCTGACCAACTCTTAATTGTTCGATTGTCCTTTGTCTGTTTCATTAATAGGAGCAATTGATCGGTGACACCTGTTGATACTGTAAAATACCTTACAGTCTTACACTGAATAGATTATTACATACACAAGTCTCTAACAAAAACAAGTTGTGCAATCAATGCCTTTGTAAGTTTTCGAAATCACTAGGAAAGTCCTCATGGAATCACATGTATTCTTATACTTCTAGATGTATCATGTTTGAGCTAATGCGAACTGTTTGATCACTGGAAAATATAGGATTTAGCTTTAGATGGTTATGATCTCCATACAAAAGATAGATAATAAAATTCTAACCATTAAGAGCCTAATAAGATCCATAGATAATCATAATTAATATTCAATTTGTGTAAAATAAATTAAAGTGTTTATCCTCAGAGAAATATAATTATTCTAAAGTTCACATTGAGTGTTGTAAATAATTCAATTCCAAATAAGAAAGTGTTCCTCTGTACTTTGCTTGGTGGTTTCTGAAACAAACACCTTTTAATAAAACACCCCTGTGTGGAAATGTGGATCATCACGGTATACATAAATGCTCTTTCACATAACATGATCTAGATGGCTTAGGGCATTGAACTCTGCCAGAAGGTAAATCTTGTGATTGAATTATCCAACTTCACATTTCTATATCAATAATGATAGAGGCTAATATATATATATATATATATATATATATATAACTTATTAACGCTTCAAATGCGTCTTTAACTGTGTTGTATCATACCAGAATGATTGGTTAGAAATAAAGAGAATCTTTAACGTACCATATAAGACGCAATTGGTTCCCGCATTGGTTTTAATAAAATTCTGTGTAAAACAATTGTTACATCTGAGCCAATATTTATTGGTAAAGTTATGTTGATTAATTCTTTCAAGACCGTATTTACGAGTAAATCAGTGGTCCCCTCTCAGATTCAATAAGCCGGGGAACGCAAAACAATAGAATGAGAGAAAATTGAAAAAGCAAGAAGAAATTCACCATGTTTGTTCAGCAATATCAACATGGTTCTGATTGTTGATACATATTTCTTTATTCTTTTTGGATTATTTAAAGGTTCTTTTCCTGTGGCCCCTTTCTTCCAATGATACAGAAGGCAGGTACTTTACGACTGCCTCTATGTCCCTCCATTTCCTGAAATATGGGAAATAAAGAAACTAATCAACACTCTTGGTCAATGTGATTTACAGTGAAGTTAATGCAATTACTTTGGAGAAAAAGTACTCCTTATATGATATGAACAATCAAATGATTTCAATGTATCTACATGGAAGGAAATGTTAAATGTAAAGTGACACATTTCATTAAAATAAGTCCAATCTTTATATCAATAACACATCTTGCAATGAAAGGACATAATGCCTATGTATGTATATATATATATATATATATAAATCGTGCTATAAATAGAAGAAAAGGAGTTATTGAGCTATAGAACTTACTCAGACGACAGATGTGAACGTCTGGGAAGATCAAAATGCCAGGTTGTCTGGGGCATTTGTTGAAGTAGGCATTTTGGTAACACCAGGTGGTGGGGGTCGGGCACTCGGCCGCCACACACCTACACGTGGACTCCGCTGGGAGAGGAGAGAGCGCAACAATTAAACCAACGATAGTACAAAGGAAAGATTAATGACATGATTATGTTTTTCATGACAACATAGTTAGGGGCGCCCCCTACGAGAGTCCGTGCAACCCATTACAAGACGGCGGCCGTTATTATCGTTTTTGTGACGTCATTGCCGTTTGTTTACATTACAAACTGGTGATGACATCACGAAAACGGTAATAACGGCGGCCGTCTTGTAACGGGTTGCACAGACTTGTATAGACGGCACCACTAAAAACATCGTTACGAAAATCATGTAGGCGAAAGCCGCACTTGCCCATCTTAGTGTAGCTATACTATTTTTTATTAAACTCAGAAAACAGAGTGTGCATACGATGTAGAGGGTGTCTTAGCAAATTCTACGGCCAATTTCAAAAATCGAGAGTGGGAACAATTGGGCATTCATAAAATGTTGTATATCGTTGAAAAGGGCTTTGAATTCTCTTTGAAATAGTATATAGGATGCATGTTATTGTGCGCTATTTCTTGTAAAAAGTTATACGAGTTTCTTCAATCTTTTCTGTTGTCAAAATGAGGTGGTATTAGATGTTTTTCGTGTGTTTTAATATAATTATTTTACCCTGAACTGTTGTGCACAGAAAGCCCGTGAATCATAAAACCCCCGATAAAGAAAATAGGAGAAATAGTGTTAACAAAAAAACATGAAGACCACATCTTTTTGACTCCAGAAAAACACGTGTCAACTGGGGGGTGGGGGGGGGGGGCTACCAAGAAAAAGCTAAAAAATTTCGTAGATGAACGTGGCCATGGTAGAAAAAGATCCCCAGTAAAAATGTATGAAAATTTCGTGGACATTAAAGTAAAGTGAAAATCATACTAAAACCATTCATAATATACATAAATCAACCTAAAATACTGTTAGATGTATGTTTGAAATACATTGGGACAATTTGGGAGTGTGTAATTTTGAGAAAAAAAAAGAAAAAAAAAATCCATGAATTTCTTTTTTCTAAAATCCCATGATAGAAAATATAGCTATCGTGGGTTTTATAACTTTCGTGGATGCGATTTTTCGTAGATTTTTCTTGGTCGCTCCACCCCCCCCCCCCCTGGTGTCTTTGTGTCTCGGTTTGTCCTACCCAGGCGGCAGTGCTCTACGTCCAACGTTGCCCCTGATGGTGTACACGAGCTGGCAGCAGTAGTATAACACGCAACATCGTTAGGATTAGGGCAACTCGCATTTACACAGTTGCAGGCTATTTGTGCTGAAAAATGAAAAAAATCCTAAGCAGGATTAACGATATGTCACGTTTATCAGGTTATTGCAGAATTGTGATTCGCTATTTCGGTGTATAACCGCTAGAGATCATTGTCTAGTGTTAAATCCACCAGTTTTGATTATAAAAAAATACTCCTATAGAAATGCGTTACCGTTTTTACCATTCAATTGCACATTATTATGTTCATTGTGTCTGAATAAATGCGTCATTCTTGCATAGATTTCGTATACTGTATCGCTATAACTTGAAATATAATGATAAAGCATTATTTTTCTCTTGTTAGATGAGCAAACAAACCAAAACAATCATTGGGGAGTCTTCACTATGAATGCTGGATTAATCACATATTATACAGCATAGATATCAACCTACCTGGGTTTGGAAGGCATTAGACAAACAGATCTAGGTATTAAATTTATCTACTTAACCATGATTACATTGCAAGAATCAAGCTGAAAACATTGGAAGAAAGTCTATATTTACCAAGCAGCTATCAGTATCAAACCGTAACATATTATGTCCTTTAATAAGTGAAAATAGACCTTTAACCCTGGCCTTTCACTACTACTACCAGATATAACATAACATAACTGATAACTACTGATTATAGCCTCAAATACAAAAATTAGTCTATAAATTGCCTAAAACTCAAATTCATTTTAGAATAGTCAAATGGAATGATTTTTTCAATAATTCTGCTAAATGCATTTTACTGGTTCACGTGGTAACCTGTAATTAATAGAATAACTAAAGCCCTCTTTTTAAAGGATAGATAGGGAACATTATCCTTTTTGTGATTATTATAAATGAAATTGAAAATCATATCATTCTACACGAAATTTAATTTTACTATTGTTTATAATTTAAAATGAGTACGGCAAGTAAATCAATGGCTGCTTTATTGGCGATTATAGTATTTTCAGGTGACCCACAGTCTTTGTTTAAATGGCTGTATCTCTGCTTCCGAATGGAATTTTCGAAACATTCTTTCAGATTCTGAAAGCCGGATCCCCCCTCTCTCTAGGGTGTTTCTATGCAATTGTGTCATGAGGCAGGCTGTATTCCACGATGCATTCCTGTGCTTGTGTTCAACATTTTACTTGCTTTCATACTCGTGTTTGTACTTGCGTTCATGGAACGCAAATATAAACGCAAGTACAAGGCTATATTCCACGGTGCGTTCAGTCCCACTTGCGTTTCTTAAATCATGGAAATGCAAGCTTGCTTGTGGCAATTTATCAACATGTTTATAAATTTCTGCAAGCAAGCTTGCGTTTCCATGATTAAAGCAACGGAAGTGGGACTGAATGCACCGTGGAATATAGCCTAAAGGGTTAATGACCTTTCAGTTTTGTGAATTGGGCCTTTGAGGTACATTAAAGGTTATAGAGAGTTCTTGTAAATGGGACGTTTTCAGAATTCTAATGGTCACCTTTCGTGTTGTAAAAGTCTAGTTTCTAAAGGTTTGTAAAGGTCTTGTAAAGGTAACCTTCCCATGACCTTTAATGTACCTCAATGGCCCCATTTACAAAGTTTCATTAAAAATCAAATTTCGTGCAGTGCGTCTGATTAGTCAAAGGAAATTGAAAGGTTACCTAGACGGCATTGATGAATGTCTGGGAAGATGAGGACACCGGGGCGTTGACAGTGGTTGAAGAAGTTGGTTTGATAGCAGGTAGTGGAAACATCGCCCGCACATCGCTGACGCACACATGTACATGCATCTGTAACTGGAGTGTTACGTCACACAGTCATTTTTCTGCTGGGTTTAACCTTTCCTGGCGCAATAGGCATTTGAAAACATTACCAAATAATACCAGGTTTATCTCAAAGTGAGCCCTTTTAATGCTACAATGAACAGTTAAACATAATATTGTCATGCTACTTTTATATAGCTTCATTCCATGATCCTCATGCCTAAAAACCATTGAAGTTTTAAAAAGCAATCCTTACATTGTAAATTATTCAGGTTTTAAATTAGGATGTGATACATTAATACATCTGGCCTTTGGAAAGGTTCTAGGAGGCCAACGATCCACTTTGCCATATCATACAAAAAGCAGACATCCTTTTTGACAACGCATGACAAACAAATCAGTTCTTCTAGCCTTATGACAGTTTCAACAGAGAGGAGTAGGGATTAAAATATTATGAAGGCCATGTTATAACATTATTGAAGCTATAAGACACTGGTATGTCTAAACATTGTAGGACTTTCGGCCTCTGGGAGGAAATTAAAGCATATGCGGCTAATTCCGACGAGCAATAAAGGCATTTACATTGTCTACCTCTATGCGATTTCTAACACTAGATTCCTAAACCTTATCTATGATTTACATTGTATTTTCAATAGTTCTGTGTCATTCCCATCCTGATATTCTGATGAGCAATGTTGTCTTATCGCCCATTCTAATGCTAAGATAGGGTCCCCAATCTGAGATAAAACCTTTCTATGGCCATTTGTTTTGATTTAAATTGCCTTAACATTGTATATTTAGAAACATCAAATAGTTTGTATGGTACCGAGCATAACGAATAAGATGTCCATTTTGATCACTTTGAGACCCATCATTATTAAAAACCTAGGTTCATTATATAGCTAATCCATATACAGTCCTATCTCAAACCTCTCAGAAACCAGATCCTATGTATCATCTATTACATCATGTGTGGCACACATATTTACAAAAACTGCGCACAGCCCCTTTACATATATAAATTGCCCAAAACATTATTGTGACGTTGAATGATAAAACAAAGCCTATAAGAAACAACGATAGAATGTACATTTTAACTGCAAAAATGGGCATTAATGCTTGATCTAGCAGTGCAAAATGTGTACGTTGAACCCATCTTCCCAGGGGTCCCAGGTATGGACTGTCTGTGGGTGGTTTGAGCCGGGAAAGGGGGTAGTTTAGTAGATCATGAGGGGATGAAAAACATTCTCGAACTTATGTGAGGGCGTTTTAACCGCCACAATCAGAACATTCTGTCCAAAATAAGTCCAAGAAATTTTGTGAAAGTTAACCATGAAATTATACTAAAACCATCCACAATGTTTGTTTTTCCATATACTGTCTAATGTCATTTTAAAAGACATTGTAAAAGTTTGGAAGTAGGAAAATTTCAAACAATTAAAAGAAAAAATCCCAAAGAAAGTTCGTGGTGACATATATTATACGATAGAAAATTATGTTATCATGAATATTTCAACTTTTTGCGGGTGGAGGATTTTCGTGAAGTTTATTTGGTCGGCAGCCCACTAGCTATAGTCACTTACCATTTGGGTTAATTGTAGTGGTCGCAGGAGTAGTGGTAGCAGGAGTTGTGGTTGCAGGAGTTGTGGTTGCAGGAGTAGTGGTTGTAGGAGTTGTGGTTGCAGGAGTTGTGGTTGCAGGAGTTGTGGTTGCAGGAGTTGTGGTTGCAGGAGTAGTGGTTGCAGGGGTTGTGGTTGCAGGAGTTGTGGTTGCAGGGGTTGTGGTTGCAGGAGTTGTGGTTGCAGGAGTTGTGGTTGCGGGAGTTGTGGTTGCAGGAGTTGTGGTTGCAGGAGTTGTGGTTGCAGGAGTTGTGGTTGCAGGAGTTGTGGTTGCAGGAGTTGTGGGTGGCGGTGGATATGTGTGTTGAGGTGTGGGCTGCGGGTACGTGTGTACTATGGCGGCGGGGGTCTCTGCTTTAGTCGTTGGAGCATTTGTTGTTGTCTCACAGTGCAGCAATTTGCGCAACCCAAAGCCTGAAAATTACATGTTATATTGCAAAAAAACAAACTTAATCCAAGATCAGTACGAGATGCTTATCACGAATCGACTATGAAGCTGGATTTTTTAAATATATTTAAAAACAAATTGATATGGAACCCTATTAGCTTGATAGATGTATATTGGTGGATATGTAACTTGCAATTGGTAGATTTACCTTATTGAGGGCACATTTGATTGGACAATGTTATAGTATTACACAACATCATTTTATCACCATCCTTGAAATAAAACTAGCATATTATGTGAACGGTAACAATGCAAAGTCACATGAGAAGCCTTACTTGCTGCATTTGCCCCCTGGTCGATGGAGAATATAGCCAGGAGGAGAAGTGCAAATTTCACCTGCAGAACAATGTAAAAGTCAACCATGTTAGTTTTGCCTAAGCAAAGTTTGGGTATCCCAATGCAATTCTCCTAATTAGGACTCAATGTTTCTTTTAAATATGGATTACCTATAGGCTCATTTGAGATACATTACAGGTGTCAGCCCATATCCCCCTCCCCTTTATCACCTTTAGAACCTTGGAATTGCATATAGCTAGCATGCGCTCATAACAGAATTGTATCTTTTACAGAGAATGTAGAGTTTTAGAACGATAGCGAAGAGAATTGTTTCTTTCAGCTTTTGTTTATAGTTAAATAATTCTTATGAATTTGATTAATGGTAGCAAAGTACCCATGGATTTTGAGGAAGATCGGCTGGATGAAATCTGTGAAACATTTATTCGGAAAAAATGGCGAAAAAATCTTGTGATTATAGGTCATGATAAAATATCTACCTATTATCTTACATAATAAGTTGTAATTATTAAATAACTGTCTTACCGTTATGCCTTTCCCCATTGTTCTTTAAGTGCGTTAACTCACCTGCAGTGAACGCAGCATTGACAGATCTCTGTTTAAATACATGTACACCTTCCCTTCCATAATCTGAGAAGGTTCATACGTCAATTCAGAATCTGAATATCCATTTCATATTTACTAGAGTGTTTGGATAAACATTAATAACCTTTCCCTGTTTGTGAAGTGGCAAATTGCACGAATGACGTGGAACACATAGTGCTGATTATATTCTACCGTTTGGTAATATTATCTGATCTACTCAACGTTCATATCATATGCCTGTATTACTTCAAGGTTACTTCTTTCTCGAATACTGACAAAATCTATATTTGCATCATTTATCCTATATGGCGCGATTCAATTTATAAATGCAAAATTAGCAAACCGTCCTTTTCTATTCATAGAAGTACCCAAACTATTTAGCTTAATGACCACACCAATAATATTACATTATAATTCGAGACATTGTTATTTCTGTCGGGCTTTTTGAATTTCCTAGAGAGTGTGATGAGGACACTTTGATATTGCACGAATAGACACCCGTAGATGGAGGCCGAACACGAAAAATCCTGCAAAACCTGTGCTTCATTTTCGATATGCAGTAACTACGTACGTCTTTTAAATGATGATAATTACTGAATTGCAGATACTCGCTCATCTTATGTATAATTATGTTAAAGGTAAATATGAGTATTCACTGCAGCGCCACCTGGTGTTAATAGTTTTTCATTTCTCAAACTCTTTAAAATGTTTCCAAAATGTGATCTAATTATCATAAACTCAAAATATTTATGATAATTTGCCCAAAAGATATATTGTTTTTAATTTCTTAAACAAGAATAAGCTATTTTTGTGGGTCTAGGGGGTCAATTTTTGATATTTTCAGGAATATGTTTTGATTTTTGATGGTGACCCCATGATTTTTTATTCTTAAAATGTATACCTTGTTCCTATCTAAATATTTGCAGCTTTTGATGTCAAAATTATGGATATTTATCTTTTGATGGGCAAAAATGTGATTTTTCCCATTGAAGCCAATGATAAACTTTCATTTTTTCAAATGCTCATATCTCATAAATGGATATGGTGACATATGTTTTTTAAAGTATTATTACAGTCCCTATGTATTCATCTAACAGCTGTGTGAGTTTGATAATTTTATTATGGTTATAAAGAAATCATGTCGAATACCCATATTTACCTTTAAGACAATGATGCGACAAAAAGTGAACTTATTGTAGAAACAGTCAACAATATTTTGGAATGATTGTGGATCAGTTCTTTATTACGCATCGGAAACGTTGTAGCAAACAAAAGGCATAAAAACGGCAGAGGTAGTGTCTCACAAACAACTTAGCAGACTTACCTCAAGGTTTAATAATAGTTATAGTTATTAACTCTATATTTGAACTATCTAGTTACATCTCTTCTCCCACTGTTATGACTCTCCCTCCTTTTTCCCTCCTCCATTTCCATTAAACTATTTGAGCATTGATCTGCAGTTTGATGATGATTTGGTTGCATGGAACTCTATTCCTATTTCATGTTTGGTCTAAGTAAGATGAGAAATACTGTTTCCAACTGAAGTGGAAATGGAACTCTTGCTATGGATGAGTCGACTCAATTATAGGTAACTCAATATAGAAAAAGAGACATACACTTCTACACCATTGCACTGACAATGATCTGTTTAAAAGTTTAGTAAAACCTGATCTATATGTCTCCTAAAAGATTCATGATATGAATGTCAACTATCTACGTGGCACAATTTTAGTTGAATGGGTCGTAATACCACATATAAAGATATCCTGATCATGCATAATTTGCATCTTTCTCAACAATCAATATCATCTGTTATTTCCTTAAATAAAACTTCTCTACCAAATAAATCTGTGTAGATGGCCTGGAGTTATGGTGGGTGTTACAATTAAAGTTAAGTGGGAGCATCGCTTCCCGGTTCAACTAACACCGGAGACCGTTGGTAGAGTCTCCGTTGTGTCCTAGTACTCCGTCCGTAAGGCTAAGTCATAAGTTGCTTCAATCCTTACTGTTCACCCAACATTACAAACCATATTTTTTTTAAGGTTTCGTTGATTAAAACTCAACAGGTGATGATGGGAACTGATGATCAGAACCCGATGTAGTCTGGGGTCCAAGGTATGAAATTGGAGGTTCTGGATGCCATGAAAAGTTTAAACCTAAAACCCATTTGGGGTCCTAGAGGGGTCCTTTGGCAATATAAATATGCCGGTTGTCACCCTGCAGAGGTGTGCGTAACCATGACAACCGCCATTTTGTATGGCAACCCTCTTTAAAATTGAACCCCTTCAGAAATGTACTGTATATGAAATATCTCACTCAATTTTTGAGTTTGGCACTTTATATCTGGTATACAAGGAACCAAGTATTAGGTGCATCTGCACAAAAGACAACATTGACCTTGGCCAAGGTCAAGGTCATCTAAATTGAGGTCGAATATCAAAAATGGTCAAAAAAATGAAATTAAACTTCTTTCAAAGTGTCCCACCATGTAGAATATGAAAGTTTATACCCAAACCTCTTTTGGTGCCCTAGAGGGGTCCTTTGGGTAGAAGAATATGCCAGTTGTCTCCCCGTAGAGGTGTGCACAACCATTACCCACGCGATTTTGCTTACTGACCTCCTGAAATCTCATCCTGTCAGAATAACACATTCTATGTGATATCTCATTTATTTGATAAGATAACCTTTTAATATCAGAATTCCAAGTAGTACTATAGGAAATGTTTCTAGATAAAAGACAATTCTGACCTTAGCCAAGGTCAAGGTCATCTAAATTGAGGTCGAATATCAAAAATGGTCAAAAAAATGAAATTAAACTTCTTTCAAAGTGTCCCACCCTTCAAGCTGGTGATCCACGTTGCGACAAAATTGGACCGATATTCAACCGATTTTTAAAATATTTTCTATGTCCCAAATCGGTCCCATATCGGTCCCAAATCGGTCCCAAATCGGTCCCAAATCGGTCCACTTTTGAAAATGTCGCAACGTGGATCATGTCAACCGATTTTTTCCAGCCGATTTCCAACCGACACATGACTTGTGAGACCAAATTATTCCAAAAGATTTCCAACCGACGATGGTCCGACTAAATTATTAAACCTGTTTAATAATTCTGGACCGATTTTGGACCGACATGGACCGATTTTGGACCGATTTTATTATGTGTATTCTTTTTCAAGGTGATTTCATTCATTTTTGGGAGTAATGGAACGAAAATATTACCAAAAGATGTGAAAATGATTTCTCTTTCACATGATGTATTTTTTAATGCTTTTCAACAAGTATTTTACTATTTTACTTATTATTAATCAGAAAGATTAAATAATATATATCTGTGGTCCTACTGACCATATTTAGACATAAAATATTAAAATATTTGCAAAATTTTCATAATTTAGTTAACCAATTTTTTTTTCATACATTTACTACATATTTCTAGTCTAAAAAACAAGTAAACAGTTGCTTTTCACCTTGACAGTGGATCATCTATATGGGACCGATTCTGGACTGATTCTGGACCGATATCAGCACCAAAGGTTTAATTGGCAAACCGATTCAGGAGCGACAAAAAACCGTCGGTCCTAAAATCGGTTTGCTCCTAGTTTTTTCGTCGGTCTGGAAAATGTCGCAACGTGGATCACCAGCTTTAGAATATGGAGGTTTATACCCAAACCTCTTTTGGTGCTCTAGAGGGGTCTTTTGGGTAGAAGAATATGCCAGTTGTCTCCCTGTAGATGTGTGCACAACCATTACCCTAACTATTTTGCTTACTGTCCTGAAATTTCATCCTTTCAGAATAACACATTCTATGTGATATCTCATTTATTTGATAAGATAATCATTTAATATCAGAGTTCCAAGTAGTACTATAATTATGAGATGTTTCTAGACAAAAGACAATTCTGACCTTGGCCAAGGTCAAGGTCATCTAAATTGATGTTGAATGTCAAATATGGAAAAACAGAAAAGACCTGGAGAAATTCAAAATCTGAATTGCCCATGCCATTTTGTGTCATGCTATCCATTAAATTTGACCAGTTCAGAAAAGCAAACCCTAGAATTGAAACAAAATACTTTGATTACCAGTTCTTTGGCACAAATGTTGTTCAGTGAATAGAATTTACATACAAACAACGATAAGAGGTATAGTTGTCATACCTTCAAACCTTCATAGTCCACAGAAATACGTTTTTATGGGATAAGTGAACGAAATGGCATGGGTCACCATTATGTGCACCTCTAAAGAATGAAAAATGGCATAATACCAAGTCTTAAGGATCCCTACATGATCCCAGTAGAGTATTGGCTATGAAATTTCATCCTTTCGGAATAACACTTTTTATGTGTTATTTCATTTATTTGATAACAATCTTTTAATATCTGAGTTCCAAGTAGTACTATATGGGATGACTCTAGATGAAAGACAGCGGGGGTACCAACTGAAGTTCCATTTTCAAATTCCCTGTGTTTTCCCTGATATTCCCCTGTCCTACGGCAATTTTTCAGCCTCTGCGCAAAGAAAACATTTGGACAACCCAACAACAAAAAGTTGAATCCCTAATATCTTGAGAATCAGGAATATCAGAACCTGGCCAAAAGAAATTCACTGTGTTTTCCCTGTTTTTTGGCAAAATTTCCAAATTCCCTCTGTTTTCCATGTCAGGGAATCTTTTTTGCCATTTTCCCTGTTTTCCCTGTGTGGTTGGTACCCTGGACAACTGTAACCTTCATGATCCCAACAGAAGAACACTTGAGAAGATGTTGAATTCTGATTCTTTTATTGCAGTTTTCGGCATTTGATGTAAATTTGAATGACCTTACCAAAGTCAAATTTGTCATTTGTTCCTGAAATAGCACTACTTTGAACATAGATATTTAATCATTATCTTATAAAATGAATGAAATTTCCCATAAAATATGCAATTCTAAAATGATGAAATTTGAGGTGAGCAAACATAATAGCGTGCGTATTGGTTGTATACACCTCTACAGGGAGACAATTGAGATTTCATTATGCTGAAAAGACCCTTCTACACTACCAAAAGAGGTTTGGGTATAATTTTTCATATTTTAAGAGTAGGACACTCTGAAAGAAGTTTAATTGGACAATCTTTTTGACCGTTTTTTTGTCATTTGACATCAATCTAAATTATATTGACCTTGAGCTTGGCCAAGGTCAGAGTTGTTTTTTGTAGAGGGACATCTCTTATAGTACTACTTGGAACAGATATCAAAAGGGTTTCTTATCAAATAAATGAGATACCACATGAATAGTGTCATTCTGAAAAGATGGAATTTCAGAAGGTCAGTTAATACAATCACTAGGGTAATGGTTGCGAATGTCTCTACAGGTACATAACTGGCATATTCTTCTACCCAAAGGGCCCCTCTAGGGCACCAAAAGAGGTTTCGGTATAAACTTTCATATTCTAAAGGATGGGAAACTTTGAAAGAAGGTTAATTTCACTTTTTTGACCATTTTCGTCATTTGACATTAGTTTAGGTGACCTTGACCTTGGCCAAGGTCAGAATTGTCTTTTATCTAGAAATATCTCCTATAGTACTACTTGGAATTCTGATATTAAAAGGTTATCTTATCAAATAAATGAGATATCACATAGAATGTGTTATTCTGACAGGATGAGATTTCTGGAGGTCAGTAAGCAAAATCGCGTGGGTAATGGTTGCGCACACCTCTACAGGGAGACAACTGGCATATTCTTCTACCCAAAGGACCCCTCTAGGGCACCAAAAGAAGTTTGGGTAGTAACTTTCATATTCTAAAGTGTGGGACACTTTGAAAGAAGTTTAATTTCATTTTTTTGACCATTTTTGATATTCGACCTCAATTTAGATGACCTTGACCTTGGCCAAGGTCAATGTTGTCTTTTGTGCAGATGCACCTAATACTTGGTTCCTTGTATACCAGATATAAAGTGCCAAACTCAAAAATTGAGTGAGATATTTCATATACAGTACATTTCTGAAGGGGTTCAATTTTAATGAGGGTTGCAAAACAAAATGGCGGTTGTCATGGTTACGCACACCTCTACAGGGTGACAACCGGCAAATTTTTATTGCCAAAGGACCCCTCTAGGACCCCAAAAGGGTTTTAGGTTTAAACTTTTTATGGCATCGAGAATCATTAAATAAGCTCTTTTTTGGAGTCTGGACCCCAGACTAATGTGGTTTCTTAGTATCTCTGTAGGTGGAGCCACCATGCTCCTTTTGTTTCTCCATCTGGTGTATGTATTCTATGCAATCTTATGTCCACTGACAGAAATGCTTTTCACTGAAATACTGCCTTGTTTGTACAAATGCTCAGTGGACGCTTCAATTAGCTAGTGTAATATTGCTGCTACCTTCAAACAGTATGTCAATTTTTACTAAATGATATGGGATGACATTGGAGGTCCATTATCAACATAATGAAATTCTTTGCTTTTTCTCTGGATATTGAAAAGACCAAGACTAAAGATCTGAATTTCAGCAAGAAAACACCGAATCTTTTTTTCTGTGACTTGTGAAATTTGAAAACTTATGCATTTTGACATAAACCCCTAGTTAAGATACCGAATGTTTTCAATCGTCCACAGGGAATATGAAAATGAAATCTTAATTTTGTTCTGGGGGTCGTTTTAAAGACAGGATACAAATTTTTGGTAAATAAATTATTTCAAAAAATATTTGACATATACAAATGAAAAATATTGCCAAGTTGGGCTAGAGACAGCGTTTTTTCTTTTGTATATGTAAATATTTTTTTCTGAATATTTTTCGAAAAATTTTGGTAAATATACAAATTCTTTTGTAAATTTACAAATTTTTGGTAAAAAAGTTCCTAGAAATTCCTAGAATTTCGCTGGTAGTTGGCTGGACACATAGGAAATGCTATATCATGTGCCGGAAACCATCTGTAGTTTAATTTACAAATTATTTGTAAAAAAAAGTTCCTATATAACCTCAACACCTATAGATCATGAAAATATTCCAAATAAACCATGCAATGTTTTTGGACCCTCCGAAAGTAGATTTTATAATCAGGTTGTGGATACTACAGAAAAATGGGACATCCTGTAATAACAGGTAATTATGAAAAAGTATAGGGTAAAATCAGTGGCGGATTTTTTTTTAATTTTCTTTTTTTGGTGGGGGGGGGGGGGTTGGACAGGCCTTGCTTTCCCCCCTCCCCCCCCCAAAAAAAAAGGGAAAAAAGGAAAGAGAAAGTAAGAAGAGAAGGAGAGAGCCCTAGTCCCCAGGCCTTTCTTTCACCTCCCTGTCCTTAATTTTCACTCCCAGCCCTTACTTTTCCCTCCCGGCCCTTTCTTTCTGCTCTCAGCCCTTTCTTTCCCCTCCCAGCCCTTACTTCTCCCTCCCGCCCCTTTCTTTTCCCTCCCATTCCTTTCTTTTACCTCCTGGCCCTTTCTTTCCCCTCCCGGCCCCTTCTTTCCCCTGCAGTCCCTTTCCTTCCCCTACTGGCCCTTTCTTTCCCATGCTGGCCCTATGGAAAAAGGAGAAAGGAAGGAAGGAAGGAAGGAAGGGAAGAGAACAGAAGGAAAGAAAGATGTGCCTCCCAGCCCTCTCTTTCAATTCCAAGCCCTTTCTTTCCCCTCCATACCCAGCCAAGGCGCGACGTAACGGTCACATTATGCGACCACACTTTTTTGGTTTGTCTGTTACTCACTATATTGTCACGTAGCGGTTACATTTTATTTCTGGGAGGTTGAGACATAACCAAAACAGTACGTTCTCACGACGTTCTTGTGAGGTTAGGTCAAGGTGAAATTAAAATAGAACGTCATTGTGACATGCTGATTAGGTGAGGTCCAGACCTCACTTAAACAGAACATTGCTGTGACCTCCTGACCAGGGGAGGTCCCAACTTCACCTAAACGGAATGTTTTTGTGATGTTCTGATCACATCAGGTCTTAGCCTTACATAAACAGAATGTTACTGTGACTATCCTATTAGGTTAGGTATCAATCTAACCTAAACAGAATATTATAGTGATATCCTCATTAAGTGAGGTCTCAATCACACCTAAACAGAATGTTATTGTGACATTCTTATGAAGTATCAGCCTCATAAATAACGTTGCAAGAACGTTATTAGAACATCACAATGTAACATCGCAACAGTTGGTTGCAGTGACATAATTGGGAGTTATAAAAAGAATGTCGCTGTAACCTAACAGTGTGACGTAACAAGAATCAATCCAGAATGTTGCTAGAACGTTATTAGAACGTCATATCCTTGGCTGGGTACACAGTGCTTTCCCTCCCAGCCCGTGCTTCCCCTCTCGGCCCTGTGCTTCACCTCCTGGCCCTGTACTTCCCATCCTGGCCCTGTGCTTCCCCTACTGGCCCAGTGCTTGGAACCCCTCCTGCCCCTTGGTTTCCCTCCAAACCCTTTGCTTCCTTTTCCGAGCCTGCGCATCCTCCCCCTTAAAGTCACATAAGTACTCCACAATGCCTCAGGTTGCATGAATGAGAGGTTAACTTTTCCAAATTTTTCTGGAGGTGGCCTCCCATCCCCCCCCCCCCCAAAAAAAAAAAAAATGGGAGAGAAAATCCCTCCTATACCCTCCTTTGCAACATATACACTCCCACATATTACTATCATTCTCTGGCAAAATTCATATGCAAATTAAAAATATTAGGGAAAAAAACTGTCATCCCTTAAGATCACATAAGTACCTTACAATGCCTCAGATTGCATGAATGAAACGTTAATACAATGCCTCAGATTGCATGAATGAAACGTTAATTTAAATAGGCTTGACTCTTATTGATTAGGTACACATAAAACAATATATATACCTCAAGGCTTATATCGTGCATGTCAGGCTAATATCGCGCATTTATAATGCCTAATATCGCACATTTATCATAGAATCAGAAGTAATTGAAGGTAAAAATACAAATCTCACAAAAAGTATTGTTTTTAGGGACTCAGCGGTATTATATATTATTATTTTAAGGATAGACACCAGTGATTGAAGGCCAATTCAGGAAAACATCAATAGCTCTCTTACCAATGCTCTGATCCTAACGTGCTATACATCAAAGAAAAGGTCTGATTTTTCTCTATCCATTGATATAAGTTAAACGTTTCCAGTTGGTAGAACGTAGCACAAAGATATCAGTAATTATTAGAATTATTAGAATCTCTTAAATGGCATAAATAAATTATCGGGGGTTGTGTCGATCTTCTGGTCGTACTGCCTGCAAACCCCAATCCACATACATGTTATGCAGCATGCAGCATGCACACAATACCCTTAAGACCGCATAGGTTGCGCTCATAAATAGCTTGATTTCCCCGGGGTTTCCTTGGATTTCCTTTCAGATTTTCTCAATTTCCCTTTAATCAAAGATATTCAAAGGTCTATCAATGTTTGACAACTTAAATGATAGAAATATGGTTTGTAGAATTCAATAGAGTATCAAATCAGCTTAAAAACAATATATTGGTCGTTTTTGTAGGTTGTATACTTTACAAATTGTTGTACTTATGGAACTTATGGAAAAACTGCCTTTTTCCCGGGGGGCTATGGCCGGATTGGGGAGTTCACTCTCAGGCGGATGCGGCCGGATTGGAGTCTAAAGAGTTGTATCTAAGAAATAATGGTGTACCTTGTCTTTATCCTTACCCAGCGGGTGGAATGACATTATAATAACGTTGTAGCAACGTTCTGGTTTGGTCCTTGTTACATTACATTGTAACGTTGTGGCAACGTTATTTTGATGCCTCCCAATAACGTTGCTGCAACCAACTGTTGCAACGTTATATTGTGACATTCTGCTAACGTTCTTGCCACATTATTATGAGGTTAATATTGGGACTTAACCCAATAAGAATGTCATAATAAAATTCAGTTTAGGTGTGGTTGAGACCTGACTAAAATTGAATGTCACAATAACATTCTGTTAAGGTTATGTTGACACCTGACCTAATAAGATAGTCATAGTTACGTTTTGTTTAGGTAAGGTCTCGACCTCACCTAATCAGAATGTCACAATAATGTTCTGTTTGAATTTGGTCTTGACATTACTTCATTAGAACGTTATGATGACATTCCTTTTTGGTAAGGTCCCAACCTCTCAGAAAAATAACGTAATGGTTACTTGCTTTTTTAGTAGGAAACAGACGAACCAAAATTGTATGGTTGCATAAGGTGACCGTTACGTCGCCCTCTGGCTGGGTCAAGATCTGATGTTTCATAATTATCATTAGGCCCCAAAATTAAATTCTTGTGTTCAGATTTCATACCTAACAAAAAATAGGGTTGATAGGTCAAACTTTTTTATTTTTGAATATTTTGTTAACGGTAACAATAGACAAAGGCAGTCTGAAGAATTAAAAACTTCATTGATTCACTTTCTGCAATGATTCATGACATCTGTTATGCATATTTTGATAATATGTGAGGGATTTACTGTCCATGTACTTGTTTTAGTCTCATTTCAATGATTCAAGACATTTTTTGAAAAACTTCCAAGGTTTGGGGCAAAATAGGGTAGAGGCCGGCAGGGGTGGGGAGAGGCCAGGGATAAGTGATAGGACTTCTCTCAGAGGGCTGAGGCCGGCAGGGGTGTGGAGAGGCCAGGGGGGAGTGATATGACTTCCCTCAGAGGGCTGAGGCTGGCAGGGGTGTGGAGAGGCCAGGGATGAGTGATAGGACTTCCCTCAGAGGGCTGAGGCCGGCAGAGGTGCGGGGAGGCCAGGGGTGAGTGACAGGACTTCCCTCAGAGGGCTGAGGCCGGCAGAGGTGTGGGGAGGCCAGGAGTGAGTGACACGACTTCCTACAAAAGGCTGAGGCCAGCAGGGGTGAGTGATATGAAGACCCATAAAGGCCTTTTAGAAGACCCATAAAGGCCTTTAGGAGGTGTGCAGTGGTTGTATTATAGGGGGTAAATCATCATTTGGGACTGGACTTTGGGTGGTCTTTTAGTGAGACCCTCACTAAGAGACCGGTCCTATAAGTGAAGCTAAATTAAACATGAAATAAAGTGAAATAGTCTAGTCTGACCAAAGAGTAGTCTTTGAGAGAGGTGGTCTCATTATTGAAGTGGTCTTTAAATGGGTCTCTACTGTATATACTTTCTGGAAAACAGGAATGGGTTTTCCCCTCCCCTTCGGATCATCCCCCTGGGTGACATAGATTGAGCTTCTGAAGAATTCACCAGCAAGGTACTCGACAATTTCAGCTGTAAGCCAGTGCCATTTCTCAAACTCCCGGCTGGGAGGCCACAACATACGGGGGCCATTTCTTGGCCTGATGACACATTGAGCCCTACATTGTCTCCTTCCTATACCCTGTCTAAGGCATTTGGGATGTCTCAAAGCACTGGGGCGGAGCCAGAATCGCAGTGGCATGCTCCTAGAAAACTGACCGACGGGAAGCTTCACCATGCTAATAAATTAAAAAAGCATACCCAGTACAACATTTGCAGATTCTGTATGAAATAACTTGACATAAGAAAGTAGAAATATGACACCTTATATGTACATATTTTCATGAGAAAAAGTGAAAAAACAAATACGTCTAAAAATGGTCCTAATCATCTCAGAACGCAAAAAAAAAAATTAGGCATATCACTAACGTCTCCGCCGATCCGCCAAATGACGTTTTGGCACCCAAAGGTCAATATTTCCCGCCCCAAAAAATTTACCATTGCTCATCGCACCATCTGTTAATTTTGGCGTTTACCAACGATTTTTCCATTTGTAAATATTTACAAAAAATATGTAAATTTGGGGCATTTCTCTCTAGCCCGACCGTAATTTTTGTATCCTGTCTTTAGTCCAACTTTTGCTTTTGCAAAGGGTTTTTTTCTATGGTAAATTTACAAATATTTTGTATCCTGTCTTTAAAACAACCCCCTGGCTATGTGTTTTTGATATATTGAAGACAATTTTGAGAATGTATTGAAAAACGTCACTTGAATTTGAATTCTTGCTGTATAGGTCCAAGCATCTTTAAATATTTTCAATTTCAATAGCGATTGCGATGTTCCTAGGTGAGTCGGGGTTTCTGATCTCTATGACAATGGGACGTTGGTTTTTTTTTGGTCCTGAGCCAAACGAAGAGTTCAAGCAAGAAACTGAGGTGTAAGATTAAGAGTCATGCCTCATGCACGAGGGGGGGGGGACGAGTGCGACAGTCGGGGAATCAGGATTCTCAGAGATTGAGGGAGGAGGGTTTGTCAGGCCTGTGTTCCAGACATTGGTGGAAGTAAAAGAGGGGGGTGTGCTGCCCGGTCTGGTCTTCCACAGGAGTCGGGTCATTGCTTGCAGTGACGGGCCGTCTGCTCACTTTTTCGGTCTTTCGTACCTGGCCAGTCTTTCGGTCTCGGGTTGGTCCTCAGGCTGATTCAGGCTTCCATACCATCTTCGATCTCCCAGATCACTACCCAATTTTACTGATAACTTGATAACTTATGTCACTTACTTGAGGTCGGCTGGTTTATTTACTTCTAATAGGGCATATCATTGACTTAGGCCCATTCGAGGGCTAGGTTACTTAAAGAAGAGATGTGTGATCACAGTGAGTACCAAGAAGGGACTGTTTATTTCGGGCCTCTCCTTTTTATACTCTATTACATGATTCTGAGTGGTCATTTCAGTCACGTGACTATTCTGATGTCATATCCGGTTACAATATGTTTTCATACTTTTCTGCTTTCCTGTATGACTCGATATGCTTTCAGACCTGATTTGTACCTTACATCTTTACTATTGCTTTGACATTTGTTACACTATTCTAGTTCAAACCTCACAGACAGGTGAATCAACAATTCATCACACGATCATGCGGAAAAGGTATAAAGGAGGATTATGTTATGTTTAACATTTGTTATTGATTTATTGAACTATAGCGTTTAAGGTTAACCAAACCAAACCTACTTTGAAGATGCAAGGTTCAGGTGATATTTTAGATACTTCGTACCAATGTGAGATGCTATGTGAGATTATGAGAAACCATGGTTTTGTTCCATGATGCTGCAGATATCCACTAGTAGACTGCTTTTAATTGTGGATCCAATACCACTGCAGGAAAATAATATAAAAAAAGTGAGTATCAAATCATTTATATTGAAGTTAAAGACAGTGGAGGACTGCTAACTCTTTCATCCAAATACCTGAAATGATATAAAACAATTATAGTTTGTTTGTTGCAGCAATTGCTTTTTCAATTTGCTCTTTCATGACAACACTCTTCTTATTATTTCAGTTAACGATGGTAGAAGCTCCATAGGAAGTTCAAGCTGATCTATTCCTACACTAAACTTTCCTTGGAGATTATCATAGATATTGCAAGGCGTGGTCGGTCTTTATGATTGTTACTATAAAGCCTGGTCCCCACTTGGGCGACTAGATTTCCTTGGTCGGCGGACGACTAAGGTTGTTAGTAGCCCGGCGACCAACTCTTCACTGGCGCCCTGATGTCTGGCGACAAACCACTAGTCGCCCTGGGTTTGGGGCAAAATATTTGACATGTTTAATATCGTTCTATGCCTGCCGGTGAAAAGTTAATCGTCGGGCGAATAACTAAAGTTTTGTCTCGTCGTCCGGCGACTAACTACAAGAGCGTCCCAACGTGGCGATTAACCTTTTTTTCCACAAGCCACTTAGTTAGTCGCCCGAAGACGTACTAATTCCCTAGTCATCCGGCTACTAAAGTTATTCGCTGTCGTTAGTCGGCCAAGTGGGGACGCGGCATTAAGGTCCATCGTGACTTGCAGTTGTTTTCCATATCAGACATTCAGGGTGCACGTGCATTAACTCACATGGGCCTGTGCGTATGATAAACATTGCAAGTTAAGACAATACAATACAATTACAATACCACTTTCTACAATATCCTTTTTAAATGCATTATGGTAGCGTATACAGCATAGCATCTCCTCTATCCTTCCCCTTTGTGAGACTGAACCTATGTTTCCTAACAAATAACAAAACATCGCCAAAATATTAATCATAATATTGCACCGTTTAAACTGATAAGGATTGAATTCAGGTCAGTAAGATGTCACACTTTGTCCTGATATCAGTTCGAGATCACAAGACAGGGAGGAGGTGGCCTATATATAAAACCAGTAGTCTTATATTGGCTACTAACCTATCTGGATACTACATGGAAAGCACAGGATTAATTGACTTTCACCTGATACGGATTGCTAGAATGAGTATACATTCCACGATATTCTATATAAACCAACAAGGTTATCCTAGAAGTGGTTTCAATACAGGTAACATAACCCTTCGTTTTCTGTGAGAATGGTATGCACCGTCGCCGGCGACTCGAACCCAGACCCTGCAGACCTGTGTTCCGCCTGAGGCCCCCTTCGCCCTACACCATGTACGTGGAGGCTGAGGAGGAGGAGGAGGGGGAGGGCCAGGAGGGGGTCCTTCACAGCCCCTACAGCCCTGTCCAGGTCCCTGAGGCCACCTCCCTGTCCCAGCTGGTGACAGACAGGGCCGGCCAACATGCCGACAAGGTGGCACTGGTAAGTGAACTTACTATTATTAAGCAACTAGTGATGTAGTGACTAAAAGCTTAGGCAGAAGCAGGTCAGAAAGGAAGAGTGTTATTTTTTATTAAACCAAAAATCTCTCATCTTACGCATTTAACCTAGTCGTTGTCAAAGTAAATTCTACTAAGATCGTTCAACTTAGAAACAATAAAGCCTTTCTAATTAATTGTCATAATTAACTCTTTGCTTGTATCTAAACCCCTCTTCTTATTCATGTATACTCAATCAAGTCGAAACAATCAAATTGCAATTGTATGGCACCCATCAAAAAGTTTTATATGATCATAATAGTGTTAAGCCCTAATAAAGGGATACGAAAACACATAACTTGCTTGAAATTTTGGTTACTTTTGCTACAGTAGTGTCTAAGATTGATTTTGTGTCACCCTGTTGACACTCTGTTTTGGTTATCGTATAATAGACTATCATGGTAGCGATATACCAAGCCAATATTTCTTATCTAAGTATGTCACCCTTATTGACGGTGCAAAGCCCTCATCTTATCGGAGTGTGAACACCTCTCAGTCTAAGACAATTGTTTTGTAAAAAAACTGTCTGAGAAATTGATGTACAGCATACTGCATCATAGGGTAATAACTTTAAATGGTGCAATTTCCTCTACGATGCTAATCACATTGATTAGAGATTAGAGATCTTTCCCCAAAAATAATAGAAACCGCTTTTTCTCCAAAAGAACTAGATGCTTTACTGTTCTATGGAGGAGGATTGTCTTGCTTTGAATTTAGATGCGGTAAAAACTGCCATATTTTCATCCAACTCATGACAATTTATTTTCTACTCATATCTCTAATTACACTCTTCCATGGCACTAGTACCCTGAGCTCCCTTTGTACTTTTCTCAAGGAGGTGGCAAATTGGGAAATTGTTTCAAACTGTATGTTTTAATAGCTTGTTGCATTTCTAGATTGATGCAAGTACTCAGAAAGAGATGACATATTTGGAGTTGGTGACGTCAGTGCGTCACGTAAGGTGTGGGTTGTACAAACATGGCGTTCTGAAGGGGGACGTGGTCCTGCTACTCCTCCCTAACTGTATGGAGTACCCGGTCATATTCCACGCCATCATCTCCCTGGGAGGTGTGGTCACAGCGTGCTCTCCACTAACACCCCCTGGTAAGTACAGAAATGAAATAAGAAAATAGGTAGCAGAGCAATTTACCACATATACACACTATCTAATTTCTCTCCATCATTTGAACGACCTGAGGCCTCACACTTTTTCACCATTTCTTCCACTTAAACTCTTTTTCTAAATATTCCACATACACGCCATCCCACATCCACCATGGACAACGAAAATCCAATATTACTACAACTATTACAATTCCTTCCTCAAATCTACCACCCACCAACCCTACTTCATGTCATAATTGTACCATTTTATCAAAATTATTCACTTTCTTTCTTTAATATTATATTAATATGACACATTAATCATAAAAGTGAAATAACTATCAATGATTTTTTATCGAACTAGCGCGTCGGGTCTTTTCCTTTTACATGTAGTGTAGTAATAATCGAATACACCCTATGCCAAAATCTGATAAAATACACAGAAGTTATTCCTAACAAAATAAATGACACAAATGTATTTACAAACAAATTAAAATATAACATAATTGTGAAGTAAAATCGGATCAGTCATATTGCAGGTAAAATTGTCAGTGAACAGTATACTGTTACAAAAGAAATCAGTTTTTGTAAATCATCGAGGCAAGTGGTCAAATATCGAAATTATGCTAATTATTTTCTAGAGGAGGTGTGTGAGCAGATTAAGGCTAGCCGAGCCCGTCACGTCTTCACCACACCAGAACTCGTACCTGTGATAAGGGACGCCACTCCCGTGGACTACCCAATGAAGGTAAGTGGTAGAGGAAATGATATCTGAGATCCATGTGTAAGTGTAATTTTGATAACATATTTCATAGTTTTTTTCCATTGGTAATCTCTTATGTTCAGAAGATAGAACAGAGTTAAAGCAAAAGATTCCTGATGTTCCACCTGATGCATAACCCATTTTAAGAAATATGATATATTTATTATATTTTTATAATATAATATAATTATGTGTACATATGTGACCCGTTTTGGCGAATTGAGTCGGATGTCGCACCGGGTCGATTTTTAGAGACCTATCCCATCAGAAAATACAGATTCTTAGCTTTAAAACGAGGTGTAACAAGCGACATCCGACTCATTGCCTCATCCGACCCAATTTGCCAAAATGGGTCACATATATTATATACACATAATGAAATTTAATTTGAAATACTGGCAAAACATTTTTAACTGGTATCATTTGATTCATGAGAAGTTCGTCTATCATTGCCAATTGACTTGATCCATGAGGTTGTCTGATGATTTTGATGCTGTTGGTACTTTTTGTGTTTTTGATATTTTTGGTACCTTGATACTTTGGTACATTTTCTGATTTTGGTATTTTCTGTAGTTTTAGTCACAAATATCCATCTCATGTAAAATTAAATCCTATCTGACGGTGCAAGGTAAATAGTCTAAAAATGTATATAAAAATCCAAGAAATTGTCCTTAGTAGAATCATTTGTTATTTATCTCCGCACAGAAGGCCTTTGTAATTGGTACGTCAGCAGGCTGTGTGTCCTACTCCTCCCTGATTCAGGATGACGCCTCAGAGTACCCGGTCGTCTTCTTCAATGTTCGGAGAGACCTGTGCCTTCTGCCCTACAGTAGTGGGACAGCGGGTTGTACCCGGCCCGTCACACTCACCCACCACAACATGGTCTCACAACTCTGCCAACTAATGTGAGTTAATTGTACAAAATGAAAAAAAAAACTCTATAAGAATTTTCTATAATCTCTATATCAACCATAATAGATATGGCAAGATAGATTGACTCACAGATATATCAGGAAAATAATAATAATTAAGTAAATAAATAACTGAGTTTTAAAGGTTTTTGATTTCAACTGACAGCATTTATCATCCTCCTCTTTGTCAGTTTCTATCTCCAATCATTTATATATGTGTAAATATTTATCTACATCAATATGTCATATCAACTCTAAATTGGGAGCTTGCATGCTATGATCTTGTTGCCCCCTGGTGGATACTGTATGCACTACTTAAACTACATATCATTTACAATAGCTATGTTGTGTTTCTGCTGCATGTTCTCAGCATCTTCAGCATTAATTGTCAGTTTAGATATAAAATTACCATTATATGTTCACCCAACTCTTATCACCATTTCAATGTACTACTAACCGTGAAGTTACAAGTAGGCCTATCACTGTACCTTGAAGGGGTAATTTTTCCTCCAGCTAAAAATTTGAATTAGTTTACGTTGACAGCAACTACGTCTTGTTTTGAAAGATGAATCAAATTGGTACTTCTTTCTCCACAGGCATCCTGATGTGAAGTTTCTTTCTACGTCAGACGTCCTTGTGAATGTCCTGAGTATGTCTCACCCTTTTGTGATCATTGTATACCTGAATGTGGCCCTTATAACTGGCTGTACCACTGTCCTCGTACAACCCCGACAAACTGACTTCTTTATAAAGACCGTCCTACGGTATAAGGTAAGACAAGAGTGTATTGTATTGCAAATTGTTTGATACTCACAATTTGTGCCTATGGGTCAAAAATAGTGAACAATCTACGATCGGTTATTCTTTTCTTCTCTCCGCAGAGCCAGCTACACTGAATGTGTGTTTATTTCTGGTTTCAGTATGCTGATTTCATATGATCAGAACTTTTTATAAGTTGACGCTTAAACAGATTCACGAATTGCAAAAAAAACTTTTTCAACATATTCTGACTATTTTCCTCACGAGCGAGTGATTTCTGAAAGATATTGCTTAATGATTTCATTCAACTACCTCAAATCTAATCAATGATAGATCGTTCCAGTTGTAATTTGTCTTAACAAATCAAATCCTGTTAAAAACTATGGTAGACCCAAGACACGAGGGAAATAGATTGAGTCATTCATCTTTAGAAGCCCACACTACTTAAATGGGACCATACTACTAACTCAGACCATTCTTTTAATCCTTAGCCCACAGTGCTTCACCTGATCCCTCCCATCATAGATGGCCTCCTCCAGGTGTCTGAGGCCCGGGCGGTGTTAGGGTCTGTTAGGACTGTCACTAATACAGCGGCCGGTCTGTGCCCTCAGGCCGAGGGGTGACTCAGGGGGCTACTCCCTCAGGGGGCTTCTGTCAGACAGAGTAAGTCGTTTTCTTCTTTCTTTTTCTCTTTTTTTTATTGTATTTTTATACAGGCTGAGTTCACTTTATTAAATGTTCTTCCACTGCAGTCCTGTGGACCCTTTGGGCAATACAATTCGTAACTGTAGTTCTCCTTTGCATATCTTATATTTTGTGGCAAATGTATATTTCAACCTCCAGAAATAGATAGGTGAGGCATGATATAGCTTACTATTAAACATAATAATTACTAAGGGTGACATAAAGGTTACGTTCTGCAATGGTGACAGGACACTTACCCCCTAGACACTTAACCCCCAGACACTTAGCCCCTGGACACTTACCCCTTAGGACACTTACCCTCTAAGATACTTACCCCTAACCTTGTTGGATATACAGAACATTAATGACTTAACCTGCAAATGCTATCTTGATGAGAAGTAGATAGGCAGGGTTAATTACCTGAGGGAAAAGCATAGCTAGGGGATGGGAAGGGGGAGAATTGTTGGGTGGAGAGAGGGAGAAGGAATGGATAGGAAGGCAGATAGGGAAGGGGTAGGGTGACAGATGAGGATGGTAACTGGAGAACTCGGTCCACTGGAGAACTTTGTCCAATGATGTTTTGACACTTCCTCATCCACAAACTGTTGAGAAGGGACAGGTTAGCCTTTTAGGTATGAACACTAGATATTTATTAGAAGAGAGGGATATTTATTTAGTTAACTTTCCATTAGAAAGACCGTTCCAGCCTCAGTGGACCAAGTTCTTACCACATAATCTCCTCTACATTATAGGCCAAGGGGGTGAGGGCGGGGCGGGCAGGGGGGGGGGGGGGGGTGTAAGTGTCCTAGGGGCTAAGTGTCCTAGGGGGGTAAGTGTCCAAGGGGTAAGTGTCCAAGGGAGTAAATGTTCAGGTAAGTGTCTCGGGGGTGAGTGTCTGGGGGGTATATGTTCTAGAACTTTCTGCAACATTATTAGTATGTTCTTTAATGTCATATATATCTTTGTAATACTTTTAGATGGTTGTGAATTCAATAGATTGCTAGAAATATAGAACTTTAAGTCACTTAGTTTGCTCTATACCAATATTGTAATGTACAAATGACAATTTGATTAGCCATTTTTGTTAGGTGAATTCCATCATGTTATGACTTGTGCTCCTTCGACTTTTTCAGTGTACGGTATGATGGAGTGTTGTAATGTGTCCATCGCCCCTGTTGGTAACACCATGGCAGGAACAGTGGGTCAGTTACTGCCCAATATCTCCTGCAAGGTAAGCTTGCCTCTATTGACAAAGGGGTATATTTATTTCCCTATTATGAAGAAAAATGTTTAAGGGACAATAATTTTGGTGATCCTGGTAGAGACCTTTGACGAGCACTAGTCATCATACCCTGTAGATCTATATTCTATGAAAAACAGCTTGTTTACAGCACTGTAAATGTTTTTTTTGTGGGTGAAAAATGGCTTAACAGTTTACCCACCGATCACTGTTACAATCGCTATTAATATTGTGCAACCACCAACTGATGATCCTTCTTCGCTTATAATCTCAGGATTATTTGTAAGTAGACATCTAGTCCTTATACCTGTTTTTAGAACGAAAATCAGTTCAGAAGACCAGTTAGATTCATCTTTCAGAAGCTGCAGGACCGATTGCAGGGTAGCCTTGCAACATAGATGTTATACAACGTGCCACAGGTTACTGACGTTTCTATATTTCAGGTTGTAGATTGAAAAAGAAATAGAGGACGGCCACTTGTGTGGGCCTGGGGAGTGCAGAGAGCTGTGGGTGTGGGGCCCTCAACTCTGACAGACCAGTACCTAGTGGCCTGTTGCACAATGACTGATTGTAAAAGTGACAACTTTAAGAACACTTTAAGCACATATGGTTAACAGTAATATCTAAGTTACAATATCTCTCCTGTGTCATCAATAACTTCTTTTCAGCTGGATCAAATTGAATTCTAAATATTGTAAAGATTACAGCTGATTCACAGCATTTTAGGATGGCTTCCTAGGAACAAGTTGACAAGGAACATTTTCGTTGTTTACCTAATGATCACTGTCACAGTCTCCATTGTGCAATTGGCCACAGGTCAGCCCCGGGTACATGGACCCTGACTCTGACACACCGTTACCCTGGGACCACCAGCTGATTCCTCTCTCTATATTTCAGGTGGTAGACTTAGAGGACGGCCACCTGTGTGGGCCTGGAGAGTGTGGGGAGCTGTGGGTGCAGGGCCCTCAGGTCAGTCCCGGGTACATGGATCCTGACTCTAACACACCGTTACCCTGGGACCACCAGCTGATTCCTCTCTCTATATTTCAGGTGGTAGACTTAGAGGACAGCCACCTGTGCGGGCCTGGAGAGTGTGGGGAGCTGTGGGTGCGGGGCCCTCAGGTCAGCCCCAGGTACATGGACCCTGACTCCGACACACTGCTACTAAGGGACCACCAGCTGATTCCTCTCTCTATATTTCAGGTGGTAGACTTAGAGGACGGCCACCTGTGTGGGCCTGGAGAGTGTGGGGAGCTGTGGGTGCGTGGCCCTCAGGTCAGTCCTGGGTACATGGACCCTGACTCTGATACACTGCTACTAAGGGACCACCAGAACTGGTTTCAAACAGGTCAGAAAATTAACCATATTGATATTGGATTAATGCCAATAATGCTTTGAATGCTTTCTTAACAGCTCAAAGGTTGTATTGCTTCATTTAACATTCATCAAGTTTATATAACAGTGCTAGATATGAAACATATCATTCATGTATTTATTATATTTTTGGACCTGTCAGTTGTTATATATAAATGGTTACCTTTACTCCTTTACTCAAATAAGATTATGAATTCTGTATAATTTGAAACGTAGGTTCTAGAGTGAACGTAGGAGTCTTCTCGGTACCACAAAAATCTAGGTTCTAAAACCCTACTAAAGTGAGCTAATAGTATCTCTCCTGTGTCATTACATACACACGGTCATCATAGTTACATGGCTTTTTAACCTTTCAGGAGACATATTTCGTTATGACAGTGTTGGCAACTTATACTTTGTTGATTGTGTAAAGGATATCATTAAGTATGGTGGACTACAGGTGGGTGGAGAACTTGTGCATCTTTTTCACAAAATTAATATATATACGAGTTTTACACAATCCCGGAATTTGTGGGAGACATGATGCTTCGCCCAATTGAAGTAAGAGAAATCTGTCACAGTTGAAATAATACGAATACAAGATCATTTCTTTTTCAAACAAACCTATAGTTTGTTGTACACAGCTGACACAAGCCAGCAAATGTGAATGTGTGTCAATGTAGCAGAAAAATCACTGAGGACAATTTCTGCTCCAAGATTGTCTTATATTTATCAAATCGTTACCATAGCCATTTTTGATCTTATATGGTATATAAAGGCTGCGGTTAATATGTATTGTCCACAAATCTTTGTTAATTTTGTTGTTGTGAAAAGTTAACCTCTTTTTCGCTTTCATGTAATTTGTTAAAATGTTATTGTTGGCTGCTGATAACTTGGAATCGATTGCATATATTGAGAGCTGGATAGCAACAAAAACTAGCCATTGGATAGATTGTATTTTATCCAGGATGAATACAAGTATTAGAAAATAAGAACCATCATCATTCCCTTGTTCCCAGACAAGCAGCTACATAACAAGCACATTCTGTGACTGTGCTTTTTTGGTTTGTCTGTAACCTGCCCAATTTTCACGTAACAGTTACGTTATTTTGGGTAAGTTGAGACTTACTAAAAGAGAATGTTATAATAACATTATATTTAAGTGAAGTTTAAACCTTACTTATAAAGAATGTTATAATAACATTATGTTTTAGTGAAGTTTAAACCTTACTTATAAAGAATGTTATGATAATGTAGTTATGATGTAATAACATTACAAGAATATTACAATATCTTCGCAGTGTCACGTCGCAATGTTAGGTACTAAAGATGTTTTTAGGTGCCATCAAAATAATGTAACAAGAACCAAACCAGAGCAAAATAGAATGTTATTAAAACGTTATGATAACGTTATATTCTTGCTTGGGTTCACCCCCTGCAGGTACCGCCCTCGGAACTGGAGGCAGTGTTACGGCGCCACCCGGCGGTACAGGAAGCGGTGGTGGTCGGGGTGCCTGATGAGGTGGTCGGGGAACTGCCCAAGGCCTTCGTGGTCAGGACAACAGGGCTCCAGGTCACTGAGAGGGAGCTGGTCGATTTTGTTGAAGGTAAGGGTGAGAATGTACTATGTAGAAAGTAGGAGGGGTTGAGAAGGGACGCTTTACGAAAGGTAAAGGGGAGGGAACTGATAATTAATAAGTGACAATTTGTAAAAGGTAAGGGGGACTTATCGTTGTTGAATGTCATGATTCAGATGTTTGTTTATCTATTTAAAGTTGCATACATACTTATCATTTACACATGCTATTGTGACGTTCTCTGGTAAGTCGGGGTTGCCGATTCTTACAGCAGAGGAACGTGGGGATTGTTCGGGTCTCGGGGCGGACGGGGAATCCGGGCCAAGAACCGAGATGTGTTTTTAGAGTCGTGCCTCGCGCACGAGGGGGGCTGAGTGAATCGGTCGGGAATCGGTGCTCGATGTCAAA
This sequence comes from Lepidonotus clava, assembly GCA_936440205.1. NCBI lineage: Eukaryota > Metazoa > Annelida > Polychaeta > Phyllodocida > Polynoidae > Lepidonotus > Lepidonotus clava. The sequence goes on along the minus strand of OW387149.1, from coordinate 27,282,682 downwards.
CGGAGGACTGCGGGGAAGGGAAATTATGGTAGGGGTACGGGGAGGCCGTGCTTCGTCTCGCTCTATCTTCCAGACCGGCATTCACCTCGCCAGGGCGGTCCACCTCGGGTTCCGATCCGCGGGGCCGTCGGGCCGACGGTCGCCTATTGTTTGGTAGCGTGGGGCCGAGCCTTCCACGCCCTCGTCCCCGCGGACTCCAGGTTTCCGTTCCTCTCTCCATGCCTTCGTGCCATGCTGCGCCTACACTTCCGGGACGGTTTCGGGCCTTCGCGCCCTACCTCGGTCCTCCGTTCCCCGTTCCCGTTCCTCGGGCCATCGGGCCCCCGTCCTAACTTTCGCCTATTTATCTCGAACTTCGACTATTTTACTCTAACTTCTGGTTAATTAACTCGTATCGGCTCATCTCAGCGGTTGTTCAAGGGAAGAAGACACGTCTGGACACAAGGAGAACTGTTAAAGAACTCTGTTTATTCGGGCCTCACCGCCCCTTTATATACCTTAGAGGTCAGCCCTGATTGGCTGCTTTCGGTCACATGATCTACAACTGACGTCACTTCCGGTTTACATTCTCGTTTCCGGTTTACATATTACTTCCGGTTTACATCTTTCCGGGTCTCGTTCCTTTACATATTCGTTCCTTTACACTTTCGTTCCTTTACATATTCGTTCCTTTACACTTTCGTTCCTTTACATATTCGTTCCTTTACACTTTCGTTCCTTTACATATTCGGGCCTCTTTTTCGGGCTTTTTACACTTTCATTCCTTTTACATATTTCGTTCTTTTACACTTTCATTCCTTTTACGAACATATATACCTTTTGTCATATTACCTTATTTTCTCTTATTTTGATCTCTACATATTTGGATGAATAGGCATTCATCACACTATCCTGAATGATGAAATCCACCATACTAGTAGATGGCTTTCCCCAAACATCATAACAAATGTCCCTACACAAATTAAGTTTGCATTAATTCTAGCGATTATCATATAATTTTGATAATCATACTAATGGCAATGTTTTTATCCTAGTTCACGTGGCCCCCCAGAAGAGACTCCGTGGGGGTGTAGAGTTTATTAGTCACATCCCCAAACTGGGCGCTAACAAGATAAACCGACACGAGTTCAGACAACTGGAGAGGACCCGACAGAAGAGGAGGATGGAGGAGGTCCGTATGGGACAGGAGGCTCCCTTACAGAGGTTAACTTTGGGCGGTCCATCTGTGGGACTGCGTCACAGGGAAACAGACCTTCTTAACAATGATATTGGGATAAGTCCCGCAGTCAAGAGACAGAAGACGGATACATAGTAGGTTCTACTGTATCAACAAAAAACAACCCACCACAAATGATGATACGAACCTTAGTCCGGGGATACAGGATTTTGAAAACTCGGAGGTGGACACGTAAAGGCCACGCATGGGCAGATACGGGGGGGGGGGGGGTAAATTTCGGTAAATTTTGTGTTTTTAGTGTAAAACTTGGCCTTTTAGTGTTAAACTTGGCCAAAAAGTAATTACGGAAAATTGTTTCTAATAACGCAACCCCTCCTTTTCAAAATCTTGGATCAGACAGCGCAAAGTCCTTAAATATCATGTATTTGAGTGCAGACTCACAGAACTTGAATTTACTCTTTTGTGTGTAGTTTGGGTTCTACCCAATATATGAAAAAGGAGGACGGGTGTGTGTGGACTGGGACCACTCCACTTTATGTACCCCTGGAATCTTCCCATGCATCAATCAGTTCTAGGTTCTAATTTCTTGGGACGGTTGGTGCATTTTGTACCACAAAGACACTAAATGGGGGTGTAACGTTAGGCATATTATCAACATCACTGAAATAAAGACCACCAGTGCCAACCGAAATGATTTCAACTTTTCCATTTCTTTCCTCCCCTTTCTTTGTTTATCATCTCATACTGTTTCTCTCATTCCAAAATAACAAAACAGTGAAACATTGAAAAGCATAAAAGGCAGGTACATATATATCTCCGCAAAGGGATTCATCACATTTGACATGGGGATTACGTAATCCTCTCAAAACAGGGGATGGATTTTCTGGGTCAATGAAAGGAAAACATGGAATGGCATAATATAAGTCGTCTTTTGCCACTGAAGTGATGGATATGAGAGTGAGATCACAAAATGAATTATATGATGCTATTCACTGTTTCCATGTGTGCATTTTATGGAATATTCATTTAAAGTAATTATGTATATGGGGGGGATGTTACAGAATCAAATAAAATGCAGGGTGAAATGGTTATTTCAGGTTATTTTAATTGTCATTAATGGAGAGAAAAAAGGGGAGGAAAAGAAGAAGTGGAAAGGGAAACAATGAAGCAGTGTATTGGTAAAAAGCAACTAACACTTTATACCCTAGTTCCCTACGCCCCCCCCCCCCCCCCCGGCCTACCCCTGAACCTACTCATAACCATAACCTGCTTACCTAAAAACTGTCTCTAACCATGCATCTGTTTGTATATCTCATCGGGGTAAATGTTTATCAACTATGCCAAGGGGGTAGTGGTGAATAAATAAGCAAAACAAACATTTAAAAACCCATTTATACCTTTTTATTTTATTTGAAAATACATTATCATGGTCCTGTGTTGGTAGCATGTTTTTCAGTACCAGCAACACTGGGTGCCTGTGCAATTAAATTAGACAAATTATATAACATTATCTTACACCAGAGCAACATATTCTATTTTCATTTCTTTTTTATTTTATTGAGCAATGCCATCTCGTTCTATGAACGCTTTTCAGACAGTAGGTTTGTTAGTAACAAATATGTGTTAGTATACACTATAATGAATAATGATGATAGATGAGAGTTTCACATGTTCATGTTATTTAATGACATAATAAAATCAAGGAGTGGAGGTCCGTTCCGAGACTATTATTATGCCTTTTAACCTAATCACCTAATCTATGTGTCTCAGGGACATTTCATTTAGGTTGTGTCAAAACCTTAACTAAGCAGCACATCATTACAACTTTACACATGATGTTCCTTTTTCGTCATCATTTTGTTTATTCCAAAGCTACAATTTTAGGACATTGTCCTTGTTTTCTTAATTAAATTTCACTGATCATATTGCTATAAAGGCACAATATGATTGAACATGCAATATAGGTGTATAGTTGAAGCACAGGTCTATGACCATCAGGTACATATTTATCTCAGTATAGTGCAGTCTAAATAAGATATTTAATCACAGATTTGTAGTTCACGTATACATCTTAATACCTGAAGTAATATCACCAGATGAATGTTATACATCACATTGAAAGTTCTTTTTATATTCATGTTGAACATCACATATAAATCAATTAATTAGTATTTACTTTTATAGTGAAGAAAACACTGACCAATAAACAAAAAAGTATGTTTGTAGAAAATTACAGTTTATCGCTGTTTATTAGTACTCGTGTTTGTCTTTACGTCATTGCTTGAGGCAGTTTTGGTTCTGGGAGTAACGGTTGTATGACTGTTGTTGCCAATACCACACCAAGCAGTTTTGGTTCTGCTAAATATGATGGTGCTTACTAAGATTTGGTAACGTTTTCAATGCAACTTATTGAATCAAACATACATTTGGTGGACATCATCCTAATTTGCGTGAAAATGAATTTCGTTGAATGAGTAGTTCAATTATAAACCTTTTTTTAAAAGTTTTATGGACGGGTCCCAAGTTAGTCACCTTCCACAACAACAACAACGAAATCAAGATAATAAAACATAATATTTTGAAATTTCAATGAATGTGAATTAATAAAAAATAAAACACAGATCTCTCGGGTTTTGGGGGATATAACATAAAGCCCCATGGACATGAATATAGAACATTTTCAACATCGTTTTCTTTATGATAAAAATTGTCATTACAACATCGCTTTTTATCGTGCATAGATTTTATATCATGACAATTAAGCAAAACACTTTAAACTTATGAGTGGGTGGAGTATAACAAATTTAAAACTATTTACAGTACACCTGCAACAACCAAGTCAATGTGTCAGAGGAAAACAGACAAAAAGAAATGTTGAGTTTTTTCTTCCCATCTATATGATTATTATGCAAAAGTTTTATTATTTTTATTATGTCAATGGGAACGTGTAATAAGTTTATGGTAGAAATTCCTCTCAGTGATATCAAGGTACAGCAGAGTGCGCAGTGTCCTCCCTTGCAGTAGATCGAAACCATCAAGACATTATTCGCATTCCTCACTGTCCCTGTCTTCTTTTTTTGCTTTATTAATCTTCTCCACCCATTCGTTTCTGAAACAATAACTCACGAGTTTAAAGTAAAGGGCACAGGTTTTTATTTGTTATTTTTGCAAAGCATTTGTAGACACAAGATGAGATATGGAGCGTTTATATTTCAGTCTACTTGAGTTAGAGTGCAAAGTCGAATGGAAGTCTGAAGACAAGGGCCCATATCGTCGTAACTAATTTGGCTGATCAGGGAAAATTTGATCAAGGTCCCATGATCGGTAATTTTGCCTTATACAAAAATGTAACTTTGTTTCCTTCTCTCATTTCATTCAAGTAAAGTTTGTTGTGTTAACTTTTCAATTTCAACTATATATTCACAAAACTTTGGACTTTTGGTCAAATCAGCTAAGTCATACTCACCGGATTTTTAACAGTGTTAAAAAAATTTCACAGCGTTAATAATTGATATACCTAGGCTATTTTGTGTCATAATTAATCCTGATGAAGGTTGAAAAACCGAAACATGTTGATTGCTACACACTTTTAAATCAGTTAATAAAATAACCACTGCACCCAACCTGGAGTTTGAGTTTGATACAGTCAACGCCCTATCAAAAATGTATTATGTATTGCAAAAAAGTGTAAAAGGGGAATTATTAGTTGTAAACTTTATTCACTATAGACAGAATTTCTGATCATGAGACCCTGATCAAATTTTCCCTGATCAGCCTAATTAGTTACGAAGATATGGGTCCAGTACTGACAGCGTACATTCACACAGTATGGCTACTGATCATGGAGTTGAACACCTTTTTGTGGTTAGTACATAGTAGATATCAGTAGTTTAAACATTTGTAAGATATCTGGGAAGCCTTTAGAACTCATTCTTGATACGCAGTACAATGCAGAATCCAAAAATAAACACGTCAGGGGTGGATACAGGACTTTGGGAAAGGGGGTGGGTTTGGGTGTGTGTGTGTGTGTGTGTGTTAATGGTTAATGTACTTTGTGACAAAAGGCATAGAGTGACAACATTTTGCCACTTAGTGCATTTTTGTCACTTAATGCCACCCTCAAGGCACTATGTGACAAAAGAGTCCTTTCTGATTGGCTAATATGCCACTTCCCTCCAGGTATTTTCATGCTGGTGTAATGAATCAGAGGAACTGCTAGGAACCAGCAAAACATGTCTGCATAGTGGCCAAAATGCAGACATATGTCTGTCCAGTAACCACTATGTAGACATATATATGTCTGTGGACTAGGAATCCTTAGGGGACATCCATAACATTGATGGATGGCCCCTAAGGATTCCTAGTAGATCATTTAATGATGTCACACTTTTTGAGAGTACTTTTAGGACCCACCCATCCCCCTGTCCACTAAATTCTCGAATCTAAACATGCAACAGGCAGCGTCACACTGTTCATCGCACCCACCCACCCCCTTGTGTGTGACATCATTTATGGATGGCCCCTAATATGAGGATGGCTCTATCAGAGAATTCATTATTAATCTAAATATAGTCATCATAGTTAACAGATTTGAAAGGAAGGGCCAACTTCTATTTATTACAACTGGATTTTGTCAAATTTGCTGAAGGCAAAATACAAAAAAAAATTACAAAAAAACAGGGATCCAAAAACAGTATGAAATAACGCGATTGCAAATGATTTTTCTCTTTGTCAGGACTCCCTGGACCCCCCCCCCCCCCCACTCTTGATCTGCCCCTGGGTTATTCATACAATTTAATAATGTGAGAACTAAAATAATCGTGGGAAAAATTTGATAAGGAAAATGGCCATCTTGCCTCTTTCGCTCAGATGTTGTTCTCAAATGGATTGTGCGTGTTGGCGTCCCTTTCACTTCTACAGTAAAGTCCATTCTTTCAGCTGCCTTCCTCACCCTCAGCGTGTGTAGGGGGATGGACTGTTTGGTATGAATATATAGGAACATTTTGTAAATTGTTGCTGACTCATTGCCAACTAACGCACACCATGCAACTTATAAACTCTTCAGTGAACATAGGAAGATTTTATGAATATTTCACTTATCAATATTGTCCAAACGTATAAATTTCCTTGTATCTTGTTACTTATCACTCCATAATTACACCTCATGCATGATCTCCAGTAAATGGTTATATGCATTATCTGTCATTTGCAATAGCAGACATTTCTGATTGTGCCCGTTATATCAAACGTGTGTTGATCATAAACGTTTGGACTTGAAGAGCATGTATCATGCGCCATCATACAATGTAATGTTTCTAAGTAAATTTCATCCAAGTTACAATTATGTTACTTACCGCCGTACATGTTTCATACAAGACGTTTGGCTCAGCAAGCAGCAAGGTGTCGTTCATGAGGTAGGCCATGGTTTCTACTCGTCTTTTCTTCTTGACCTGATGAAATCAGGAAACATTGTTGTGAATTGATGTTTTGAACAGATCTAATAACAAAATGAATCCATCTTCCAAATCCAGATTTACTTCCTCTGTCGTCGGTTTATAAAGAACATATTGTACAAAAGTAACAAACCTTAGGGAGTCATAAGAATATTTAATCATGCGTAGCATGATATTTCAAATGCCTTGCTGTCCATATATCCTCTTATAAAACAAAAAGACACTGTTTGAACGTATTTTACATTTTTCTATAACGTAAAACACAGATGCCTTGTAATAAATACATGTATTTTCCTACCTCAATTAAATTCCCTGAGAACTTCAGTTGTTTTGCTGAAATGTCAATCTTTTCTCCGGGTTTGAAAAACCTGATATTTTTCCCGACTTTGGAGAGTGAGTCTGCTTCCATTTGATCTTGAATGTCTGCCAATTGAGAACAAGCCGTTTCCAGGTCATGGTGGTCGGGATGATGTTGATTGGTAACGTGTAAAATCTGAAACACATGTAACACAGTGGTATATTTTGATACACTTTTATTGTGTGTATAGGTTATGTATATCTCATATTTATCATTCACATTGCCATATTAGTACTCAGTGGTGGCTGCAATGTATACGCAACAGCCACATGACCGCCTTCTAGATATACCCCTGTAGCTACTGCGGCCCATGGCAGTCAACGAGTGGTTATTATGAGCAGAGTTTAGTTTGGTAGTCGACCCGTTGCCAGTTGGGCGTCAAGCCTGGGAGAGAAAGATAACACTCTGGAATGTAACAGTGTTAGTGGGTGGAGGCCAGGGCGAGACACTCACAGAGGGCAGTGTGGTCAAACATCGAGTAGGAGGTGTGTATCAATAAAGGAGCCAAAGGAGTCCTGGATTTGTGATTTTTAATTACCCTTAGGCTGACATACATCACCTTAAAGACACTCTAAAGCAATGTTCACAAAGCCCGATTTGCCCTGGTCAACGTTTCTCTCGCAGAGAATGAATTTGTGACTCCCACACAGAAAGGATGCTCCAAACATCTAATGTTAGGTAATATATAGGGGAAAAACATTCCATTGACATTCCAAATAGAATGTTTTCCACACTATATGGAATGTTTAGAGTGGGATAACTGAATTGTACACAAAAAGTTGGTTTAAGACATTTTCATCCCTATTTTTTTACATATCTACCCATATCTCCTTTAATATTAGCTATACAGCTTAAGATATAACCCCCTCAGAGCATCCTTTCTGTGTGGGGAGACACAACTATTTTTGCATTTAGAAATAAACCCCAGGTGAGATGAAATAATTGTAAGTCAGCAAAATGGGACAAAAAGCATTCACACTGAGAGCTGAGGTCCATTACAATCATTTCTGGAAGCAATCTCAGCCTGACTCGCACAGGTTCTCTGTGAAAATATTCAACATGTTGACAAAATTCGCAAGGAACCAGGTCGCAGAGGGCTACAATAACCTACTGTTTCCAACATTTGCAGATCACAGAAATCTACTACAAACCATGTTCACCAGGGTGAATGGGGCTTTACAAAAAGAAATTGAATTTGGAAAAGCACAGTGGTCCGTTGCACAATGGATTTTCGTTGTGAGGATCAAACAAAGATATCTTTAACAAAGGTTTGGTTGCAACGATTTTACAAAAAGAGTAAAATCTCTGGTTCTATTGAATGAAATTGAATTCTGTAAATTGATGTAAAAAGGAAATAAATTAGAGAAAATTCAGTAAAATTTACAGCTCTCTGGGGGCATTCTAAAAATAGAAAAAAAAGTGCCAAACCATAGTTTTTACGAGAATATTAATTTCTTAACTAAAATTATTTTCGTTGTTACGAAACCCATTGTGCAACGGGCCACTGGGTGGGTGCCATATAGGGATAAGATATATATACATATACAATAATGTACATATAGTAGCTGTGGTTTAAAGAACTCATAACCAGGTTGCAGGCATCAAATGCACTGAAATAATAAGATTTTCGTGTGCTATTCTTGAACGTGAACAAACATGTCCTTAAAACAGCTACTTGACATCTCCCTGGAAATAATGACAATTTTGGAAGGAAAACTGACCTGTAATTACAGATGAATATGTAGTTTTCCAGTTAGATATGTAACTACCCTGGAAACTGTACAGATTGCTGAATGCTCCTCACCTTTTGCGCCAGCTCTTGGTAGGCTGTCACCTGCTTCAGGGGTACCTTCAGGTACTCTACCATGTTCAGACGGGGCCCCTCCCATTGCACCTGATCAATACAATGAAATTAATAAAATTATACAAACAACATGCTAGGATTATATATATATATATATATATATATGTATGTATAAATGTATATATCATGTGTGAAGAAAGACCTTTAAGACCTTTAAGTTTCTGTAAATGGGGCCATTGAGGTGTGCTTAAGGTAATGGAAAGGCCACGTTTACAAGACCTTTAAGCATTCATCAAAGATCTTGCAAAGGTGTTGGAAAGGTGACATATCATAAGCCTTTAATGAACCTCAACGGCCCCATTTACAAAATTAAAGGTTTTAAAAAGGTCCAATATTGCGGAGTGATATATATATATATATATATGTATATATATATATGTATATATATATATGTATACATATATATATATATACACACACACACACATATATATATATAACAATGTACATTTATTACATGATACAGGGACTTCTCACTCAACGAAAATTCTTACATGCCCGATGATGCACGATGACCTTGGTTGGTGACACCTAATCGCAATGGGATGAAACTATATCTTAAATATCAAAAGTGAATCTTATAGCTTGGACTTTATGAATAATATTACTTTATGCACAATGCCTACTATTTGCCAAGAATGTATACCACACAGTAAGAGCTTTGCGACTTACATATTTTTACTGCATTAAATTATAGAGTAATTGAAATAAATCTTATTTCTTTCATTCTCTCTATTGGATAATTGTAACATAACCTCACCTCTTTGAAACTGTCGGCAAATCGATTTCTAAACATAGGACCTGGTTCTCTTTTCAATGCACTTTCCAGTTTATTGAGCCACTTTCCAAGATCTCGGAATATCTCTATGTGATGCATCTGGAAGTGAAAGAATGGGGAATAAGTAAAGAAGGACATATACATATACCTTACTAGGCATTTAGAGAAACAAGATAATAAATTTGAAAAAAACAATGTCATGCTCAAAATTGATAATTGATAACACTAAACAATCAAGAATATGTATTTGGGCATAAAGGAGTTAAATAAAGGTGTTCAATAATGAATCAGCTAGTTTTATCTGTCTTTTTTAAGTCTGAACATTACTTGCAACCTGGATGTAACTGCTGAAACTTGATTTTCTAGGACACCTTCATATCTGAATAGATTGGTGAAACAGTTTAAAAGAGCCCGAAATAACAACATTCCAACTAGGTTCAAACTAATTACTGTTGTTACTTGTATTTCCTATTCATGGCAAAATTATTAATAACGATTGTGATCCGGTAAATATTATTAGTTTAGAGAGTGAAATCATTAACTTACATTCTGGCAAATCACGTCACCGATCCGTAAAGGAGTCTTTTGCTGGCGAGCCTTCCACTCACTTCGATGAAGAGCACTATTTCATGCAATATAGAAAAGATTTAAACCTACCATGAATACCTTTAAAGATAAAAGAATACTCTCTATGCCGATGTTTGCCAAGAGTGATAAGAAAAGGGATACTTATGCAGGACAACAACATTAAAATTCAAAAAGTTTGTTAACTAAGTATGGAGGAAGACTTTGAACTGAACCGTCCTATAATTGCGCACCTGACTTGGTGCACCCGATCCAACCCTGACTGCACTGTATACAACAGAGCGGTGCGCACCCTCGCCGTGCTGTGGACGCAGGGCGTCCTTGGCTATTTTACTGGGGAATGATTCCTTGCTGCACTGTGTTTGTTTACCGCTCAGTATGCTTCCCAGGGACGGATTTTTTTTTTTATTTTTATTATTTTTTTTTTTTTGGGGGGGGGGGGGGGGGGAGATGTATACAGAAGGATATCTTAATGCACATGTTCATGTTTTATGTATAAACTCATGTTTTGACACAGTCTAGAGATTTGAAAAATAAAAAAAAGCCATAAGGCCCGAGGTATACGTCTCTTGTTTTTAAGTACTTCAATTAACGAGTATTTCCCGCATTGATGAAGATTGAGGGTATTGCAACTATATTTTCACTCGTGAAAGGTGGTGAGGGTTTACACAGGTGGTGAGTATATACAAAGGCGTTTGTGAAGTGTTATAACTGCGAAAACTATATGCACAGACCTTATAGAAACGCGGTATAGATGGCTAGCTTTAGCAACACGTGCGCAAGTAAAACATTAAACTTTCAGATTTAGAAATCCCAGAGTCTGTGAGTTTATGCGCACAGAGACAGGGCTCATTGTAACCAATACTTTGGTTCATCTAATTATCATAAATAACATTTATCATTCTGATTCTCATTATAATTGGTATCACCGCTTTACTCGTCATTATACCACAAACATCTGGAGGATCATACGTATGGTTGAAAAAGTGACTGCAAGGTTAACAACTAGAACATGTACACTTTGTGCAACCAGTGATGACTTTGTGTAATGGAAATTCGCTTGTGAACCTTTAGATTCTACCCCTGTGATAGAAACAAGCTAAATGTATCAATATTCAAGTTCATGATGATTTTATAACATCGAGTGACCAAACAGAGTTGGCAAAACCTTATGAAACATCATCTCCATAACATGCTTTTTATATACAAACTTGTAAAGTTGTATTTCTACTATAGGCCACCCCAGAAGCCATCTTCTAGCTATAGTGCACACTATAATTAGGTACCACATTTAGAAGAGTGCCGGTTCTCCAACCTGATTAACTGCAGTCTACTTTTCAATGCAGAAATGCTAAAGGCGGTAAAAGAAAATACCTCAGAAAGCAGTGTGTGCCAGTTATCAGTTGATTCCAGCGTAGAACCACCAGTCCGGTCTTGGTACTGATGGCTGCATCACTCAGCAAGACTTTCAGCAGGAACTATAATACAATACAATGTATTCAAACAATTATGAATATGACCAAATAACTTTGTATTTACAGCCGAACCTCCCTTTAAACTTTTACAACATTCCCAAGTTAATAAACACATTGTTAGAAGCGCTTTCTGTGTTTGACAATTTGAACAAAATGTAGAGAGTTTCATTGTCTCTTTAAAGAACATATCACATTGTGTTTTAAATGATATTGGCCCAAAAAAGTTGTTTCAAATTTAACACACCAGGCCACTTCATTGAACAAGATGTAAAGGACAGGTCTGCTAGCACTTGATCTTGAGCACTACAGTTTCTGTTTGATATTTTTTATCAAAATTGTAACATGCATAATATCTAGTTGAATTACTATAGTAATGTACTATTATTATTCAGTACATTCTGCCACAGAACCATGATTATAATTTCTGGTAATGAAAATGTATACAGTATTCCTGAAAGGCTTTGTATTGAAACAACGCATATTTTAGCACAAACACTCATCGTTTTCTTCTCTTTGTTAATTACAAGTCCCCCCCCTAAGATAAATAAATAATAATAATAAAAATACATAGATAAATAAATGAACTAAAATATAAGAAAACAAACAGAGGAGGGGGGGTCAAAAGCCCCTAAATCCCTACCCACCCCCTCCTGGATCCTGGATCCTTCCCTTAATGACGCCTACCTGAAAGGGGAACAATAGATTCGTTGCAAAGTCCTCCACGGTGTTTCTGAAGTTGTCGAAGGCCGCCATTCTCTGCACGTCGTCTGAAGGGGATGGGGTGGTGGGAACATGAGGGGACGAATTGCCCTCCTGGGCTAGGGTGGGCAGTATGGGGTACAGAGGTTCCTCGGGTGGGGCACTAGGGGTGGACAACGTTGATGCACTGTCGAACGTGTCGGTAGTAAAAAATACATCAGAACAATCACAGTCCTTCAAGGAAGAAAAAACAACAACTTTAAATTCCAGATCAAAATATTGAATAACACAATAACGCAGATTTTGCTATATATGTCCAACGGAAACATTATATGGAATACCGCATATGAAGGTGAAAATCATATACGAATCACAGAAAAAAGACGAGGGAAACTTTGATGTTTATTACCAACTGAATTCCTTAAAGGGAGCCAAAACTAATAAATTCAATGAAATTTTCTTAACTCAAACAATCATGGAGATCCCTTCCTTGAGCATATTTCTGGCCCATGTTAAACTTTAAAGCATGAAATATAGTAAAAAAAAATAATTAAAAACACATTTTACATGCTCAAATCAAGTAATGTGGATCCACAAAAATAGGGTTTGTTTACAAACAAATGCAAATATTACCATCTCTTGTGGCATTCTACTTCAGTTTGAGCTAGTTTTCACAGCTAATACTTTACCACTGACCTTATCTAGACTCATCTAACATATTTCTATACTTATCTGAGTTTTGAAAATTTTGTCAATTATATTGGTTTTGGCTCCCTTTAAGCAGAATGTTAGCATCATGATAATAATGATTATGCTGAAGGGCCGTATTCAACATGCTGAAAGTGCTTTAGTGATGTGGCGTCGATATACTTTCGACAGTGACAATACGTAATCGGCGGCCTTGCAAATACAATGTACTGACATGTTGGTTATTATTTCCTGCTGATTATGTATCTGCGGCTGGTTTGTCAAGTGTAAATTGGCAGCCTGTGGTAGACTTGAAGTGCTGAGAGTATGCCGAAAGTGTTCCGAAAGTGGATGTCATCGATATGGAATGTAACCATGGAGAGGCTCTATATCAATCGCGCATACTTTTGGTATGTGGAATACGGCCTTCAATGTTTCACCCATTTGATAAGTTCCAATTCTCCCAACCACAGATAGTCAATTTCTTGAATTTTACCTGCATGTTAGCCTAGATCAGAATGCATGCTATGAAATATTTCATAGCATGCATTCTGATCTAGGCTAACATTATGTCCACAAACTGCAGGCTTAAGTATAGAAATGTTCACTAATCATGGTATTATGTGGTTTAAGGTAGTGGAAATTAATATCAACCATTTTTTCCTTTATTATATATGCTTATCATTTTCTTGAGTTGGTTCGAAAATTCATGCATTTCACATGGAAATATGGCAAATATGTGTTTATTTCTATAAATTTCCATGTATTTTGGTCGACAAAATTAGTCAAAATTAACCTGCAGGTGCTTGAAATACTGTAAATCAGCTATCCGTGCTAGGGAGAATTAAAAAAAGTTAATACATTAATAAAGTGAATGATAGTGGTGGTTTAGATATAACGTTTGCTCATTAACGTGCGAAGTGTCTATTTTCTTTGACAGAATACTTACTGACTGATTATCATCCGGCAGGTTTTGCAAGTAAACAGCGGGGAACAGGCCTTCTTTACCATCCAACGTGCCCCAGACCCAATCCTCTGATATGTGAGCCTAATTTTCAAAGAAAGTTCCTCATCAATCATTACAAGTATCGACAAGCGAAAGCTGATAGTGACTAATTGTATTAAAAGTTGTGCCTTGGTGAGACTATGTTTTTGTTTATGATATGGAATGTTGGTGGGTATTTGAAGGTTTTTTTTTTATTTTTTTTTTATTATTTATTTCTAACGTAATCTTCAGGGGTAACCCCCCTGGTCTTCCAGATCAAGTATAATAATTGAAAATGATAACATGAAATCTTTATATGATATCACACAGTATGAAAACATGGAAATTACAGACACGATACACAAAATAAATTATGTCAAATTTTCGTCAAAACGTTTGTACAATTTGCGCACTGAAAACTTAAAACTAAAAATATCAGGACTATATTGGATTTCAGATGTTAATCGATTCCACAATATAGTTCCTTTGTAAAAAGGACTCTTATCATATTTACCTCCATTATATTTGTCTGTTTTAAAAACATATTTATTATTTCCCCGAGTGGGTCTTGACTGAATCTTTTGTACATTTGGAATTTTACTATGAATAAACATTAGGTTCAATAACTGCTTTTGTCTTTGTTGCTCAAGGCTCAATAAATGTGCTCTAAGATGTAAATCATCAATTCGAATAAAGTCATCCTAGTTTACATTATAACATGCACGTAGGCAATCATTTTGCATGAATTGTAATTCCTCTCTATATTTTGCAGCCAAACAAATTAAAATAAAACCAGCATAATCAAAATAAGGCAAAATCGTCTGTTTATATACACTCAATGCTGCACTACAGGTGATATACCTACGCAATTTCAACAATCCAAACAGTTTATTCAATATTATTGATTTGAGCTTATTGAAGTAACTTAAAAAGGTCAACTCAGCATCAATAACAACTCCCAGATAAGTATAAGTCTGTACAAAAGTGACAGGACCATCATTAATAAATACAGACATAGGGTTAATACAGTACGGTTGGTGGAAATGAAATTACTTGTTTCATTTTAACTGATGGAAACTCTAAATGTAATTACTTAATGCAGTAATGGATACTATTTTTTTTGACATATAAGCTGTACCTTCATTGTCAGTAATAACAATGAATAGTTACTGAATCTGATATGTGAGTGTCATATACCCCTCCTTATTGACTGGTTTCCATCTCATTTCTTCATTTAAACCTGCACACATAAGCCACCCGGTATAGACATTATTTTTCCCGTTCATATACGAAAGAATGGACATGGGTACACGGCACTTACCTTAACTACTATTAGGTCCCCCTTTTTGAACGAAATCTGGTCATCATTTTGGGCGGCAAAGTCATACAGTGCTACCATGATAGTGTCTTGTGTGTTGTCAGTGGATTATTTGAAAGTAGAAAAAAAGGTTATCATAATGATCATTGCATGATATATTCAGATCTAATCTTGCTTCATGCAATTATCTAGCTACTTCCAATTGAATCGTTGTCTCAACGATGCTTGCCGACCCTTTTACGGAAAACTGACCCATTCTTCTCATTGCACTAGTTTAGTAGCACTAGGAATTTCCTGTACAATTACTGTCTGACAGTTCCTTTCGAATATAATGCACTGTGTGGGACAGCACCTTATGACGCTATATTGCTTTATACCTAATTGGTGTCATACATTAATCAATCATAAAATTATATATCCCTTTCATCTAAACAATCTGTATGGCTCGTTTAACACTAACTCTAACCATAGGTCTCAGTATTCTTCAACAATTTAACATTTCATGACGTCCCACTACATACAAAGACCGACCCTATATTGTGCATTCTACCCTATTTTTCTTGGCAATAGGCCTATCAGGTGGAAATGACAGCTTCTATAGTAAAAACGTTGTGAATAACTAAAGTCACAGCAGTAAATCATCTTACCATCTTGTCCACCAGGTCCAGCCATGATCTTTGGAAATTTGGTCAACAGGAACAGTACGTACTGGGTAAGTGGATCCGACCCAGACCTTAAATATCAGAAGTGATTGATAACGTGTTAGTTGAGTCACTAGTGCTGGTTATCTTTTCGGACTAAAGGGGTGTTTACACAGACACTGAAATCGGTTCATGTAAACCAGTGGCGGATTTAGAGAAGGAGACACGGGGGAGGGCCTCCCCTTTCTTTTGACAAATTTAGATTTTCTCAATGTAAAATAATTATGGCCAAAAAGTAAATAAGGAAAATGTTTTCCAATAGCGGCCCCCCCTTTTTTTTCCTCAAAATCCTGGGTCCAATATTATATTACTGATATATAATATTATTAACTGATTTATCCTAGGCACGTGTTTTACTTTATTATTTTTCTATTTCAAAAGTTTTTATCCTTGTTATTATGATATTGTTCCCAGGTTGTCTTGTGTTTGTCCTAACGTCATTAATATTGTCGATAAAGCCTTGTATCAAGGGCCTTTGCACAGGCCGTCAAACCCTTACCGTATGTTGCTGATAGCGATTGTTGTAAATGTTATGATACCAACAATTGGTCATTGTCATGGGCTGTGCAAACTAAATCTATCTTACAGAACTACTATTGTAAGGCTGTCCTAAGGCTGTCCTAAGATTGGCTTGGTGGCTGGTATGATTTTCCTGTTCCGAAGAAGGATTTTATATATTGCTAATTTAGTATGGTATGGGCGCTGGTTAGGACAGTGATTAGACAATAACTGAAACAGCATACTAGAAATTGTAATGTAAACCTTGAGTAAGAACATAGCCTGACCAAGATTATCCTTAAGGAAGTTATTTCCATCTACTTATTGCTGCCGTCAGTCGGACGTTCAACCAATGGTGTAGCTGCTGCAGATAATTCAGTTTTAAATATGGTTTCTATTGATTTCCAAGCACTTATGACGTTTGATATCAGCCCTTTGATATACCGTTCATGAATAACGCCAAATATACTCCTTATCAGTGAAACCGGAAGGTGTAAGGGGGGGAGCCTTGCTCTGTAGACCAGGCGAGTGGGTCGGCAGGTCTGACTACAATTTATCACCCGCCCAGCCGGGTTCATATTGCCAAGCCGTACGCACCGCTCACTTTTAACTCCCTATCCTTAGTAAATGTAACATATTTTGAATATTTCTTGGGTGATAAAATGAAGAAGGACCTAAGGGGGCGTCCTCGGGTGGCCGTACGACCCATGGCTTCGCCCTCGGTTTGTGACGATCCCCTATGGGTCATAAGGCTACCCTCGGACGCCCCCCGTGGTCCTTCTATTATAGTAATTCTTTTTCACTCTACTGCAATATAAATTTAGTAATCCATGGTATATGGGGAGAACAATAGAAGCAGGCCAGTCAAATATAGGCCTAAGTGGAATGCTATAATCTCATGAAACACAAAGTACTCCAAGTACTAGTGGAGCTGTCAGACTAATCTTTTTAAACTTTTGCATCTGACTGTTTTATTGATCATCAGTACCTTGAACAGATATAGAATTAAATGTAGCTAGTAATCTTGTGTATATGATTCATATGTCACAAATATATTTAATTTCTAAAGGACTTCTATATTTTAAGATTTGCTAAAATATAAAAGTAAGACTTCTGCATGGGATCCAGTATTACAATCCTTCACTCTTTTTATTGAATATCTCCCATACTGATAAGTCAGTGTTACCAGTAATCAATTTTTGACAAATCAATAACTACACAAGCTTATCAATCAGATATATTTTACCCACTTATTGTTTTGGGATTTAATTAATATTTCAAGAATAAAAACACAGAGTAAAGAGAACTGCATGTGTATTGACCAGTATATGGGTCAAATTTTCTACAGATGTACAATTGGCATTTTCAGGCCATTTTAGGTTCAAAATGGTACAGAGTGCCAACCAGTAGACATATTCTCTTCTTCTTGGTCTTATTTAAGAGGGAACACAATGTTGCATCATTCAGTGTAAACTGGGCTTAAAGTACTGCTTTGTCAGGTGTGAATCAGCCTTAAGGCAGTCATGAGGCTTTTAGAAAATATATACTTTTGCATATGTTCAGCCTATATTGGTGGCGCTATTCATCATTATACTCTAAAAATGTATGAAAATCACAAATTTTGCTATATGTGACATGTGTAAATATCCTTTCATGTTAAATTAGGCCAGAAAAACATCACCAGAAGCTATTAGTTTGATTAAGATATAGTAAATGGAATTGTTGAAAGACCTTTTATCATCATATGGATCATATCTGAATCACCACAGTCCTCTGGACATTATTTTTCACTCCGACGAATGTCCGTAATCAAAATTTAATATCACTAAATAGCCTTGAAATAAAATCCCCTCCATATCAATAATACTATATATAGTTAGGGTCCATGTTGGTGTTCAATATGTGTGAAAACCTTGTTACCATCGCAACTTGTCTTTGCCTGGGAGCGAATTAAACACGATTATACAAATAAAAATTACGGACGTTCGTTTCACATTAATTGCTATAGCCCCGGTTTACCCTGGCCGAATTGATTTATTTTTTTTGTACACATAGTTTAGAAGCTTTTGAAAAGTTTTCAATATAACATTGCCTGATCTTGCCTCCTGGTATTGAGAACTAGCAATCGGGAAAAAAAACGAACGTCCGTAATATTTATCGAACGTCCGTAAGCGATATCTTGGCGGGCCAGAATATTAACCGGCGGAAGTAGTCAACATCCGGGGACTTTGACCTAGTTATACCGGCGGCTTTTCCTGAGATTTTCAACAAGTCACACAAGAATTTCAGCCAAACTTCACCGAAAATCGTGCAAACAAGTAAGTGTCACCTGTTTCTGACCATGTAAGCTTGTAGATTATGTCACCAGGATTACACAGATGTAAGTGATTCGACATTTGAAGCTGTAAAACATGATTACCAATGGTTTGAAACCGACAGAGTGTGTTCCTTTTTCAATACCACGCGTGTTGTAGTGTTTATACTGCGAACGAACGTCCGTAAGATTTATCCGAACGTCCGTAATATTTATATTTCGGAACAAATATAAGTCAATATTCATATCAAATTGGTTTGTATTTTGCTGTAATCACTTGTTAACTATTCAGTACACATTGATACGTTGTAGGGTGAAGTTTGAATGCAATCTCCTCTGATTTACATAGGTTTCCCTCATCTTGAAGTTTGTGTATACAAAATATTTCATCATTATTTCAATGTGATGGGGTCTCAGCTCCTAAAAAAGAACATGAAATCTACATTTTAGTGGGCTAGAACCTTCCTTAACCTCCAATAAGTAAAGGGAAAGTGTTATAGTTAACCTGGAGTTAGTATTTTGAAGGTGGCACCACTTAAGGTGTTTTGAAAAATAAATATTACGGACGTTCGTTCGACATTGACAATGTGGCATCTTCTCCCCTGTACAAGTTAAATCAACGTTTTCAACCCTAATTATTGTTAACAAACCTAATCTCACATAGTCTGAGCAGTTTAAAGGGTTTCTACTTTCATATTTGTCCTAGAACAGCCAATTTTATAAATATTACGGACGTTTGTTTTTCATATTTTCGTCGAGAAATCATCCTTGCCGATGAAATAATGCATCAATATTTCACCTGAAGATGCCTATTTAGTACAGTTATCATCTCCAATAATCGTTTTGAAAAAATTAATTAATTATTTTTTTATAAATATTACGGACGTTCGTTTTTTCATATTGCAACCTTGAAATTGTCCTCCAACACACCCGCCTGACATTTTATTTACTTTCAATTACAGCATGGGTCGCAAGAAGCTCCCCGCGGACCAGAAGAAGTCCAACGCCCAGGCCCAGGCCGACTTCAGGGAGCGGCAGAAGGAGAAGAAGGGGGAGGCGACGTACAACGCTGAAGAGGCCACACGTAAGCGTGGCAGCCGCAAGAAGGTGTGGAACCTCCTCGACACCAACGAGAAGGAGCGCAGGCGGGGGCTTCAACGGGACTGTGGTGCCACCTTCCGGGCCAAGAAAGATGGGGAGGAGGAGAGCGACGTCGAGTTCGTTCGAGAGGAGGACGTCGAGGTTGGAGGGGAGGTCGTCATCGACCAGGAGGCCGCAGCTCAGCCTGACGCTCAGCCTGAGGCTCAGCCTGACCAGGAGGCTGCAGCTCAGCCTGAGGCTCCTGGTGCCGTGACACCCCCAGCAGCCCCGGCTGCCACACCACCCCCACAGAGGCTCCGTCTACCGGTAAAATTACTTTCTAATTTAATAAAAACATTGAACCGAAGTATGCACATGAATGACTGTTCAAGAATTCATCACCCCATGGCCAAGCAGCAGTACATAAAAAGGGCCAGTGGGTTTAGACAGGCTGCATGTACCACTTCTCATTTACTGTAACCTATTTCGTTTATAATTTGATACATAGAACAGTGTATACATAGAAACCACTTGACTATTCTTATCCTTGCCTATCACCAATCTAATTTTATCCACATCGCATCACAGGTGAAGCTGTTCAGCTCCGGCAGCAGCACCAGCAGTGCCGTCAGCGGCCGTAGCTACGGGCCGAGCAGCAGCAGTAGCCGTGCCCCGAGCAGCAGCGGTGCCGTGAGCAGCCGTGGCCATGGCGCGTGCTCTTCCCGGCATGAGCCCATCCCAGTTTCGTCCTCTGACGAAAGTGATGGGGAGACGGACCTCTGCAGGCGGCTGGCCATCTCAAAGATTGGCACCCGAGTAAGTTCTAATTACTTGCAACCATCATGGAAAGGAATATTGAGGAAACACAACGTTTAAAATAGAATGCTAGTGAATTAAAGGTAATTGCTGTTCATATTGTTCACTCATCAAGAATGTGAGTGTATTGAAGCTGATAAGTGTTATGATTGTTCATTATTTAAATGTTCATTATTTAAATGTGTTAACTATCTTCTCTGCACAGACGTCCCGCCCCCGCCGAAGGAAGGGTGAGCCTGCTGAGTTGGTTCCGTCCTGTGCTCGACGGACGAGGAAGCGGCACTCCTCCCCACCGACTCCGACACCGTCCGGCACCAGCACAGAGACAGGGCCCAGTCCTTCCAAGACCAAGAAGGACCAGATGCTCGATGACATCGAGTAAGATTTTTAAATGTACTAGTTGAATAGTAGGAATGGTGTATCTATTTGTGATGGCATGAATTTCCTGTAGGTAAAACATAATTATGTCACAATTATTGAATGCAAATGAAATATCTATTGTATGGCAGCCTGTTCCCTTCCTATAACATAATTTATGAATTTCATGAACCTTACATGTCGCATGTTTACCTGGAAACCTAATAACGAACCTTTAACATGTACCTTGCAAATAATGATGCATGATTTGATAATATTGGATGCAATCACCTTTCCTTTACAGGACCTTGGTACACCGCTCCTCTAAGAAGATGCCGTGAGGAAGGACTGCGCATGTATGCATGATTTTGCGTAGATATTCTAGATTGAATGATAACTTAATATATTGTATTTTATTTATTTCATGTACATGATTCTAGTCTTATTGTGATTGAATAATATGAGTGACACATTTTAGTTCCTGTACATAATAATAGAGTGTCACAGTTGTTGTATTGTATGATTTCTACGATATATTTACCTGTCACACTTACCTAATCAATTTTAATATTTTATTTTGATCTCACTAGTATGGTGCTTTACTGATTTTCAATAAAGAAGGACTTGAAAAGGTTTAAGTTGATGTTTCATGTTAGTTCTAGTCTTGTTTTATGTTCGTACACATTTACAATTCCATACACATTCACATATCCATACACTTACCATTTCATTAATAGGAGTGGCCCAAAACCTGGCAGAACTCCCCGAAAATCCCACCTGTACTACCTGCTGCGTAAGGAGAGGGAGGCACACAATGCTGAGATTGCCGAGCTCAGGGCGCAGTTGGAAAGGGCCCAACGATCGAACAAAGTACAGGGGGCCCCCTTAGTGTTACCTGATGTTGCGGTGGGGGTTGGGGAGGCCCCTGTCGATGTCCCTGATGTGCAGCCTCTGGCCGAGGTTGCGGTGGGGGTTGGGGAGGCCCCTGTCGATGTCCCTGATGTGCAGCCTCTGGCCGAGGTCGCAGTGGGGGTTGGGGAGGCCCCTGTCGATGTCCCAGATGTACGGCCTCTGGAGGAGCACGAAGAGGAGGTGCGAGTGGTGGCTGTGGGTGTTGCAGAGGGTCAGCCCCCACCCATAGTCACAACTTCAGTTCTGCGTACACCGACAGACGAAACGTCCAAGAAGAAGCTGGAGTTGTACGATGTCCTGACTTCCAGCCTTAAGCGGCTCCCGACAAACAAGCGTCTGAAGGTGATCAAGAGCGTGACGTCACCGACGAAACTGAAGGAACTGCGAGCAACCAGTCAGCTTGCAAAAGATGTTGGGGTGGATCGACGTGCCTTAGTCTACCGGAATTCCAGGCCGTCCAAAAAAGCTATGAGGTTGATGGATCGTAAGCAGCTGGTCATCGCATTCCTCACACGGGCAGAGAATTCCATCACTCTTCCGGGTAAAAAGGATACAATCACCATAAAAAAGGTGAAGTATCAGCAGGTCATCCTCACGGACTTTCTATCACATTTGCACGAGGCTTACAATGAGGAGTACCCTGAGAAACTCGTTAGTTTGTCCTTCTTTGCAGGAGTCCGGCGGCAGGAGCGGTACATCCGGCTACTGAGGTACCACCAAACGAGTGTGTGCCTATGTTCAAAGCACCAGAACTATGCTTTGAAGTTGAAGGCCCTCCGTACCATGGGTGTGCCCAGTATTCCGGAAGCCCTTGTCCGGGACTATACCGCTCAAAGCCTTGCCGAGAAGCTCCGTGAGGCTGACCTGCCTGACCGCATCTTGTTTGAGACCTGGAAGAGGGTAGACGTGCCGTACGGTCCCCCGAAAACCAGAGAACAACCAAAAAACTTCGGCTGGTGGACATCTCTTCCACAAAAGCCGATTTCATTGCAGCCATCGTCGACGAGTTCCCGGACATGAAAGATCATATTGAGAGGGCACACGCTCAGCACCGGGCCATTCGACTCCTCAGGAATGACATGAGTGAGGCTGAGTGTAACGGTACATCACGGTACATCCCGTACATCCCGTCTCTTTCCACTACAAGGAAGGCGGGATTACGAAAACACGGTCTGTCGCTATTGTCACCGATGACAGGAAGCATGATAGCGGCGCCATCCTCTCCTTCCTTCGCGTCCTCACAGATCTAGTGAGGAAAGACATGCCCAATGTAACCACAGTTCACTACGCGTCTGATTCACCATCCTCGCAGTACAGGAACATCAGCATGTTTTCGGTGCTGTGCAAACATCAGCTGCTCTTCGGCCTCAATGCAACCTGGCTGTACTTTGAGGCCGGCCACGGCAAAGGGCCATGTGATGGAGTTGGTGCTGCAGCGAAGAGGCAGGCAGACTATGCTGTGAAACGGAACATCCTTATCCGGGATGCTGCCGACTTTGCTGCACAAGGTAACCGTGCTGGTGAGGTACTATACATCAATGTGCCCCAGGATGATATCTTGAAGGCACGGGAGGACATCCTCTCGCTTGTGGCCGCCCAAAGTGTCCCAGGCACAATGTCTGTTCATGCTGTTGTTCCTGTGCAGCCTGGGTCATCACTGGCAGTTAGGAATCTGTCCTGCTACCTTGACTGCTGTTGGCGCAACAACACCTCCACAAGGCAGTGTCAAGGCTGGCAGGTCCGGGTATTGTTTCCTGATGCTGATGGTGAGGAGGAGGAGGAGGAGGAGGAGGAGGAGCAGGAGGAGGAGGAGGAGGAGGAGGAGGAGAAGGAGGAGGAGGAGGAGCAGGAGGCGTTGGTTGCAACTGAGGAAGCAGTCAGGGGAGAGCCAAAGTACCAGGTGGGAGACTATGTTGCGTGTGTCTATGACAGCACCTGGTACCTGGGAAAGGTACTGCGCCTAGGGGAGGAACCAGACGAGTACGTCCTTACCTTCATGGTGCCAACCGAGACGAATCCCCCCAAATTCCGGTGGCCGCAACGAGCTGACATCCTCCCAGTCGCAACAGAGGACATTCTAATGGTGACCCCGGAACCAACACCAACTGGCAGTGGGCGCCGAAAGATATACTTTGTTCTACCCCCAGCTGTGCTACAACAAATAGAAGATGTCTTCAGCAGCAATTCCTATGAATGAAGTATGTGCCTTTTTCTTCTAAATTGCAAGGCTGATTAACCATGACAATGCTGTCTACAACATGTTTTCTTCATGTACACTAATTGACTTGATAGCATGTGGCCCAAACATAGATATATAACCACCAACACATGTCCACAAACGTCCGTAATATTTATTCGAACGTCCGTAATATTTATTTTTCAGCGGTACTCAAACAACCCTAGATTGGTGTGGTCTATTATTTTACCTTGCTAACACTGTAGTCGAAGCTCTCAGGGACTTGTGTGAGTAATATGAAGACAATTGTAAGGTATCTGGCGTTTCCAGAGGAATTCTAGTGAAGCCTACCCCCTCGACGAACGTCCGTAATATTTATTCGAACGTCCGTAATATTTTTGCTGTTCTCACAAGGACGTGCCACACGGCGTCCGAAAAGCCATAATTGTCAAGATTGCTGCTGGATCCTATAGAAAACATGTCAGGCTATTGGGAAAAGACATTTTGAGGGCTGGGAAGATGTATAATTTTGACTGGTTTTCTGTCAAAGTTTGAAAACAGTGAATTTTTTTTTCTTTTCCATTTTCAAAGTGCCAAAGCTCACCATAAATTCAGGTGGTCTATCATTTTACCTTGCTAACACTGTAGTCCAACATGTTGGGGACTTGTTGGAGCATTATGAAGACAATAGGAAGGTATCTGGCGTTTCCAGAGGAATTCTACTGAAGCTTACCTCTCGACGAACGTCCGTAATATTTATGCGAACGTCCGTAATATTTTTGCTGTTCTCACAAGGACGTGCCACACGGCATCCGAAAAGCCAGAATTGTCAAGATTGCTGCTGGATCCTATAGAAAACATGTCAGGCTTTTGGGAAAAGACATTTTGAGGGCTGGGAAGATGTATGATTTTGACTGGTTTTCTGTCAAAGTTTGAAAACAGTGAATTTTTTTTTTTTCCATTTTCAAAGTGCCAAAGCTCAATCTAAATGCAGGTGGTCTATCATTTTACCTTGCTAGCACTGTAGTCTAACATGTTGGGGACTTGTGGGAGCATTATGAAGTCAATAGGAAGGCATCTGGCGTCGCAAGGTCAATTCTACTGAAGCCTACCCCTCGACGAACGTCCGTAATATTTATGCGAACGTCCGTAATATTTTTGCTGTTCTCACAAGGACGTGCCACACGGCGTCCGAAAAGCCAGAATTGTCAAGATTGCTGCTGGATCCTATAGAAAACATGTCAGGCTATTGGGAAAAGACATTTTGAGGGCTAGGAAGATGTATGATTTTGGCTGGTTTTCTGTGAAACTTTGAAAACAGTGAAATTTTTTTTTTTTTCCATTTTCAAAGTGCCAAAGCTCAACCTAAATGCAGGTGGTCTATCATTTTACCTTGCTAAGACTGTAGTCTAACATGTTGGGGACTTGTGGGAGCATTATGAAGTCAATAGGAAGGCATCTGGCGTCGCAAGGTCAATTCTACTGAAGCCTACCCCTCGACGAACGTCCGTAATATTTATGCGAACGTCCGTAATATTTTGGATGTTCTCACAAGGACGTGCCACACGGCGTCCGAAGAGCCAGAATTGTCAAGATTACTGCTGGATCCTATAGAAAACATGTCAGGCTATTGGGAAAAGACATTTTGAGGGCTGGGAAGATGTATAATTTTGACTGGTTTTCTGTCAAAGTTTGAAAACAGTGAATTTTATTTTTTTTTCCATTTTCAAAGTGCCAAAGCTCACCCTAAATGCAGGTGGTCTATCATTTTACCTTGCTAACACTGTAGTCTAACATGTTGGGGACTTGTGGGAGCATTATGAAGACAATAGGAAGGCATCTGGCGTCCCAAGGCCAATTCTCCTGAAGCCTACCCCTCGACGAACGTCCGTAATATTTATGCGAACGTCCGTAATATTTTGGATGTTCTCACAAGGACGTGCCACACGGCGTCCGAAAAGCCAGAATTGTCAAGATTACTGCTGGATCCTTTAGAAAACAAGTCAAGCTATTGGGAAAAGACATTTTGAGGGCTGGGAAGATGTATAATTTTGACTGGTTTTCTGTCAAACTTTGAAAACAGTGAAATTTTTTTTTTTTTTCATTTTCAAAGTGCCAAAGCTCACCCTAAATGCAGGTGGTCTATCATTTTACATTGCTAACACTGTAGTCCAACATGTTGGGGACTTGTGGGAGCATTATGAAGACAATAGGAAGGCATCTGGCATCGCAAGGCCAATTCTACTGAAGCCTACCCCTCGACGAACGTCCGTAATATTTATGCGAACGTCCGTAATATAAATAAGACTTACAAAGTGGATGATTTAGGGGAAAATAGTGCAGAAGAGACTGCCAAAGTGATTTGTTTTGGAAAGAATAGATGTTAAAGTATATGTTCAGTAAGTTTCAAGGAAAACTAAGCAAGTCTAACGATATGAGAGAAAAGATAGCAAAGTATAATCAGAATGACAAGAATTTTGTGGGATTGACAGAAGAGTAACCAATGTTCAAAGCAATGTTGTGCCAAAAGTATTAGACCTGTATGCCTGATACTTTGTATAATCAATCAGTTATATCTTGCAAGGACACACACCAAATTTGGAATGGCTAAGAGGTGTTTAAATACTGAAAATTTGTGGTTTGGTATATTGAAAATTATTTCCATTACGGACGTTCGCAAAATTTGACAGGTGATGTTTGATTATCTCTAAAAACTGAACCGATAACCCAAAGTGAGTATAATTGGGTTCAAAATGAAGAGAACTACATGTACTACATGAATAAAATACCAATTTCCAGAATTGTGAATTCTTTTTTTATTTGACCCCCAAAACCCAATTGTACATCTGTAGAAAATTTGACCCATATATGGGCAGTTCTCAGAGGTTCTAGGACATATACCCCCCGGGCATGTACCCCCGGACACTTACCCCCTGAACACTTACCCCCAGGACACTTACCCCCTTACACATCTTTTTCATTAAAGTGGCACCCCCTGGTGGCTTAAAATTGAAATACATTTTAAGGGCTTTCCCGTATTTAAGGTATAGGAAGTGAAGTGACCTAGGTCCCAAAAGCCCCAAAAGTGGGCAGAGTGGGGTACTGCACAGGTTTGTGGGAAAGGTGAATGTTATTCGAAGGGCTAAGATCAGAGAAGAAAATAGGTTTCAGAGGTAGGCAAATCACACAAAATAACATTTGAGCAAGATATTGAATTGATTTCATAGTATTTTGTTAACACGGCATGGTAAATTCTGGTGAAATTTGTTTTGACGGTACGATACCATACCGTGTAAAAGATAGTTATCTTTTAGATGAGCACCACCTGGATCACTCATGACGCAAATAGAACGGGACAAAGAGAAAAAATGCTGTATGCAAAGATTATCTCCACTAGTTCCTCAGGGTCTTAACCAAATGCCAAATGGATTAATTCCAGGTTACACGGTAGGGTATCTAACCATCAAAATAAATTTGGTTCTATCATCTTTAAACAACGTGTTTTTCATGTAGATCATGTTGACGAAGATCTGTATAGAAGGTCCAAAGTGTTTTCTACTTGGTAACAAAGGGCCGAAGACGTGTGTTTGCATGTGGTTGTCAGGTGACCTGGTCAATGGGCATTTCTTACTTTTGGTTTCTGAGACAATATATTATATGTTTTGTGGTTGAGAAGGATCAGTGTTGTTTATGTGGCATTAGTTTACAAATTTGACTATGAGTGCAAAACCCCTTCAAAGATGCCTTGAGGTACTGCTAGCAAAAAGATGCCAGAAACTTTGGGGGCATTGCCAGTATTTATATGCAGATAAGGCCCTTTTACACCTGTGCGACTTGAGCTGCGATATGACTGCGATATGACCATATCTCAAGCAAGTCACAGACCACTGCGATACGGGAAATATCACAGGTGTGTAAATGGCATGTCGCAGCCTGCTGCAACATGGGGGTGGTGCGATAACTATTTTTTATCGCAGCCGCGTTATCATAGCCCGTATCACAAGCTGCGATATTTATTTAGCATGTTTAATAATGTCGCAGGGGTTGGTTGTAAATGACAGCATGAGATACACTGCGACATCTCAGTGATATCGCAGCCAGGGAAGGGGTGCTTATATCTAGTATATATACATGTGATATCTTTGTTTTCATCTCATATGTGTAAATGGCTGGATGCCTGCGATACACTGCGATATGTATGCGACTTGACTGGTGGAGGGGATGGGGGATTCATCACAACATGCGATATTCTCAAATCCCAACTTGCGTAATGCTGGTAATGTCGCAAACACTTTATCGCACAGGTGTAAAAACACCTATACTTTGACGCATCTTTTCAATACGGAAGATCAGGAGAGCAACGGGAAATGAGGGGGTTAGCTCCAAGCAGATCCTTAGTACAGTGTATAGAATTACAGTGGCCAAAGCTCGGCCTGTAGAGTGTGTAAAAGGGATTTCCCAACGATTGCAAAATAACTAGGCCTTCCATGACAATTTCGAGACCTGTTTGGGATTCCTGAGAACAATCCAAACTTTCTCTCGCTTACTATTAAAATATTAAAAAAGTTACAGCAAATGACTGGTTTCCCCCCATATATAGCCATAGTAAATAGCCCCAATGTTTCTGATCACAATTTCCCAGATACGTGGGTGCGCGATGCATTTTTTTTTAAACTTTCATATCCAGTATACGTCATAATGGGGAATTCGAAGAAAAAAATCATCTACCTTTTAAAGGTGGTTATCCACCAGACGACGAAAATGGACCGACCGAGGACCGATTTTCAAATCAGTTCCAAATGTTTTCTCAGAAAAAGGTTCAAAATTGGTCCAAAATCTTTCCAGAATTGGTCCATTGTCGGTCATAGTTTGCCGTGGATCATGTCAGCCAATTTTTTTCACAACGATCCCAGAGCAACAGGTGAAATACAAAATTGTTCCAAACGATCTGAAACCAACAGTGGAATGACAAAATTATTAATCATATTTTATATTTTTGGACCAATTCTGGACCGATTTTATCATGTTAGACGTATTTTCGGTATTATTTTATTCAGTTTAGGGTCGATTAGGTTGCAGACTTTGGCATTACGTAGGAAATTAAGTGCACATTCATTTAATACTATAATTATTTGATACTCTCTGATGGTAATATATTACTTTCACATATTTCTCTTATTGCACACAAAATATGATATAATATTTTGGTCTAGTGATGCTAATGATATGTTTATTGCAAAATTCCTGGTAAAATATGACAATCAAAACATATGACTTATTTCCATTGTTTTCTTCCTAATTTCTAGTTTAAAATACAAGGAAATAATCAGTTTTCAATTCCACCATTGATCATGGGCAGTGGACCGTTTCTGGACCGATTTAAAGACCAGCAGGTTTAATTGTTAATCCGATTTTGGACTGACGGGGTCACAAAAATATTGTAAGTGTTGATTTTCTCTAGGACTAGGACATAAAACCTTGCATTCTACATACCATTCGAAAAAGAATTTAAAACCCTTTGTGATGTATCACATGCTGAAATCTATACCTTCTATTCCAGCTGCTGATTTTAAACATCAGCAGTATCAGAATCGTTCTGTAGAATACAGGCTTTGTCCCTTGTCAAAATTGACAAGTGATATCAGTATCCCAGTCAGGGCCCACAGGAGGATGAGAGGAAGGGGGGAGTAAGGGATATGTCAGTTGAACAGAGGAAGGGGTTCCAGGGGTTAATACAGGGTTTGAGAAGGAGGGGGGGGGGGGTCCAGATATAGCCTAAGAACTAAAACGGTGTGCATTTGAGTGCATATAGATGACATTATTTTCTCTTTTGCAAGTTAAAGTTCCAACCAAAGGGGGGGGGGGGGAAGCATTTGGTCAGGACCCTGGACCCCCAATCCTGGATCCTCCTCTGGGTTCTGTTTGGGATAAATCAAACTGGATGCACCATTGGTTTGACAATTTGCCAATCAACTTGAATACCCCATACAATGGAAATATTGAATGGAATTAGGTGTGTTATCTTATCTATGAAGATGTGTTGACAATAGATGGGCGTAAAATTAATCAAACTGATCCCTTTTCATGTGCGAAGGTATACCTGCAACCTACAAACCCGCTTCTATCTATGGAGTACCAAATCTTAAACATTTGGAAGTATACAAGAAAGGGTTTAAAAAATACAGTTCATAATATTCTATTTTTTATAATCACATTCTGTTTTAATAGGAATATTGAATATTGGTGTTTCTGGAGTCTGAAGGGTCCATCCAATGTTGCGAGTGTCGACTTTATGTTTTACTACTGATCAACTAGTGATAGCTGTTCATTTCTTCCTAACACAGAATTCAAATAACCCAGATTTACAGAATTCTAAGTACTTGCGGGTCAATCTTAGCTAATTATGTCAAAACACAGTGGAATCTATAGAAAGTATACGAAGGTTCGCCATATTTCTATCTGTAATTGATGTAATTTTTCCAAACAACCTAAAAGTATGAAGCATAATTTTACACAGGTACAAAATGAAAAATCCTCATTGCTCATTTTCCATTATGTTAAACCATAAGAAATATCGCGATTAATGAAAACTCTGGTCTGGTCGAAAATGATCATATTATGTGGTAGAATTGCTGTTTTTGACCAGTTCTGGTAGTTTTCAACCAGAATTAAGCAACCAAAACTGACTGAAACGACCAGAATTTATTTTGGTTGCTCAATGTTACTTCCCTTATAGATTGTGAGCCTGTACAAGCCGCTTGTGTCAAGCACACAACCCTATTGCCAAGGCTACTCACAAGCGACCATCGTTGTCAAAAACACTTACTTATAACAAAAACACTTTTTATTTGCAATATGCCATTAATCCTATGATGAGAAAACATTTTGTCTTTGGAAGTATGATTTTTAGTTATGTAAAAGAAAAAGAGAATTTTCAGTTAGCCTCATAATAACATTTGGCCTACCATATTCAGATACGGGCCACACAACCCACATTCCTTTCTTTTCCTGCATACACTGGCTCTGCCCAGTTGTGCCTAGTACCAACATATTCCACCAAACCCAGTCAAGGTGAACTACGACTCTCTCTACTGACAGCAAACACCAAGATGGAAAAGTTGTTCTTAGGCCTCAGGGATCTGGTGAGTGACCTGTCCCCAGCCTGGACAGCCCTGGAGGAGAAGGGGCACCATGTCCTTGACCTGATGAAAGGGCACCCCTGGGCGACACTTGGCATCGCTACCGGTACAGCTCTCATCTGGAGCAACCTGAGGTCCCCCTGGAGCCTACCACCTGGTAAGCAATTAGCATTTTTTTAAAATTTATTTTATTTATTTATGACTTCACGTGATTGAATGATCCTCCAGCCATACCTAGTAGTTTCGAAGGGGATATTATATAACTAACCCTATCCCCTTTTTCACTTTTATCGTTAGACATAAATGTGTATTCAAATTCACCGTATTCTATTGAATGATAGAGGCCCTAGCTACTTCATTGGGACTTCGTTAGAAAAAGAAAATCCCCAATCATGGTTGTTATGCCCCAAGCGCACCCTGTTTTTGGTTGTGAAATAGCAAAGGTTTGAACGCTTAAGCCTTGACATGTCCCTTAGACACTAATCTTTGTCCATCCTATGAACAATAAGAAAAATTGTCTTCATCACATATTCTGATATCTAAAACGATATTATGTGTTCAGTACAGTGATATTGTAGATGGGAAAAATAGCAGCAACTAATCATGTATGCTTATAAAGAAATGCTACGTTTTTTCTGTTTCTGTTTGTAAAACAAACAGTCTAAAACAAATGGACTGAATTAATATAGAATGAACTACACTATTCCCACAGTAACAGGTAGACTCTGCCACATGGTGAAGTTGCACCACAGTCAACTTGATCCCCTTGTCAAGTAGGGCCATGGGGAAGTTGATGATGCTGACCCCAGTTAGGATAACTAACCTTGCCTTTGAAACACAAGTTAATAGTGTGATATCAAACTATTCATCTACAAGAATTATGCCTAAAATGAAAATGAAAACCATGACTTGTTGCAGCCTGTACATTTCATACTGTCATAATCATGAATTGATATTGACATCATGTTATACTTTCATGTCAGGTCCACTAAACCTGCCATTGATAGGAGCCCCTTCATGTTTTTCTGAGGTTGGGGTTAAGATGCTCGCATGGAGACGAAAATATGGGGATGTTGTATCCTACTACAAATTTGGGAGGTAGGTATATATGTTTACAAATCTTATACAACAGCATGTGAAACTAAGTGGATCATTTATAATGAATAATAGATCAACATGACTAAGCACAAGCACTAGCAATTATGTACATCATTTTAGAAAAAGCAACAGTTCATCATTTTAAAATGTATTTGTATAAGTGTTCAATAACAGAAGAAAATGTAAATACTGACAGAAAAATATTTTCCCTGCATATTGAGTAAAAATGCTATTTTCTAAGCATGATGCAAATAATAATTTTACATACTTCTTGTGTGTTCTTGCAGTCTCTTTGTAATACTCAACAATGAGAAGACAATTCATGAGGCTTTTGTCAAGAGAGGTGATGAGTTTGCCCATCGCTCTGAGTATAATGCCTTCCAATTCATTGAATATGATGATGGTAAGAGGGTTTACTATTATAAGAAATCCCGTCTTGCATGAATTTGAGAAGTGATATTCAATGTGAAGCCCCAGGGAACCCACATCCATTGGGCAAGAGCTTTTTGGGCTTCCTAGGGAATATCACTTCTCAAATACCTGCATGGGTGTTCCTAAATTCATTTCTCCACTCCTATGTAATTTTTTTTTTTCATAATGATATTTCACCTTTTTACTGAGGGTGAAATACATTGGATTTTATTGCCTGATCACATAGAAGGCAATATACATGATGTATCTTCCACTATCACCACTGTACTCCCCTTAACTAATGTACTATGGAAACAAAAAATACAAAGCTTAATATAATGAGGGATTTCAGCCATATACACACCAGTCATTTGTATACCAATAAGAACTTCTGATGAAGAATGAGCTATACAGCAGCTGACAACCGTGTTAATTCATTTTTAAGGTCATTATCTAATAGTCAAAATTATGATGTCCATTCGATTTTTAGAAATCTTCACTGCACCATATAACGAGACCTGGAAGAAGAATAGAAAGTTTGCTGTTGGAACTCTGAGAAACTTTGGGTTTGGTAATGTCAAGTCAGAGGGGAAAATCCAAAGGCAGATAGACCATCTACAGGATTTCCTACTTATGTCCAAGGAATCACCCTTAGACATTAGTGAGGCTCTGAAGATCTTTTCAGCTGGAGTAATTTCATCTATTGTCCTAGGCGAAGCGTCATCGTGGGAAGATGAAAATTTAGTCCAACTCGCTCGACTGACATCAAACTGGTATGCAGGTTTAAGCGATTATGTAGGAGCAGTAGAGCTATTCAATGATGCCTTGAGTCCCTGGTTGTTCAAACTGCTATGCAGGAAGAGCCTCAAGCAGTTTCAAGACAGAAACCAAGACTTGATAGACTACCTAGTGAGAAGAATAGAAGAACACAAAAGAGACATCTCCAGGAGAGAGCCTGAAGATGTTGTGGATGCCTACCTTAAAGAAAAAGGGGTAAACAAGATCAACCCAACAGCCCTTGCATACACAATCATTGTCTTCTTGACTGACTCCATTGAAACAGCTGCACTGATGGACCTGTGGCTTCTCTTCTACACAGCCTACTACCCTGAAGTCCAGAAGAAGCTTCGGGCTGAATTGGAGTCTGTCTGTGGGCAAAATAGACCCACTCTCGCTGAGCGCCAAGCAATGCCATATACCCAAGCAGTAATCCAAGAAGCATTTCGTTTAAACAATGGTCTTCAAATATCTCTGGCGAGAAAGCTTCACAAGAATGTGGAGTTTAATGGATACACACTGCCCAAGGGAGCTACTGTCATGGCAAACTTCTATGCCATTGAATTTGATCCTGAAATCTTCCAAGATCCATTTAAATTTAATCCCTCACGGTTCATTGATGGAAATGGAAAGTTTAATGGTGCTTTGGCAAGCAGGGTCCTTACATTCAGCATTGGTAGGTTGACTTTCTCATTTTAGGCATATCACATTTCATCCAATAATGATCCAACATAGTACCTTTCAAGAAAAATCAATTACAATAATTGCAGTTAGACTCAACCAATGTTTCAATATTCACAGTCTGTTCCAGAAAAAAACATATAGTCTGGAAAATTAAGATACAACTAACTGGTAATTTTGTATTTCATGCAAATATGAAGACATAAAAAAGAATATTTAATATGGCACGTATTTTAAGGGACCAACACCTTATTATCATTAAAATCTTTAAAAATAAAACCATTGTCATTGATATATACCTGACATTATTTTGGTTGAACGAAATATGCTATGACGCACAGAAGAAGATCATTAGTCACCATACAGGCCTTTGGCATTTTTCCCTAAGAGGAATGGTATTTTTCATTTGTTGACGTTCTAAGAACTAAAGGCTGTATTTCATATTATACTCAAGTTCTTGTTCTTGATATTTCGCATCACAATAGTAATTCACTTTTAGTGCAATTCTGGCACAATTTCAGCAACCCAAACTGCAATATCCACTGCCAAAAATGCAATATTACCAATCAGCATATAATTGGCAGGAAAAATTTACTAGCATGTTGGTAAATTCTATCAGCTATGCTGCCAATTATACAATGGCACTAGCAAAAGTATATCGGCAGCACATCGCCAACACACTTTCACTTTGTGGAATATCTGCTTTACTTGCTTTCATAAAGAATTTTGCAATGGGATGGATTTATTGTTTTGTATTTCGTTCCTTGCAGGAACCCGTGGCTGTATGGGGGAGACATTCATGAAGATGCACATGTTTTTGTACCTCACAAGGATTCTTCAGCGCTTTGACATTGAATTTGATCCCTCAGCAAGAAGACCCTCTGTACACACACAGCACCGAACCTTTGTCAATAAGCCTGGCAACTTCAAGATCTGTTTTAGACCTAAGTATTAACGAGTCTAAGGAACACAGGAGATTGAAACTATGAGCCAATAATAAGCCTGTAACCTTTGAACCACTTAGATTATTTTGATTGTCAGTATTAAGTCCTTGGTACTGTCCGCATTTAGGTTGTTAACATAGATTTGTGTAGAGATAGATCATAGGGAAAATTGTTATATGAAATACTGATCGGGGGTCAGCAAAATTTTCACACCCAGCCAAAATCATGAGACCAAACGAAAATTGTCAAACCCAAACCAAAAATTGTCAGACACAAACCAAATCAAAGAGATGTATTTGTGAGACCCGAAACCCGAAACCCGAAAAGATTGTAAACCAGATGTGACATCAGAATGGTCACATGATATGAAGTGGCCAATCAGAGCCAAGTAATAGGGTATAAAAAGGGGCGGTGAGGCCCGTAATAAACAGTTCCATCTAGGTACTCCTTGTGTTCACGTGCATCTTCTTCCCATAGCATAGCCCTCGAAGGGGTTTAAGACGATAAGATGATTAAATAGTAAATGTATCACTAGACAAACTGGAGTAATTTAAGTAAAGTTCAGATATAATTAGAGTTGGATATAGAACAAAAGTACGGGGGACCGAATGACCAGAAGATGGCACGACGGCCCAAAATTTCCCGGGACCGGAAGGCTGGGCAGGTCCGGAAGCCCCAAATAGTAAGCGGCCGCCCCATGACTGTGAGTAGTATAATGGAGTCGCTGGCGCGCATAGTCAATGCTACTAATTAGGTCACTAGGTCAGTACGAGTGAGCATCGGGCATAAATAGGTTCATAGACTAATAGAGACTTTGAATAATTAGGTCATTACGACCTACTTTCGTGACCTACTTTTAAAAATACGTTTAAGGAACGTATGTGTTATTTCGTTATTTTTTCATTTTTTTTATATATACTTTCTACGTATATTTTACCGGATAATTTTACCGGATGTTCTATTATTTTCGTTATTTTTACATTTTTTTTGTATATAGTTTGTATACGCTTATGTCATTTATTATTCATTACATATAATAAATAAAACAAAACAACATTTTTTTTAGTTATTTTTTATTAAAAATCGTAAAAAGCGGATTATAATTCATATATAAATTGCGTTTCTTTTAGATTTTTTAAAAAATTGTTAAATATTTTATGTTTTTTCATATATTTTATACTTTTTTTGGTTTTTCATACATTTCCTATATAGTGAAAATGTTTCAGTTTTTTTAGCTATAGTTCATTGTCCTTGGGCAGTCATTTTTCAGCTTTTTATCTATAATTCATTGTCCTTGGTCAGTTATTTTCTTAAAGGGCGAAGGAATTGTTGGAGCATGAGAAACCACAGCCTCTAGATTGCGCTGAACGTTCTGTGAGTTCTTCCAGCTTACTTTGCAAGTTGGTAACGGCGAAGAGGAGTCGGTCAACATTAGACGACAGGGCCTCCACACAGTCAATGGTGTTCTCCAGATCACGTTGCATGCGACCTAGTGATATTGGACGTCTCTTAGGCATGTCCAGTATTACATCTTCTTCTTCTGATGACTCTCCTTTTTCCGCTGTATCTGTAGATAACCACATTTCTAGCGTTTCAACATCTGGTGTTTCCGTCTTCTCCATTTCCACCGGTTTAAGTTCATGTAAGAAAGAACTGTCTTGTCCGTTAGGTTTGTCATGGCTGGGGTACCTAGCGCTGACAGTGCGACGTAGGGGTTGAGAGTGCGACATGTTTCTATGAGAAAACGAACACAGTGCGCTCCGCAGGTGGTGCTTGTGAGTGCTTGTAGTTGTTGTCGGTTATACTCCCAGATACCGTATGACGAACGTTGGCAGAACGAGATGTGCTTTATAGCTATTGGTGGTAACCCGAATGAGTCAAAATAGAAAGTTTTCCCTTGTGGTGATACCCAAAATGCTACCCAATGTTCCCCTGGTTTATTGTGAGGATCTGTGTTGCTAATGAAACAAGTGAAGGGTTGTGGTTTTTTTGGTATTCTATCAGAGGGAAAAGTTCCAAGGAAATATCTATTTGTGTGGGGATGGTTACGTAGAATTTTGTTCAATTCTGAGGTTTTGAGAACCATCTTCAGTTCTACACCATGGCGTAGTCAGTGACCGGCAATCGGTCGGCTGTGAGCTGGATCAAGCTGTCATAAGTGCTCAGCATAATTACTGAAACCGCGTGACCCAGCGCTTCAGCAAACTTCAGGGACACCGACAGCTTTCCCTGTCGCAGCAGGTTGATGCGGGCGTCCTCCGGAGTTCGGTCGGGGGTCAGGTCGAAAGCAAACAACGTGTACCCGTTCTTAAAATGATGTAACTGAATACCGCAGTCGTGACCCGAAGCTAATAGTCCAGTCTCCTTGAAAAGTTGACTGTAGGCTCTGCTAACGTTTCCGTTGACAAAGTCTGTCTTCACGTGGAACTTCTGATCGTCGAACTGCAAGGCTACTTCTGTTACGTCGTAGTGCTTGAAGTTGAACGGATTCTCCGTCTTGCTCCCTGAGCTGGCCGACTCTTTGACGAAGCCAATAATCACCCCCGTGGGGATCTGCGTTGTGTCGGGGACGGTCCACGTGTACTCCGATGAACCTTGCGTGAGGGTGTGCTTTGTGACCTTGCTCCTGGTGATCGGGTAGTTGAATGGTCCCATCTTGGGGTCGCGTACACTTTTATTGTGTACCTCCACCACCTCGTCCCTGACGTGAACTTGGCGCATGGTCATTTCGGCCTTCTTGATGACGACTTTGTAACTCTCGTTAGCGGCCATCTGCATGTAGAAGCTGGCGGGCTGACGTTCGAAGACGAGTTTGATCTCGCAGTGAGAGGGTAGGAGTTTACACTGAGTAAACAAATCGAGGTGTGGTCTTGCTACCATAGACTTAACACCTCCGACATGGACTGTTCGTCGTGAGTTCCAACCTGCGTTGGCTGCACCTCTGGTGTCCATTTTTTCCGGGGTGTCCATGAACCAGTTCTGGCAACCTTGGAGGCGACACTTTCTGGCCCCCTCCTCCGTCGTCAGGAGGTCGATGAGATAGGACTTGTAGGAGTACTCTTCATTGTTCGAAGTTACCTTCTCCCCGTTGACGAGAAGCTGCACGCTGCTGAAAAGTGAATGAATTAAGTTGTTGACTGGAGCTGCATCGTGTGCCACGGTTAAGGCAGCTTCGTCGTTTGCTTGAACTACATACTCTAGGTAGAGTTCAGCTTCGCTGAGGTCTGTGTAAAGATTGCTCGGTTCGAAGGTGAAGTCAAAACAAGTTGTGGTGTCAGTGAGAGCGTTGTTTGTTGTTTTCTTGACGAATTGACTTCGGAGAATATCTTTCTGTGATATAGGTAGTGCGTGTAAATCCAATTCACCTACGGCACATGTTGCCGCACAGGGGTGAATGAGACTCATGATGAACCCTTTAGAAAAGGGTAGACTAACGTCTACCTACACTCTTCTTCTTCCCGTTACCACGTCTTGCACCTTGCGTTGCTCGGCGTCGTTTGGCTGGAGGGCCATCGTCGTCAGTGTTTAAGTACCTTCTGGCTGCACTGAATGCTGTGTCCATTAAGGAACTTCCTGCACTCTTTGACCTTTTTACGAGGCTCTTCTTAAAGTTTTTTCCAGCCACGACATCGTCAAAAACACCTTTTCCTGTTTTGACGATGGTGGGGACGGCTGCTTTAAATGCTGACGCACCGAGCTTCTTTATCATCGGAAGAGCCGATCTCATTATACTTCCGAATATTCCGTGGCCACGTTGTCTTTTAGCTCCACCGAAAGCAGGTAATTGTCCACTTCCAAATTGTGAACGCTTATAATATTGGCCATATTCACCTCTTGGTGATGAATACAAGGGTGGCACGTTCATATAGTAACTCACCATTTTCCAATGTCTTCCTTCTTATACTAATGTACTATAGGGATGAGAGAGAGTTCTAAAGGTCAGTACTACCGACACTTCCCCGTGCTCAAATGGTATAGGTTCGCCTGCACTGTCTCTTAAGTACACTCCGATCTCTTTGAAATGTGTTATTCGTAGAGGATGGAAAATCAAATTGGGAAAGTTTATTGTGTCCATTGTTTTTTGAGAGTAGTTGTTTACAGCCATACATCGAAGAAGTGGCGCTTCAGTATCTCCTACTACCCCGTTGTGAATAATGTCAGAGTAGACATAGACTGTATGGTTTCTGTAGTTGACATCTGTTATTTGTTTTGCTCGTGTGCGCCTACCCATGTATATTTTTCCTTCGAAACCAAGTTGATAAGAAAGGTTTTCTGGTATGACGAGCATTGTGTTGGAAGGCAGTGCAATAAGTGTTTTCATTGTGAATTCGTTATAAGAGAAAATTTCATCTGGACCATTTCCTTTATTTTTTCGCTTTTCTTCTTTCATTTTCTTGATGACTTTTGGTATATTTTTCTTCATTATTTTATTCAGGAGTTTGATCAGATCTTTGTTGGTTTCCGCTCGCCCGCTTTCCATTGAGAAACGAGCGTAAGACCGTTTTCCTGGAAAGTGCTTCCTTGCTAATGAATCGATGTAACTCAATGTGGGAGGCAGCTTTTTTGGTTCATCAGCATCAGCTTCTTCGAATACTTCTGTGGGCTCTGGTTGGTCGTCATCGTCATCGTTTTCTTCTTTTTCAATTCCCTCCATTTCAACTTATAGTTTTCTTTTCGGGGGTGTTTCATGCATGTGTGTTACCAAATCAGTATCAAACATGTCTGTTAGGAACGGTTCTCTGTCACGTTTTTTCCTACTGCTCTCTATTTCACGCTTTAGTCGAGTGATAGCTTCAACGGACCTTGTCGGAGGTGTTTGTAATGGCGTAACTCCTTCTCTAGGTTTTTTAGGAGGTGTAGGTCTGTCGGAAGTGTGAGAACTTGGTGTCAGAGGAGCTATACTCTCACTAACTGTTCTTACAGCTGACACTGCATCTGAAATAAACGCTCCAGAAGACTCTTCATGATCAGGGTCTGGTACTGTCGGTGTTTCAATTGAACCAGCTGCAGTTCCAGGTGTAGTTGTGGAAGTAGCAGGAGATTCAGAAGAAGGCTGTTCATCAGAACCGCGGGAAGTTCTTGCCCTAGTTGGTGCGGTGTTATGTTTCTTCTTTTCTGACGGTGCTTCTGCGCTGAGATGGTAGAAAGTTGATTTTCGCACATTGTACCATTTTACTGGAAGCGTTATTTCAGATAACGCACAGTCTGTGTCAGCTGGTAGTACCATATACTTTTGTAAAAGAACTCTGTAAGTGCTCAGAGTGTTGTCTGGAAAGGTCTTAGTAGATGAGTTACTGGGTAGGGTGCAGGTTACATCCATTTTTGTATGTTCTTGACTGGTTCCCAACTGTTGAATTTGTCTCCGTATCCTTTCCACTTAATGAGTGCTTCTCTTTTAGCACCTTTTCCTCTATATTTAAGGATGCTCTCGACAGTGTACTGCTTCCTCGGAGTAACTTTTACCTTCTGAACCTCTTGAGGATAAAACCACCCCTTTATTCTTTCTTGAAGGGTATCTTCGATTTCATACCCCTTAATATAGTCTGGGTTCTTTACAGTGAATATTTCTTCACTCCAATTTGGTTCATATCCACGATTAAAGGTTTTCTTTTTTCTTAGAATTCGTGCTCTATCACCACTTTTCATTAAAGGTTTTCTTTTCGTCTTTAAATCTTTAGCTCTCACTCTTTCATACAAATGATAGAACAATCGATCGGCGTTATCTTTATTAACGTCTACCGGTCGACCTCCTATGGTAGAATGAAAGGTGTGGTTGTAAGAATGCACTAGATCTTGAAGTACATCTATGTATGTGTAGGTTTTCATGTGAGTGAAGTATCGCCACATTTTCTGTTGTAAGGTCCCGTTGAACCTTTCTGCTATAGAACATTTTATGTCATCATTTTCTCCAGTGAAAAAAGATACACCTGTCTCTTTCAAGTAATCCTGAAAAGTTTTGTTCAGGAACTCTTTACCTTTATCTGTTTGAAGGTATTTAGGACATCTTTTAACTGTCATAACTTTGAAAGCTTCCGTAACATCTGTGGCTTTTTTACTTTTCATAGCTTGTGCAAATCCAAATCTGGAGAAGACATCTATGGCAACCATTATATATGAATAGCCTTTGTTATACTTTTTGAACTGTTGCATATCTATCAAGTCCATTTGCCATTGTTTATCTATTCCAAAAGTCTGTGTTTTACGTCTAGGAAACCGCCTCTTGAATGGTTTATGTTTAGTATAAGCATCAACAGATTCAAGTGCATCTTCAATATGCTTTATGTCAGTGTTTTTGAAATAGTGTTTCTTTATTTTGGATGCACTTGTGAAGCTTGCTGGCTGTTTAGGATCAGTGAAGTGTTTAACCACATCTTTCTTCAGAGCCTTGTAGACCATTTTACAAATGGTGTTACTGTAAAGTGTCGATGTCTCTTACTTCGGCCGTGACCTTCTTGTTGAGGAGACTTCTCTTTCCGCCTAGGTGTTTCCACCTCTTCATGTTCCTCTTCACTGTCGGAACCCTTCATGTTGTAGTTCCTTATATATTTCATTTTCGGATTTAACTTCTTAACAATCTGGACGAATTGTTTCTGCCCCGGTAAGCTGGCTCGCTTCTTAGTAGTCGGTCGCACTGCACTCGAAAGAAGATTCATCAAATGTGTTTCATCTATAGGTGTGTCTCCTAGAATGAGCCGACCGTCCTTTGTGAACTGTTTTCGTGATTTGGCCAAGGTCTTGTAGAGATTACGCACAGAGTTATGGTAAGAACCCGGAACTTTTTCTAGTGCTTTTTCCATCTTATGTGGTAGTACCTTCGGCATAAGTAGTCCTCTCGGTTTTGTAGAAACTCTTTTAGGTTTCATGATAGTCGGAGAAGGTGGTGGAGATGGTGAAGGAGAACGTGAAAGGTGCGATGTTG
This sequence comes from Lepidonotus clava, assembly GCA_936440205.1. Taxonomy (NCBI): domain Eukaryota; kingdom Metazoa; phylum Annelida; class Polychaeta; order Phyllodocida; family Polynoidae; genus Lepidonotus; species Lepidonotus clava. The sequence continues at coordinate 27,240,480 of OW387149.1, read as the reverse complement.
AAAACAACATACTTTTAGCTTTAGAGGAAAGGATGGAGGACCTGTTCATGAGATCATTGTATGTGGCTAGTTTCTCTTCTCTGCTCATCGTTGGATCGTTCAATACACGACTCATTTCTTTTTGTAAACGAGCTAACACCTCCACGGTAGGCGCTGTAGGTTCAAGTTTTTCTTTTACCATTGACCTTTCGAAAAAGGAATCCCTGTCACTTTCTTTGGCAGGAGGTGGAGAATCAACTTTGCCAGAAACAGTTGAACTCTCCATTTCCACTTTGTTAGAACTTTGCAACACATCTGGATGAACGAGCAGCATTCGTTTATAGCTTGTCATTTTCTCCTAATGATGTCTTGTAAGGCCTCCGATAAGACTGGATATGAGTGGAACAGCTAATCCCAATAGAGTACCAATAAAACCACCTTCTTGTTCAAGAATCTTACGTTTGTGTCCTACTGTAGTTGAAGGCTTGGTAAGACCCTTGAGTTGTGTCTTGTACCTCGATAGACGACCGACTGCTTGTTTATTGGAGATGTGCAAGTTTTTATTCATAATATTCACACCTATTTGCGCTATCAACCTTATCACCTCATTAGACATTCCCATCATTATATGTTTACACTCCTTACCAGTGCATTTAGACAGATGTCTCAATAGAGGAAGATGTTTCTTTATGAGAGCGAGTTGTTTAGCCTTCATTGTTTCCGTGTAGTAGGAATGAATACAGTTGTCTTGAGAGGTGTAGTCACGCTGTTACGTACCCTTAGTGTATTGGGTGTAGTCTGCTTGAAGTCCAGCACTAGATATGAGTGTCTCGCCGATGTTTCTTCGTTATATACGTTGGTAAGAAAACGTGAATGAGTTGGAAACACTTGAGGTGATAAAGCGTGAATTTGACTTATATCTCTTGGATTTTTGAAAATTATCATGTAATGAGAATTCAAACTAAGTGTTCTGAAATCCTTATTAGGCAGAAATAAATTTTGAGTTATGAATATAACACTCATATTTCTATGGTGAGAACCTTTTATGAATAGATCTCTTATAAGAGGTGCATCTTCTTTATCTAACAGATCATCTATTATAAGTAGAGAATGTTGAGATAAATCCTTTTTCTTATGTAAAAGTTCTTCTCTTGAAAGTAGACCTTCATTGAATTTCACTTTTCCCTGATACTTCTTGAAAATGTCTTGCCATTGTCCATAGCAATATATAATCTCATCGACTGGTGGGTTTATTACAGTTTTCGCCTTTTCTATAATTTCAAACACTAATTGTGTTTTACCACATCCTGAAGGTCCAGCGATAAGACATGTGAAAGGTCCTTGTAGTCTTGGGTCAAATGCGATTTCCTTTACACTTTCCATTTTTTTTCTATTTAAGTTATAACACGTCTTACCCGGTCGAAGGTTAATGTACTGAATGACACTTTAATGAAAAAACAATCCTTTTTGTTTGGTTTCTATAACATAAGGGTGTTTTTCCTGTAACGAAATAAAATAATGACAAATGAAAAGAGATGTGGTCATAACAACATTTTATGAGGATCGAAATAAAATAACGTCAAATTAAAAGAGATGGCATCATAACAATCTTTTATGCGGAACGAAACAAAAGAATACCAAATTAAAAGTGTAAACTGTGATAACATGGGTTTTTCTCTTTCACAAAACAAAAGAATAACAAATTAATGAAACCGAACCATAAACGCTCTCCATACGTTTTGTTTTTATTTGATCAGTCTTTGTTATGGGACAGCCCCTGGATGTCGGGTGCAAAACGCACCCTCCCACCCAAAATGCACCGACCGCCGAACCGCGCCCGCCACGCGGATCACCCGCGAGCGGAGCGGCGCGCATTTTGTTTTCTTGAAAAGAGAAAAGGGGTGAGCTTTATGCACCCCCTTTTCTCTTTTCAAGAAAAGCGTTGAACGCCGTTTGAGGCGTTTGTGTTTTTATTTTGATTAAGTGGTTATAACCGTTAACGTGTGGTTAGAGTTACAAGCTTGATAGTATCAACTTTATTATCAGCTCGTATGTCGCAGGAGATAAACCTAACCAGCGTCTAATTTATCACTACATAAACGTTTTGTTTCAATGGCAACATAAATAATGGCATGATTTATAGATCTGTATAGTAAATAAACGGACGTCTTTACGTTATAAGTGTGAAAATAAAAGAGATTGGTTGAAGGGTGGTTTTCTACCTTTTGGTAGAAAACCGAATAGTCTGGAGGAGCATAAGAGGATCTTTATTTTCTTTTTAATATTCGATAGTAGGAGTAGGAGTAAATCTAGGAATAGAATAAGCCATCACGAGACTTGATTCTTTACCATTCCTTCCGACAACCCTCACAATATGGTCACAACCCTCCTGACCATGTCCGATTTCTGTATCGAACTCTTTTTCATAGAAGAATTTGTTGTTATCAAGGGTGTTCACTATTTTGTCAGGATATCGGATGGTTGCGTTGATAAGGGGAATAACAATATCAGCGTGCAGAAATATAGAGGGTTTTCCATCAGGATCTGCTTCTGATTTACGCCAAAAACGTCTCTGCACTGTTTCCTTGACAGAGTGTCGCGCAAAAATGTGGCTCAAGATACCTTGTGTTGTCGGTAAACCGACAACACAAGGTTTCTTGGTTATCATATCTTTGAGCGTTAGATGTGATTGTTGGGTTAGCCGAATGTTTTTCAGAAGTTTGCAATTTTGAAATAAAATGTTTGGATGAATTTCACCCTCAATTTGATACATTCCATCTCTCGGACAGATGTATTTCACCCAATGATGCTCTCCACAGATACCTGATGCTCGCGCAAAAGGCACGTTGACCAGCGCATTTCGAAAATGAGATGGTCTTCCAATGAGCGGTGCCAGCGGTACACGGTGCTGAACCGAGGGTTGTGCGTTCATGTACATGATGAGACTGGTGCGATTGGTGACAAGTCTAGAAATGAATCTCAGAGGGTCTCTGAGAGCGTATATTATCATTTTTGTTAACGACCACAATACGTATCTCCAATGAAACCGATACATGTAAATTTTGAATATTTTGTTATGGAGTGCACGTGTCAGACTCTCGCGTCGCGTCACTAATGGAACCATGTACTCAGTGATATCTGCTTATCGGTAACAAAACAAAATACAAATAAAATAACGGACGACGCTCATGAAAAACTTTGTGAAAATGGAAAAACCGTCCTACGTTTAATCGACGTTGATAGTAAACTTTTGTATAAAAGACTCATGGGCTGGAGTCTTCTCAACACTCTCATGATGGGACGTAGAAGTTTGACTGCTCGTGGAAAGACCTCAACATCTTCCTCCGCTCAGGAGGGACTTCCGAAGCAGCCCCCTCCTGGAAATTCGGTCATTGATGAATACTTTGATCAATACCGAGTGTTTCCATCGAGAGAAGACGCCGGTTACGTTCCTGTTGCAGTTGGGGGTTATGCGACAGATTCGTCCATGGACACTCAATCTGGCTATATTACAGATGTAGGCGAAGGTACGTCCATCACCGTCAACGCTGTTGATGCCAGTCTATACAACGATATTTCTGATCTGTGGAATCCCGAGCCACCTGCATCTTTGACTGACGCTGTCACTGCCACAATCGCCACCACCGCCGCCGCTGCCGCCGCCGCCGCTACCCTCCAAGACGACTCCAACAAAGAAAACGTGCCACCACCGAAAGACGGCGAAGCTCTTTCGGTACCGATCACCATCGAAGAAGAGTCAGAGGGAGAACCAACAGACAAGAAAAAGGCACCGCCGAGAAAATGGAAGCCTGCTGGTGAACGGAAACCTCGTGCAAAGAAAGGTAAACCAGTGGCAGTGGACGTTGAACTAGCGAAGCAGTATGCTGATGCGGTCTTGAAGGAGCTACAGGCACAGCAGAGTAAAGCCACCCCTCTCTCGCCTGTATTAGACCTGACCGGATTGTTCTGGCCACTGGAATTGGACGTCGACTACAAGGACGGTTACGTCACGCAAGCTAAGAAGGTGTATTTCCTCAACAGTGACGCCTTCAAGAACACCTGCATCCACGTGTATGGACCACCTGATCCTGTAGGGGTAAGTATGATTTTAAATTATGGAATCATTATTTTTATTTCAGGTAACATGTACTTCGTTTATAGTTAACTTTCATTGTAATTATTTAATGTGAAATAGAAGTAAAGAATACATAATAGTTTAAATAGAAATAGAATGAGAGAGATATAGAGAGAGAGAGAGCCCCAAATTTATACATATAACTCAAAACAAAATTATGCTTATATTTTTCAGGTCGCCATAATTCAGTACCCTCAGCGAGCCTACGAACGCCGGATCAACTTGAGTAAGACAGGTTTCCAGAACCTTCTCGACGCCGCAAGAACGATCATCCAGCAGTACGAACGGGCCTCAGGTGAAGCAGAACAGGGCATCCCGACTATTAAGCCTTACGTCCAGGAGGTCAACAAGACGCACAACATCTGGGTCATCGTGACCACCTACCAGGGGAAGGCCAAGATCCATATCGGGTCCCGCTACTACGTGGAGCAGCTGGAGAAACGGGTCAACTCGGGCGGGGTGCACGACGCACCTCCGAAAGACCAGGGGCACACCGTGCCATCCGCACTGTTCTTCGACTTGGTCAGCACGCTGGGACCAAAGATCCTGAATGACTTAAAGCAGTCCGAATAGATCACAGAAACATGATGTAATCACCAAGGGCAGGTAGGTGTGGTCTTAAAACATATCAGTAACTATACATGGTGTGGTGTGGTTGCCTATATACTTATATACACAGAAAACATTTAATCATGCTGTAGATATTATATTAGCTAGCTTCAAAGAAAGTATTTAGTCAGCTTTATATATTCACCTAGCGCATAGTTAGTGTAGCACATAGTTAGCTTCAAACAAAAATATTTAGTCAGCTTTTTAGATAACTAGCTAGAACATAAGTGTATATTTATATAGTTATTAAGTCGAAAAATAAGAAAATGAATCAGAATATAAATTGTCCGATGTGTAACGTGCCACGTTGTCCTCGCAATTTTTCTTTACATTCTGGAAAGGTGATCCGTTCTTCACCTACATGCGTAAGAGAACAGTATGATATAGAAACAACAGTAATGCCATCAACTATAGGTAGTTATTGGTGGTATCACGACACTTATGTTAAAAACTTTAAGTCAATAGCAAACGGTTTAGTTCTCCTAGGAAGTGTTCAATCAATTTTCAATGTCAGACTCTCAACTCTGAACATGAAAGAAGCAGTTGAAGAGATAATAGAGGCTATTAACAAAATACATCAGAACCAAGTTTTCGAATATAGACTAGCTATATCTTTAGGTGCATTACTTGAAAGACTTAATGGAGGAACAACAGAAACTGCTGAAGAAAAGATTTATACAGAAGATCGAGAAGTTATGTATTACCATCCTTCAGTGAATAACTCCTCTTTATTTTGGTTAGAGCACGAACAGCAAAGCAATTACAGACATATTAAAAATGATTTTTTACGCGATAAAGAATGGAGTGTCAATAGAGCTGACACAAGTTGGAGACTAGTGGGTAATGTAAACGCAAACATTTACATAGTAAGGGTTCAAGGTAGAGAGGATGGTCTAATAGGAAGATTGGATACAATTCCGAATTTCCTACGTAGACGGGGTTTACAACATTTCCATCGTAATCCAAAGAGCAAACGGGTGTACAAAGACTACCTGTGTTTTTTTAGGTGTCTGTCATATTTTCTTTTCAAAAACACATCCCACTGTGAAAGACTACTTCAAGAATGTTTTCCTGATGAAACTAAAGTATCATTCAGAGGCATTTCAATTAAGGCATTGACCCAGATAGAAACCAAATACAACATTATGATAAGAGTCTTTTCACTCATTCCTAAGAAGAGTACTACTTCCAAGAAAAAGAAATTTAAAAGGGGGACACCTTGTACATTAAAATGTATAAAGGGAAATTTAATGAGTGTTGAGGATGAGTCTAAAGTTATGACCCTAAATCTATACGACCATCACTTCAGTCTAGTAAACGATCTAAATAAATATTCACAGTTCCACATGTGTCGTAAGTGTAGAAGACTCTTTGAAACAGAGTATAATCTTAAGCGACACACTAACATTAAAAGCGACTGTACGCAAGTTAAATTCATCTACAAAGGTGGTATTTACAAAAACAAACCATCTGTATTTGATAGACTGGAGGAGCTAGGTATAAAAGTACCATCTGAACTTCGAATATATCCATACAAAATTGTGTATGATTTCGAAAGTTATTTTTCTCACAAAACAAAAGGTGATGTTCAGACAACTAATACAGTAGTCGAATCACATCATGTACCGCTTTCATCTAGTGTAGCAAGTGACTTTCCAGAGTGGGAAAAACCAGTTTGTTTCATAAGAAAAAGTGATGGAGAAAATGATGAAATAGTTCACGACACTCTGGATTACATACAAAAGTTAGCTGAAAAAATAGGAGCTGTTGTAGAAACACGTTTCTCTGACATAATAAAAAAGCTTGAAAAGTATAAGAAAAACGAGATTGCCGAAGGAAAAAAAGTGCCTAAATCACTAATGAAGAGTATAGGAAAAAAGAGTAGCAATAAAACTTCGCACAGAATAGATAAAATCAAAATTCGTCTTATGAACTATATGTGACCCAACAGGGGGAAAGGATGCTCCAGGCGGGAATTCAACATTTAAGAGGATGGAATAAGTTTTCAAATGACACCAAAAATGAGAAATTGTGGTAATTATCAAAGAAGTTACAGGTTATAGAACATAGGAACGTCAATGTTCCTGAAAATGACAATTACATGAATTATTCAGTATTTACTGAGTTATCTAAAAACAAAGCATAATTATTGAAAAACATAAATGGCTATTTATAAAATACTATTGTGATCATAACTCTTGATCCAAAATTGATATTGTTTATCTGTTTAAAGCTGGAATATTTTCAAGTTACATTTTCCAACGTGATGTCATAATTTTTCTTATAAATCGCTAAAATTTCTGTTTCCATGGCAACCAAATTACTATTGTTTGGTAAATTTTGGGTATAAAACGTTCCATTGACATTCCAAATAAGGATATTTTAGAATGAAATAGAATCTTTTGAGTAGGTCAGCTGAATTGTACACAAAAAGTTAGTCTAAGACAGTTTTAACACTATTTTTCATTAAATTACACGTATCTCCTTAAATATTAGTCCTAGGGCATAAGAAAAATCCCCCTCGGAGCATCCTTTCCCCCTGTTGGGTCACATATTTACAGAGTACCTGTCATAGGTTTCAATTCGGGTCGCTACGACTTAAATCTAATAAAGCGAGATTTCCATTCCTTCTATGCAAAGAAGCAAACAGCTGAGATGAAAACCATAAAAAGGAGTAATCAATACATAGCTGTCTACACAGAGAACTGTGTTTATTTAGACATGTTAAATTATCTAGCTCCCGGATACTCGTATGCTAGCTATTTAAAAGCTTTCCTACAAGATGAAAGTAAAGGGTTCTTTCCATATGAGTGGATGACATCAACTAGAAAACTAGGGAACTTAAAACTTCCACCTCGCTCAGCTTTCTATAGTTCACTTACGGGTACTTCTATATCAGCGGAAGACTATGCCAAGTGTAAGAAAGTGTGGAAAGATAATGAAATGACAACTTTCAGAGATTATCTAATATATTACAATAACAAAGATGTAGAACCTTTTGTCAAAGCTATAAACCAACACATGAAATTTTTCAGTGAAAGAGGAATAGATATGTTCAAAGATGGTCTGACTCTTCCAGGCCTTACACTAAAATTTCTATTTGATAACACATCATCAAACAGCCTTCCTTACATTATATTCTCAGAGGCAGACAAAGATGTACACAAATTAATTAGAAGCAATTTGGTAGGTGGTCCATCGATTATATTTCATAGACATCAAAAAGCAGGAGTGACACGAATACGGGGCAGATCATTCGGACCATTAAGTAAAGTGTGCCGTCATATCATAGGAGTAGATGCAAACAGTCTTTACCTTAAATGTATGGGTGAAGAACACTGTACGGGGTACTTTGTAGTCCGCAGAAGTAGTAACAATTACAAACCTGAACAATCTCAAAAAGTCAGTCGCGCTGCAACAGAATGGTTGCGGTTTCGAGAGATTACAGACAAAGTTAAAATACTACATGCTTATAACCATGGGGAAGTTAGTGTGGGTACAAAAAGAGTTCGAGTGGACGGCCTGGTTCCAGATACAAAAACCGTGTATCAATTTCATGGTTGCTACTGGCATGGGCACGCGTGTCACATGAATAAAAACACTCTCTCTACTGATAAAGGTCGTAAACTAATGTCAGAAAGATGTCGACAAACTCTTAAAACAACACTGTATCTAGAACTAATAGGTTATACTGTCATTGAGAAATACGAATGTGACTGGAACAAAGACAAGAATAACAACAACAGTGTTATAGCATGTAAATCACTGTGGAGCATACCGATTCCAAACACACACAATATCCTTTCTGAAATAGATATAATAAACGGTGTAAAAAATGGGACTATTTTTGGACTAGTATCGGTGGACATACACACACCTGAGCACCTTAAATTCAAATTTGAAGAAATGACGCCCATTTTCAAAAATACAATGGTGTCAAGAGATGATGTAGGAGAACACATGAAACAACATCTATTAAAGAACGATAGAGTCAAAAGGCCACAACGTCAATTAATCGGAAGTTATTTTGCAAAAAATATTTTATTAGGTTCACCACTACTTAAATGGTATTTAGAAAAAGGCTTAATCGTAACAAAAGTTCACTTACTAGTTGAATACATACCACAGAAATTGTTTCTCTCATTTGTTGATCAAGTAACAGAGGCACGAAGAAAGGGCGACAAAAACCCTGACTGTAAAATTCTCTCTGACCTCTACAAACTCCTAGGAAACAGTTCATATGGAAAAACGATTTGTAACAAACAAAACTTCACAAACACTCGATATATGACACCAGAAAAAGCCGCTAGAATAGCTCTTCACTGGACAGTACAAGATGTCCAAGACTTGTGTGAAGATACATGTGAAGTCTCATCACTCCCTACGTCAATAACATACGACCTTCCAGTTCAAATAGGTTTCATGGTATATCAATACGCAAAACTGAAAATGTTACAATTTTACTACGACTTCTTATCAAAGTACATCGAAGAATCTGACTTTGAACTCTGTGAAATGGATACAGATAGTCTGTATTTCGCCCTCAGCGCACAGACTTTAGATGAATTAATAATTCCAGAAAAAAGAGAAGCCTATTATAGAGAACGCCACTTATGGTTACCATCAGAATCTTGTGATAATGAACATCACAGGGAACAATATATAATAGCAAAAACAAATAATTTACCATGGTTTCCACAACCATGTTGTAAAGAAAGAGAAAAATATGATAAACGGACCCCAGGACTATTCAAAATTGAATGGGAAGGAGATGAAATGACTTCACTAAATTCAAAATGTTATATCGGTCATGGAAAAGAAAAGAAAACTAGCTGTAAAGGTGTCATACAGAAACAAAACATACTTGACATGGAATCTTTTAACACCGTACTCGAAACACAAATCACGATGGACGCCGTTAACACTGGTTTCAAAGTTGTAGATCATCATATAATAACATACAAACAGAAAAAGACAGGCTTAAGTTATCAATATATAAAAAGAAAAACTTGTGAAGACGGAGTGAGCACGATACCCTTAGATATCTAGGAATTCGGCAATCATGTTGTAAATATTCTTTAATTCTGAAAAAATAACAGACTTATAACTACAAAATATATCATTTATGAAGGAAATACTCCAACAAAAAAATATAAAAAATATAAAAAGAAAAAGAAAATTAAGCTTGTACATATCATTTATCAAAAGTTGAAATTAAAAAAAATATTCAAAAGTTGAAATTAAAAAAAGAAATAATTGTTTAAAAAGAAAAAAAACTTTAAAATTATAATAAAAGTAAAAATAAATTATACAAAATCTCACATAGAGACAGAAAAAAATGCTTGAAATATAAATATTTGTCTAAGAAAATGAAAAAAACTTTAAAAATTAGAAAAATATTAAAAAAATAAAAAATTATACAATATCTCAGAGAAAACAAAAAAATGCATGGCTTTATGCATGGCTTTATCTAGGGTAGAACTCCCGGCAGCGAAAATCTCAGCAAATCACAGAGAAATTTAAGGTGTCTACCCACTACCAGTTATTTTCTTAGTACATACTAAATAGTAAATACTACAAAAATAACTGGCTACCCATATTTTATTCATCTAGTTGCTTAGTGTAGCCATAGTTTCCAGTATTATATTACAGCTTCAATATGAGCGACAGCAGCTATTCGGATTTTCTAATCGATTTGGCAAGCAATGATTCATCAACAAATGATAACGAGACCACACTTAGTTGGGGTCTCGATTTATCATTTCTCAATATTGCTGAGTCACGACCTGAATCTCCGGATAGTCCTCTCGACTCTAACTATCCATCAGCAGACATTAATTTTCAACTTATACCCAAAAATGATAAAGTGGCTGTACTTTGCGGATGTAGTGGATATTTCTTTTGGGAGATTATCCCCGCACAGTACAGCGACTTTTATCTGAAACCACACCATGTTAGTACTGTAGACCACACCACTGGTACGACGCGATCCTGTTCCACTTTTACAGAAGCTATGTGGGACGGGTATAGTTTCGCAACGAGCCAGCTTATCAACGGCGATAACCACAAGGACTACTGTTTGGCGGTGTATCAACATCATCAAGACTCATGTTTCAGAGTTACTACCAGATACACCGTCAACAGTGTAAAGTCACTTATGGTTTTCATTGAGCAACATAAAGTGACAGCCGTTTCACAGGCCTTTTGTAAATGTCGAATCCGTGATTCCGATGTCACTTTTGTTGGTCCTTTGTTCTGTTTTACATGTATACAACTACACTGTGAGCTGAAATCAATTTACATTCAGGCCATCGAAAATTTCTTTTCATACCAGGTGCAAATGAATCCTGTTTTCGGTCACAATATGTTGGCGACTGAAGTAGACTGTAACTTTTTCAAAGCACAGTCTCTCTTTCACCATACCATTGCTAAATCCGTCAGAAATCCTCATCACACATATGTATACACTCACACATGGAACAAAGAGAAACTGAAACAGCCGAAGATAAGGACACTTGCCCGAAACTGTTCTCATTGTTTAATTTGTTTATTACCAGGCAACGGAAACAATGTTTTCTTATGCCAACAGTGTAAATGATTTTGTATTATATATTTTTCACTTTGTGAACAGTTTCAATGTAAATAAAAGATTACACCATGTATCTGTGACACTGTAAATATGTTTCTATATATGTTTCTAATGAATAAAACTTATAAACGAATTTTATATGTTGTGTTTTCTATACGCATATTATTTAATGAATATAAACACGAAAACTCTATATTCAGTTTCTATACGAATATTATTTAATGAATATGAAGACGAAACTTTATCAAAATCATATTAAACGAATACATACACATAAAGTAGATATAATCGAATCGAATAGTAATAGTATAAGTGATAAAATTGCAAAGGGGGCGGTGCGCGCAGCCCATGGGAGGGTTTGTTTTAGAAATGAGGTGGAGACCTCCGGCTGTGCCTCCGGTCTCCACCTCATTCCTAAAACAGCCCTCCCATGGAATGCCCGCACCGCCCCCTTTGCAATAAAAATATCAGAACATATGTAATATTTTAGCCGTAACCAGAATATAGGGTCCCTGAGAAAGCATGCCAGGGGAAGAGCGCGTTGAGGAACGACGTGCAGACCTCCGGCCTTACGGCCTCCGGTCTCCACGTCGTTCCACGCGCTCTTCCCCTGACATGTTTTCTCAGTGACCCTGTTTTCTAATATTTCTAACCTCTGACCTCTGACCTAATTACAAAAATAGCTTTTATAAGTAGGTCGTAATGACCTAATTATTCAAAGTCTCTATTAAGCTATGAACCTATTTTAGACCTAAACTCGGTCGTAGTGACCTACTGACCTACTTAGTAGCATTGACTATGCGCGCCAGCGACTCCATCATACTACTACTGTGGGTACGAAGGCGCGACTGGCTCGGCCCTGCGCTACCACCCACTAGGCGCGCGTCGGCCCAACGCCCTTCACCGGAGCAGAGTGGACATCCAACCCCCTGGACAAACAAGAGGAACCATCCTGTTACCATCGACCCATCCCCATCATATTTCATTATCCTCCGTGCCCTCACTTGAACCCCCCGGTCCACCGTGCCTGATATCTGGAACACCTCAGACCCGACCAACCGGCAAACACGTCCCCCATCGAAGAATACCAATTTCCAGATCGACCCACTCATTCCCCCTCGTGTGGAGGGACGACTCTTGATCTTACACCTCGGTCTCTTGCTCGAACTCTACGTCCGGCTTGAGACCAAAATAACCTCCACATCCCTCCGTTGTAGAACTCCGAAACCTGGAACTACAGAGGAACGTCACATTACTATACATCTATACACCCCTATAATGTATTCAACATTTCATTGATTTTGTGAAATAATGAAGTCACAAAGACTTTTTTTAACCCTCAAGTCTTAGACTAGACACAAACACTCTAAGGTGACCGAAGTAAGCACCTGATGACCTGAGGGCCGCCCTGAAAAATGTAGGCCCCGTGAAGGTGCTAAAAGGTGGCCCTGATGCAAATCCAGTCCTCAAGCTTAATTGCGACTATGTAATATTAGATAACTATGATAAGCCTGGCTGCCACAGGTTGATCCTCAACATCTTCCACACAACTTTTCAGGTCAAGCCCCCTTGAGCCTCAAGAAAAATACCCTGATGCCCCACTAAAACCCTTGAGACCCTTGGACACAAGAAGTGATCATTAGGCAAAAATGTTAATTAAGATCCCAAGAAAACACGTAGGGTAGAATATGGCGACCGGGCAAAGTACAGGCTACCTAGGCATGAGAATGAAGATCATGGCATATATGGGGGATAGCATGAATGTACAGACAGGCATGGAGAACATGATATTGGATGGGCAGGCGGCCAGCATGCTGCCAACATTCTTTTACTCATGACAGCCTCATGACCTGTTCCCTGCAGGGAGTCCGAGCAGAGCAATATTGATCCCGCATGAAGAATAGGGACCCATGGGCTCGTGACATCCAGCCTTCTGCACGCGCTCCCCCCTTAAGATCACTGCAATCCATAAGCTACCTTTGAAGACGCACTGTTCGGCCCATCCTCATGAGCTACGATATCAGTTGAAGAGCCCTTAAATTAGTCAGACTACCTTTTGGTTTTCTCAAGCTTGCAACAAACATTTTGCCTGTGTAATAATTGATCTTGCTGCAAGGAGAAGTGTATCTCATTCATGAGACAGTAAACATCGCGGTGAAACTCAACAAGTGGGAATTTGCCTTTTTTCTGCCTCAAGGGGCTTTCACACATAGCAAAATGCTTCGGATAACCACCATTTTTTGACTTATTACAGTCCCGACAGTTCTCGTATGCGCCCTGACAGCCTTTTTACAGCCCTGACAATATTTCTTACACTAACATGTTTTTATGCAGAGTTTACACTATATTTTCTGAGGGTTTGAGGCAATTCTCTTTGGATATTATCTTAACCATCATTGTACCAGTACCTATCGTGATGTTTAAACCAGGCATAAAGTTGTTGAAATGATAAATAAGTAGGTAGTGTTTCTACAAAGAGATAAGTTTCTTTTATTGCCACTGTTGGAGTGGTGATCTTTGATCAAGGAGCATATTCGAGATTGTTGATGATCTATAAAAGGAAGAGAAGGAAGTTTATATCTATATAATATTTACTGATGTACAGGTAAGCTTATATTGACATCACCCAAAGAACAAACATGGCGTGTAAGGAGAAACCTGTTGTAATGAGGAAGCCGAACAGGGGTGAGTCTGCATTTCCCCAGCCTTAGTTAGTTTTAAACATGTGTTTATCTAGATTGACAACTATCGGCTGTAATAGTCGGTTTTCATCAAATATAAGTGTTTACAGTTCCCATTCATAAATTCTCGGCATAGGTAGGAAAAATGAAACAAACGATTATAATTGTAAGTAAAAACATAGATCAACTTCAAGAGAAAGGTTCCGTGGAGTTAAGCCTATTTATATTTACATCAACATTTACTATAAATAAAATTGACGGAACAACTTTATACATCTATCTAATCTATCATATAACATCCAACATATATTTGTTCCTTCCCAGATAACAATTTTGCATCGCTACAACGTTGCCTCAATGTTGCAGTTTGGTTGTAACAACCTTGCAAATTTACGTTATGACAACCTCAATTTTGTTGCCAAAAGAAAGGTTGCAGCAACGTTGCTTCCAACGTTGTACTGGCACAATTTCACAATCTTTTTACAACATTTACATTTATTTTTGTAAACCGCTACATATTTTGGTAAATAAACATTCAACATTTATGGCTCTCTTATATACTGTGGAATACACCTGCACTGAAAACACAGAGTTGTCAAAAGTGGTGTCAAAAACGACAACCCAATGTTGTCTGTGTCTTTTATACAAAAAATCTTATTTATGAAAAGTTTCATGTTGTAGATATCATAGTCCATACTAATGGCTTCCTATTAGCTTATTACTAATTATTAGGTATGGCCATTACACATAGGAGGCCTATGAGTTGTATGTTTTTTGACACCATTCACTTACAATATTTTATCATAGACAGAGGCCATGACAACCTTGGGCTGTCGTTTTAGGCACCATTCACTTACAACCCTAGGGTTGTCAGGCAGCACTTTTGACTTTCATTTTGTTCTGTAACAACCCTATGACAACCCGATTCTCAGTTTTTGCTTCTCTGACAACATTTTTGGCCCAAAGTAGTCGGGAGAAAGTTACAACCTTTGGGTTGTCATCCAGCCTCAAAATTCACAATGACAACCCTCTGACCACCCCCAAATTGTCGAAGGATTGTCACAAGGTTGTCACACAGCATCAATGGCCTGAAGTGAGCCCTGATCTGCCCCCACAAGTCACCTATGACAACCCAAAAGTCACCTATGACAACCCAAAAGTCACCTATGACAACCCTCTTACAACTTTAAAGTGGCTCTCTGACGACTTTGTGTTTTCAGTGTGTACGGACATAGTTCTGTTCCCTTACGATGGCTGTATATATTTCGTCCATAAAGCGTTATAATTAAACAATATAAAACACTTATAATGATGTAAAATTTTATAAACGAAAATAGCTTGTGAAATATAGACAATCTTGTTACATCATGTCAAGTTAACATTTTTGTCATAATGTTGTGTGTTTGCTGGACTCTTGCTCTAAAGGTTTGACAAAGGTTTTAACGGTAAGGTCATTCAATATCAATAGAGCTCTCGGGGAGATAACATTTATTGATTTTATACATATTTGTATCAGCCTTTGGTCAACATAATCTTGAGGCTGTCTTCTCCATCATTAACGTTCATATTGGTGACCTAAGCAACAGGGAGGTATCATAAGCAAGGGTGGATCCAGGAATTTTAGAAAAGGGGAGACCGCATCAGAATGGGTCCCTCCAACTGCCTGGGTGTTGTTTTCTTTTAATAAAAAAAATCAAATTTGGTCCTAAAAAGGAGGGTTGGGTGCTTTATGCATCCTCGTCTTAGTCCGTCTCTGCTACAATCTATTTCCTCTTGAGTCCTCCTTACATTTATGGTGACCTGGTGACAATTTTCTGTTTCAGACACCATCCGCCGGTGGAATGCACGTTCATCCTATGAAAATGTATCACCGGCTTCTGAGAATTCCAACCTTCAATCACGTTTCATTGTCGAGGTGAAGAACCCTAAACGATATTTCTGTAATTACGATACGACTCGTATATTATGTGCATATGACACTATTCAGAACCCTTTGGCATAATTATATATTTATTGTCACGCTGTATTGCACACTGTTCAGTGTACGACCTATTCACCACAGGTTACGTGCTTTCGGGAGTTTATAATGATTTTTACTGAATGTGACAATACATTTTCCTTTGATATTTCACTCTGGTTGAGTCATTCTCATATAAGCAGAGAGATAAGCAAGAACTGTATTTTTTCTTTATCCCCATGTACTGCTAAAACATAAATTCTTAGATCTTACCAATTGACAGATTTACAGTTTTGAAAATGCTGCCTCCACTCATGTTATCAAAGGATATCAGAGACTTTGCATGTCCCTGTTTCTTTTTAGAAAAAGGGTACATTTTCTGCACATGTGTCAGCGTTTTGGAAAATAAGGTCATTTTCCCCTAAAACCACAAAGGGGCCATTTTCAGGTACTGAATGTCCGCATTTTAAAAAAGATGGTAGTTTTTTTTAAGAAAAAAATCGTGGAAAGGGGGTGTTTTCTGTTTTGAAGAACGATGAAATGTCCTGCTTTTATACAGGAGTGGCGGGACTGGGAAATGCTGTTTTTCAGGCGAAATAGGGTCGGACTTGTAAGTTGGGCTGACAGGCTATAACATTATAAGGCTGCATTTTACAAACTATAGGAGCAATTTTTTTTAGCTACATTGCTTTGTTTAATTTTGCATTTTGCAAATATCATTAGGGAATAATAACATAGGCAATTCTGAAAATGTTTCATGGTAAATTTATTGTTGGTGTAAACTTGGATGGGCTTATTGGTTTTCACTAAGACTACTGTGTCTTTTTGGCTTTATATATTTATGTATATGACTACACTTCGTAGTCTTCTAGAGATTCGCTGCAAAATATGCGTAGTAACTAATATATCTATATTTCACTCTGGTTCTCTCATAGGGTGATGCAGAATCGGATTTACTACAAGATAACAATAACTACGAGTCATGTAAGTAACCATTCCTCTATTGTTTGTATTTCCCTTACAAAATAAAGAAAGAGGTTGTTTCCACTACAATGCTAGACATTGAAAAAGATTGATTCCCTGCCGCGGATGTGATGTCAGAACATTGCCCATAATCTCTCCCCAGCCGTAGTTCTTTTAACTATTCACAGATGGCCCTACTGCTGATTTGTTTGCCATACAGAGGAGCCCTCAACACAACATCAGAGGGATAGAGACTATATCACAGGTGCTTTGGATCCTGGTCAAGACTACCTGGTCACCTGACCCTTCCCAGAGCTCAACAGGGCACCCCTTCCCAGCAGCCTTCCACCACCTACAAATACCCCTGCAGCACACACCCTCTCCAGTCTGGGCTACTGGACCACCGCTGAACGTCATCCCACCCACCACACCCGCTTTGTCAAACTTTAATGCCCATAGGGCCCATAAATTCAACAAACTTTTATTATTCAATCATTCCTCTTTTAACGTCTTTTAATACTACTATTGTATAGTCTTTTATTGTATTTGTCCTTACTTATCAAAACGTCGCAGAACGTGACGGGGGGCGTTCAAACGTGACAGGCGGACATACGTCATACCGTGAGTCGTATATATGAGACAATTAATGATAATAATATGATCCTTGGGTTCCAAAGTAAATATTAGAGGGGTCGTATTATGTAATCAGGTGGACCCCATTCTGTATAATTCAATAATAAATCGTTGCAAGGTCTACTTGTCATAGTCGTAAATGAGTGGTAGACAGGTAAAGTAAAAAGAAAATCTACCATGACATTTTAGGTAGTAGTAGAAAAATTGTAGAGAATCTGATTTACAAAAATAGAAAAATAGAGACCAATATGTTTGTAGGATATTTACAATTCTATAAAAACCAAAATATTATTGTAGTTAGATATAAATCTTATACTTGAAAACATATCTAAGAATATATATGACGGTCCTGTCAACTCATCTCTAACATCTCTGTGCACTCTATTTTCATTATTCGGAACTCAACTGGAAGAACATAACTTACTGTATATGAAATTGATTAATAGATAAAAAAAAAAAAAAAGAAAGTTGTCAAAACAATAAAAAATTGATAACAGCATTGCAAGGTCTAAACTATGGCACCATAGACAATTAAGCCAATTATAGGTGGCAGACAGAAGGCCTAGGGCGCCTGACACCAAGGGGTCCACGGATCAGGGATCCGGAGACCATGAGTAACCTCGATTCCGTTTTTGTACATACTATAACTGTTTCTAATTACGTGTTGTAAACGAAAGCTCCTACATCCTCTGACGGCAACCGTGAAGTGGGGCCTCACAGATTCTTTTTTTTATTTCGTTTTCTTCTAATTAAAAATCTTCTTCAAGGTTACACCCTGGTCCTTCAGAGGATCGTATGCAATTTATTTTGTTAGTTAGATTCCTCTTAGATAAACCTCTTACCTTACCAGATGAGACTCCACAATTATTCAATGACAGCACATTGCAATTCCGGGTAACAACTGACCACGATGCAGAGCACGAATATGAACTCAGCGTTCGGGCAGGAGATATCATTGAGGTATTTCTACTTTTAATCATTTGATTATGTAACCCAAGGCTAAACATCATGGGTGACGACCATAATATTTTGATGGTTTTGATGATATCGCAACCTCAAAAATATAGTTTTTCATAAAGACTAGAATGTGAAAAGCCTTGTATGTGCTCAAGGTATAATCAGATAAACCCGTATTATAAATACATTTAGATGAAAACATAATTGAAAAAAGAATATCACAATGGCGATAAAACTTTTTCGTATTGGATCATATTTTCAAAACGATTATCGTGAAATGTGTTTGGTTGTCATTTCATGTATTATAAAGCCATCAGGATCTTAATCTTCAAAAGACACAATACCAATAAAAAATCATTATTGTTAGACCATTATGATTCTATAGTAGCAACTTTAGCATGTCAAAATATAATACATCCTATTTCGTAGGTCCAGCCTATCCTGGGATCATTGAACTAATCTCTTGTTCTTCTCATTGTCCTTATTCGTGCCTGTCTTTTGAATTTCATATATTATACAAAAAAGAATGTGAGAAAAGATATGGCGACACATATCGTATGATAATAAAGACAATCAAATTGCAGTTTATTTCCTGTACATTCAAATGCGGTATCTTTGGAGTAGATATGATTGTATAATTATACTATCAAGAACTGTAGAAGACTTCCATACACTATCCAACTTGCAGGTGGAACAGGCCAACAAACATGGCACCGATGGTTGGTTGTATGGTCAATGTAGAGGATATGCAGGATGGGTCCGTTTGAATTTAGTGACTCCTTTGGATGGAGAAACAACTTCACCTTCTCACATGAAGTTTAAGCAGGTATTAACAATATTTTGAACCAACGAATGTTGTCAGTTCAAGATGAATTGCTTTTTCAAACTATGAATTAGGAACACAGTACCTAAAATAAAAATAGAAGTACGTATACATAGCCTAACTGCTTCTATTGTAAACAGCCCCAAATCAACATATATATATATCAGCGAAATAAGATGAAAATCAGAAGATGTTTAATCTTTAAAATTTAAGATAAAACATATATTTGTTTTGTTCTAGTAACAGTAAATATATTTTTTAAATAGTAAATAGAGAATTCCTTTGGTAGTTATTGTCCGGTGTGACAGCTTTATTCCCCCATTAAACTATTATGTAAAAAGAAAACAAATCCATAGTGTTTTGATGAAGGGTACTTCTAAAAATACTTTCTTTTTCTTGTTAGGGCTTTGACGGCAGCCAGGATCATACCCGTAAGTGTACACTTAAGGCAAATGTGATTTATAATGTTTTAGTTATTAAACCTTAAAAGATCATACAAAAATTGAAACGTACATGCACACGATCAGAGGAAGCTTATCAACAACCTAATGATTTGCTTTCTAGCCAAAAACATAGGACAGGCTATAGCATATCACAGGTCACATGGCACTAATCAAGTTATGTCTCTCAACCAAGTTGACAATTATAGCATAAGCTAGGGGATAAGAGTGGAGGGTCTACCCAGGCAAGCATGCAACATTATCAAAACATCGCAGTAACGTTCTCATTTGGTTTTTGTTACCTTATTTTGAAGGCACCCAACAATCTCTTTAGATGTATAATGATATAACATTACTGTAACATTATGGTTATGTTCTTTCACAAAAACTAAGATAATCTTAACATAACTTTTACATGAATATTTAGCATTTGACTGACCAAAAGGGAATGGTAGCCGGAAGTGCCCATTATGTCGCTGCTTGCCTGAGTATTTCCTAAGGCCTCGTCCCCATGGGGAGAAAATGTCATTGATAAACTACGAAAATACACCAAATGTTTATCATCAATGATGAAGCAGTGAAGCCATGTCCTGTCAGACAGACTGGCACTAAGTAATTGTGGGAGCCACTTGTTTTCCAATGATAAACAGGGCCTACAAAGAAAACCCCTTCATTGTTGATGATAAACATATTAAACAGGCTTAATTTTACTGTGAAAAATACCGATGATAAACGGGTTTATCGTCAGACAGCATGGCACCATTTTTTGAGCAATAAAAAAACTATTCATTGTTGGTATTTTGGTCGTTGATTGTTTCCCAATGAGCAATGATGGGTTTCCATTATCAACAATGGGTTTTCCATCATCAACGGAAAAGTCATTGTGGACGACGAAATTTACCGACTATAAATGTTTATCGTTGGCAGATTTCCCTGTTGTGGGGATGAGCTACAAAGGACATACACTATTGCACGTTAGCCACAGCCTACACTAGGCACTAAACACTTACCTACTTTTTAGTAGCTATAGCCTATAATATCATCACCACTAGCCCTAGCCCTACTCAAACAATTTGAACTTTTGCTCTATTTGTAAGGTACATGGGAAAAATCGAGACTGATGCACACCTACAACTTGGTGGACTCTGAAGATGAATTTGTAAAAGAACTAAGAAAATTTGAACAGGTATGTTTATTCTCCAGTCAACATAATACTGAGATTTGAATTAGTATAATTTGAATACTGTCGATGAGTATTTCATTTGGACAGCTATAAGTACTACCTGTAAGGCCTTTAGCCACAGTAAATCATAACTTTTGATAGATTTGAAACTTGCTATCAGAACTGACAAGGGTTGAACTATTGCTTAAAATGGCAAAATGATAATTCACCTTTCAAGGAGGTTTTAAAGCCCCTGAAGGATAGGAAGTATCCTCAAAAGGAAATGCAGATAATTAATTCAAACTGGAAGGAGATCTTCAATGCAAGCAATTCACTGCTAAGGTAAATGATACATATTTGCATTACGTTTGCCTTATGTTAATTAGCCAGGAGTATCTTTCAGCATATGTTTGTATTCAATGGAGTAATTGCGTTCAGATACCAACATGTTGGTATCTGAAGTGCAAACCACTTGCATTTCTTACTAAGAGCCAATACAACATTTAATGCTGCCCCACATATAGTAGAAAATAGCCTTTAAAGAGAGGGACCAGTGAAATATTAATTCTGACTTTTTTACACTTTATATGTTAGATGTAATACTAATTTAGAAGTATGCAAAGTTTTAATGCTATCAATTGACCCTTTCATATGAAAAATATGATTTACTTTGAAGAAGCATCTTATTCTTGTGATCCTAAGGAAAACACAAGTCTGTGTGTGACGTCACACAAAATAGACGTTATTTTCAAATTTTGAATTCTTAATTTTTTAAAAAGACATTTGGAATGCAAACTTTTGGCATAAATAAGTTTATTTTATCATTTTAAACATTATATGACTCAGAAAAAAACATTAGGGTAACTAGATTATGTGAATTGTGCCTTTTAAATTTTTTATATGATCTGTTTGTGACGTCACACACAGACAGGTGCACTGGGCAAGGTGCTCCAGGTGCAGCTAGGAACCAAGTTTTAAGATTTTGGAAAATAGTCATAAAAAAGAAAGTATTGTAGGTACGGGCATAAAATTTGGCATGAACACTCTCTGGGCAGTTAGGATCACGACAATGTATTGCTTTATATTCACTGGCCTCTCCCTTTAACCCCACCTCCTTGGTGCATCTGTAATTAATGAAAGACCACACTGTAAAAACTCTAGTACCACCGATATTGTAATAATTGGTCTCAGAAATTAGATAAACTGAACAGTATATATACCAATTAAAGACAAATAATGTGCAAATAATACAATTTTTTGGTCAAAATTTGATAGTGCCTTGAAGAGGAGTGAACAGGAGACACGAGTGGAACCGCAGATGTGGAAGATTGGAGAGGTACTGGTTACCATGGTAAGTAAATGATAGAACCTGTGCATATGTGTGGTCACACGATCATTTTTGGTTATATTTTGGAAATGACCATGTATATATAGAGAAAATACAGTTTATAATTTCTAAACTTTCAATTCGTTACAGAGATATAAACATATATTAGCTGAATGAGGTGATCATATAGACCAGAGAAACTAAAAACAGAAGGAATTATACATATATATGATAAAGAGAAATAGTTTGCATTTAAAGACTAATCACAGTATTGTTAATAAGTGACACTCATCTTCGGTATCAATTTTCTTGCATAACATTGCTTCTTCCCAAACATTTCACAAATGATGTCCTGAACATTTATTGATACTCAACTAAAAGACGATCTTTATATCCCGCATAAGATGCCGAAAGAGAAGGCATGGCTGGCCTATTCAAATGTGAAGAAAGATATCCTGTCTTTATTAAAAGAGCAGCCCACCTCCAAGCAAGCACTGGTAGGAATATCTTTCATCAAATCTCTTTCCCTGTGCCAGATGCCTTTGGGCATCACCAACATAAAGAACCCTTATGCTTGTCGGCATTACCAGCATATGGACACCATATGAACTCCGTACAGTAGAATTAGAGTAGAATTATTCAAGAATGAATAATAGTTGTACAGAAATAGTCCACAATAATGGTATATCCAAGAGTAACATGTTGAAAATAATTCGTTTTCTTATAAACTATAATATAGCTTTGATCTAGATAGGGGAACCTATCTAGATCGTATCTGGAATGGGTCTCCATCTCAGAAGTTACCACCCTTTGCCATCTGCGTCCCACAGGTATCCCCTCTACAAACTGTAGAGTAGGGATGAGTTAGTAATTTAGGTACAAGCCCTAACGAGGCCAAAGATATGAGTGATATATCTGTGTTGCTACCACTTAGGTTTCTAAACGGGTTACTGAATGTGTAGAGTGCATCCAAAATGATTTTATCTTTAGTGGCTGCTGAAATATAGAAGAACTATAGCCCATACCCACTATGTGAACTAGACTGAGTGGGCCGACTGATTGGCGCTAGAATCGGACAGTCAGTATATCATATTAAAATATACATGTTTGATAAGAGTCAGTGCTAAAATCAACTGACTCTCCTACAAAATAATATTGCCTGATCTTAGCACCAATTGGTTGGCCAACTCTGGATTATTTGCTGGTAGTTATTATTTCTATTCATATGAAGAACGTCTCATTCGCCTGTCTACAATAAGCAAGACGTGACCAAATTAGTTGTAGCCGAGAAAATATTTTTCATAAATTCAAACTTTGAAACAATACATGCAACTGTGGTAAAGCATAAATTTCCATCAGATTTAAGCCCCATAACCACTAGGCGACTTTGACCAGAGTCGGCCAACTCATTGGCGCTGAAATTGGCTGACTCTACTGCAAGAGTTGCTCGATTGGTCAAACTCTGGTCAAAGTTGCCTAGTGGGTATGGGGATTAAATTTGAATAGTAATAATATCTACCAACAAATTATCTATGAAGCCAATATTTTGCTCCCAGATTGCTGATATTTTGGATATGCCTCTCAAGTCTAAGATATTAACAAGGTTCATTGTTGCTACAAATTTACTCAATTTTCTCAAATTTACAATCTACCATTCAGCAGTTCCAGAATCTTGAAGATAGAGTGACAAAATTAAAGCAACTTCAACATATCCAAGAGTACCCCAACCTCATACATGAGGTAAGTATTCTTTCAGACTTTCAGGTTTCTTTTTTCTTGTCGGCTTTGCCTGAAGGCACTTATGAAATTCAAACTGAGTACATCTAAGATATGAAAGAAAATTATGGCATTGTCAAAAACAATTTAGAATTTTGTTTCTATTGATGGCGTATGATTACAAGTCCCACTCTGCAAAGCTCGTCGCATTACGCATGGCATTGCAGTACGTGCAAAGAACGAGTCCATTGTTTCTTTTGCAAAATTTGTGATTATTTCGCTTTTGTTCTAAATACTAAACCGTCAACACGAAGAATTCTAAACATGTTTAGGATGTAAAGTGTTCCAAAACTGGATGCAACAAAGTGTTTAGATTCTTAACACTTGTTTTAACAATGTATGATAATCATCATACACATGACTTATAATTATTCCATACCTAATTTATATATAACAAGAGGCTTCGCCTCTAGGCTACAGGCTAATAAAGTTTATATAATCCATGTCCTAATAGGCTATGTCAGATACGACCTTATGTTAGCAGGTCCGGGCTAACACAGAAATTCAGAATGGCCCATGATATCAGGACGTCCCATGATGCTGGGCCACAGGTCATCCTGTGTTTTAGGGTCATTTGAATAAAACTAAGAATATTAGTTAATTGGGAGATTTGCTAAATATGCTGACTTGGTAAATGTTTCATAAATTTGTATTTCCAGGTATCCTGCTAAAAAGATCTGAAGTTAAATGCGTACATTTTGTCGCAAAACACAAAATAATTTCTCCCAACCACGGATAGCCAGATTCTTTAATTCTACCTGCAGGTTAGCCTAAAACAGGGTACATACTGGGTAATATGTCGACAAAACCCAAGGCTTTAGTATAGAAAATTTCATGAATTGTATCATTATTTCTAGATTAAGATTGTGAAAAACTAGGCACCATTATTTCTGGAATTAGCATCCATATAGATTTAATATTTCTTAGTTGTTTGGAAATTCCTTGATTATAGATGGATATATATCAGTTATTTGTTTATTTTCTATAGTTATTCCACTGATTTTGTTGACAAAAACAGTCAAAATTTGCCTGCAGGTCCTTAAAATACTATAAATCAGCTATCCGTGGTAGGGAGAATTAGGCCAGGGTGCAGGAGCAGGCCGAAGCTGTCTTACATAACCTGTCCCAGGGTCTGCGACGGCCCCTAAGTAGGCTAATAATAGATTCTGCTCCTGGTGACGGGCATTCCAGGTGCGCCTGATGGGTCAGATACAACAATAAAAAAGACGGGGAATATCAATCAGCCCCAGTTTTTGGACAGTCCAGCTTCACGGGACGTCCCGTTTAACCAGGACAAACTCAGATATTGGTACGTTCCAGTTTTCCTATGTTAGCCCCAACCTGGTTAGTCATTCAACGTATTGAACGGACATTGCGATTTCGAACCTGGCGGGTCTTTTCACTCACGGCTGGTGGCGCCACCTAGCAGAAATGCATGGAAGTAGACTATGTTATGAGCGATGATAGCAGTATTGCCGATCGGACGAAACTCAAACTTTTCTACTCCAAGCCTTGGAAATAAAAGTAATGCTAAATGAATACTAGAATGAAAGAATATGTATCAGGAATTTTGTGTTGTATATAAGCTCTAACTTGGAGGTTTGTTAGTCATTGTGTTACTCAAGGCTACAGCCTGGAGGAGCAAACTGTGCACAGCATAACACAGATTTCAGCCTTACTATCCCCATGTCGTGCAGTATAGAAATCGTCCCCTTATTAAAGAAAGGAAGTTAATAAGTATATCATAAGTCCTATATTTGACATAGATATGTAGTGTTTAATTCCCTTTCTCATAACCACAATATAGAAATTTGTGTCAATAATTTTCAAATGTGGTCATTGTAGTGGTGGGTCACTCTTGAAAATTGGTCTATCCTGCTCGGACCGAAGCACACCCTGCGTGAAACTATAGAAATGAAAAAGTACAAACAATTGAAAAGCTTTATGTCTAAATATCAGTTTCTAACTGAATGTACTCACATCTATCTGCAGATTTTACTAAATACACCACTTGACCACCCAGACTACAAACACCTTAAGGATGCACATGTAAAGGCCCAGCAAAACTATCAGCAAGTATCTATCAGCATGGAAGCCATACGCAGTGTGGAAGAATTGCAACACATAGAGGACATGGTGACTTTCACAAACACTGCTAATAAGTTCTCCCTCGTATCGGGAACAAGATGTCTGGGCCCCAGAAAACTAATTCACACTGGGGTTCTACAGCAGGTAGGAGAACACATCAGGAGGGTTAAACAAGTAGAAAAAAAGTAAATTGGTATTTTGCACCAAGTCTACAATTCAAAAACATACCTCACTGGCACATAGGCCTTTTGTCAAAGGGAGGAGCCAGTGACCATAATTTAGTATACCGCCGTGATCTCTACCATCAAGTGAATAACCATGCCAAATTTTATGCTTTTATCTCTAATAGTTTATGTTTTATTCACATTCTCTCTCCATCAAACTGAGTTCCCCTGCCTGCATCTGACACTGCCTGCACAGAGCAATTATCTGTATGTGACGTCACAAGCAGAACAGTTGTCAAATTATAAAACTGAAATAAATGCAATAAGAAATAATAATAATAATAATAGGTCTAAAAGAGATTTAAATCACAAAATTAAATAATTCATAAAAGAAAATGTGAAAAAATATAGCTTTTATGGAATTTTGAAATTTGAAATTTGAATATAACTGTCATTTTGTGTGACGTCACACAAAGATGTGTGTTTTCCTGATGGTCAGAGGGATATGAGCTTTATCAAAAGTTGAAGCCCATTTTTAACATGAAAGCATTAAGACTATCACATAAAGTGTAAAATAACCGGAATTGAAATATCACTGGCTCCTCTCTTTAAGTACTACAATAGAATAAATGTAAAAACATGTAAGATGCTTAATTAATCATTTATAATTTGAAACAGATCAAACATGGTAAGGCAACCCCTTGCATTGTATTCCTGTTCAACGACTTGCTGCTCCTTGTTCGACCAACAAAATTAATGCAGAATTTGTCATCAGCATGCTATATGGACAGTAGGACAAAGGTGAACTGCCAAGCATGTGAACCAGTGAGTTCAATACTATCCTTTACCAAGTTTCTCAATTGAAAACCAAACTCTCCGCGATGATGTCACCCCTCTCCAAAATAATAATTTTTGCTATAGGTATCACTTTACAAAATAAATACATTTTAACCATTGCAATATATATCACAATACTAAAATACCATACAAAGATCCTACTTTCCACACCATGTAATACAAATTATAATTATGACTAAGCTTGATATAACACAGATCGATCTATATAATGTACACATTGAATAGATGATGTTTCTGAACATGCTGGAGGTGATGGACAGAGTCGTGGATGATCCAACAGTCATCACCTTACTGTACCTAGACAAGTTGGAGGTCTCCAGCTTCAACCTGAAGGCAGCTAACCCCAGGGACAGGTGAGCTTTTCTGTTAAAGAGAATTCAAGAAGACAACTATTTGATTTTGTGTAAATACCAGTTAAAGGGAGCCAAAACCAATAAATTGGATGAAATATTCCAAACTCAAATAATCATGGAAATCCATTCCTTGGGCCTATTCTTGGCCCATGTTAAAATCTAAACCATTAGATATGGTAAAAAATATTGAAAAACATGTTTTTCTTGCTCAAATCAATTAATGTGGATCCGCAAAAATAGGGTTTGTTTACAAACAAATGCAAATATTACCATCTTTTGTGGCAATCTACTTCAGTTTTAGTTAGTTTTCACAGTTAATACTTTACCAGTGGCCTTATCTGGACTCATCCAAAATATTTCTATACTTATCTGAGTATTGAAAATTTGGTCAATTATATTGGTTTTGGCTCCCTTTAAGCAAAGTAGTACCTTTTTGTTGTATTTTAGGGAAGTCTGGATAACAAAGATAGAAGAATCCTCAAATCAGTATGTTGAGGCACTGCGGGAGCTGTCCCAGTCACGTGAGTAAAACCAATTCTTTTTGCAATCTTTTCTTGTTTAAGTCACTTTTAACTAAATTTTTTGTGGTTTTTCCTACTGTTATTTATTAAAGAAGGAACTGCATTGCATTAGATTGAAGTTACTTGATAAGGTAGCATGAATGAAAATTGATTACATTGAAATAGCTTACATTTTGCCTTTTTCAGAAAATACGCAAGAGGCCAAGGCAAGTATGAGGCTCTATGCTGCTAAGTACCATTTTTCTACTGATGACCCTCAAGCCCTGACATTCATCAAAAGAGATGTTATAAAGGTAAATACATAGAAAATGTAGAAAAAGGCATTTCTGTTCACAGACAAGCATTATCGTTGTATGGGAAATAACAGATCTTTTATTTACCAGTATCTGAGTGGGCAGGACAAAGGTGAATGAAAACACAGAGTTGTCAAAAGTGGTGCCAAAAACGACAACCCAAGGTTGTCACAGGCTGTGTCTGTGTCTGTTAGACAATAAACATTATTTATGAATATTTTCATGTTGTAGATATTATAGTCCTTATAATGGCATCCTATTATGTTATTAATAATTATTAGGTATGGCCATTACACATAGGAGGCCTATGAGTTGTATGGTTTTGACACCATTCACTTACAACACTGGGTTGATACAGACAGAGGCCATGACAACCCTGGGCTGTCACTTTAGGCACCATTCACTGACAACCCTAGGGTAGTCAGGCAGGACTTTTGACTTCTCATTTTCTTTTGTGACAACCCTATGACAACCTGATCTTCATTTTTGCTTCTCTGATGACGCTCTTGGCCCAAAGTAGTCGGGAGAAAATGACTACCTTTGGGTTGTCATCCAGCCTCAAAATTCACAATGACAACCCTCTGACCACCCCAAAATTGTCAAAGGATTGTCACAAGGTCATCACGAAGCATTGATGGCCTGAAATATGCCCTGTGATGACCCAAAAGTCACCTATGAGAGCCCAAAAGTGACCTGTGGACAACCCTTTGACAACTTTGCGGTGGCTCTCTGACGACTTTGTGTTTTCAGTGTAGGGGCTAAAATCCTGATATAGAAAAAGTAACAATTTGCAGGGTACCAACCGAAGTTCCGTTTTCAAATTCCCTGTGTTTTCCCTGTGTTTTCCCTGTCCCACGGCAATTTTTCCCTGTGTCATATCCAGCAAATTGTTCAAATTTAAAAGCCTCTGCGTGCAGAAAAAATTTGGACAACCCA
The DNA here is from genome assembly GCA_936440205.1 of Lepidonotus clava. Classification (NCBI taxonomy): domain Eukaryota; kingdom Metazoa; phylum Annelida; class Polychaeta; order Phyllodocida; family Polynoidae; genus Lepidonotus; species Lepidonotus clava. Next base: position 27,211,236 of record OW387149.1, on the reverse strand, counting down.
ACAACAAAAAGTTGAATCCCTTATATCTTGAGAATCAGGAATTTCAGAACCTGGCCAAATGAAATTCCCTGTGTTTTCCCTGTATTTTGGCAACATTTTCAATTTCCCTGTGTTTTCCCTGGCAGGGATTTTTGTTTGGCCATTTTCCCTGTTTTTCCTGTGTGGTCGGTACCCTGAACAATACATTACTTTAATGTTTACTGGTAGAGACCTGTAATAAGTGGATATTCCGGGGCACTTATGATCATCTAATTTAATTTTTGATGAATCAAAATCATCAGGCTATATACCCAGCAAAGCATACAACATTATTTTAGTGTTGCAGTGACATTCTGTGACATTCTGTTTTGGTTCTTGTTATATGCTATTTTGATGGCTAACAATAATATTGCTGTAACAATCTAATTTTACTTTGCATTGCGACCATACTGTAACATTTATCAACCAAAACTAAATGTCTTCACAATGATCTATTTTGGTTTGGCCTAAATATCACAGAAAATGACCAAAATTAATAAAGATGCTTAAAATAGCTTGCAATGTACATAGTACGTGGTCAAATACTGTTAAATGACAACCGATTCTGAAATGCTTTACACCATCTCTGGTGCCAATAAAAAACATTCACAAAAAATCAAGCCCAATGAAAAGTTTACTATCCATGATGACTCTATTTCCTATTGTGGAATTTAAGCCTCTGCAAAATTTTGTGGATATTTTTTTTCAATCGTTTTCAAATATCCCCACTCCCAAATGGTCCCAATGTCTTTCAAACACACATTGAAATTATTTTAAGTGAAATACATATATATTATGAATCATTTTAATATGATTTTCCATCTTGGCCACAAAAAACATCTCTATGAAATTTCGTGGATGTTTTTTGGATGGCACACCTCATTTCTTAGCAAATAAACCCTTGAATGATATCTCACATTTGTATTGCTGTGTATAGTGTGCAGAAATAATTATTATTATTATTTACACATTATCTTTGTACAACAAAATACATATAAAATGTTCTAACCTTTTTTGGAATGGCCAGATGATTTGGTGAGGTTTCAAACCCACCATCAAAGTAATGCGCTGTTTGAATTTAACTTTATACAACTTTAGTGAGAAACTGATCGACCAAAGGATTATGGTTGCATAACTGCACCTTTACGTTGCACTTTGACTGGGTATTTCTTGATTTAATAGCTCATTTGATAGCAAATACAAAAATACATCTACTTAACAGAGCTACTTCAGTTCTATAGACATACTATAAGACTGTTTTATTCATTTCTACTAAAAGGTTGCTCTGAAACAGGAGGGCGCAAGTCCTGGCTGGTGGTTTGGTAGATCCAGGGGCAAATCAGGCTGGTTCCCAAAGGCCTATGTTACTGCTTACCAAGATGTCATTGAAGAGCAGGCAGAAGGTATTGTTTAGAAATACTTGATAATAATTAGAGGTCATTTTCAATAATCTTAAACTGCAAATACTTACTAAATATTAAGTAAAGAAATCATGATATTGTGCTCAAGAATGAGATTTTACAAGCTTTTAAAAAAAGATTAATGTTTGATACTGTAATAATTTTGTAATTGTTTGGGTAGCCATGAGATGTTCAGAGTCTCTAGCATGACCAGGAATATGTTTGGCAATGGGCAATGGTTGATGTAGTGAGCCTAAGTCTAAAAGAATTAGACTTAATCTTTGGACTTCCCTGCAACAAGAATCTTTCAGACCAACTTGTTTGCACCTCTACAAGTTATAAGGTCCACATAGAATCCACTACACATTTGGCTGATAAAAGATTATGCACCAGAGTCAATAGTTGCAGATACTGTCCTAAACTTAACACTACTGGCCATTTTGAGTGCAAATCTAATTGTATGAAATTCTCTTTGAAAATCCATGTGAACTGCCAGTCAATGAATCTCATTTATCTTATTACCTGCACCACATGTAATATTCAATATGTGGGCCAGACAAAAAATAAGATCCTAATCAGCTTCAACGGTCACTATAATGACATTATTCATAACACTGAGACCATGGTAGAACGCCACTCTAATCGTTACCCCGCACAAAATCCGGTGAAACTTGGCGGCTTTACTATAACAGTCCTAAGTGTTATCCACCCGATAGTAAATCGGGACAATGAGAGAGGGTATAAGGAAGAGAGACAGTGGATACATCGCTTATCCACTGTCATCCCAAGGGGTCTAATTCTTTTAGACTAAGGCTCACTACATCAACCTTTGCCTGTTTCCAAACATTATATCACACTACATGGTTGTGAATGAACCAGAGTGAACAGTAGTACCCAATATTGGGGAACTGGACATGAGTCCTACCACATTTAGAACCAACCAGCAGATTCAGGCATATTTAATGTCTGAATTTAAATCCAGAGATTTTTTCTTGGATGGCACCCAACCTAGTTAAATTAAACACACTTTATAGTGAACCCAACATAAACAACTTTTCTCACACTCAAGAACCTCATGTACCAAATCAGGGGAAATGAGACTCTGAAACTCTCGCTTGACAATTCTCTTAGGTTGAAACCACAATAACACTCCTCCCATTGACTATTTATTAATGCTCCATCATTAACAAACACTTTTAAGTGCATGTAATGGAGACAGGAAGGGGATCTAGGCCTGTAAACTCACTATCAGTATTTTTAGTAACTATTTGCTATGTAACCATAAGTTGCTTAGCACCCCTGCCCCTCCCAACAACTATGACATCACTGACATGGAGATTGCCTAGTAACACATGCATTGTTATGGTTGTGAAAGTTGGTTACTTCCTGTGTTTTAAACACAACAGTGGTAGCAATTCGCTGGGGAGCCCATCAAAACTCGTCAGCAAATCAAAGCGTAAAGATAGAATAGATCTCAACTCATGACTTTCAATTGCCAGCTCCCAATTATTGACCATACAGTGAATTCCTCCCTCAACCCCCATATACGAAAACTCTTGTCTCCCATAAATAAGCTTGAGGCACCTCTGAATCCTGTCCCAAAAACAAAAGATCGCAGAAGAAGTAATAAGTGTGTTTGGGATTTACAACCCATTACCAATCATACTAGACATAAAACAATCACACAGAGACCACCTGAAAACACATACAAAACATGAAACACGAAACTACCCCCAAGAAATACAAACCTGAATTTTTAGATCACATTGAGGCTGATATGTTTGGATTTTTTTCTGATAAAGATACTCCTCCTGTCCCTCCAAAGCGGGAAGGGAGTCTCCATCGACAGGTGCCTGGCAGGATCCCGGCCGACAGGGGCGAGTCAGTCACAGCTTCTACAGAGGGAGTTGAGAGTCGCAGATGGAGTATGGCTGAACTAAAGTCTTCACTTGGATCCAAGATTGGTAAAGTTATGATTACTAAAATGGCATTACCTTTTCTCAATGTTGTATCCTTCATTGGAAAGTGGTAGATGTGTACATATAGTTAATGAAAAAGCCACCACGGACATCCAGTTTCCTGACATAGAGAACAGGTAGCTAAAGGATTGTTGATGATTTTACACTGCAATATTTGTACTCCCACTCGGATTTCTTTTGGTCTTTTGTTGCATTCTCAGTTGATAATGTACTGCTCTTGTGATAATGCACTGGTGGCCTCAGACAATACACTGGTGGTCTCAAATACTGTACAGTTGCTGATTTGTAAATATACTGCCAAGAACAACCAAATTCAAATTTATGAAAAGTTTTAATTATTGATGTGCACAGCCCAGGATCAAACCATGAACCTTTGGATTCATGGTACAGCCTAGCCACTACCCTACAGGGGCAGCTGTAAGATGTTTGGTCAGACATACCTTTGGTGAATTGTAGGCTTTACTGTTCTGTTCTGACCCAGATTTACCCTTTCATCAAATTTAGATGACTAGTGGAATGGGATGTAACTATAGTCTATGGCTGTACACTCAGTAGGCAATCAACATCCACTCTCCCCCTTTCCTTCCCCCCTCCCCCCCTCCTTCCCCCTGCTTGTGAAGAGGCTCACTTTGCCGCATGGACAGCTCAACTACTAGATTGATTATAGACTATTATTTCTGGCAGGAAGGATGATATGCTGCAGAGTGGAGGAGCCCTGGTCAAAGTGCAGCTGGGGGCTCTTGACTAGGGGGTCCCATTGTTGTATGTTGAAGTCAACAAATGCTAATATCTTAAGTCACTGTTGCTTTTTTCTTTTCTTATTTTGCATGTCAAATTTAAGAAATGCTTATGTCCCTTGTCTATATATTTATTAAGCCCATGTCATTGTCACTAGGGTCTGTTTCACCCTATCAAATTAAAAAAATGCCCATGTTGTATTTAGGGGTCTAGGGCCATCTGCTAGATTAAACAGAGGCAAAGTGAACTTTTATATCAATGATAAAAAATTGAGTAACTGCATTCAGATTTCATGGTTCATATCAGATAATGGATAAATAGTAGTGCATGGGGTGGAATAATGCACTCACCCTGGGGGCTCGTGCATTATTACTACCCCATGCAGTACTACTTGTCCATTATCTTACACCTAATGCAACTGCTATAAGGGAAAATCCCCAGACAGGCATACCAAAACGTCGTAGTTGTTCTGTTTAGTTTTTATTTTATTACAATAATTTGTCTTTAACATTCTTTATTTTGGATAGAAAATAGCTCCCATTCAATTATGCTAAAAAAATAATTGACAACACAATGTTTATGCAAAGAGAAATTTTATCTTACTAAGATGCATCTATGCATTTATCATTACAGACAAACGGCACACAACATTTTGAACTGGGTAAGTCCGATATTTGCTTGGATTTGTGATTTTTTCAAAACTGTAAATTAAAGACATAGGTTTTGATTTTCCTTTGCAAGCCAACTATACAGAAATTGATGTGTTTATATAGATATCTGACACATTCTGCTATTTTGTGTCTTAGTGTCAGAGATAATGAATATAGAACAAATCTTCCAAACAATGTAAACTGCTCTCAGATATTTCAAATAGAAACTGAGCTGTGGGCTTCTAAACGTACGATAAGGTTGGTCGCTCTGTTTTGAAAGTGTTAATGCATTTGATAATCTAGTATTTTCTAAAATCATCTAAAAAAAATTAAAGGTACCTTCTCATCTTCTACGGAATGCTGTCCTCACAGTTACTTTACTAACCTCTCAATTTGTTTTCTTTTTCCAAATGCAATCTGCTTACCTTATTGCAAAAAATGTAGACACAAATAATCATAAAATAAGCCTGCCTATTATTACAATTTCGTGAACTGCATCACCATGATTATGAATGTAGTCACTGAAGGGGGTACATACTGTGCGATGCAATCTAATTTCTGTTGAAAGAGAGATCGCTAGTGACCAATACCTAACATTGTTAGATATTTTCCAAGCAAATTGGTGTTTTCAAGTAGATGGGTACCCGCCTTTACTGCGTGTGCTTCAATGACGAATTTCATTTTTCGCTCTACAGCCTACCTCCTTCTAGGAATAATCCAGAAGTTCTTGGATCAAAGGTAGGTATATCAAACGTGTGTGTCTAGCAAAGTACAAATGTACTTCTTCCGGCAGCTGGCTATAATTCTAAGTGCAATTAATTCCATGAAACAGCAATAGGGAGAGTTTTCAACACACATACAAATAACCTGCCGTTGGTATGCAGCATTGAACATGTTATCTTCACTATGCATAACTGTGGAACTCTTCCCAACTATGCTACATATGTCCTATAAAAACAAATTATTATTGGACAAAGTCATAGAAAAACATTACCATCAGTGTAGATCTTGATTCAGCTATGAAAAACAAGTTAGATATAAATTAAACTTTTTAATCAGATACCATTAGCCCCTCTGGTGAATTGGAATCATGTATCACTAGTTTTGATATTTCAGCCGGTGCAGAGATGCCAGTCAATGTATAACCTGAACGAGGCCAGGGACTGAGGAAAATAATCAACGTTTTTTTTATTTATTTTTTTTTATTTCACCAATCTTAAATACATAAGTTCTTCCTTGGCGTCGATGTAACATGAGATGAGAATGTAGAATGAAATACATGAATACATGAATGAATCAATTATCATTATCCTGATATGGAAGATTCTTATACAACTAAAGACTGGAGAAATCAGGGTGTATTTTAATTCCTATAGTACTTTAACTGCGTTGAAGTGGGAAATCAGAGCCTAATAGTGTAAGTCGGGGGAAGGGAGTTCCAGAGGCCCCTAGACTGCCCCCCCCCCCTTTGATCAGGACTACAATAACTCAAACGAAAAATATCATGTTGCTTCTTTTTCGTCTACATTGAATACATTTTAAAGTATAATTCTATGAAGACAATTGTGTAAAATCCCATAATGAACAGTCTTTTTTTTAATTATTCTATTTGATCAGACGTAAAACAAGATTTCACACTTGTATCTTTTTTATATCTGAGTTTTACAGGGTAATACTCCGTACCAATCACAAATACATATCACAACTTATGTAAATAAGAATTCGTATATCTGTAGCTAAAATTCATAGATATAGTGAAGTCATCAACATTAATTTTCACTAAAATAAAATTATTACAGAGAAACGATGAACATCAACATACAGTAATGTCTGTTTATATGGTTGCCTTCAAGTGATATCACCCAAATAATAAGTATTATATAGACTAGAGTATATAGAGACAAGATACACATTCAATGCACATAATTTTTTATCTTGTCAATCATCATAGTTTTAAGTGCGCTTAAATTGCACATCAGTTGGTGTATTTTCTGAAAAAATACTTCAAGCTTACTTCTAGATTTTATCTGTGAATTATCTTATATTATAGAACAGGCCTAGGGTAGCATGTAATGTATAATATCTTTTAGTTTGCCAGCCGAAATATGAAAATGTTTCCTTATTGAACAAGAGTGTTTATATCTTGTACTTATACGCAATGGGAATCAATAAAGGCTATTTGCTTTGTACTGTTAGTAGTTGCTATTGAATTTTCTTCGATATCACAGCACCAGTGTTTAGTTAGTCGCCGGGCTACTTACTACCTTAGTTGCCTGGCCTGGGGACCAGGCTTTAAGGTAAGTCTCTGCTCAGGTCATTCAAATCTCAAGACACTCACTATGCAGAGGTTTCAGAGGTCTAAACAGGTAGGAGATATATGCAGTCAGATGTAAGCAGTTCAATCATATTGAGTACAGCATGCCCCACAACAATCCATGAGTCCACCGTGCTTAAACCTATAGGCTTCCCTATCATTAGTCCACCTATGTAAGTCCTATGCTCGCCAAGGTTTTGGTAGTTTAACGTATGGTCACCAGATGTTGCCACCGGATAGTGTAAGTTACACCCACCCAGCTCTTGAACCCCAAAGGTTTGCACTGAAGTCCAGTGCAAAAGAATTGTTATATATTCTTTAGAGTTAGAGCTAAGTGTTGTTATCTCTTACATATTAGCAGGAGTACATTGTGAACTGAGTTACGCTAGTGTAGTAGCAAGACGCTGAGTGGCACTCCTGTCCTGTGGCTAGGTATAGAGTATAGGGTTGTCTTAAATGGTGGGGCCCCACGCCGGGACGATTGTGACTGAGTTAGTTGACTCCAAGACAAGTATGTACAGGTACGGATGGGACATAGGTGCAATAAGGAAGACTGCTAGGGAACATTATGATCACGATGTATGAAGTATCCAGCTAAGGAGGACATCACTAGTCACCAGATGTCCGTATATGTGGCTATCCAAACCCCCGAATCATTAAGCCTCGTACTGTTCCAAACGGTATCGAATAGTGTTCTCTCCCTTTAACCATAGGTTACCATCTATATATATCAGTCTGATTAGTTATTTTATACCAAGCAGTGGTGCTCGCTAGGGGATGTAACCTGTCTGCTATAGCTGAACAGGTATATTACGCCGACCAGAAGCCCATGCTATATTTACATCATATAATGTGGTAACCTATATAATTTCAAATAGCTTTATAATATTTCTTCTGCAATCTGATGACCGTTTCTTTACTTTATTATGTACAACTGATTATATGCACAAGGTGTTTTTACTAACAACCTTTGTGCAGTTAAATCAACGTTGTGAATTAACGTTGATTCAAATTATTTTTTTTCTGCTGGGTAACCACTGACCAACGGTAATAAACGACTCAGTCACCAAGGATAGACACCACTGGTTGGGGCATTAGTAGCGCTGCTCCCTTTGATGACAACCACAATATTTGTTTTATATCATTGCTTAACAGAAAACATCATTAAAAAGCCAATTAACCACCCTATCCATTGAATTAACTTATACAAGAAGAAGCCAGAGGAATAGTTATGTAGGTTGGTCACGAAACTAGAAATGCTAATATTCAAATATATTTTTTTAACATCAATATCACACTTCATATTCAACCTAAGCCTTAGAAGTTTCTAGTACATATTCTTGATATATACGCAGGGAGGTGTATCTCAGATTTTTTTTATATAGGTCTTAGTTTTGATTTTATGGAATGTAGAAAATAGAATTTCACAAAATTAAAACAAAGTTTCCCTTTTTTTCCCATTTTTCCCCATAAAATAAAAACTAAATCCTGAATAAAACAATCTAAGACATCCTTCCCTGCATATGATTGTCATGAAGGTGTATGCAAAAGATTATTCATCTAGGTTGAGTATTAAGGAAGGTAGATGTTCAAAAATAAAAGTAAAATAAACTTTTTAAAATTTATAAAATCTCAGTTTTGAATTCCTCGATAATTCTATTGATATACATTGATAGAGAAAAATACGAGCTTTCAAATGATGTATAATATGTTTGGATCCAAGCGATAGTAAGGACTTTATTGGTGATTTCATAAATTGGTCGCTGACCACTATCCTTAAGTCTAGCAGGCCTATAACAATAGAATAGAAAGAGCCAGCCTAGACCTACCAGGTAACTTGTAACTTGTCTAATGTGCTGTCATCAGTTTTCACGCAGGTAGGGCTTTATTTTCTAAAATAGGGATGAAATTTTAAGTTTCTCACATATAAATGATCATAATGTCACTATAAAGGGACGTTCTCCTCCATGGGCTAATTAGGTGGTTACAATGCAGCCAAAGGCGACTTACTTACGGACTAGAAAGCACATTTGAACTAATATCTATGCTACTTTTTGGTATGTGGAAAGATAATTTTTCTTGTAAAAATTATCTTACTGTCATTATTTCAGAAAAAAATAACATTTTAAGGGTTCCACGATGTCCCTGAATAATATGGACGTTACATAGACAGTCTGGTTTAATCTATGGTCAAAATCATCACGTAGTGACATATTCTAACCTAGGAGACTTAGATGGCCGGCGACGTGTTTTGCAATGTTAGAACGTAATCGGCGACTTTATTCGCTTATTGGTCAGGTGCACGTCACGACTTTGGCAGGAGAGTGGGGTAGGGGGTTCGCATGTCCTTGTTTCTGAAAAAAAAACAGGGTATCGTTTGTACTCAATTATCTGTGAAAATTTAATGGGATCTTTTTTCCTTCATGTTAGGTAATTTTGGGGAAAAAGTTTATAAAAAGCCACAAAAAGTCAGCGTTTTCCAAAATAAGGGTAATTTTTTGGTTATAAAAGTCAGTGGAAAGGGGGTCTTTTCTATCTTGAAGAACGATGATATGTCCTACTTTTATATCTGAGTGGACAGACCCCACATACCAGACCCCGGCCCCACTATATACATATAACCAACCAAGAAGAGAGTACGAGGGTGGTTATCACCCTGAGCCGGGACCCCGATATCAGCCCGAGGCCAGGGCCCGAAGGGCCGGCCGAGGGCTGATATCGGGGTTCCGGCGAGGGATGATAACTGCCCGAGTACTCCCTTCGAGGTTGGTTATGGATTTATTATACCTTTTCTGTTAGATCTGAGCTCCCAAGGAAGAATGCACAGCAATCAGTGATGGTGGGACTGTGATGCAGCACATTTTTTTAATGTTTTTTTCATATAACTCTTTTGATATCCATCAAATCTACAAATAGTAAGCAGTAAAATGTAGCTATGAACGTTGTTCAGATAATGAATATGTTAGCTTTTTTATTTCTTAATAATTTCATTTTTTCATGAAGTTTAGAAAGATAAAAAGTTTCTGTATCACACTGCAGTTTGATACAAGGCTGGTTATCACCTAGGTTTGTATCGCCCTGTGTCAAACTCTTAACTACTAAACTTGTATCACACTAAGGTGTAATAAATTTATGTAGCCTACTATAGGCTTACAGCCCGCCGCCTACAATGTTTCAGTTTTGTGTCTAGATCTACCCCCGACCGAAGGAGGCAGGATCGACATCATACATTGGCGCTTTATAATTAACCTACAATACAAAACGTTATTTATGGACCATGCTTGTGATTTCGAAAGGTGTTTCATATGCTAGACTCCTAAAAGTTCGCCATGCCGGGAATAGGCCTATTTTTCCGATAATTTTATAAATACACGCAATTGATACTTACTTTTGAGGTGATGTCAAACTTGTTGTCCTGCAATGATTAGAAATCATTCAGGGGGTCTAATCAGGGCCAGAAGAAAGCCATCAGTGCTGTCAGCGATCAGGGCCGACTTTACCAAGGTATCGCCGGCCCTGATGGCTTGATCGCGGAGTGACAGCCCAGAAAGTTAGTTTTAACGTTGAGTGGCGTCGGAGGTTTGGCTTTGATGGGGCCCGCCATTTTGGTACAACCCGTCTGGACAAGGTTCTGGTTGTAAAAGCTGACGGCATGTGTAAGGGGTAGAGGCCGTCAGAATAACGGGACCTTATAGGACCGCGAACATACCGCAAAGTGATCTGGGCCCATATCTTCGTAACTAATTTGGCTGATCAGGGAAAATTTGATCAGGGTCCCATGATCAGAAATTCTGTCAATCATGAATAAATCTTACAAATGATAATTCCTCTTTGACACTATTTTGCAATAACACAACATTTTTTGGTAAAAGCCAAAGTCGCTGATCATGGGACCCTGATCAAATTTTCCTTGATCAGCCAAATTAGTTACGAAGATATGGCACCTGATTAATTGGCCTTATCCTCGCCGTCTGCCGCCATCTTGCCGTACCCGGTATGACAGGGCACTTCAGGGTGATCGCGCCCACCAAGTGGCTCTGCTTGGAGTATGCTCCATATTAGTCCTTCCCCGACCTTTAGATAGATCTACCTATTCTATATCATACCTTGAGCTTCTAGCATACCTGGATGTAACTACAGTCTACCACCAAAGTGTGAAAGTAGTTCCCTTACTCTCCAAGCACATGTTGGGAAGAGTGAGGTGTGACAGTGGTGATTAATTTTGAAGATATGGAAAGTACTACCTGCAAGTCCCCACACGTTTTGAGTTGTTTCTCAGGAATTGCACAAGATTAGGGCTCAATACAAGGCCTTTAATTATGTCCAGAACTTTCTTCATAATGCAGTCTGATTGACTTTAAATTGTTACCCATTTTAATAAAGATTTAGTGGCTTTAGTGGCTGTGTAGTAATAATCACAGCCAACAAGCTGTGAACAGTTGCTTATGTACAAAGTAGAAATGATCTGCGCTTTTATCATGCAGGCCTGCCATGTAGGGTAAAACAGGGTTGTACCACACAGTGTGGTGTATTGCACATTTTTGTTAATTGCCCTATACGAAAGAAAAATATATAGAAATACAAAAAATGTTAGATAATTAGTAGAATTCACCTCAACGGTTTTGAAAAACTACAATATTATTTTATATAGGATATGATTTTTATAACGTTATAGGGAAAAACGCCTTTTATTATCTACAGGCTGCGCGATATGTTTTGATAATTTCTATGAAATTAATTCATTATTTTGTCAAAGTTTATGTCCCAGGGCCAAACCAACACTGCCACACGGACCCCTAGACGCGGAAAACACTGGTTCAGAAGGAGAAACAGCAGCTCAGATAAGAAGGTTGCGTTTTGATACGACCCAGATAGGGAGATATACCTCAGCACTAGCTCAGGTGTAATAAAAAACGTAGATTTACACCCAGTATTACCAAGAATTTTAAGAATCTGGTTTAAGCAGCCTGGTTTAGCGCATAAAAATCTGTTTTAAGAAAATCTTTTATAAAAATCCTGTTTTAGTTAAACCATAACTAATGACCTTAAATCAGATTCAAGGATCTTAAACCAAAATTTTGGGACAATTTGAGCTAGGCACTGGATCCTCTTCCTAGTGATGTCAGGAACGTCCCAGAGTGGATCCAAGGTGCCTCCCACCGTTTTGGGGCGCTGGAGACCTCTTTGAAGCAGCTCCTCTCGGTGCTCAGGGACGCTCCCCTGGGAAACCAGAAATGTGGGACAATTTCAGCTAGGAACTGGATCCTCCTCCAAGTGATGTCAGGGATGCCCCAAAGTGTGCCAAAGACCCCCCTGACCGTTTTGGTGCTGTCGTTTGGGCCTGGGAAGCTTTGGCCCAAAAAAAGCCAAATTCTTACAGGTCCGGACCTGTCGTCGAATTTGGGGTGACTTGGGACAATTTGAGCTGAGCACTGGATCCTCCTCCAAGTGATGTCAGGAATGCCCCAAAGTGTGCCAAAGACCCCCCTGACCGTTTTGGTGCTGTCGTTTGGGCCTGGGAAGCTTTGGCCCAAAAAGCCAAATTCTTACAGGTCCGGACCTGTCGACGAATTTGGGGTGACTTGGGACGATTTGAGCTGAGCACTGGATCCTCTTTCAAGGGATGTCAGGAACAAAGTTGATTTTATTCATCACAGACATGGATATATTAATATTTCCGATTGTAAGAAACATATTTACATATGAAATGTTAAAATAGTTACAAAATGTTTACAAATGGATTAACCAATTATTTTTCATTGTTTTCCTATTAATGTGTAGCCTAAGATACAAAGAAAAAAATCGGTTTTCACTTTACCATGCTTCATTAGTTGCAATTGGGGACTGATTGCGAGCTGATTTCAGGACCAAAAGGTTTAACTGACAAACCGATTATGAACCAACAAATAACCGTCGGTCCTGGAATAAGTTTGCCACTTGCATTTTTCGTCACTCTGGAAAATGTTATCTCACGGATCACCAGCTTTATGAATAAGAAGATACTTTGCAGGTTGCAAATAATCACAGGGCAAAAAAAATGAACAAAATTTGAAAGCAGTTTGTTACATAGAAAGATATATGTCTTGACTGTTCAAGTGACTGATATTGTGGACATTGGGATGGCTAGTATAATGTTTATTGTCTCGCCCTTGTCCACCCTGAGACAAACATAAAATGGGGTAGGCTTATTACCAATGTCGTTGGCAACAACTGCATCAAACCCGGTTAATTTATTCCCTTAAAACAACTTAAAGCAACTGAGGACTTTGTATGATCAGGAGGTGATGATACAGTATGTTGTAATTGATTCCTTAATATTTCTTCCCACTTCCCACTCTTAAGCCCCATACCCACTAGGCGATTTTTATACAATCTGGCAACTCATCAGGGCTAAAATTGGCCAATTCTACTGGCAGAGTCGGCCGATTTTAATGCCCACTCAGATCAAACATGCACATTTCAATATACCATACTGACAGACGATCATAAGGATTGGCCAATTCTACCAGTCGCCCGTCGCCAGTCATCGGTAAAATCACCTAGTGGGTATGGGTCTTTAGAGAAGTGCCTTTTGGTCAAGAGGCCCTTTAAGATTGTATGCTATCTCTAGACGGTGAAGTTATATCTTTGATATCTGTTTTATCAGGACACTTATAATATATATAGGTCCTTATTAACTTCTGTTAATAACACCCATGGCGTCCAACAAGAAACCAGCGCCGGAAAAGCCAGAGAGACGTAAGTTCACATTCTCCAAGTCACATTCCACTGAACAATGATATATTCATATGTACATAAAATCTATTTTAGGACATTCATAGATGTGGTAACCTGTTACGTGGCAGGTCCCATGGCGAAATATATATATATGATTATATTTATTTCCATTATTCTACTTCCTGTTTGTGCTAAGTGACTCTGATAATACTACCTGCCTAGAAAAATGTACATTATGTTGAATTTTGGAATCTATGATTAGAAAGCAGCAAAATCGTCACACAGTATTTCAGTTTCAATTTCAAGTTTAAGGAATTTAAAAGGCATACCGAACTATTCGGCCCAAACTGCAAACCCATTACATTAATAAAACAGGTTTTAGACACTAATCAGATTGTTTGGGTCGCCATGCATATTTTCGATAAGGTATGAGAAATAAAAGGGCCTTTTATCAACGATGGAAGACTATCAGTCATACAAAAATTGCATAATCAATAACAGCTACAGTATTGAGATAAAACTTAGTAAACTGCACTACCACTCACCAAGCCTCCTTAGCATGAAGATATAATTCTTATTGTATATCAAAGTACAATTTTTCGAATTTTTCATCGTTGGGTTTCAGACACATTTACGATTCTGCTAGTGTGAAAAGAGCCTTAAGTTTGTACTTCAGAGCTATATCTGTGTCCATGGGAATTCTAGTCCTCTTGAGAGAAAAGCCCCTGATTTAAAGGAAGTTGCCAACACAAATTAAGTGTTGTGCATATATATGCTTGACCGTAATTGTAGAAACTGGATTGCTAAAAAATGATTGACTCTAATGATACGATGTATCCTTTGGAGTTACCACTGATTTATCTTAAAAGCTTTTCAAGACTGAATGTTGGACACCAGCGTATGATCTTCCTAACATTAGTGGCAAAAGGAAAATAATCAAAATATTCAGGACTCATTTAAACATTTCTTAATTTTGATTAGGATTGCCTCCCAGTGAAAAACAAAAATTTCAGATTAAGGGCCGTACCCACTAGGCAATCCACCCATGTCGGCGCCGACGGCCAACGATGATGACCTTCGGCTCCGACGTTGGCAAAATACGTTATCAAATAAGTTTAATAAGGATCGGCTTGATCGGCGCTAACATCGGCGCCGACGGCCTATGTTTTGTGTGGGTATGTGTCTTGCAAGTGATTGGCGCCGACTGCCACGCTGACGTCGGTGCCAATTCTTCCCAAAATCGCCTAGTTGGTACCGTATACCGCTTTACACTTTGGGTTAGAAGCTAGTTCATTTGATTAAGGGGGTTGGTCCAATGTTTCCAGAGGGGGAATTAGACAGTAAAATTGGAAATTTATAACCGTGTTGTCATGCCTGGTGTGGGCATTGCTGATCAAAGTCTCTCATATATATATAGGGAGTGGTTCTACGCGCGACGGTCGTGTACGCGACCACTGCATGGATATAATTTCTTATACACGCGGGCACAAAGATGTCCTTACATATGTGGACATAGGGTGGGTGGCTGTAAAGACGTACATATGCTCAAAATTAAAAATAAGACCTAGAATTAAAAAATGAAATAAAAAGGGGGTTCGGGGGCACAACCCCCGATCGAAAGACAACTTATAAATTATATAATGAATAAAATATCTGCGTGCATAATCCTCCTTCCATACGTGGACACAAATCGCGTGTACAAAGAATATCCGGTCTCAAAAGTTCGCGCTGACAGATATCATTATATATACGCGGTCATGACATCCGTGTGTACAATAAATTCTGTGTCCATGGGCTTCTTGCCGTGCCCGCGTGTATAATCCCGGCCATATATATAACCCAAATCCTTCCTCCCATGCCCTGCCTGTGGGACACTGCATATAAAAAGAATACCTGCCTCAGTAAAAGTGTAGGGGTATGGTCTCTACCTCCTCATAGATTCAATCATCCAGGAGTGAAGGTAAAATATACCAGTGCTCCAGAACCGCCGAGTCTGGTGTTTCAAACCAACAAACAACCCTTACGACTTTCAATCTCAGCCTGTCATCCAATTTGGTAATTTGGTAATGGGGATGAGATGGGCTGTAATGAGCTTAACTCTTCCTTTATCGGTTTTCAAACAAAATTGTAATCTCTACCCACACCTCACTCAAGATAAATGTTCTGAAAATTGTTCTGAGGAAATCTAGAAATATGCACCTGGCAGTACTCTGTTGTCCTAATTGTCCCTCCTTTATTTTTATATTCCAGGGACTGTCCACCAAAGGACTGTGTTGCCGCCATACGAAAACCTTCCTCCTCCATACAGGAAACCTAAAGATGGAAAGCACTTTATCACTTCGGTAAAAAACTGCTACATTTTAAAAGATAACATTATTGTCTCACTTAGTGTCTTTCTTTTTGCATTCCACTTATGGGAGTATGATAAAACAATAGAAATAATATGGAATAATCGGGAACCATAAAACCTGCTGATAAATTAATATGGCACGCAAAGGGTATACCACAGTGAATTTTCTTTGTTTTAAGGATGCTTTTGAATATATACGTTCTCTTGTTTGTAGGACTTTGAAGATATTGTTCACGTTGAAAGTAAACAGGATAAATCCCGTAAGTACTATCATGGATAGCGTGACAGAGTTGAGTAGGGACAAATAATTACCCAGTACACATAAGCTGCTAACTAAAAAGTATCATTCAGTATCATTCAGAATAATTATATGGATTTACGTCGAGGCTAGAACAACTTAGAATAAATACAGGACAACAAACAAGGTAAATTGATTTGGACATATAATAAATTACATTTATTTTAATCCTCCCTGTAACAATAATTCTAAAGTTTAAAATTCTGCTGCGATGGTGAATCTCTGGTGGTTGGAACGAGAATGACCAATGGTCAAGCTCGGGCGATTTATATAGTCGAGGTACAACAATCTCCGTAGCGATGGAAACGGAGGGCGATGACGTCACGCCTACTCCGAAATAAATAAATTGCTTAGGTATCGCTACACAATTTAATATCATTTACGTCGCGGCTAGAACAACTTAGAATAAATACAGGACAACAAACAAGGTAAATTGATTTGGACATATAATAAATTAGATTTATTTTAATCCAAACCTCCAAATCAATTACCTAACGTAGTGATAAAAATGTATCATACTTAATTGTATCGGAGATAGAAGGCCTGATATATTTGTAAATACAATCAGATGACCACTGGCCTCTCTCCTTAATATATGTTAAAGAAGCACCCTTATTATACAAGTCTGTGGTGCCTCCCCTCCTTAGAGAATGGGTTGAAAAGTTACCCTGAATTTTTGAATTTGCTAACATTTGTTTAAATAGCTTGTTAACCACAGTGTAGGGTAAATAACTAACTTTACCTGTGGAGAACAATGGATCATCCCTGGACTTTGGATGAATTTTATACAATTTTTCCAATAGATACACCGCGCAGACCCTTTTATTTTCCAATCTATTAATAGGTATCTCATGTACCTGGCCTGGCTTTTTTGTTTTTGAGGATGTAACATTTACCATACAACCCCATTTATAAAAATTAACATTTTTTCTCAGAAGCATGTGATCCGACCTCCCAACATGTCCTACCCTAAGTAGTGTCCTGAACAAAAATACAGTTACAATATAATAATTATATTAAAATCCCTAACTGGTCGGACCAATCTACCTTCCTATACAACATTTCTAGATGCTTCTCTTTGAGTGGTTCTTTACTATCCACTTTACAAAAATTGGAATTTTTAATTCCTTTTACAACCATTTTTATATTTACATCTGACCAGCCTGCGACTGGCTTGGCCTTTACATTGTGATAGTAAATTACCGCCTGGTAATAGTTAATAACGGAGGATGCTTTCATAAATTTAGACAAATAGGAAATGTACTGGCACCCTTGATTAGAGTTACATTTATAAGGGGCCCAATTAAATTTATCACATACCTTTTTATAGCATTTCCACTGCATCCTCCGCAGTTTTTGAGTGGACTTCCCTACGGCGGATTTTTTCAATGCTATAACACGCTTTTTCAGCTTGATTTTCTCTGCAAAATTTAAAAATGGCGTTAGTACAATACAAATTTGCCCCTAGGATACACTCTTTAACTGCGTCCTCACTTTTAAAATATAAAAGGCGTGATAAAGTGTCAGCCACTAAATTATTTTTTGTGTTAATGTAGTGAGGGACCAGTCTTATTCTATAGATTTTGCAGATCCAAAATATTTCCCTGAGCCAACTCATACATGTTGGATTACAACTAATGCCTTTTCTGATCATATGGAAAACCTGTGTATTATCAGTATAAATATTAATGCTATGGCCCACAAGTTGGCTCAGCCATTCCTGTAAACCACGCATGATTGGAAATAATTCCAACTCATTTATATTTTCCTTATTATATACAATATCAGAAGGGGCCGGTATGATATGTTTGCATTCAGATTCTGGTAAAACAATGCTATTGTCCCAACTACCTGCCCTCCAATCATTACCCATATAAACTGCAAAGCCCTTCATAGAAGAGTCTGACACCATAGGGAATGGAAATTCCTTGTATTCGATTTTCCTTTTGCCATTGAAATTTTCCAGAAATTTCTCCCACCATAATAAATCATCTCTACATGCCTGTCCTATTTTTATTGCCTTTAAATTATTATTTAAGAGGACCTTATAAAGGTTATAAACCCTTCGACAGTATACCCTGCCTCCCTCCACAACATGAGCGCAATGGGACAATAGACCCCCTAGACTTTCTAGTTCCTTTCTGCCTATGGTTGCTTTTTGACCGTATTTTACTACCAAATTTTTTAATTTAACCAGCTTCTCCTTGGGCAAACGAATTTCCATTTTATTGGAATCAATTTCCAGTCCCAGATAAGTACATACCTGAGATGGTGGGGTCACTTTTCCCCAGCTTATATGAAAGCCTATGTATCTCAATATTCTTATTACTACCTGTTGAGCCCAGGTAGCCTCCTCCAGGCTTGAACCAATGACAATAAAGTCATCTAAATAATTCACTGTCTGAATCCCATATATATCTGACAAAATAATTATGCTAAATAAATTCAGATATTTCATTGAAATACATGGGTCCTAGCCTAAGGCCAAATGCCAAGCGGGAGTCCTGTAGGTATTCAGTTTTACCCTTAATTTCCCATCTAATTCCTAAGTATTTCTGATGGTCTGGGTAAATAGGTACTGCCCTGTAAGCTGATTTAATATCAACCACAGCCATATAGTCTCCTGGATTTAACAAGGCCACTACATTGTCTACACTTTTATATTTGAACTCCTCAATAATATTTTCACAATAATTATTTACTGAGATTTTCTCAGGCATACTGCAGTCTGCTATTGGTCTGATATTACCATCTGGCTTTGGGACTGCCCCCATAGAGTGAATACAAGCAGGTTTTTCTTTTACTATTTTAAGATACCCTTCAGCTAGCTCTTTTCCAATTATTTTGTCCATTTTTTCACGATTCCCATCTACAAAAAGGGAATTATAGTTTCTACAATCATAACTTAGACCCCCGCTTGGCACCGTGTCATCAACAATTTTGAAACCATCTGTGATACCATCTACCATGGATCTAAATCTATTGTTACATTCATCCGACCCAAGAGATAGTAGATATTCAAACCTACAAGGCCTTAATTGGCATAATGCGCCATCGATATAGAATTCGCAAGTACAAACTCCCGAGCGCATTTCTTGAAGACATTGACTTTTTTACCACTCGGCGAGCGCGCCGACATAAGAAGATTATTTCCAAAATATTTAATATTTTCTGTTTGACCCGATAGATTTTCTTCAAATTTGGGACAGCCATCGGCAAGGACCTTAACTCCCTCCCTATCGACCGAAAACCCAGAACTATCGGCTAGATATTCCATATTTTGAACAAAGTTACCTTGTCGATTGACATTTTCAACCTCCTCCTCCGACACCGCTTGTGTACTTTCGACACGAAAACCCGTGACGTCAGCGGTATCGGTGCTTTGACCCGGGCTTGACCCCGGCGCCGAGAAGTACCGGCGTGTACCGATCATACCAAAATCGGACATAATATTTGAAATACAACACAATTCATCTTCCCCAAAGGCTGGATTATTACTTTCTACCTCTAGCACACGGAGGAATCCACCCCTACGACCAGAACTCCTGGATTTACTGTATAATTTGACATTTCTTGCTGGCGAGCAAGGACACGACTGAGAAGACCCGCATGAACCCGTGACGTCACTGTCAGATAAGTGTTTAACGCCTGGAATCTTCTCAGATTTTAAAACAATATCCTATTTTTTGTCATTGCTTACACGAAGACAGTCTTTCTTGCTATGGCCCTTCTTCTCACACACAATACAGGCGTGGTTAAGGATACATTTCCCATAGCATCCATTCTCAGAATTAAAGCGAAAGCAAATCTTTTCTGAGTATCCTCTGCCACCGTTTTGGGTTTGTTTACCTTTGTAACCCCCCCCCCCCCCCCCCCCCGACTTGTTATTGACACTAGCCTTGAACGTGTTGTCGAAGGAAAAAGATGACATTATCTCCTCCTAGTCAAAATTGCCAAATTCTACGTGTCCAACCCTGCCAGCTCTCTCCCTTACTGAGATATCATATTGATTAAACGTGTCAAACGTGTACAACCGCTTTGAAGCTTTCTCTGTCAACAATTTTACATGTTTGACAGCGGGGAGTGGATCCTTTTTGTCTAAAATTAATTTTTCTATTGTCTTTAGACCAACTAACAGAATCTCCTCGACATTCTTAGGCTTATCGCCACTTTTGCAGTACATTTTTTGCCGAAATTCTTCTTCTTCGTCATTCCGGTAAGTCTCAGTTAAATATTTTCCGGAGATAAATCGATCTAAACCCCTTAAGATCGATGAAATAATTCAAATAATCGCCTTAAATGGCTTTAAAATTCTGCTGCGATGGTGAATCTCTGGTGGTTGGAACGAGAATGACCAACGGTCAAGCTCGGGCGATTTATATAGTCGAGATACAACAATCTCCGTAGCGATGGAAACGGAGGGCGATGACGTCACGCCTACTCCGAAATAAATAAATTGCTTAGGTATCGCTACACAATTTAATATCATTTATTGTTCGAACTGTCGAAACATAATTGACACTCACACAAAAAACTATATATGCTTTCTGCTTTAGGATACGGTTTGTGTTTCAAAAGCATTCTGTACAGAAAGTGCATTAATTTTGTAACCATAAGAGAAGACTTTTACATCTACCAGGATTATTTTGTATGATCACCAGTTATTCTGGTGTAAATAGTGCCAATAATCAGATGCTTAAATTATTAACCATTTCCAAGGTGCCATGGAGAAGTGGCGGCTGACCCATATCTATGAACTGATCGACTCTGAGGAGGCATTTGTGAAGACACTCAGGACAGCAGAAGAGGTTCGTGTAATTGAGAGACATAACACAATTTTTTGAGCCAGCTGTGTGCTACACTAGTACCTGCCCCAACTCCGCTAAGCTACATAGGCACTAGAATCTCCTAAATGTCTGCCATATTGGATTTTCGTAACTTTTGAAAGTTTGTTTACCTTCTGAGTTCTGACATTTGTAACGTACCAATTTCCTAATCATTTTACGAGGTTATTGCTCAATATATAAATATGGAGTATACCAAAATTCAGAATTTTGCATTATCCAGTTATTCTTAAATTTGACATGAAACCCTGGAATGGGTACCGGATGTGCAAACGTGAGGTCAAGGTCGTGTGGGTATCTACAGTTATGACATTCTGCGGCGAGATCCGCCTCCCATCCGTCTGTAGAGAGAATGTTGTGTTGCAGAGTGGTAGGCGAGGTCTAGGCTAGATGTATTCTTACTCTTTTTGCTAACCTAAACGGAGATTCTTTGTTTATATTGCTAATGAATGCACTTCATTAGTTATTTTATTCATATTATTAGTGTTATGGCAGGCAGATATTAAGTATTCATGTGCATCTATGAGTACAAGGCCGGCAAATTTTCGGAGATTAGCGGCGGCGCCATTACGCGATTAGGGGATTCTAGTGGTATAGTCTGCAAGCGGTCCACGGGGAACTAGTGTAGCTGTGTGCATAATGTTTGTAAAATTAAGGCCATATTCTACATACCAAAAGTGTGTTCTGCCGATATCGATCATTCCCATGGCAATGTTCTTTATCTGCAAGCAGCACTATTGGCGTGAATTTGGTTGCCAAAAGTTCAATATCAGCAGCCAGTACAAAATCGTCAAGAAAGATTTACCAACATGGGGGTAAATTTTTTCGGCGGTACTGCAGCAGCTAAAATCAGAAGCATACTTTCTGTATGTGCAATACCACCTTTAGATATATAAAATCATTTGGGTAGCAATATAGAATAATGTGTGTGACTAATCAATATATTTAACAAGCTCAGCAAGCTATGGCTACTGATAAATCACTTATCATCAGAGATTTCTAGTTTAGAAATGTTAATTCCAGCTCAATGTATAAAGGGATTTAAATTATCTTGTATCATTTCCTAAGGTCGTTCTGAGGCCCCTTCGAGACCGGAAAAACCCTCATAAAGACATTCACACAATTTATTCAAACTGGGAAGAGATATTCAAATCAAGCACGTCACTGTTAAGGTAAGTGTCTTACATTGTCTCAGTTTTTTTTCTATCTAATGATTGAAATCGATATATATATATATATATATATATATACGGTCTGCTCAGAGAAGCATTTTCTAACTGTCCCAGCTTTTGAATTGTTTCCTTAAATCTTTACCCATTTTTGCCAACAACAGTCTTTCAAAAAAATGATTCGATTGAAACTCAAGTGTTAATAGAATAATAATTGTTTCCGAAAATGTTTAAGCTCATTGCAGACAAGTGAACAAGAGACACGAGTGGAGCCGCACAAGTGGAGAGTTGGTCAGGTACTGGTTAACAAGGTGAGTCGAGAAGACATGGAATGAGACTTTGACCAAAATGAAAAAATTACATTTTCAATTCTGCAGTTCCATACTTTTCATATGCTCTCCTATGCAGGCCCACAACCAAGGGTTATTTTTCACTTTCCCACCAGATTGCAGTGTGTGTGGCCTTCGCAAAAGGACACTTTACATTAAAGTACATGTGCCTTGGTTAAAGTGTAGGGGAATTATCTCTACTTTTTTATAGATTCAATCACCATCACCTAAACCCCTGTCAGTTAATTAGGGCATAAAGCAACTATTAACCAACCGACCATGAAATCATGATCATTGTTTTTGTAATTGATTCCATTAAAATAATGCTCAATTCATTACTTTTGAATGTTTTATTGAACCGTTGATTTGAATGCGTTTGGTTTTATTACTTTTTAAGTTGCCTAAAGTAAAGGCTTGGTTGGCCTATTCAAGTCTGCAGAAAGACCGGTTGTCTCTGCTGAGCGAGCAGTCAACCACCAAGCCTTCAAAGGTAGACCGTTCTCCGTTATTTACTTTATACATATGTATGTATCTTTATACATACTTTGTATATACATTTGTACATTATAAGGTAATAGGAGCGACATTATCCCCGACTTTCCGGTCCACTCTGATGCATAACCCATAAGCTATTCTAGTCATACTGCGTTTGATATCATACATTGACTATGATTAAGATCAAACGGAATACATTTTTAAACTTATCCTTCTCAAACTTAACTTGTAATGTTACATCCATATCACCAGTTAAGTCATTATTTATGTAAAGCTTGGTATATCCTAATTGGCGAAGCCTCATAACAGCTTGCTTATATAAAAAGCCTATTTAATTGAACAAATAATTATATAAATCTGAATCTGAGAACTACTTTTCTGGGATTTTGGGTACTAATAACAGGTTATTAGTGTATCATGTTGGAACTTAAAGGCTGTATTCGACGATGCGTTGCCGTCACTTGCGTCTTCAGCTTCCGTTCAGGCACCCTGGCAATGCAAGTAATCAACGCAACTGGGGCGGAACACAAAGTATATTCCATGATGCGTTGTGCTTGCATTGTGCTGAACGCAAGCACAACGCAAGTATAAGGCTATATTCCACGATGCGTTAAGTGACACTTGCGTTCATTTAGTTACAGAAACGCAAGTTTGCTTCCGTAAATTTACCAACATGTTTATGAATTTGCACAAGTTTGCTTGCATTTCCTGATTAGAGGCAACGCGAGTGTCACTGAATGCATCGTGGAATATAGCCTTTACTTGCCGCTTGTTCCCAGTGAGGTAGACTAATAGCCCCTGGCTGATATCCAGTGGCCCATAAATATTATTCTCCTCTTCATTTGCTGCTACAATTGCTGATAGTATATTTTTCTACAGTCCCCCAACAAAGAGACCAGTACCTTTGAACAGAGCCTGACCAAGTACTTGTTACAGCCACAGGAACGCGTACAAGTATACCCTGATCTTATAAAAAAGGTACCTATCGCATTGAGTTGATATCGAAAAAAAGCTTGGTTTGTAATTAGAAATAGGTCTAGAATATAGTATTATCTAAATTGTTTTTTTTTTCATACTGGGTTTACTGATTTTAAAAAACGATTGCTCTCTTAAAGCCTATGACAAATATTTCTGTACGACCTGAGGAAAGTTTGACCCTCAGTTTTTGATGATTCTCAATTAACAAATCAGGTATTTGATTTTGAATATTTAAAGATTGATTGATATTAGTTTCAGAAGTTTCAGAGGTCTTTGACCAGTATGAAAACCAATTTCAGATGCCATCTATATTTTACAAATGCTAACGCACAACTTGTCATTGTTCCTCTTTGAATTATCAATATGCTTTCTCCATACCATGGCACAGTTATCATTAAACAGTGCCACATGCAACAATTGTAAGGTATGTTGCAAGAAATGTACAACAAGAACACTATCAAATTTGAATAAGGTTCCATACATCTGCAGATCCTAAAAAACACACCGATTAACCACCCAGACTACAAGGACCTCCAGGATGCACACACCAAAGCCCAGCAGAACTGCCACCACGTATCAGTCAGCCTGGAGGTCATGAAGGACGTGGAAGTATTGAAACATATCGAGGACATAGTCACCTTCCCAAACCCTGATGACAAGTTTAACTTTATATCGGGGACAAGATGCATGGGTCCCAGGAGACTCGTTCACACTGGGGTACTTAAGCAGGTGGGACACTTGATTTGCATAAAATTGACATGATTATTATAGTGTGTTTAGTTGGTTGGTTGATTATCGGGGTTTTACGCCGTATCAACATCTAAGGTTATATCACGGCGAGAACATGATTTTGACAATCATGTCCTTGATGATCATATCTATGGAATGATCGAATCTATGAGAAGATAGAGACCATACCCCTACACTTTTACCAAGGTAGGTGTTCTTTAATGTGCAGGGTCCCATAGGCAGGGCCCTACACACAACAGCCGATGGTCTACTAGAGACCTTTGATAACCCAGTTGTTGCCACTGGGAGACATGTAGAGGGGGGTAACAGCCAGCCCACCACAGCCCAGACTTGAACCCGGGCCGCCCGCACAACAGACAGACACTCTAACCACTTCTCCACCCCACATGCCTAGTGTGTTTAGTGTATTTTGTATATTGATACAAGACTTAGTAAACACAACTCCATGGAGGAAGGAACTTGATTCTCTATTGTTTAGGACATAGATTCATTAGAACCA
Source organism: Lepidonotus clava (assembly GCA_936440205.1). Taxonomy (NCBI): domain Eukaryota; kingdom Metazoa; phylum Annelida; class Polychaeta; order Phyllodocida; family Polynoidae; genus Lepidonotus; species Lepidonotus clava. Next base: position 27,185,708 of record OW387149.1, on the reverse strand, counting down.
TTTTGGGGCCATGCATTAATTATGCAAGGATCAATGGGGTAGAGGGTCTGACATTTGTGAAATGTACATTCCTATGCAAATGAAACATACTTTAGACTAAGGGGGGTACCCACTGTGCGATGCGATCTAAACTCTGGTCCAAAGAGAAATCGCTAGCAACCAATATCTAGCATTGTTGGATATTTTCCAAGCAAATTTTGCTTTTAAGGGAACTTCTACTAGAATCACACTATGGAAACATCAGTTCTGGTCATTTTTGAACAGTTCTGGTTGTTTCTGACCAGTTCTGGGCGTTTCAACCAGAATTGAGCAACAGATCTGGTTGAACAACCAGAATTCTAGTCTAATCGCACAATGGGTACTCCCCTTTAGTGGGGAGGAGGGTCTCATGCCTGGTCCTCACTTAGGTGACTAGATTTCAAAAATCGGCGATGACTAACATTGTTAATTGCCCAGCGACCAACTAGATACTGGCGCTGTGGTGTCTGGTGACCAAACCATTAGTCGCCGTGGGTTTAGAGCAAAATATTTGACATGTTTAATATTGTTCCGTAGCCTTGGGCGACTAGTTAGTCATCGAGCAATGTACCAAAGTTTCCTCTCGTCACCCAGCGCTTAACTACAAGAGCATCCCAACGTGGCGACTAATTGTTTAGTAGCCCGGCAATTAGTTAGTTGCTCGAGGATATACTTAATTCTCTAATCGGCGGGAGATTAATATTAGTTGCCGTAGTTAGTCGCCCAAATGGGGACGCGGCATAATGCCATGTCCTCACTTGGGCAACTAATGATGGCAAATAGTGGTTTTCACTTCTGTCAAGGAAATGACAGTTGGAGGGTGACTAACTAATCGCTGGGCTACTAAAATTTAATCCCCATGTTGGGACGCTCTTGTTATAAATCTGCTGGGGACTAGAGGACAGTGGGTTAGTCGCCAGAACTCATGGTGCCAGTGGGGTTGATCCCCAGGCTACTAACTACTGTGGTCACCCGGCGACCAAAAAAGTCACCCAAGTGGGGACCAGGCTTTAGATGTCTTAATTCTAAAAAGAATAATCAATCACTATAGAAAGAACACATGGATATATTAAGTATGATGCAAACAATTGTTTTCAAGATTAACATTGTATTGATACTTTTGATGTCAAACACCCATACACTGATTTAAATCACTGTTTATAATTGTGACAGATAAAAGATGGGAAAGAATTCCGGTGTGTTGTGTTTCTGACAAACGACTCACTGCTTGTTGTTCAACCTACAAAACATATACCTAATCTGACTCCAGAATACTACATGGACAGAAAGACCAAAGTTAACTTCCAGGCATGTAAACCTGTAAGTATATGACCTAAAATTGATTTTTTCTTACTAGTTATTAATTTCATTGGTGGAGTTAGAGTTTGAAGATTAATTTTCCCTAGCCTTGAGAAACATTTCAGGCTTGTAAGGTATATTGCAAGACATGTATAATAAGAACACTATCAAAATTGTTGGTCAGTCTCAGTCGCTCTGTTCTACTTCCAGTCAGTCCAAACATTAATTGCCAACAATTTTGGGCTTTCGTACTATACCGGTCTTTCATGCCAAGGTGGGTTTTCGGGCCTTTTCAGGCTTTCTGGCCATTTCAGGCTGTCTGTCTTGCGCCTATACTTCTGCATAAAGGTAGAGATTGAATTAGTTACTTTGTGCATGATCATTGAATTAGTGTAAAGGTCACCAGTTGAATACAAAATAATAAGAATCTCTCTAAATTACTTAGTTTATGAAAATATCTAGTAATGGCAGGTGCCACTGGTAGGTGTAAATATACCTGACGACAATGCTCACCGGGGCACACCTCCCTGCAAGCACCGACGCCTGGGGTAAAATCAATATCAGACTGCTTTATAAGCAAGAGCGCAGTGTAAGAGAGAGAGAGACCATTAGTGTTTGGATCATACGGATCGGGAGATTCGTAGGGGTTTTAGATAGATATACAATCACAGGGACGTCTGGTGACTTACACGGTACTACCGCACGTCGGCTGGAGGTGAGACTAGGTGGACTCTGTGGAGGAAGCTTACCCTAACCCTAAACTGGAACTGTTATACCTTGGAACTGATTACCATCATGAGCAACTGTACACATCACTATATCCATCAATAAACTTACCGTACTGCCAAGCGTTGTTCATGTTATGGATTGAGCGCCCATCTCGTGGACTTACTCACCACTCGACTAGCACCCATCAGAGACAATATTAATAACAGTAATTATCTCGGACAATGCACTATAATTATAGTTAACCCTAAACAACACACTAGCGTTCAATTGGTGGAGAACCCGGGTAGAAAACTTACTAGAACTAACAATTCCATATCCTTGGACTCTTCCTCCTCGTTCATGTATTGGCGGGGGTCTCTTTCAGTAGCTTTTCTGGCTCAAATCCTCTTATCTTCGCTTGGCTGAGGTACAGTTATGGTTTAATATATTAAGCCTGATAGAAACATGCACAACCAAGTTTATAACTTTAATTCTTGTGTTTTGGAGCTAATAGTTCCATGTCCTCGAATCCTTCTTATGAGTTAAATGACTCTTTAAATTCTTCCTCCTCGTCCATGTGCTTGCACAGTCTAGAACCCTTAAATTCGACATGGTGACATGACTTTTTTGGGCTTAGTGACATAGGACAGGGATGTTCTTAGTCGACATACGACATCAGGACCCTCCAGTAAGGGCTCCGCTTGTGAATTCAAACACGAGCTAGTGGGCAGATTAATCACTTACCGTTTTCGAAAAACACGAAAATGAATCTCACCACTCGACTAGCACCCATCAGAGACAATATTAATAACAGTAATTATCTCGGACAATGCACTATAATTATAGTTAACCCTAAACAACACACTAGCATTCACTTCTACATAATTCGAGGTCCCCGGTTAGGCTGTTACTCACCTACAAACCTCTATTCTAGGAGATTCCAACTAAGGCTAAGTGGAAAAGCGGTCCATCCCGAAGAAGAGGCATGTGAACACGAGGAGTACCATAAAGGAACTGTTTATTTCAGGCCATACTGCCCCTTTATATAGCTACAAGTCGTCTCTCATTGGTCAATTCATGTGACTCGCATGATGTCATGTCTGGTCAATACCATTTTCGGTCTTTTCGGGCTCAATAATTACAGTTTTGGTCTACTTTTCATTCCCATCTCATTCTATCACATTATTTCATTATTAGCCGGCAATTTACCACATTATTCAGTCGTTTCACATTACAAGTTCATTCTGCCAATAATTATAGCCAATTTCCAGCTTTATATTTTTCATACCCTAAGGATGAAATGGGCAATTCATCACATTATCAACCTGTTTTTGTTTCATTGCTGGATAATGTGTGGTCCAACTACTCTCAACATTTTGCTGGATTATTGATCCCTAGTGAACCATGCTTGACTATGATTCATGACCACGTGTCATGACACGATTCACCGCAGAAATAAGAAACTGGGAGATTTTGATTAATGCTCTACCATTCTGTACCAGAACTGCTAAACATGCCTATATTGGGCAGGTGATGTTTCTGAACATGCTGGAGGTCCTGAAGCGGGTAGCAGAGGATCCCACAGTCTTTTACCTGATGTACACAGATCCAGACAAGTATGAACTGTCCATCTTAAACCTCAAAGCATCTAGTCCAAGCGAAAGGTAACACTGACCATTACAAAGAATATATGTTTGCATACTTCATTTGAATTACATGTATTCTAAATTCCATGTGTGAGCATTGAATTGTTCTTGTTATTTATCAGATCCTCATCTTACATTAAAGGAATCAATTATACATGTATATTTTCTGGAAATTACATTTTACTACCATATCAGTATAATTTCACATTAACTTAAGGAGAGGCAAAATAAAGCTTAGACTAAAGAATCTAATCAAAGGAAACCTCGCTTCCTTCAATACTAAATCTGTAGGCTAGAATCCCGGCTAGAATAATGTGTGTATATTTTTTGAATATCCCAAGGAAGCAGTGCATCAGTTTTGAATGTAAGAAATGTTCCAGAAAAGAATAGGGAAGTTGTGCCTATACTAACCTAGTACCACAGCTCAGAACTATTTCATTGTTTTTTAGGGAAATGTGGACAACAAAGATAGAAGAAGCTTCAAAGCAGTATGTTGAGGCCAGACGTGAGCTATATCAATCACGTAAGTAGGAAATGTTACAATTCAGCCTTCAAGATTCTCTGGTCTCCCACTCATGCCCTGCAAAACTTAAACAGTCAAGGCGTCTTGATAAATTCACTTAGATGTTTGATTTAAGAAAAGCCTTGAACATAGAGATCCCATTCTATAGACCCTTCAATGTCTAAAAACCCTTCCTATGAATGGGCCTACTACCAATCGTATTATCCAAACGAAAAAGGTGGTGCCCTCTCTATCATCTGACATTAACAATATTGTTTTTCACAGGTCAAAAATTGAACTTAATATATCATTTTTAGTTTGTATCACACTTCATATAAAAGAATTCACACTCTGAAACCTAGCAGTATCATCAGAAATCACCAGGAGCCTGAAATGTATTTAGTCCCTGCTCTCATCAACATTGATACCCTTCATAGAATGGCGAATAAGAGACATTCCATTAAAGCCACTCTATAATCTTTGAGATAAACGTCATTTGATACAATGTCACTACCAGAGCATGGCGTCAATTATTTGTCGTGACCAAAAACGTTGACGGATTCCATTCTAATGTTGTAAAACACGTCACCAGCCGAAATGTTGCCAGGGCAAGGGGTTGAAGCCTTAAGATTAGCAACACATAGACGATACTGTGGCTTTAATTATTCATGCACAAAGGGGTAGGCGGGGGGCGGGGTAAAGGGCTTTAACTGTTGCATTTCTTATACTTGTTACATTTTAAATGGGGCCAGGAAGGGGGTCTGGAAACATGTGAAGATACATACATAATTAACTGATAACTCCTAACTAATTATGAATTACTTAATTTTTGTGAAACAGCATCTAGTATATAAATAGACATCCTTTCCTCTAATTGAATATCAAAAAGATATAACTAAATCATATGTAGGTAACATACAAAAATACCTTAAGGTAATTGTAGGCAGCTATGTAGGCCTACATGACATTTATACCCTCAGAAAACAAGCGAGAGGTCAAAGTGAGCTCCAAGAACTACGTAGCCAAGTACAGGTTCTCCTCAGATGACCCCCAAGCCCTTACATTCATTCAAGGGGACGTCATTAAGGTGTGTATGGGATGATTATATAAAATATTATCATAAATTATTATATCTTAAGGCCAGCGGAATTATATCTAGAGACTGAAGTTGCTGGCGACATATATATATGCAGCAGATAAAGTAATTATTTCCATGTATGGATTGGAGACCAAAGAGAAAACGATGACTCTGCTTGTGTATCGTGGTCAAGATAATTTATTATTTAAATCCTATACGACAGCTAAACAGTCATCCATAGAGAAAAGCTGGCGACGTTTCCTATGCAAGATATTGGCCATTGTTACTATTGTGTTCTTAGGCCTTTAGTTGTAATTCACCAAAAAAAGAAACTTTATCTCGCTCAACAATACATCTAAATGAAGGAACTGATGCACATGTTCAAATAGTGTCTTCATGTAGCTGTGTTGTTACTATTAAGATGAACATACAAAGCATGGCATAGAGTTCATGTTCCCATCATAGGTGCCGGAGAATCAGGAGGGTGCGAGTGCAGGATGGGTGTTCGGTTCATCTATGGGTCGGACAGGATGGTTCCCCCAGGCCTATATTACTGTTCAAGAAGATGCCAATATTAACCAGGATACAGGTAGGTTAGCTATTCAACCCTTGAGTCCCCAAGCAAGTCAAAGCTGCGTATGAATTATTTCTATAATCCTTCCATTTCCGCCTGATTAAATTTCGATATATCCCCAAGGAGGGCCATTCGGTGAGTGTTCAAAATAGATCGCAGTGGCCAATAATTATATCATTTAAAGGTGTCCTCAGTCTACCGATCCTCATTATTATTTTTAGAAAAAAGTTGTATAGAAACCTTGATTATTTCTATAATGACTGTGTTTCTGTCTTTGAACTTCAATTATTGGGAATTAAGGAATCCATAAAGGAAATCTCTCGAAGTCCAACAATTCATAAACGCAATCTGTAAACTTTAAAATGCTAACAGTATACCAATTCTAGACCTTTTGCGAACAATCTGTGGATTTTAAAGGGTTAATACTTTATCCACACAGACCCGGCTGCAGACAAACCCCCAGCTTCCCCGGGGAGAGGATCCAGTCTCCGTCGACAGGTGCCCATCAGGATCCCTGCTGACGGGGGAGAGTCAGTCACGGCTTCTACAGAGGGGGTGGACAGTCGCAGTAAGTATAGACTGCTTTTCATTGCCGAGTTACGGCTATTCCTCAAAATTTGCGATTCGTAAAGAAACGCATAGGGAATGGGTTGAGATGAATAGCCTGGGATTTCTTTCTAGAAATTTAATTTGCAGTTTGTCCCTGTGGGCTCAACGGGGTTCCCTACTGCGCCAATTGGCCTTACACTTAGAATAGTTTTTTAACCTGAGGAAGATGAATCAGCTTGACGTGAAATAAGCCCATCCCACATTGGCTATTGTTAGTATACTAGTGTTGGAAAAGGGTTGGATAAAATAGCTGTATAAGCCTTCCTTGTTTTCAAGAGCTTGAGTTTCTGAGATAAGTGCAAAAGACAAATTTCTATATCCCCATGTACTGCTTGAACATTATGATTTCTTAGATTTTATCAATTGACAAATTTGCAGGTTTGCCAGGCAATCAAAATGCTGTATTTCAGGGCAAATTGGGGTTGGACATTATAGGTTGGGCTGACAAGCTTTAAAATTGGTTACTCTGGGAAAAACACTAAATTATAAAGCTGCATTTTCCAAATTTTAGGAACAATGTGTCAACCAAATAGCTTTGGTTAATTTTGTATCATACAACCACCTTTAGGGAATACGTGTAAAGGCAATTTTGATAACATTTGGTAGTGAACCTCAATGTCGGTGTAAACTGGGATGGGCTTATTATTGTCTTCCAAGATAAGGTTTGACGTAACGGTCATGTTCTGCAACATTTTGAAAACGTTCTGTGAAGTCACATCCTTAGCTGATTTACCTATAATCCTATAATGTCTAATATAGAATCGGGATGTTCAACAGAAATCACTGATCATCAATTTTTTTGGTGAAAATCATCAACATCAATGACGTGACCAATAACGTCACCGGATTATAGAACACATCGCCGTCTTGCAGAGTGGGCACCATGTTTTATGTTTTAAATTACCTGCCATAATTGGGCAACGTCATTGGTTACGTCGCAATGTTGGTGCCACGTTTCAGATGTTACAACAAATCAATTTATGTCAGCCACATGGGGGCTGGTTATACGCGCGTCAGTCGCGTGCATGACCGTAGCGTATATAGAATTTCTTACACACGCTGACACAAATTCCGCGCATCCAGATCTGCTTATTTACGCGGACATAGGGTATAGTGGCATGTATTGTATTTATAAAATTGTGTGTATACAGAAATAAGATAAAACCAAGAAATAAGAAAAAAAAAAGGGGGGGGGGTTCGGGGGCTTAGCCCCCAATTTACTAATAATATAATGATGAAAAAATGAAGTACGTCCGCACATATTACCAAGCTTATAAACGCGGATACAATCCTCGCGTATACAGGCCAACCAGTATACGCGGACGTTAGACCCGCGCATACATGAAATTCTGTGTGCGCGGGATTCTGCTCCATGCCCGCGCGTATAATTGCAGCCCGTCACATGCACGAGAGCGTGGCCTTAAGTGGCAGATCATAAAAGGGATGACTCCTCTGAAAAATTGTCACTGAATTTGAAAATGGCATGTTCGTCCCACATTATACTAATGTATTCTACAACAACAAAAATAGGTAATATTGCTGATTTAACACAAGAATATAAATGAAAAGCATCAGCTGTGAAAGCACAGCACCACACAATGCTGCCTGGAAATCTTAATCTAGTTCTGCGCAAAAAAACATCTTTTGGAATTACGGTAGCACTTCGAAAAAGTGTTATGTTAGGACAGCACGTGTATTTTACTATCAAGATTTGAGCCGGCAGCCCTTAAAACTAGTTTCAGGAAATTCAGACTAAAATCAAATGCAGGGTCATAGACAAACCTCATTTTCTCATTAAAGTTAATCGATGTTCCAATCGTTTGATAAATTCTTACTTTTAGTTTCTAAATGTGGTATGTTGGTATACACCAATTTAGCCTTCGGTAGTAACATCTAATCTTCAATTATTATTGTTACAGATAAACGTTTCACTACTGCTGACCTCTGGTAAGTATTTAATGGTTATGTATTCTTGATATGAAATTCAGAACAGATTCTCTACCAAGCTTAGGAATATAATAAGCAAACGTTCAAAAAGTGTAGATAGTATGACGCCACAGGTCCATTGATTTTCAATACCATCGGTGTTATTCAGTTAGCATTCACGTGTCTAATGAAAAGTCGCATAATTATATATGAGTAAAATTAATACTTTGCACAATTTAATATAAGGAGGTCAGACCCTACAGAATGTAGTCTGGTACGAGCATCGAAGGTAAAAGTAAAAGGCAGCGCACAGAGATTGTAGAGTGACATAGGACATTAGCTATTATGTGCTAATATTTGTACATTTGTTCAGATAAACACATAACAGATTCATTCTTGTTTCAGGCGACCACCAGTTGCAGAGCGACTCAACGTCCCTCCTCGGGTAAGTTTAACCGACTTCGCCAACTAGAGTACGCCAACACCTCCAACATTAGACTGACGGTGGAACGTAGCATTTCCAATACAGTTACTTTTCCTGAATTACAATAAGACTGTTTGAGTGATATTATATGATATTTGCTGCTATAACTTCTAAATTTGTTATAAATAAGGGGATACACAACCTTTCCGGAAAATCGAATCTGAATACTCTCTGAATATCGGGCTTAGGACCTTGATATGATATTGTGTTCTATATATCTGTAAATTTCTAGATACATCCAGTACTCCTTTATCAGACCTGGGGGGCGGACCAAAAAACATCCACGAGAACTCTGAACCACGAGAAGTTAAAATACCTACGATCACAAAATTAGCTCTCGTGAGTTATAAATTTCTTGTGGGACAGAATTCATTTTTTTGAATAATTAAAGCGTTCCAGTGTCCTTCTAACATACTTTTAAAAGTGTTTTCTATGAATAAGTGTATCATCGGAATGAATTTAGTATGATTTTTCAAGAAACTGTCATGTCCAAAAGTTCTCTTGGATGTTTTCTGGGAAGAATTTTATTCTCGTGGCCCTAAAATTATTCTCGTGGGTTTGAATTCACTGCCACGAGAAATCGTGGATGTTTTTTGGTCCGCCCCCCCTGGTTCGACAGCTAGTTTGACAATTGAAACATATTGCTCTATAAAGAGATGTCTGCTATTTAAGTAGGCCTACTGACCTTTGTTAAATATTCCTCTGTGTTAATCCTGCAGCCCCTACAGAGAGGCCGGTCCCTGGACAACTTTCAAGCAGTCTCCTGGCTCTAGGAGCGGGAACAGATCTATAGAGACTCAAGGCAGTGAGAAATCAGAGAAATGGATGGAAGACGACAGACCTATGTACCTTTTCTTCTTAGTGGGACGCACTACCAGCGTTATGATTATCCCAAAACTAAAGCTGATGCATTGAGACGTGGATTCAAATGGGCCTAGGCTAATTTGGGATCATTGCACCGACAAAAGGATGCTTCCCCCTTTAACCATCAGGTGCCTTAAAAAGCAATATTGTAGTATTTCACGTTGTTTGTTGTTTCCTAAAGGTAAACGTTGTATTTACTATGATCCTCTAATGATTTCTTCTACCACGTGTTTAAAGCGTGCACCAAGAATAACTGCAAAAAAATTGAACCAAAACTATAACTGGCCTGTAACTTGATCTTGGATTTGTCCAGTGTGGATATAAGATTTTTGCAAATGTGATTTACGGGATCCAAAATACAGCTAATTCCGTCCACTGATAATTTTCATACTGAAATGGCCATAATATTCAATGTTTATTATCGGAAACACGGCCAATACAGCAAGGGTTTCTTAGAAATGTTGACCAAGGGCTACAGCTATTGAAGCTCGTTGTATAGAATAGCTTATGTTAATAAAACGTGAATAACAACTCGTTTAAGTGGTTTTTATTCAAACAGAACATACCAAAATGATTATATGAAACACCTGAATATGATAAAGCCAATGAAACAGATTCGGAGGTATCTACCGGGATCTGAAGTAACTTTCGAATCAGATTCTATTCCGATAGAGTCGTAACCCTGGTCGTAGCTTTAAAGATCATAAGGTGTGAACGGCCATTTACAGTAACAGGAAAGACGATCCTAGAAATTTCGCGATCAATATTTTGACAATCATAAACGATAACATAAACGCTGCAAGACACAAGACCATATTTGTTTAGAATACTTCATTAGACCAAACTTTATAAAATTATACATGTACCAACCCAAACATATAATGCACTGCTTCTCATGCATGACTGTTATTTAGTAAGTTCGGATCACAATATTTATCGCGAAGAGCCAGTAGTGTCACTATAGCAGTTTTGTCTCCTTTGTATGATAACCCATATGGGATTATCATTCACCATCTTAATTGGATGTGTTAAATTTATAACAGGTCATGGCTGAAGTGGTCTACAATAAACGTAGCGGGACGGATTAACAACCTTAGAGAACTTGTCTGTTCTTAAACCTTCAATGATGTTATTCAGAAACACACATGAAACATGTATTACTGCACCTATTTGATACGTACATGCCAAGGGAGGGGGGGTCTTAAATTTTAAAAAATTGGGCGTACGTACTAGATAGAAGGACTCTATGCATATGAAGCAGACGAATCAAACATCCACAAACGAAATAGAGATCTCTAGACCCTACGAATTGTTTCCCTTCATCTCTTTACACAGAATATCACATTTTCGTGCATCATCAATACTTATTCAAGATCTGTTAAATGAGCTAATATTACAGTACATTTTGAGCCGAAGCACGTGGATGAGACATCCCGTCTAGGAAGTTGATCTTTTCTAATCTGGAAATATTTCAAACCATCCCGGAACAAAATTACCTATATGGTGTAAAGGCATATTCTATATACCAAAAGTGCCTTGCCGATTTGACGCTGATATATTTTCGCTACTGCCGATATAATATCGGCGGTACTGCTGATTAATTTTACAAACATGTTGGTAAATTTTTCCTGCCGATTTTGCACTGGTTGCCGATATCCCACTTTTGGTAGCCGATATGCACATTTCGGCAGCCGAAATTGCGCCGAAAGTATGCGCGCCGGTGTGGAATCGGCAGCACGTAATTTTCTGCAGCATCAATACTTATTCAAGATCTGTTAAATGAGCTAATATTACAGTGCATCGGCGGCACGTAATTCAGGTATATGGAATACGGCCTTTAATTGTCATGGGCATGCTCTGATTGGTATCAACGTGAGGGGCCTGTTTTTCTCAGATCGCTCTGGGCGAGATGATTTCTAACATGTTTTTTTTTTCATTAGAAATACAAAGAAAACGTTTATAACTGAGGTGGCAAACAGATTACCATAGTGTTGTCTCGGTTGACATTGATAACCATTTCTAAAAACAAAATATCACATTTCTGCTGCGGCATCAGTAATTATCAAAGAAATATTAAATGAGGTACATAATATAATTCGTTTGGAGGCGATCGCGAAATATGTGTATGACGCATCCTGGGAACGCAGTCATCAAATATGTGCTGGGGAAGAATATGTGAATTCAAAAAGAAGCAAGAATACAAATTGCCTAGAAACAGCAATATTAAGGGGATACGGTACCAATCGAGTGTTTCAAATGAAATCCTAGTCGTTTGAGTGACCAGAATTGATAGATGAAAACAAACAATTGTGTTCCTCATTGCGCAATTTGACTAAATCTTCCCAAAATTGGTCAATCGCATTGGAAAAATAGTTGGGAATTTTTCAGTCGCATTGTTCAATGGCTTCCCACTTTATCAGTCCGATCCAGACCCAGCTATTGCTATTTTTATCATTAAATAGGTCTAGAAATGTCATGAACATATTCCTGTCCCTGTTTTACTTACGTCTATCTCTATGGTATAATATTATAGGAATAATTCTATCTTTTTTAGAAATACAAAGTAGTATTTTAACTGAGGTACCCGGTACCAGAAAGTATATAAAAGTTCCGATTAGGGAATAACTAAGCCATTTGTCATAGTTTCCGTGTTAACCGCACTTGATCCCGCTCTTATCCAGCCAAGTATTCTGTTTTGGATTTTGTTACGTTGTTTTGACGGTACCCAATTACATCTTTATAACCTAACACTGTGACGTTGCAATGTGACATTATTTCATGTAAATTAAAAAGAATGTCATGATAACATTCTATATTGGTAAGGTCTCAACTCCACCAGAATATAATACTATTATAATATTCTATTTTGGAGAGTCGCCACCTAACATAAAGTAATGTACAGTTCTGCTACATGAAAATTGGGCAGGTGACAGACTGACCAAAGAAAGTATGGTTGCAGAACGTGATTGTTACATTGCTGCTTGCCCGGGCCCATATCTTTGTAACCAAATTGACTTATCAGCCAAATCTTGATTAGCATCTCATAATTAGAAATTCTTTCTATCATAAATACCTTTTTTATCTGATGATCTCACTTTGAGACGTTTTGCAATAACACCATTAATTTTGGTAGAAGGCAAAGTCGCTGATCTTGAGACCCTTATCAAAATTTCCCTGATTAGCCTAAATAGTTACAAAATTATGGACCCTGGGAAGTTACAATCTAATACAACAGCAATGTATTTTTGATAGCTCCCAATAACGGTTATATTGTTGCCACCCACTGCTATATTCTGGTTGTGTATATGGCATTACCATTACTTTCTGACTAGAAGTGATGTCAACCTTGCCTTATAAGAATGATTACAACAATCTTTGTTGGTTGGGTTGGTACTGCATGATAAAATAACCTATCTGTTAGGCATAATTTAAGCAAGTTACTGAGTAACCAAAAAAGTAAGATCACAGAATGGTACTGTTATGCTACATTGTGGCAATATAACTACCGGCGAGGGAACGGTAACATAGCATTCAACAAAATTGATATTTGTTTTAACACCCTCACACCCCTACATAAATCTTTACTGATCACATATCTACACATAGATTTGCACGTTAGCTGTTATCCACATACTTATCAACCTAACTGTTGTTCACACAGCCGATTTTTAAAATCGGTAATAAAATTAACATGTAGAATATTGGCTTTCGGTTATGATTGGCAACCCCTTGAACCTTGAGCCGGTGCCCGTCTCTCGGTAGGCAAGATGTCAGTGAGGTGGCCAGGCCTGGAGTCTCTGAAATAGGGGCAGGATTTGTACAGACTGGAATCATAGATGCCATGAAAACTTACAAATTAATTCTACTGAAAGTCTCTCTTACAAAGTGAATTCCCTGCAAAGGTCATAGGGACAAATGTAGAATTAAATCATGTTGTTATTATATGCAATTACGCCTCTATCATTACAAAGCAATTCATTAAACGAATTTTGTTACAACACCATCATGTATTATTTTGTTTAGTACTTGGCTATTGTTAGCATAAACTTGTCATTTAGATGGACATATTGAAGCCATACTTACTTGTGGCTTCTTTGCAGGCTGTGGCTTCCTGTAAATAACATAGAAATACTTCTTGCATTCAGAAGTTGAAGTAAAATAAACAATTTTTTTATAGAAGGTAAATATAATGTTGTTGCACCCTTTACTACATTGATAATCTCTGGGCACATGAGACATAGTCACATACAACTATGATATCACAGTTAAATTTGTCATCCTGACTAATGTGAATTCAGGCATAGTCATCAAAGTTAGTCACATCAACTGATAATGACAGTCAAATTGACTAGGTGTCTGACAGAAAGTGACATCATCCCCTTCAAGTAAAAAGAAAGCAGCCATTTTTCCATACCTGATTTGTTGTGAGTAATCCCTTTTTATCTCAGTCATCTGCATGGGGTTGTATGTGAATATGGTGCATAATCCTTTTTGAAATATTAGTACATTACTTGAACCAGTCTTACAACTTAGAAACTTGTATTTTGTATGTGAAAAGGTTGTCAGAAAAATGAGTTTACAGTTTAGAAAACAAAATCCAAATATGTACTTACTTTGGAAGGGGTGGGACCTCTGAAAGGAAGAATATATATTATCATTACAATTCAGGGATATTTAATCTGTTTTCTGTCCAGAATGAGACAATAATATTACTATCATTCTATATAAAATATTATCGTTGCAAGGCACTTGCATGTATCTCACCTGCCCTGGCATACAGGAAGCCAACAAGCACTTTCTGTGACCATCAATTATTTTCTTTTGGCCAGTCTGGTTTTTGATAAATTCTCATGTAAATATATTGCTATTTTACACGAGGTTGAAACTCACCTAAGAAGAGTGTTATAATTAGCCTACATTACATCTAAGAAAGATTTAGACCTTCCTGATAAAGAATTTCATAAGAGCATTGGCCTTATTGAAAGAACCGTATCAGAATTTACAAAAGCACAATTGTTGAACAGTTGGATCCAGAGACATTATTTGGTGCAATCGAAAATAGTATAAGGACCAAAACAGAACTAAACAGAACACTACTGCAACATTATGATAATACCTAGTTGGTGAGTCTAGGATAGATTGCCTCTGTGGCAAACAATATAATGATTATCAGGAATCCAACTAATGTTAAACATGTAGAATAGAAGTACATACGTTTGCCTTTGAGGAAGCCTTCCAGCTCCGTCTTAAAGATGCTGGCGGTGGCGGCACCTGTGGGGCTGCCGCTCAACTGCTCCAAGTGTTTGGGTTTAGGTTTCAGCGTAGGAGGTTCGGCCCTCTGAGGATCTGAGGGAATCATGCATAAGGGTATAAGTAGCTTTGTGTAAAATAACGGATTCCGTTAAAAGTGAATGGACTGCATTCCACATTTTATATTCCCCTCTCTCACAATTCCCATATCTTTGAACATTAAGCAACGTCTGCCTCATGATCAGCTAATGTGTAGGCTTAGAGGCATGGTCTCTTTCTTCTCATAGATTTGATAACTTCTAAGGGGGGTACCTATTGAGCGATGCGATCTAAATTCTGGTCTAAATACATGTGACTAGCGACCAATATCTAACAATGTTAGATATTTTCCCAGCGATTGACCATTTTCTCATAGATTTCTGGTTGAATCGCTCAATGGGAACACCTTTTCTGGTCGTTTTTGTTCAGTTCTGGTCGAAAACGACCAGAACTAAGCGATCAGAACTGATTGAAACGACCACAATTTATTTCAATCGCTCAATGGGTTCCCCCCTTTAGGCCCCATACCAACTGGGTGATTTAACCATCGACGGGCGACAGGCGACTGGCAGAACCACCGTCTTCATTGTCGGGCGACTGTATTGATATTTTACTGATGATTTTAGCAGCGATTTTAGAGTGTTTTTAAAGGGATTTTTCCCTGTAACCCGTCGCCAAGACAGGGAATCACCCGGCACAATCGCCCACCAATTACACACATTTTGAAATTGCCATTGCATCGAGTTGATTGAGATTTTCTTACCTTGCATTGATGTTTTAACTATCTCAGAAAATAATATCAATAGAAATGTAAGTTTGATAAAACAATTGATAAATCAACGGTATGCAGTTTTTTTGTATTCTATCTGCATTAATATTTATTTTGCAGAGCTATAGATGAAGCAATTTCAAAGTATACATAGATTTACTACTCACAGACAAACACCGTTTTTTGCTGGACTTTTGCTGCCTGGAAAGAAACATGAATCCCATTGTTCACAATCTAATTGGAGCGATGAAACTTTTGAACGGACAGTTTTGAATGTTCAGAGCACTGAACAGATAAACAATGGCTTAAATGCTTCTTTTGTTTGCTGTATACAGAATATCAGCTGTTAGAATATTTACCATTGCCAGTGAGAGGACAACGTTGACACTTTTGGGTATCAAGCTGATGCAGATTGTTTTTCTGGCGTTAAATCAAGGAACACTATGTGGAATAATTATAGTAACTCCTTTTTACCTTTCTCTCCACGGCGGTTGGCTTGTCCCTGTCCCTGTCCCTGTCTCTATCCCGGCCCATGTCTCTATCCCTGCCCCTGTCCCAATCCATGTCCCTGCCCATGACCCTGTCCCTATCCCTATCCCTGCCCATGTCCCTATCGTTATCCCTGCCCATATCCCTGTCCCTGCCCATGACCCTGTGCCTGTCCCTATCCCTGTCCATGCCCATGACCCTGTCCCTGTCCCTATCTCTGCCCATGCCTATATCTCTGTCTCTGCCCCTGTTAATGTCCGAATCCCTATACCCATCCCTGCCCCTATCCCTGTCCCTATCTCTGCCCATACCCGTACCCCTGTCTCCTTCCCTACCCATGTCCCTGTCCATTCCCCTGTTCCTGTCCCTGTCCATTCCCCTACCCATCTCCCTGTCCATGTCCCTGTCCATGTCCCTGTCCCTCAGCCTGGCCTGTCCCTGTCTCCGTGGCGGGCAGGGTGGGGGTGTGTCGGAGGTTGACCGGAGTGCCAGCGGGATGGTCGGGTCCGTGTAGTCTTCAACCTGAAGTGGAAGACAAACTTATGGAATAAAATCATGGAGAAGTTTTAGATGTAGACTTTAGATGTAGACTTTAGATGTAGACTTTATATATATATATATATATATATATATATATATATATATATATACTTTTGAATATCTTCAGTCATCTCAGATCCTGCAGATATCGATATTACCAGTGGTTTAACATATAACTTTTGCGTCGTTATAGTGATTTGACACATTTATGAAATGCAAAATAGAAGAACGAACTGTTCAAGAGATGAGATTGGATGCACAGACTTGAAAATCAGCATGAAATTAGGTAATGATAATTCTGAGACTGTATGCATCGGTAAAGGGGGAAACCTATTAGGCGACTCAACTATATTCTGGTCGCTTCAATCAGTTCTGGCTGCTCAGTTCAAGTCGTTTTTTGACCAGAACTGCTTGACCAGAATAGGTGATCCCTTTGAGCGATTCAACCAGAAATCTAATTGAAAACAGCAAATCACTTTGGAAATAGCTATCAATGTTAGATATTGGTCGCTAGCGATATGTCTTTCGACCATAATTTAGATCGCATTGCTTAATGGGTGCCCCCCTTTAGTATCTCACAATATTATTTAGAACAGAAATTGATTATCAGATAACACCTCCCAGTGGCCAATTCGCGAAACTCCCTTTACGAATGTTGTTATAATATTATTAGCTTCCTATGACTAACATTTTATGGATGAATTCACAACGTTGGCAGTGAGTAAAACCATGCTCTGACCCTATTTTGATATGATCAATATGTGTTATGCTGCTTGCTCGAAAGTAGATATGCAGTATTTATATCAGTACATGTTATCGAATGTCGCATTACGTGTAGCCTTTATAACACAACATCCTATAGATATTCACTTATTAGATTCACACGATATATAGAGCCAATCTCGTCGCATAAGAGTTTAGAAGAAAACTATTTTGGCTTAATGTGATATAGACTGATAAGCAAGTTGATATTATTATCCCTATCAGTCCAACCCATGCTAATAAGGGTACTCTCTTAAATATACCTTTTGCATTTCGCATCCTTAGTGAAAAGGCACAGTTCATGATTCAATGATATTTCTTTACCACGTATATAATATATTTTCGCGGATATGCCACCAAAGCAAAATGAACGATAACTTTCTTACCAATGACTGTAAACCTAAATATTTCTCACGCTGCTAAATTCTATCCCCATCAGTACAAGTGATTTCAGCGGTATACAATGCAATTTATGTAAATTTCATTTTGGTCCGCATTGTCTTATTTTTTCAATCACGGCAGCACGTGGAAATATGTATGGCACAATATCAATATGTTCACATTAATTTGACGAAATAATTAAAACACCAAACCTGTTCCTTGTCCTCACTGAGCGGTCCGTCTACCACATCCTCTGTGCCCGGGTCGTCCCCTCGCATAGGAGCTGAAAAGGGGGGACGGAAAACTTCCTTATAAAATTATGGCACATAGTAGTGTAATCCTAAACAGCCTTGTTATGATTCGGAGAACGATAGTGTCTAACCATAAGCCTTAACTGACTGGCCTCATATTGAACATCTGACACGTTTTAAACCACCAGCATATATGGAGGTATGCACACACATTGAAAGAGGCAGGATGTGTATATATATATATATATATATATATATATATATATATATGTGTGTGTGTGTGTGTGTGTGTGTGTGTGTGTGTGTGTGTGCTTTCTTAGCCTATTCTCTGTACTACTATGCTAATAGAATCAGGGGCGGGTCTAGCTGGGGCGGGCGGGGATTGCCCCCCTCCCCTCTTAAATCATGTTTGGGGGACCCTATTTTTTAAGAGTAAAGCAGTTAAAGATATAGCTTTATATTTTACGTCACAAGGGACGATAGAGCTTGAGATTGAGATCATCTTCTGAGGCATCACATAATTGTGTAATGCCGGCAAAATAAAACTATTTCAGTTTGAATAAAGTGTAAAACCCCATTGAAAGCATCAGCACACAATACATCACCAGTTGTGCAGTCTCCATATGAGTATAAACATATGAGTATAAATAGTATTATTATATATGTGATAATACATATGATATATTCATATAAATTCCAGGAGGACAGTACTTTGGTTTACCCTAGAGGTCACCGCTGCAGGAGAGCATGACCACCAGGTGGACTCCACCACCACCTATATATCACCATACTCCTTTGTCGCTTCAGATTCCCGTGTAATCATATGGTTTTGAATCTGAAGTGACAAAGGAGTATGCTATTTCACTATACTCAGCTAGCCTTTCATGAATCAACACTTATGTCTGCATTGTCCTGGAATTTGTGATGTTGCTTTCTATTTTTCTCTCTCTCGATGATTTCTCTCTCGTGGATAATTCACTCGTGGACTATTGTCTTTAATTATCGAAGGAGCATATTCTTCAATATGTCTACTTTTCGAGGACAAAACTTGGATTTTCAAGGTAAGACAGACCCGAACTATGTTGCATACCTTGAGGAACACATTGAACAGGCTAGCTTATTGGCTGAGAAGTATGAACACACTGAAACACACACAAGGGAAATACTAACCAGACTATACAATTAAGATATTTCTAAGTCGACATAACGACAAATCCTTGGGCAGAACCCAAATTGGATTGACAATGCGTCATCCAGGTGAACCCGCAGAATTTGCCGCCAGCAATACAAATACCAGTGCAAATTACTGTGAACGTATTAATTTTCGCGCTGTACACATTTTCTTGCATTTCGCGGTATGCCTTAAATGCGAGAAAATATGGTATGAGTGAAAACATGAGATATCATGGATAAGATAGAAATCCCCACTAAATGCGCAAAATTATGATTACACGAAAATGTCGCAAAGTACAGAATACGCGAAAATATAGCAGTGCAAACATATACGTTTACAGTATACCCTCCCCAAGCCTGTGGCGGGATTTTGAATCTCTGGCCGCGTCGACTCAATACCCAACCCTGAATCACCCAATACAAACGGTCCAGATCAATTGGCTGCCGCTAATATGGTCGGTGCTCCGCTCCCACAAACCCTTGGGGGCCTTCCATTAAGTATGTAGGAGGGTCGGAGATTTTTGAAAATGTGCGTACATTTTAGTACATATCCTATGCGTATTTTTGCCCAAGGTGGTGGCGGTGGGGTCTTGAGATTTTTGAAAATGTGCGTACGTACTAAATGGTAGGCCCCTTACAGTTACACTGCATGACAATAGATTAATTTAGACCTTTTGGTTTCTGTAAATAGGGCCATGGAATGGAATGGAAACGTCACCTTACCTTACAAAGCCTTTCCAAAACTTTTTGAGGTGACCTTTAAAATCCATCAAAGATATTGCAACGGTATTGGAAAGGTGGCATATCCTATATACCTTTAATGAACCTCAATGGCCCCATTTACAAAATTAAAGGTCATAAAGGTCGTATTTCGTGCAGTGTTACTGATTTGTCAGAGGCTATCAACCCAGGACCAATAGGATACAAAGAAGGTATCCTTTATCGACCTGAATATTACATCCAACATTTGTTAGATTGTAAGCCTTTGAAATCCTTAGATCATTCCAAGATGGGTTATAAAAACCTATTCTATGGAATGGCTCAAGTCCAACAGCACCTGTGTAAAACGGATGGGGATGTTACTGGATAAATTGATCATCTCGCTTTTGTATCCAAACAAGCCCAGTTGAATTGCTTCGATGATTCAGCTCTTGCATCATATAACCGTTTATCATGGAAAAAACGTGGGCATGGAGCAAGGGGTGGACAGGTACTAACTGGTGTAGGGGCAACAGGCCCCAGTTAGATAGTTGAAACACCAGGTGGAAGCATAGGCCTGCTTGCCCTTGTACCTGTCCTAATTTATATGACCAGTAATGAAGAATTAATTAATGGTTGCACGTATAAACATAAGTGTAAACATTGATATTGGCATTATATTTATACAAAAGTATCAGCTGTTTGACAAAGCTTTTATCCTTGAACTCTGAATGTTCTGGATTACACATGCATTTTCCACTTCCATTTATATCTATAACTGATTTTAGAGAGCTACCATTTGACCATAAAAGCAGATAGTCTAATGTTCAGGATGCAGAAGGACAAATGAACATTCTATACTCACAAAGAGGGTAGATCTGTTTCTTTCCCTCCATATACTCTCTCTTGGCCGCCTCAATCTTATCGATCCAAATAAGCCTGCGAGAAAAAGAAAGTCGGTATGGTGGATAATGGTAGTGGTAGTGGGTATGGGGTTGCTGTATACCCACTAAGCAATTTTACCGGCGATGGTAAAATCGCTTAGTGGGTATGGGGCTTAACTTAGACCGTTTTCATCATTATTATGGTGGAAAAGGCCGGAGATCAATAAGTCCGGGTATGGGTTCCAATAGACGTTGTGCAGATGACGTCACAGCTGGTCAGAATGGGCTGGCCGCCATATTGGTGATCAGTTTATAGTTACTACTATTTAAAATTCTGATGCATTTAATTTACAATTTTGTGCCACAATTATCATTGAATAATACTTAGCAATTATTGTCACTTAGAAATCATGTATTTGTATTTTATCCACAGCCATGTGGTCTTGATTACCACGTGGTGATCACCAAAATGTGATCACTTGACCACATCTGCAGAAGGTCTATAGACGCAGGTTAAACGCGTTGGAGGTCAAGGCTCTTTGGGAGGATCCAGACTCATTGGAAAAGTGTATATTTTTGAGGCATTGAAGGTGTGTAGATCGGGCCGTCAGCCCACTGACCTGTCGGTGGCGGTAGCCGTCTTCAGGTTGAGGAGGGAGATCTCGGTGCCCTTGGTCTCGTAGGACAGGTAGAAGGTGGAGTGGTCCTCCGTCTCCCGTCTTAACACCTCCACCATGTTAAGGTAGATCACCTGAGAGACAAAGGAATCAACAAAATCAACAAAATCAACACATTCACATAAAGACCTTGTGCAGACATGGTCACATGACCGCATTTTAGTGATCACCATGTGCTCTTCATGACCACATGGCTTTTGGATAAATCAGAAAATCATGTGTTATATTATACGTGTTGTTCAATAGAATATCATATGATTATTTCAGAAACATTTAACTAAAATTAATGTTCTAAATGCTTGTGAAATGTTGATAACTAGAATGCTGAATTGATCACCAAGATGGCGCTCAGCTCCTTTCTGGCTATTGTGGCGTCATGTGCACAACGTCTATAGATGGGCGGATACAGGATTTTTGAAAGGGGGAGGGGCAGCATAAAGGCTAAGTACTAAAACTGCATGCAATTGCGTGCATGCGAGCGTCATTTTCACTTCTTTTTGTAGTTTAGGGGTCTACCAAAAGGATGGAGGGTGTGATCGGGTCCCCGAAGATCGCCCTGGATCTGCCCCTGCATATATAATAAAGTAGCTGTAAACGCGCACCTTCCTTTGTTCAGAAAATATTTACTTTTAGTGCTACAAAAAAGGACTCAAGAGACATTCAGAACTTTCAAAATATCAAGTCCACCAAAGTGACGAGCGTTTCATGAATGAAAGAGTCTCATCTACATACACATATACCGTGTGTAAATGAAGGAAATACTTATTACAACTGTGTCACTGTAGTGAACCTACAAACATTCTATTTTATATTTCTATCCCTGCCAAAACTCGAACAGGTACCATATAGAAAAAATAAGCTTAATAAGTAACGATATCCACCTAATCATCAATATGTTTAAGTTATACTATCCAGGTTCTACTCACAGGCCCCTTGGCAGTGAAGCTGACTTTGGTCTGGACGTCCAAATAGGTCTCAGAGGGCATGCCCTGGAGGGGTTTGACAGGGTGGGTGATCAGGAGGAAGTCATTGGTCAAGAACATGGCGACCTCTATCTCACGGCCATCACGTAACTGCAAAATAAAACAGAGACATGGAGGGGTTTGACAGGGCGAGTGATCAGAAGGAAGTCATTGGTCAAGAACATGGCGATCTCTATCTCACGGCCGTCACGTAACTACAGAATAAAACAGAGATATGGAGGGGTTTGACGGGGTGAGTGATCAAGAGGAAGTCATTGGTAAAAAACATGGCGATCTCTATCTCACGGCCGTCACGTAACTGCAGAATAAAACAGAGACATGGAGGGGTTTGACAGGGTGGGTGATCACAAGGAAGTCATTGATCAAGAACATGGCGACCTCTATCTCACGGCCGTCACATAACTACAAAATAAAACAGAGACATGGAGGGGTTTGACAGGGCGGGTGATTAGAAGGAAGTCATTGGTAAAAAACATGGTGATCTCTATCTCACAACCATCACGTAACTGTGGAGTAAAATTGAGACATGGAGGGTTTGACATGGCGAGTGATCAGAAGGAAGTCACTGGTCAAGAACATGGCGATCTCTATCTCATGACCATCACGTAACTGCAGAATAAAACAGAGATCTAGACATGGAGGGTTTGACAGGGTGGGTGATCAGAAGGAAGTCATTGGTCAGGAACATGGTGATCTCTATCTCACAACCATCACGTAACTGTGGAGTAAAATTGAGACATGGAGGGTTTGACATGGCGAGTGATCAGAAGGAAGTCACTGGTCAAGAACATGGCGATCTCTATCTCACGGCTGTCACATGACTACAGAATAAAACAGAGATATAGAGGGGTTTGACAGGGGGAGTGATCAGAAGGAAGTCACTGGTCAAGACCATGGCGATCTCTATCTCACGGCCGTCACATGACTACAGAATAAAACAGGGACATGGAGGGGTTTGACTGAGTGACTGATCAGTACTAGTGGTTGAATGCACAATGACTGGTTGTAACAAGGACATCTTTAAGACAACTTTTACAAGTACAACTTTCTTGAGATGATCCTTGTTGCGATATGGCTATATCTTATTTTCTACTAGATCAAATTGAATGCTGTGAATTGATGTTGAATGGGGCACTGTAGGACTAGTTCCTGTAAAGATTACAGGTTCTTTACAGCATTCTAAATAGTTTTATTTTGAGGGTGAAGATGTGCAAAAACGTGCGTAACAGCAATCGATTTCGTGCATAACAGCAATCGATTTAGAAATCGATTGCTGTTATAATCATTCTTGTGCAACAGGCCACAGGAGGAAGTCATTGGTCAGGAACATGGCCACCTCTATCTCACAGCCATAGTTAAGTACAATATTTTAGCACGATATTTTGGCAGTTCACTGCTGTCGTCCAGAAAACTTTCACAAAATTTCATTGAGCCACAATCACAAAATACTCACGATCACATCATTTTGTATTGTGATATATAAGCTTTCACAAAATTTTGGGTTTTTCATTTCAATTTTTCCTAAATGTTCTACTCCCAAAGTGTTTCAATCATCTTAAAATGTACATAAAATAGTATTCTATGTGAAAATATAGCTATTGTAAATGTTTTTTTTCACGAAATTCCATGGTCACGAAATTTCGAGAGAGTTTTCTGGACAAAACTTTTGTATCGTGAACATAATGCCACCTCTACGAAATATCGTGAAATTTGTCTGGACGACAGGTCGTGCAGGGGTAGGGATCACGGGAAGAATTTGAACTCATACATTCGACAGGCTCGGGCTTGTCTGAAACCACTTCCTCTAAAACGTGTCAAGGAGTCTAACTCTTACTCCACTCCTAACCCTCCAACAGCAAACTATCATTATACTCTCGCTCGGTTTAAAACGACTATCCTAAACTTTTACAACGGGCGTGGAAGTTCTACCCCACCAATTTATGCTTTGATGTGCGTTCATGTTACAGGCCCTCCTGCAGGAATAGTATTATACACACCTTCCTACCACATAGTAGAGTTTCACACTATTGCATTGCAGTAGGTGCGGCTTTAACAAAACAATCCCCCTTTCCAGCTTCAACGTGTTAATTCCATTAATGCACCTACCTCTAATCTGACAACCTGTATCCAAAGGTATGCTACCCCGGTACCCAGGTACCCCAGGTACCCTAACTAGCGATTTTTTTTTTTAAACGTGTTTATTTAGCTGGATGAGTTTCAGTTTAAGCCACTTGTTTCCGGCCCCGCCCAGCGTGTTGGTTTTTACATTGCGGCGGTATACAGGAAAACAATGGAGATATATACATAAATAACTGATCATACCGTTTGTCAGCATTTGTCCTATGTGCGTTTTGAACAGATCTTTAGACTCAATTTGTCTAATTATAAGATTTAGGGGGAGTCCTCCACCCCAAACCATATTTGTCAGAAAAGAGAAAGAACAAGACTGATTCATCTCCTTTCCTTCACTTAAGGCCAGTTCGAGAGGTATCCTGGTTAGCATAATCGGGTAATAAAAAACAAGTTGTCAAGATTAACACACAGCCCTATCAACGTCACAGGTGTTGACAGCCCTTATGCGGGGGTGCTACATAATAACCGTAACCAATTCTCTTTAACACGCTGAGAAACTTATATCACATATAACAAGGCTGCTCTAGTATGATATAAATGGTTTAGAAGTAGCCCTATCAACGACACAAGTAACATCAATCCCTGTGCGGAGGTGCTGTATGGAGCCATCCGCAGACAAAGAGTTTACCTTATCAGGCTGGGAATTTTAAGTATCACGTGAAAAATGTTTAGAAATGATATCAGAGGTGTTGTACGGAACCATCCGCAGACAAAGAGCTCTCCTTATCAGGCTGAAAATCTAAAATTTCACGTGAAAGAAGAAATGCTTAGAAATGGTATCAATGACTAAAGCATAGCCCTGTGGCACCGGTAACATCAGTTTCTTATTGAACGATATCAAGCAACTTTTCCCTATGGGATATGCGATATATAGAATTATTCATTAAACCAAATTGATTCCTGTCAATTTCAATCTACACACAAATCTTGGCAGTTTTGGGACCCCCCCCCCCCCCCCCCCCCCCCCCCGGCCAGCGACACATGTAGGCTACATGATTACAGAAATGCCAACATTCTGTAAGTGTAATTAATGGAGGAAAGCGGGGGGGGGGGGGGATATTAGAGAGTTTTTGCAACACACCCCGATCTCAGTCCCCGTTCCCTATACGGATCTGCTGGGTTCTAGATGAATAGCCCCTATGTAAAATGACAGTTAAAGTGAAAATGATTATGAATTACATTTTCCTGCAATCTTATCCATCAGAAATGTGGATTTCATTAATAAGGATTTTTTCATAGGTAAATCTGAAAATAAATAGCAGTATCACAAGTTGAAGCTGTGTATGTATATTTTGATTAAAGATGATTTAGTCAGTGAGGGTAGACCTGACTAGCCCTGGGTCACGGTCTGCTGCTCCCACCTGTGTTCTCACTGGTCAGGGACACACAGGCAAACAGTGTATGAGGGTCTGCGAGGGGGGGGGGGGGGAGCAGAGTTACATCCGTAGGGGCACTGTGGTCAGCAGGGCCAGTGCTGAGGCCTCCCCTATCATATGAATGTACTTTTCCAATGAATCCTTTATGTTAGTTTCTTAATCAACTTTCTTGCACCCATCATGAATATAGACATGTTCATTACAAATAAATATGAGATTAGTTTTCTTCTTATTTGAGACATTATCTACTGGTAAGTAATGGGTAGGAGATCCGTGTTCCTGTGTGTCCCTGATCAGACGGCCCACAGCTGGGAGCAGCAGACCATGACCAAGGGCCAGTCAGGTCTGCACTCAGACACATTTATATTTATCAAAATATACAAACACAAAATCAACCTGACCGAGCCCTTTCTTTTCAGATTTATATCATAACTCATTATTCTAAAATAAGTTACATTTCTGACATATTTGATAAAGGCAGAATTCAAATAAATAATATTGTTTCCCTTATTAATAACATTATCCATGGGGACCATTCATCTATAGCCCCAAGATCCGTTTCGGGATCGGGGGAATGAGATACGTGTGGTTTGCAAAAACTCTCTATTGACATGTTTTGAATCGTACAGATTTATGTCTCAAACTTATCAACGTATATATATATCTGGTTTCAATACATATTATAGTAAAAACTCACAAAAGTGGTGAGTGTCATGTTGACGCTGGGGAACGACAATCGTTTTGTTAGGCCGGGCCTAACGAATCTAGTGGGGGTCGAACCCACGAGGGGCTCGAATAATTCATTAGTCGCCGAGCGTCACGGCTCACCGGACGGATTGGGCCGATAGAGGCCTTTTATATCAGAACCACAGGACTGATGCAATACACGGCGTCCTACTTCTAGTATAGTGTAGACAATCTGCGGCGAATAACCCCTCCGCGCCAGAATCGACATCCATGATTCGCAGTTAGCGAGCGTCGAGGTGGCAGAGTGATAGTGTAGACTGATCTTTCCTCCAGCGACACCTGGTGGTATAAATTGAAACAAGGACGACCATGAACGAAAAAAATGTACTCAAATGGGGATTCGAACACGGGCAGGCCACCATCCAAATACCAACCGGTCTCAATGTTGCTTAACTTACCCGGGCTAGGGACCATCCAAGCAGAAACCGGTATGAACGGGGCTTAACTATGCGGTTAAATATATATATGAAATGGGTCGAGTGATTCCCCCATCGTGATCAGATCATAACTTATAGATTAGTGTTCACTGTAATTGACTGTATGGATTTAAACATATCAACCAAGAGCCATCAAGAGATAAGGGGCCGTGCATAAATGATGTCACACTTTTTCAGGGTATTTGTAGGACCCACCCACCCCCCTGTCACGCTAAATTCTCTGATCTAAACATGAAAATAAGGCCTGTTTCAGGCAGTGTCACACTTTTCACCCTACCCAACCACCCCCTAGTGTGTGACATCATTTATGGAAGGCCCATAAAGTCTAGTATTGATAGACTTGGATACCTGCCAAACTGAATTAAACCTTCTGCATACCGAGGATGATTATATTAAGCAGTTTGGGGTATTTAGGCATATTTCCTGGTACTGACATGTACAGAACCGTCAACGGTCAACCAGTTTGTTTTTTTGGGGGGGGGGGGGCGGTTATGTGAGTCTTCCCTGACAAACAAGGGGTGCACGTGGTCAACCCTGACCCTGAGACATACCACCCGTGGTTTATGGCTTATCAAAGGGCCGCCTGGAGGCATCCTCGCACACCAGTCCCCCAGCCGCTCCCGCGATCAGTAGGCCCTGGTCTCAAAGGCTCCAAAACTGGGGGACCTCATGAATATTTAATTTATTTCCCTGTAATCCCTATCTCCCCCAGATTGGGCGCCCTTGAGGTCAAGGCACTGATAGAGCGGTAGCGGCGACTGGGGCCTTGACTTGAGAAGATGCCTGAGGAGGCAGGGACGGATTTAGGGGGGTGCGCCCTGGGCGCGCGCCCCCCCTATTTTTGGCCAAATTTAGATTTTTTTAATGTAAAACTCTTGCCCCCAGCTGGGGCGCTGGGACATTTTTAATATGGGCGCCCCCCCCCCCCCCCCCCCCCCCTTTCTTGAACTCCTGGATCCGCCTCTGGGAGGGGTGTGTGTAACGGTCAGTGGAGGCCCTCAGACACCAGCCACACAGGGAAAATGAATGAAGATTTCCTCAGATACACGCTATTTTTGAATGGTTCTCCTGCTTTTATTTCTGGAGACCTACGGGGACCTTTGTAACAAGGGGTGCACGTGGTCAACTAGAATTCAGGAGGGATCGGTGAGAAAAAGAAGGGGCGGGCGGTAGTTTGGCAGTGGGTAGTAACCTTGAAAGAGCACCCTTCCCAGTATAAATTGGAAACGGAGAAAGACAGTTTAAGTGGAGGATCGGATTCATATGGGGAGTCCCATTGGTATTGCAAATATAAATTTATACAACATTTATTTATAGTTTTACATTCTGAAATTGTAGTCTTATCCCCGTCATGGGTAGCGCTGTGGTCAGGGGTGTCTGGTGACCAGCTGCAGATGGTTATGTGATATGGGGGAAGAACGGGGGTTGGGCGTGTGGTCTCTCTTCTTGTGGAGCATTAAATTATTCCGACAGTGATGATAGAAAAGTCTTGAAATGATAAATGAAAGTTGGATTTTTTCTAAGGAAAACATTCTTTAACATAATTGTGAACAAATTGATATGTTAAAAGTCAAAAATGAGCAATAATTATGATAAATACAAAATTCGGAGAATTAAACAAATAATAATAATTTTAGTACTCGACCCTCCCTTTATGCATGCAATTCTTCGCGCATGAATTTACTGGGTTTTTTTCTCATGGACCACTTTCATCTCTGGAAATCCCCTTAGCTTATTACCGGGGTGCTAAACACTGGCTTTCCCTACCAAGACATATTCGTGAATTACATAATATTGATATAAAATAGTACTGACGATGACAATTAAAAATTATGGCTTATTGCCGTATGACGGACGATACGTCAAGTTTACCAAGGCATTTACAGGATTCGAACCCACGGAGAGAAAACACATCAGGTCGTCAATGAAATGACTTAACCATTTGACCGCCGACCTGATGCTGCAGGTGATAGATTTTCAGACGGGTAGGTTCCTCCACGGGCCTTACAATGGGGTCAAACATTGCCATTTCTCCACGTATTCACAAATCAAGGCTCCTGCGCCGGTAAAACTAGTTATCTGTCAGGATAGACTGGGAGGGAGGGAGGGAGCGAGACAGCCCTGCGTGATGGAGGATTAATCTCTAGGGCCCGACCCGGGGGCCCGACCCAGAGACCGCCGGATGGTGGAACCCTTACCGGGCCACGCCCCACCACGCCCCGTTGCACTGCGTAAGTTATCCCCGGTCTCAACCGATGATTGGGACGGAATCTGAGGTGTGTTGCAGTTTGCCCCATGAGTTTGCCCCAGTCTGAGAGGCGGTCTCTGTGGGTCGTTACAGGGGTGACAGGGCGGATCCAGAACTTCGTATAGGGGGGGGGGGGGGCACAAACATGAATGTACAGGGGGAGGTGGGCCCCCCTAAACATGATTTAATAGGGCAAGGGGAGGGGGGGGGCCCGCCCCCCCCCCTTGAATCCGCCACAGATTGGTAACTATAAACAAATAAAGGCTCCCCCCCCCCCCCGCGAGGGTGGTCCCTTCCAGCCATTATATAATTTAGGGTCATGACTTACCGCTCCTGAATTTTAGGCGACCGCCACCTATTTTTGGACACCAAAAATCACCGCCCTCCCAAATAAGAGTGTGTCAATGGAGGGGGGGTAGACTGACCCGGTCCAGGGGCGGATCCAGGGGGGGGGGGGGGGGGGGGGGGGGGCGGACAGGCCTTGCCCCCCCCCCCCCCTTGCCCTGTTTAATCATGTTTGATTGGGGGGGGGGGGGGGCCCACCCTCCTGTACATTCATGTTTTTGGCCCCCCCCCCCCCCCTCTACAAATTCCTGGGTCCGCCCCTCTCACCCCGAACGTTTCTAACGGCTATCATAGAACAGACCAGTATGGTGATTCCCCGCCAATTATTTTGTAACATGAAGTCGATAAGATGGCAGTTTAAGTAGTTATGCCTTTTAACTTATCTCGAGCTCTTTGGTCTGTGAACATAATCTTTGAACAAGAGATTATATAAAACCAGTGTATCTTTGCTGATTCCTTATTGTGTTTCGATAATATGTTTTTTAATTGCGCTATTTATCGCGTGTGAACGTAAGTGTGTGAGATAAAGAGTGTTGATTTCCGCTAATTAACTAAGTTCTCACGCTCGCATCGCGCTAGCTTCTACCTGACGTCGTACGTCATGACGTCAGATATCAGAATAAGTCGACGTCTTGGACAAACAGATAAGCGGAATTTCAACCGGGGCGCAGAAGGCTCCAGACCCCAGACAAGGAAACACCTTGATTTTCTGTCTAGGATTACGGTTCAGGAATCTGGATTACCACACAATATGGCACATAGACCCGCGGCCGGGCATCAACAGTAAGTCTTTATTTGTTAGTTATGTTCCCTATTTTCCCAAGAACAAGGGTCTATAATATATAGCAACCCGTTGTGTTTTCGATGGTTTTTAGTTGGCCGTTTGGGCAAAGAGATGATCTGGCGGAGGCAGTGGCTGATTTAGAGGGGGTTGCGCGGGGGCCTTTTTGGGACCAATTTTACATTTTTTAAAATTTAAAACTCGTCCAAAAGGTAATTAAGAAGCAAACACTTCCAATAGCGCGCACCCCCCTCTTTTCGACACTTATTACAGACATGTCCACTCTAGATCCCGTCAGTCTCCTGACCTCCCCTAGCGCAAAATCGACCCCCCGCCCCCCCCCCCCTTCCTCAACTGGATCCGCCCCTGGACAACGCAGGGACGGGAAGGTGGGAGAATGCCCGGGGAGAATGTCTTATGCCCACCCCCAGCTACCGCCAGGCTGAATGGCCGGCCTAGGTGGCCCTGCCCCTTATTTACCCCTCCTTGCATGGTTTAATGACCCTTAAAGCATTGGCGGATCCAGGGGGGGGGGGCAGACGGGCCTTGGTCCCCCCCCCCCCACTCCAAAAAAAAAAAAAAAAAAGAGAGAGAGAGAAAGAAAGGGAGAGAGGGAAGAGAAAGGAAAAGAAGAGAAAAACGGAGGGGGCCGTTCCGGGGTAGGTTAGATCTAAAATAATTGTTGTGTTCAGGCAACCCGACCTACCTTATTTTATTTTTGCTCTACCCTAATTATTTTCATAATTCTTTTTCTAAAAGATACTAAAATTCAATAGAAATGACCTAAATGACAGGGAAGAGCATATATTTTACCAAAAGATGTATTTAAAACTAAAGATAAAGTAATTTTTTCAACCTAAGTTGCACAACTATTTTTTTTTTGCCTTAGAGGGAGGGGGACTGACATGTGAGGGCTGGTAGACCTTGGATGGGTTCAAGGGAGGGGGCCGACCTATAAGGCTGGGAGACCTTGATTATGTATTAGAGGGAGGGGGCCGACCTGTAAGGGCTGGTGGACCTTGGATTTATGTTAGAGGGAGGGGACCAACCTGTTAGGGCCGGGAGACCTTGATTATGTGTTAGAGGGAGGGGGGCCGACCTGTGAGGGCTGGTAGACCTTAGATGTGTTAGAGGGAGGGGGCCAACCTGTCAGAGCTGGTGGACCTTGGACAGGGGCGGACCCAGGAATTTTCAAAAGGGGGGCGTGCTATAGTAAAATTTTCCCCCGGGCCCTCCGGGCTTAGGAATTTTACATTAAAAAAAAATCAATATTTTGGCCAAAAAAAAATGGGGGGGGGGGGGGGGGGGCATGTGCCCGGCATGCCCATCCCTTAAATCTGCGCCTGTTGGATATATATGTTAGAGGGAGGGGGGCCGAACTGTGAAGGCTGGTAGACATATGCTTCCCCTGCCAGTCCTTTGGTTCCCCTCCTGATCCTGTGCCTCCTCTGTTGGCCCTGAGGATCCCCTGTCAACCCTCTGCTGCCCCTGTCGACCCTGTACCACCCCTGCAGAGTGAGACCTTGTGCCTCCCCTGTCCAAAATGCCCCAGAATGCCTCAGATTACATGAATGATAGGTTATCTTTTCCAAAAGTTCCTGAGAGTTTAGGGGCATTGGATTTGTATAGGAACGTACGCAAAATTCTTAAAATATCAGACCCCCCCACCCCCCCTTGGTGCGTACGTACTTAATGGCAGGCCCCTTATCCTCCTGGGGTTATCATCATGTACACAAAAATTCCCTTGAAAAATTGGTATTCAAATTAAAATAATTATTAGGAAAAAAAATTATCCCTTAAGGTTACCAAAGTACCTCAGAATGGCTCAGATTGCATGAATGAAGGGTAATCTTTTTAAAAATTTCCTGGGGGAGGCCCCCCATACCCCCCCAATGGGAGGGGGGACCCCTCCCATACCCTCCCCGTGGACGGCTACGCCGTCCACTAATTAAGCCTTCATATACTACTAGGAAAATTGCAAATCTTGGCCCCCCCCCCTAAACAATTCCTGGATCCGCCCCTGTAAAGTACCATTTTAAATAATTTACACGATAAAATTAATGTTTTGTCATTTAGCATCTCTTTGTAGTTCAGCATCATAAGAAGTCGCTAAGTGACAAAATTAATGTTTTGTCACTTACATTAGCAACAATTTTGCGGCTTAGCAGCTTGTACATGTGCAACCGCTATCCCATAAAATATGGTTCTAAGTGACAAAGTTTTGTTGGATAGTGTCTGTTTGTAGGATAGCGTCTTCGGCTGGAGCTGATTACTATTGATAGACATGAAATGACCTTAAGCTTCACTATTGAATTTTCAGAGGCCTTGTGTACACCCAGCAGGTGGGGCCGGGGATTGTGTTTCTTGTCCTCAGCGGTCCAGCCCCACGCATACAGTGAGTCTAATAATATATAGTTATAACACTCCATTATTTATCTAAATATAACTTCGAATTCCATAAATTAGTATTAGAATCAATTCTGATCCATTCATTTCATTTGTAACTTTTTTCCCTTGTAACAAGGTAACGCCATGCTACCTCACCCTTATTATACATACTCTGCATACTTAAAAGTCAGTGGACATGCATATGTAAATATCTTCGTCCAAATTTCCCATGAATAACTTTCACTTTACGAGCTTACATCCTTACTTAGAAAGCAAAGGCAATATTTGTTAATTTTGTAAATTTGTATTTTTTCTCTTAGGGTGGTACGACCGCCCGCAGGGGCCGAGGTGGTCATGCTGATGCTACCAGGTCCACCCCAGCTGCCACCGCCGCCCCAGCCCCAGGGACCGTCCCCGGTACCAGCACCGTCGCCCCCGCCGCCGCCGCCACCCGCCCACCCCCAGCTGCCACCGCCGTCTCAGCCCCATGGCCAGGCACCATCACCACCTTCACCACGTCCATCACCACCACCACCACCACCGCCACCACCGCCAAGCCCTGCCTCTGTTTACTCTCTCTCGTCCGACTCAGGGTCTGACTCAAATAGCTAGACCAGAGAGTCGGACGAGAGAGAGTAAATTTTTTTGGTTTTTTTTAACCACACTCTTAACAAAGTTCTCGATGTTAATGAGTAAGGGATATTGTGTATGTTAAGAATTTATCCCGGTTTATATTATTATAATAATTAAATATATTATGTCACTTGAAAAAAGTCAAGTAGTTATACAAAACGAGTAAGCAGGACTATGCTAAGCCTGCCTATCTCAGGTGTTAGAGTCACGTTACATATTCCTCAATACATATCTTTACCATGGTTTGAATTGTTGTAGACTTTCAGCTTGATATAATGTGCATGGCCAATTGGTTCCATGCCAACGCCCCTATAGAATAGGGACTCTTACGATATAATTGTAAAACCACTTTATCTAAATGGAATTTCAGGGCAATAGTACCTCGTGTTACCCTCGTTGGTTGAACTTTCCATGCAATATTTGTTAATCCTCGTCTCCATGGCTAGACCTTACACATGTGTGTGTGTGTGTATGTGGGGGGGGGGGGGGCAAGGGGGACAGGGGTCAAGGGGGACAGGGAATGGGGGGCAAGGGCAAGAGGGGGAGAGAAGGTGTTTTTTTTTGTACATTTTGTAAATAGTTTAGTTTAGTTTAGCTTAGTTTCTTAATTTATAGTATTATACATAGTTTGTTGTTTTTTTGTTTGAGTTGTTGTTTTTTTATGGGATATTTGGTCTGGGGATGGGGGCAAGCAGGACAGGGAAGGGGGAGGGGGCAAGAGGGGGATTAATACCAACACCTAGCTACCTCCTGGTCTTCAAGGTTTTGACAGCGATGCGGAACCAGTCCTCGTACATTCCCCGCCCCGACGACCGCAGACGCAATTAGGGCCGGTCTGTGGCGTCGGGTCGGTGAGCTGTGCGAGGTCTACCAACGGCAGCTGGAAATGACCGCTCGAATTCCCCAGACTGAATGGGCCTATCCTAACAAGTAAAAATCAGGGCTGTCAGAAAGCTCTCAGGACTGACAATACTTGGCATAGTCGGCCCTGTTGGCCCACAGGCCAAAAAGTTGGTCGCCAACACTGTACACCTAACATGTCGCAGGGAGAAATGCATCCATACCAACACCTAGCTACCTCCTGGTCTTCAAGGTTTTGACAGCGATGCGGAACCAGTCCTCGTACATTTACCGATCCGATGAACCACAGACGCAATTAGGGCCGGTCTGTGGCGTCGGATCGGTAGCTGTGCGAGGTCTACCAACGGCAGCTGGGCCAAAAAGTTAGTTGCCAACACTGTATACATAACATGTCGCAGGGAGAAATGCATCCATACCAACACCTAGCTACCTCCTGGTCTTCAAGGTTTTGACAGCGATGCGGAACCAGTCCTCGTACATTTACCGATCCGATGAACCACAGACGCAATTAGGGCCGGTCTGTGGCGTCGGATCGGTAGCTGTGCGAGGTCTACCAACGGCAGCTGGAAATGACCGCTCGAATTCCCCAGACCGAATGGGCCTATCCTAACAAGTAAAAATCAGGGCTGTCAGAAAGCTCTCAGGACTGACAATACTTGGCATAGTCGGCCCTGTTGGCCCACAGGCCAAAAAGTTAGTTGCCAATACTGTATACATAACATGTCGCAGGGAGAAATGCATCCATACCAACACCTAGCTACCTCCTGGTCTTCAAGGTTTTGACAGCGATGCGGAAACAGTCCTCGTACATTTGCCGCTCCGATGAACCACAGACGCAATTAGGGCCGGTCTGTGGCGTCGGATCGGTAGCTGTGC
The DNA here is from genome assembly GCA_936440205.1 of Lepidonotus clava. Lineage (NCBI taxonomy): Eukaryota > Metazoa > Annelida > Polychaeta > Phyllodocida > Polynoidae > Lepidonotus > Lepidonotus clava. The sequence goes on along the minus strand of OW387149.1, from coordinate 27,150,278 downwards.
GAGGTCTACCAACGGCAGCTGGAAATTACCGCTTGAATTCCCCAGACCGAATGGGCCTATCCTAACAAGTAAAAATCAGGGCTGTCAGAATTCTCTCAGGACTGACAATACTTGGCATAGTCGGCCCTGTTGGCCCACAGGCCAAAAAGTTGGTCGCCAACACTGTACACCTAACATGTCGCAGGGAGAAATGTGTTTAATCTGCAAAGTACAGTCTTGTAAAGTGTCAGACCTAGTCCTATCATAAGTATACACGTGCACTGTGTTGTATTCGAAATTTTGTTTTTTCTGTATGTATTATTAGCTGGTGCATTTAGAGCCGATGTTTGTGTGCACGTGCACAGCACGTACGTGTATGGTGTGCAGCCGACTGGGCTATATCTATTACAATTTACATATATAGGTTGTCGTGTGCAGGTTGCAATTGAATTGTTGAAATGTTTACTAGTACTCGGTCTCTGGTACAGCTGGTACACTGTACCTAATTGTCATGCTATTTTACTTTTATATAAACCACGGTTGACGGGGAGAACAAAGGATCTAGGCTGTGAATATATCACGTATTGGTGAGTTCAGTGAAGTGGAACGGTATAATCTCATAGCGTACACCTTGCTGCCACAGGGGATGTGGCCCTTATTTTTACACGTTTGCATCTAAGTTTTTTAATTTTCATTATAAATGTGAACAGTAAGCGAGTAGATGTTGCTAGGAACCTTCTGAACATAGCCCATGTGTCACATATCTTTTGTCTAGTAGATTTCAATTTTGTATGATTTATTGAAAAATAAAAGTAATGGGAATGAACCACTTTTACTTTCCATTAAATCATAAAAAATAGAAACCTTCTAGAAATTAAAGATTTGACATATGGGTTATCCTCACAAGATTCCTGACTGCAAGTCACTCCATATTGTTGGATGATTCAATGAAGATTTCAAAAGTTATGATGATAAATGCCAAAGAATGTCCCGTGGTTTATGTTAGATACAACACTCGTGTGTGTCTGCACTTGATATAATCACTCGGCTAGCGCCTCGTGATTATATCGCGTACAGACACACACTCGTGCTGTATCTACCACGTAGCACTTCTTATAATATATCTAAAGACCGACAGAGGATCCAATTGGAAGTTTATTCCTAAATCATGGTAGTCGGCTAGAGTGATGTGATATTTATATTTACAAATATAGTCATCTTTTGAGATAGAAGTTACTCTTTACTCGTAATTTAAAGTGTGCTCTATTCTATTTCATTATTATATACATTCTAGTCAAGGAAAAAATCATGTCATCAAGCTAGTCCTATTAGTCTTGTTAATTGTGGTTTTACGATAATAATGGAGTGATGATGTGAAACATTTTAAATGCCTTTATATTGGTAACCTATACAGTGTACCTAGATTGTACCGATATATTTTTAAAAAGTCAGTTTTACATTTAAACAACCCTGCTTAGCAGGCAGGGGTAAATAATGAGATCGAAGTGAAAACAAGAAGTGCCAAGTACTTTGGAGAACAGTTTTTATAACGAATTGAACAAATTATGGCAAAATGGCTGACTGGCGGGGATAATGTCTGGGCAGCTGGGGTGTTAGGCCTCGCCTCCCCCACACCGATACGCAGGCTTCACTGCCCAGTCTGGGGCGCCGGGAGGAGGCTGTTGGCGTTCTGGTGCTGGGTCGCAGGTCGGCGAGCGCTCCACAGCTAATCGGACGGACTGCTGACGTGTGGTGGTGACAGAGTGCTCTTTGTCGTCTAGGTGCGCTTTAGAGGATCTGAGGGCGTCACTTTCCCACACCAGGGTTTTGATTACGCGGTGGTATCGCGGGGAGTGTTCACCAAGGACGCGATCCTCATCACTTGTATAGTCTGGTGTGAGGACGGCCCTCATGGCCGACCTCCTATCCTCGTCCCACTCCTGATGAACAAGCTCGTCCAGTGCGACACGCCGTCTTTGTATCTTCTGCAAAGTTATTAAATATATAATATAGTTAAGACATACTTGGCCAACAACATCAAACACAAAGAAGTTGTTTAGCATTGGATCTTACTTGCTGGAATTTAAATAGCATAGTGCAACTCAGTATTAACAAGGGTTGCAATATTAATTGGTCACTCTAGATCTAATAATAAGTGTAAGTTCAATTGTGAGATGGCAACTATAAGAAAAGTACATGCTTAATAGGATCGGGGCTTCACGAAATAATGCCTGCACGAGCGCGCATTCTCTTTCGACCAAAATTGATTTACCTGGGTTATATGGTGACGGAGGTTGGCCTTTCTGTTTTTCTCCTCGATCTCCCCGGCCCGCTCTCGCCTCGCCCTGGTTTGCTGAGTGCGGAAATACGTCTGGGTAGCGACTATATAAATAATGATTTGAAATCAGCTTACAATTCAAGCCACTACTTGAGAAAGGATATAAGGGGTTCTTACATGTTAAATCAAAGCACGGGAAAGGACAAAAACGTTCTATAGGAATGGTAGAGGAAATATATATGAAATACTTTGACATTGTATGGAATTATTCTACCAGGTTTTTAATTAGTGTCAAAGCGTATTAGCCCTAAGCTTTCTTCTTTGTGATACACACTCAGAGGTGTGAAAACACTGTGATAGGACTTTTTATGAAGAGAGACCGCCACTGTCACATTTGTTGTGACCCTTTATATTTTGTAATACCTTATGTTGTCATACTTTATATTGTGACACTTTACATTTGCAACACTCAATGTATATGATATTAGTTCTACATTTCCTATTTGTAATAACAATATCTCCTCCGGGAGTTAGCCTTTATTAATAAATTATGGATTAAACCTGTATTAACTCTCCAAGTCATCTTTCATTTAATAGACAATTATGGACACGCATAAGCCAAGCGAGTAGTACAGTTACATCATAATTATAACATTTACATAGGTATATCAACACTTTTTCCGATAACCTGACTTTAGGTATTAAGTCAAGATGACTAGGAGGAGCGTGATCCATCCACTCATGTACCTGTACAGGTAATTAGTTAACAGGGAAACTTGCTACCGATCAGACTTACCTAATACCTCGGGTCTGGGGGCATCTTCGCCGGTGCTGACGTTATTAACCAAATCCTGGATAACCGCAGCGTTTTGAGGATGGTTCATCCCCGCCCTGAATGTAGGAATATAATCATATGTATTATAGTCATGAACGGCATCGCTTGGGGTGCACGTGCTCTATCACTACAATTAGATTACAATATTAAGGGAAAACAATATTAAGGTCTCCACTATACACATCGATCGTTATCACCTTATATGATCTTCGAATTCATAAACCTACCCAGCAGTAAGCGTGAAGCCAGCGTTTTCCCTGCACCTGCCCTTGTAAGCGGAACGAACAGAATACTAGAAACAACAAAAGAAACCAAGCATTAAGCAGTGAATTGTAAATATATTTAAGATGGAATTCGATTACTTACTAAATGATATGTCGATAATTGATAAACCAAGACTATGTTTAATATGTACAGTTTTATAATATAAGGAGCCGTTGAAACATATTTCGCAACTTACAGCTATAGCATTACTCGGCTTCGGTTCGTATGCCAAGGATGTTTCGGCAGGCGCAGGCTTGGCTTGCTGCATACTGGCGAACTTTTCGGCCGTTGCTCTTACCGCAGACGCTTCACACTCGACCTTTCGGCACTCCGCCTCCAGGCGATCCATCTTAGCCAACACATCGGCCATGGTTGGTTTTGAAATGGCGGAGGTGCGTGAAGAGTCAGACGCTTCCAGGTTCTCGTCAAAAATATTGCTCACGTGAAACACATCCATGGGGAACAGGGAATCATCCGAAGACAGATCAAGATCTGTTATTTGCGCGCCACCCAATTTTGGGCTGCTGGTGATCATCCTGCACGGGCTGATACTCGGGTCACCGTTGGACAGGACAGAGTCAGGACAGTCATTTGATGCGTTCATGGTGGCAGCAGGTTTTCCAGTGATCTATAGCCATATGCCACGCCGTATTTATACATCCCCGGCTGGCTCTCCTGTGGACACATGATCTGGCGGAAGCGATCTTTTATCGATGAGGCAAGACTTTTACCGTAAGTTACGTATGTCCCAGGGGTTTCAGCGACACCATAAGTTACCATAAGTTACGTCCTAGGGGTATGAGCGACACCATGACCGCCGCCCCGTTTGAGGCCTGTTACGTCACGTGTCAAGAAGTGGGCCGCGGTACTCCCATGAGGGACCTGACACAGAAGCTAGTTGAAATGCGCCGCCTCAGATGGCCAACAGCTGGACGCAGTCATCATAGAGGCGTGTCCCGGTGTCAAACCTGTCATTTCCTGTCCCATCAGTTTCATTACTTATTCAACTGCCAATCCCTTGCCAAAGAGATACCGATGTACATATCTCTTACTCACACATGCCTGTGACTTGAAAATGCCCTAACCATGGAAGCGCTCTTCTGAGCTCAAAACCATGCAACATTATACAATTTGACAGAATTAATTTTGCAGCATTATGATGGCCAAATTCAGACAAGAACGTGGCAGAAAAGCTGGACCACAAAACAAAAAAACAACTAAATCCTCTAAAAACAAAAGCATGCGGCTCCATGCCAGAGAAGAGCGCAGGCCTGAAGCCTAAGGGAAAAGCATGAAATGCACTAGCCTGCGATGCATCCCCTCCCCTGCTGCTCAACCACCTCCGCTGTATAGGAATGGCAGTATCCAGGGACGAATACTTTGTCTACAATGCAACTATGGGAAGTGCGGCAAGGTACACCTCTCGGGGCGTAGAATCTCAGCTCTAAACAACTTAGTCGACATGTTAAAAGTATTTTAGTCTCAAGGTGCTACCTCAAAATAACTACGCTGCCCAAGCCATGTCACTATATGTATTCAATCCCCATCAAAGGGGATACTCTGGATAACCATTACACTTAATTATTTTATGGTGCGGGAGGAGATTTCCAAAATAGCACGCCCCTCCCCCCCCTTTTGAAAATTGATCTGTTTCATAGTCTTTAGTGTTATCATCGAGTAGCTAGCTGACTCTAGATCTAGATCTTTCTATTCTTAATCGGGGATTCCAAGTAACTATATATCGGCTAAACGATCTCTTTCCTTTGCCTGAATTAGGGCTGTGAATAAATAATTGTATTGTATTGTTGTATTGTAAGTCGTTAACGTTTGGTAGGAACCCCCCATCTGATGTGGGCTCGATGAAGTAATAGCATATAGGACTTGAATAATATTCGCCATATCGCCATAGACAAGTCAGGAAAATGAACCCTGAATTCTAATATATTGATTACAATATCGTTCAGCCCGGCAGGTGCTTTGTCTTATAGAATGAGTCAAAATTCATGGCTAATCAATAATTGTGAAGAAATTTCTAGTTATCAACAGGCGGTGATTCTGTTAAGTATACGCTAGCTGGCATTTCATTTACTCACTAGATGGCTCAGACTTCAAGTACTTGAAAGATAACGCTAATTTGGGTCACGTAATTAAGGTTAACGCTATCGGCAAAGTTAACACAAGATGGCACTATTTACTGCAAATGACAACGTTGATGAAGTCGAAAGGTATATATGGAATGGAATATGTATATCGTTCTTAAAACATTTAGTCTACAGTAATGCCTAAAGACTCTTAGCGTTTAATAATATGATTTAATATGTCAGGATGTAAGCATAATATTCTGAATCTTTGTACTTGAAATTGAACTTTTATAAACACCTTTTCCATAAAGTTAGTGTTTCACTTGAATTCCTTGATGATAAGACAATTCCTTTAACAATCAATTACACTCGATTACCTCTCTTTAGCCAACCGAGGTTAATTTTTGTAGGCTTATCATGCTGGAAGTGTTGCAGGAATCCACTTGGTTGCCCTTTACACAACCCATGAGCCGATAATTAATCAAAGATAATTTAAAATAGCACTCTTATTACTAGGTAAACACTTCACAGTATTATGCACAAATCAATGCAGTGATTGATGAGAAAACAATGATAAAAGGCACTAAATCGCGAGAATACTTTCTTTTATTACGATAAATTGTTTACACTAGTACTATGACATATGTTGAGAGAGTTGATGAGGTAAATGAATTGAAATGTACCACCGAGAACTGATGATAAAGGGCCGATGACAGGGGGGGGGGGAGGGGAAGGGGGAACTTCACCCCCCCCCCCCCACCTGTACATATTCCGGGATCCGCCCTTGGCCCGGATCCACCAGGTAGCGACCAAAGGAACAATTGCAAAGCGATGTCGACGAGGACCAGCCAGGTTCAGAAGAACTAGATATTCTGATCAATTCGGAAGCCCTGACCATGAAGCGCTATCTCAGAGGACGGGCGCCACTGAAATCATTAAATAGAAGGTGATTAGGACTAGACGGAGAAGGAAAGTCGATTCTGGCACAGACTGCTCGGTACCGGGAAAAGATGTAATTAGGATAAAAAGTTAGCACCCGATCAATAATTAGTAGGTTATTGAAAATGCAAGTATACCAGAAAAGGAATGATGAAACGGTTTATTAGATAATTAAAAGAAACATGTACACGCTTTACAGGGATGTTGCTGAAAAAAAAAAAGGGTTTCTTTCTTACCTCACTTGGATGGAGGGGGTGATGGGTGGCCACTCTTTTGGGTATGGGCTCCCAGCTGACTAGATAATGCCCGCAGCACGAGCGGAGAGAGGGAAGCCCGGGCCAGGGGAACAGACTGCCGACGATCATACACGGTAGTGGTGCTCATTGCGCGACAGTATGGATGAACGGTTACGCGATGTCTTTTCAAAGGAGGCCTAGTGTCAGCACAATCTTTAGTGATTGTCGCGGGAGGATTGACCTCCCGAGAGGGTCCCGGTGACTGTGGACTTTCGATGGTTTCCAGAGGAGGGGTCGACACATCCTCCATCATGCAGGGCTCTGTCCCTCCCTCCCGGTCTAACTGACAGAGTGGTAACGGCGCAGGAGCCTTGACTCGTGAAGATGGGGTCGACATGACTCAGATGTTTCTTCTCTAAGTTTTATGTGTGAATGGGCGCTAGGTCGAGTACATTCAAGTTGAAACGAACGCAATGTGCCTGCACCCTAGGCCTGTTGATGAGAAGATGCAACACATGCTCCGAAACTGAGGGTCACGTTGTCGGTTACGTGAAAAAATGTGCCCTGGTGAGTGGAGCAGGGTTGCGATCGATGTAACTCATGATCATAGAGATATACAGTGAGTTGGTAGCTAATCACCAACAGGATGAATAGCTCAAGGATAATTATTTTAATTTATTCTATACCAACTTCGTAGCGCCTATACGTTCGAATTCATCAGTGTCCTTTCCCGCTAGCAAATTTGGGCTAATGCATATGGTCAGCGTTATTTCCCTGCAAGAACATAATCCAAATTTTTTTCCCCCGCTTTAATCCCCTCTTCATGGGTTAATAGGATATTTTCCTGGGTTATTGTATACAATAAAACAAAAACAGACCTCGGGGATGACACAGCCAAAGCCGAAGCCCTGAAGGCATAGAGTCGAGTAGACTGACGTCACACAGAGGCCGCGCGTGGCGGGTGGTTCCATACTCGAGGGCCGGGTCTCATTAACAGGGCCGGCTACTGACCCCCCTGCCAGCCCTGTGGCCAGCTAGACCAGGGGGGACCCCCGACAACATACTGGAGGGGTGTCAACAGTCAAAATATTTCACTAATTTATCCTATTTTCATAATATTTTCTCAATTTCTTTAGTATGATGGTTTTCGATATGATATACCCAATGTGTAGGTGGCTCCGTTTCTAAGTGCAGTACCTTGGGTTTGAAAAGGTAACCACTGCAAAACGGAACCACCAAGCGGGGGCGGGGAACGTAAAAATTTTGGTTATTTATGTATATTTTCTGGTATTGACACACTCGTATTTTGGAGGGCGGTGATCTGTGGTCCCCAAAATTAGGGGGACCTAATTCAGGAGCGGTAATTTTGGCAGTGGGGACAACCTTCAAAGAGTCAGGGCCCCCCCCCCCCCCCAGGAGCGGGAGGGACGGGCCCCGTTGTGGGAGGATGACCCTAGCTAACCCAGGGGGGGCTGGGGGATGAGGGCTAATCAGTTAGACACTGACCACCGCCTACGACACACGAACTAGCTCCCGACTCATCAACATGTCTACAAACGCACCTTCAACCCCAAACCAAGGGGAAACTGAACCGCATAACGGCCTCTCTGCTCAAATCCCTAAGAGGAAGAGGAAGAGGAGCACAGTGGCAATCAACGCTGCCTCGATTGACTCAGTGAGGGAATCAACAACAGCTCAGTTCACATCACTGCACGACCGTTTCGACCGGCTAGAGGCCATGCTCGGGCAACTAGCCCCCACCAACGACCATTGCTGCCGGGGGGCTTCCCCGTCAACCAGCCGGCGCACTTCTTCGGGATGTGACACCTTTTCTGACCCCCTCCAGTCCGAAGAAGAGGAGGTGGAGGATGACCGGGACACCCAGTGGGCGCGCTTTCTCCTTATGAACCTTCAGGACATTGGTAATCACGACGTCAAGGAGAGGCTTAAGCGGCACTTTGACAACCTGACAGTTGAAGCGCTGCGGACTGGGCAGGCGCCGGCAGCTGTAATAGCTGAAGAGAAGGACGGCGAAATCCCCCAGGCGTGTGCACGTGGATATTTCCAAGGCATTGACGCCGATGGATATCTGATAACGGGGGAAATTGACTATGAGTCAGAGTGACCAACGGGATCTACTTAAGGTAATTGGGCTTAATTGCAAATTGAGCCCGCTCCCAGGCTACTGCCCTCATCGTCTATGCCGTACCTCACTCCCCATACTGCCCAGTCTCAGCATGGAAGCTCGCCTGCGACCAGGTCCCTGCTCCACCAACAGCCCCGGCCTTCCTACTGCCGGGACCACGCCCCCTCACAGCTCCCCCACTAGTGGCAGTGATGGGGGAGGCCCTAACACGTGTGGGCAGCCCCCATGCTGCTCGTGTGACCATGCACTCCCTCCGCCGGGGGGCTGCGTGTGTCGCCGCACAGGCCGGGAGCACCCTGGAGGAGCTGTGCCATCACGGAACGTCGGGGGCGGGGCGCTCTGGCCTCTCAGCCTATGTACCACCTGAGCGCCTTACCTCTGTCCCAGCCCACCTCGCGGCGGCCCTTGGCCCCATAAATCGGGACAGAGACGGCACCACGGCCAGGACGGCCAATACCGCCTCATAGTGAACACTTAGACTTAGGACTCATATTTACTCGCATCTACTCACTTTTGCTCGCTCCTACTCGCATATAACCATGTCTCTTAAGTAATAAAATGCCAAAACTTGTATACCATGTGTTGCTCTCAATTACTCAAACTTGGTAGCTCTAATAGCTGAAGAAAACAACTTCGAAATCCCCCAGTCGTGTGCACGTGGATTTTTCCAAGGCATTGACGCCGATGGATTTCTGGTGACGGGGGAAATCCCGGGGGGGAAATGGACTATGAGTGACCAACGTGTTCCTTGGAAAATTCTGTATAAGAAAAAGTAGACTTTAAATATGTAAGATAATACGCAGCGCTTCATATAAAATGCACAAATTTATGCATCCCAATTGCCACAGAGCCTTTTTTTTGCATGTATGTTATTGTTTCACAGTATTTTTAAAAGCTTTTTTGGTTAATCTGACTATAAATAGCATATTGCAATGGTGTATTGAAGATATATATAAAAACCTATGACAATCGTTTGGAGCAGGTATATTAATTTTCTAATCTCCATTTTCACTTGTTTAGTGACATTTTATAGCCTAATCTCTGACGTTGGCAAAAAAATTTTGTCCAAAATGCAATTATTGAAAAACAGGATGTGGTTCCTCTATAGGCTATAGAAGAACCAGCTGTCAGACCCAATCATTTCCTTATCAAGTATTGATTTATAAACGGAGCTACCTAAATATTGGGGATAACATATAGATAACCCTCATACCCTGGAAATTATGAAAAAAAGGGTTGATAAGTGAAGTATGTCGATTGTTTACACCCCTCCAGTCTGATGTCGCCCCCCCCCCCCCCCCCCCCCCAGGCCCGGCCGGTCAGAAGGCCCGGCAGGGGGGTCAGAGGACGGGCCTGTAATGAGAACCGCCCCCCAGTGTGGAACCACCCGCCACGCGCGGCGTCCTGTGTGACGTGAGCCTACTGGAGTCTTACACCACAGAAGTGCCGCGTTATCGGGGGCCGGACACGCGTCGGGTGATTCAAATTGGTCACTCCCGGCACCCGGTGCCCTGAGTGCCGACAATAGACCAGGGCAAAAAACCCAAGCCGATTATGTCCAAAATAAACCTATTTATGAAATTTTGATATGACCATGCATGTTATGACATGCTTCTTTCTATATGTTGTGAGTTTCATATGTAGGAAATGAATATATTTAGAGAAAAGCTAATGTTTACAACCGATTCCCTATGGTGCAAAGAGGGCCCACATGGCACCGTTTTGAACCATTGGGACCCTTGAATGACATTTGTAAATGACATTTTTACTACAGAAGGTGACTAAGAGACCCTTGAATAAGAAAAAGGATTAAGATAGAATAATAGGTTTCTGCACAAAGCCACTAAAACTGGAGGGCGTACGTGTACACGAAATTATGGTGACGGAACAACATATACGAATTTGTTTTGGGTAAATAACTTTTTTTATTACAGAATATGAGTTAGATGCGCTCGATAAAATAAAAGGAATATGATATAATAATTGTTTGGTCGTTCGATATGATTTACAAGATTAGGAATTATTAACAGATTTGAATTGTTGCTTGAATAAAAAATAACGCCGAAAATTTGTAGCGAAAAAATTGCCCTCCCCGGGGACAAGTCTTTCTGCTAAGGCTCCAATCTCAAGAATGGTACTCTCTGCCTCGTCCTCCGTCAAATTGCACGTCTTATACGGCCGCCTGCAATTGGTGGTTGGGGACGTCAACGGATTGCCAAGGTTGCAACTGAAGGTAAAAATGACGAAGCGAAGGGGTAAAACAAGGAGAAGCATCCAGAGATTTAAAAAAAAAAACGAAGGGGGGGGGGGAAGGTGCCTACTTAATTGTAAGAATTGAGGAGCACATTCAGGGATTAGAATTTTTACATTAAGAAACGTTAATAAATTAATTAATCAATGTTTATTAATTTTTGCATTTATAACGAATGTTATACAGCCGTAAACAGATATATACATATGGGACATTTGGCTCAAAGTTGAACTGATTTAGGGTAAAGGCAGACTCACCTTGGACTGGTTTCCGGGTTGCATTCGGCTTTCTTTTCATATTGAGCTCCCGCTCCCGCGGGGGGCTGAACATGGGTGGCAATTGGACGATTATCATCCGAGATGACCATCGGTTCGATGACCATTGGTTCCTGATCAGAGAACTGAACTTTGGGACATGTGGGTGCCTGGCTGGGACTTGTTTCCTGGTTGCAGTCCACGGCTTTCTTTTCTTCCCCCTTTTGACCGTCATCGTCCAAGATGACCACTGGTTCGCGATCAACTACTTTGGGACTTGTGGTTGGCTGAATATAGATCGGATATATATAGAGTGCGTGAGTGTGTGACAACTGTAAATTAAATGAAACTGAAAAACGCTACAAAAACCAACCAACGCTACGGGATGCGGTGGGTAGGCGGTAACAAAAACAGGCTATTACAAATTATCTTTTAAATATCTTTAGCAAAAGAGAATGAACTATTGAAGTGGTGTGATTTAAATGTAACTTACACGGAGCTTAAGCCTTAGGCTGCGCTTGCCCTTAGTCGGAGTAAGATTCCAAGAGTTCGAGGTCATCCTTGCTCGGCTGTTGATAGATGGATGAGCTACTCGCTTGGCTGAGTGCTATAGCTACCAAGCGCCATGTGCATAAGTGCAGAGATTACACACAAACCAACCTTTGTTCTACTAGATTTAGGGGAAACCAATCTTTCAGGTCGCACCACACATGCATATGGCCAGAGTCAGGAGAACTGCGGAAAGACGCGCCCATTAAATTGGTGCTTACATGGAGTGTAGACACATTAAGACGCCGCCAAAGTTGAGGGTCTTAAAAGTATTATGAGCTACACGGACTTTGGTGGAACAATATAGTTAACACACTCTGATCAACACTTCTTGACACCCCAGAAGGCGTAGGGAAACTTAGAAAGTAGGAGTAAAATAGTAGCAATAGTACAATAAACACTGCGTGTGCAATAAGTCAGATTGTAATACTATGATTTTTCAGGGATAATGGTGGAGTAAGACTTACCCTCCTTGACACGTTTTAGAGGAAGTGGTTTCAGACAAGCCCGAGCCTGTCGAATGTATGAGTTCAAATTCTTCCCGTGGATTTAAGACATCAGAAAGGAAAGCCTACCATTTTATGAAATATATAGACTAATGCTTGACGTCCACGACAACCACACAAATACGTCCTTTATACTCCCTTTTTTACTTTTTTTTTAGAATTTGAGCAAGCCTTTTTCTTTTCTAAACTTTAAAAACAATCCACATGATTCATGAAACTTTACAAACATCTTTCCTCACCTCATTCAATGCTGCTGTATAGAGCAGTCTCCTTGGTCCCAGACCACTAGTCCCGCAGACAAATTTGATCTTGTCGGAGCTGTTTTTAAATTTAATGATCTGTTCCATCCGCCCGAGGGTGTAGACATTTTTCATTTCCACCAGTCTGTCGTCAATATGGAGGCAGTTGCCCTGGGCGAAGGCAAGGGCCTTTACAAGGTCTGGGTAGTCGGCATGGTCAGAGGGAGTGTTGTCAAGGATCTGTAGATTGAATGGGGAAAAAAGTTGAATATATTTGGTTTCTATATCTATTGTAAATCAAATGTCCTTTGCTATTTACCTGAAATTGTATACGTGATATCTACTATCTTCTGGAAGTCTAAGGTTCTATTTAAAGTTCATTTCGAAATAAAAGTGTAAAAAAGGAGCCTTTACAGTGCAATTTCGCATCATAGTAGGTGTATATCAGTGGTTCATAGCCATGCTAAGAACTGTTTACCGTTTGATTGAATGAATTGAGAGGTAATATTTTACAGCATTTTAATTTCATTACTGTTATTCAGTTGGGGATCGTGGTACATGCAAAATTAAGGCTCAATAACATGTATGATATATAGAAATGTTTACTCTTCTAACCTGATAATAGAGTCGTGTTCGCCATTTGAGATTTTTTTCGCTTTTCAAACCCATTTGATCCGTGAAAGGGCAATTTTCGTAGTGTGGACCCTATTGAAACACTCAACATACGTACCTTCCCTATGAGGACGGGGTACTCGTAGATAAATTCTTGTGGCTTCTCAAAGTAGGTAGTTATTTTTTCTTCTCCAATTTCCGAACTTTTATCGGGTATCTAAAGATGAAAGAAAATACAGAGGGTGACATCGCAGAATGGTATATCCATGATTGCAAGTTAGGAAACATAAAACTGTTACATTGTTGGTTTCATTAGTGCCCTTTGAGTCCCAATGGTAATGCCCTGTTTCCATTAAAAAGATTTCTCTTCAAATAATTTAAAAAATACAAATCAACCAGATTTGCAAATCCTGAAAAATCTTTCAATGAATCTGTTGGTGCAAACAAAACATCGCTCAAACTACATAAACCTTGCATTCCTCTTTTGGTGGAAACAGGATATCTTCGGACAATTTCAGGCCATTCATTGCAATAAATTATGAAATGATTATGGAAATGATATTTCCGAATGATGAATACAGCTATACAATACTAGAGAATATAACTTACCTGAAACCGTTTAGGAATGATGGTTTCTTTGTTAAGATAAGCTATTAAATCCTTGCCCAGGCTCCAATAGGATATCCAATTCTTTAATCTCGGTTGCTGTAGAAAAGAAAAAGCAGGCACAAACATAATAGGCTGATAACTGAAGTATTTGTAGGGTCTACTTATAATGTTGCGCATGACAACATTTTTGGGAGTCCCTAGTTATATATATGTAGTATTGTAGCTACTGGTGGGGACTCCCTCAATCAGTCATGTCTTTAGCCATTTAATTCTCTTTGTTCTCAATGACCTGTTACACAATCTCATGTTAGCTGTTGAAGGTTATTGTCCTACATTTGTTGTTAGAGTCAAGCAGTGTGAGAAGCCAGAAGTGGGTTATGTAACCAGTACTTGAGCCAATCAACCCTCACCCTTCCACATTAGGACCTCCACTGTCACCTGCAGGTGGGCAGGTCTAGGTGGGTGAGTGATAGGTCACTCAGTTCTGGGGGCAGGGACCTAGTACTACTAGTAGCAGCCCCTTTCCTAAACCCCTCCCTGAGTTGTGTATGACAGCAGGAGTGGTGGTGGTGATCACTACTTATAGCCTATAATAGCCTTCTGGTTGTAGGAAGGCCTTCAGTTTATTGAGGGACGACCATCGCTCACGCATGAGCGGAACTTTATAGCTCTTTTGCTTCTTGTTATTAGAATCAACTGTAGTTATGATTCGAATACTCTACTACTCAAAAACACCGATAGATGATCTCTTAAGGCTGTATTCCACATACCAAGTTTGCTGCCAGTTTGTAGAATAGTGTGGATAAGGGTCATATATAGATAATTATGTCATACACCAGTAGAAAGATCTCATAAGTCGCTTTTGAATAGTGTATAAAAGGTAAGGTCTCATCATTTCCTTGGAGAAAATCAAACAGATACAAAATCGGTAGAATCAGAACAGTATATGGAATACAGGCTTTAGATGAGATCTTACATTACCAAATATGAATTTCACTATTTATAGACTCACTGTGGTTCCTGACTATGTGGTGGTCAAATTTCATCTGTTATGGCACTACGTTCCCTTAGCAGGAAGTCTATAACATATTTAGACATGAGGACTAACTAGAAGACGGGATACTCTTAGTGAGTAGATAATTGATTTGTAAATGTTTGCATTACCATCCATTTCCATTGACGTGATCAGAATGGGAAGTATAAAAGTGTAAATTAAGATAAACCCAGCCTAGGATGTGATGTTATTATGACGTTGCAGCAACGTTCTGGTTGGTTCTGTATTTGGTTATTAACTAGGTGGGGAGCTGTCCCTAGTTTATATGTGAAATAAAAAGGAGTTCTTTGAAATCTAATTCCAAGTTTAATGTTCCAAGTTTCCAAGTCCAGACATGTCAGTCCAGAAATTGGGCTTTGGAGGAGGTCAGAGTGAGAGCTTGAGTGTTGTAGATTCTGGCAGCATAAAGGTTAGAATGAGTTGGCTGGTAAGGGCACTGGGGGTATTTTTAGGCATGCAGGGACTTAGTTAGTACGCGTGACATTAATCGTGACCACAGGGATTTTCCCGATGCGGGATGCAGGCAGTCCCCCCAGTCCTTTGCTATAGTACCATCACAGTGCTCAGTACAATTCCAGGAATACTACATAGAAGTATCATACAATAAAGGCTAAAGTATAAATATCTTATATAATAGTATCTGAGGATAAAGGTAATCATAGAATAATGTTTATAATAAAGCTGTAGTATAATGCTGTAGGATAAATGTTATCATAGAGTAATTAATAATGTAAAACCATAGGTTAAAATTTTAATGATGTGTAGAAGAGTACATTAGAATCTGATATCTACTAAGTCTACCATACAATAAATTTCTATTAGGTCTACAATTATCTCTATGACATGTTACATTCTTTCGATGACACTCAATTACATTGCAGCAACATACTGCCGTGATGTTGCAGTGTCATGTTATTACAACATTCTTGATACATTCTTCAACCCAAACAGAATGTACTTATGACGTTCTGTTTTGGTTTCATCCTAACCTCACCAAAAAGTAATGTTATGATAATATTCTGATTTGGGGAGGTCACCATCAAAAATGTAATTGTTATGTGTCATCTTAGTAAGTAACAAACTGATTAAAAAAGTATGGTTGCAGAACATGTATGTTACGTTGCAAGCTGGGTGGGAAACCCATCATAAGGTTCTTACCTTTTCGAGAAGGATTTTGCCAACTCTCCACCTACTAGGCTCTTCACGTGAATCTTTACAACTTTTTTGTAAAGTCCTGGAAAAATAAATAGAAAGGTAGATGTACCACTGAACAAGGCAAATTAAGACACCGATCTAATCTTCTCTATTGGTTTCCTTATACAATGTAGTTTTAATGTTCATTCAGTAATGCAGGTCTGATTTCGAGAACAATGTCTATACACCTTTTCCAGGAACCTACGCAATCAACCAGCCTGCCAACTTTTGGGTTTTTTGGTAACTAGATCACTCCACTATAGGGAATTCCAAAAAGAATTGTTTCAAATTTCATACACTAGGGGGCGCCAACATAATGAAAAGGATGTATACAGCGGTATCAGACTCTTTGGTAATTGTTATCATTTAATCGCATGCTACTAAGGGTGAAAACATACCTTAACAAGGTGTTGCTTGAGCAGAAAAGCTCTCGGAGGTTTTCTGACATCTTTTTAACTTCTTCTTGTGAAGTCAATTTTCTTTCACGCAGTGGCTTCAGAATCTGTAGGAGGTAAATTGAATAAACTGTGTTATTAACTAACAATATTATATTTTGGAGGTTTCCTGACATCTTTTTAACTTCTTCTTGTGAAGTCAATTTCCTTTCACGCAGTGGCTTCAGAATCTGTAAGAGACTAAACTGTGTACACAGTGTAAATGTTATGGGTGATATAGGTGCTTGTGATAAGGGCTTGGGTGAGGTAAATCTAGAATAAAATTAATATATTAATCTAGAAGAAATGGGGTTTAGCATATTGACTTATTACCAGAATCTAAAGCAAGTCTGAAGGAGGGTCCACGTGTTAGAACTGGAACATAAAAACTTTACTCATTTTGTGAATTACTATAACATTTGAGATTCATATTTAGGAAATATCAATTCAATATTATGCTGCTACTCTAAAACATTATCAACGTTAATGGTATGTAGGTCCGTCGCAAATCTTAATTGCATGCATGAATTAATGCTGTTGCTTTTAAATGTCACATACTTAACCACGAACAATATGTAACTAATCAGTTATAAATTTAGCTTTTGTAGTTTCCCCCTAACAATTGAAGGTCACATTTGTAACTCTTGTAGTTTAGACATGCAATTGTGACGTTCTCTGGTAAGTCGGGGTTGCCGATTCTTACGACAGAGGAACGTGGGGGTTGTTCGGGTCTCGGGGCGGACGGGGAATCCGGGCCAAGAACCGAGATGTGTTTCTAGAGTCGTGCCTCGCGCACGAGGGGGGGCTGAGCGAATCGATCGGCACTCGATGTCGACGGAGGACTGCGGGGGCGGGGAATTATGGTGGGGGTACGGGTCGGCCGGGGGGCGGTCCACCCCTGAGTTCCGGTCCGCGGGGGCGACGGGCCGACGGTCGCCTATTGTTTGGTAGCGTGGGGCCGAGCACGCCGCGCCCTCGTCCCCGCGGACTTCGCTCCCTCGTTCCGCTCCCCATGTCTTCGTACCATACTACGCCTCGGTCTCCGGTACTACTTCGGGCCTTCGTGCCCTACTCCGTTCCCTCGTTCCTCGTTCTTCGGGCCTTCGGGCCCCTTACCCTATGTTTCGACTACCTATCTCGGACTTCGGCTGTTTTGTCCTAACTTCGGCTTAATTACTCTATTCGGCTCATCTTTAGTGGTTGTTTCAGGAAAGAGGACACGTCTGGACACCAGGAGAACTGTTAAAGAACTCTGTTTATTCGGGCCTCACCGCCCCTTTATATACTAGAGAGGTCAGCCCTGATTGGCTGCCTTCGGTCACGTGACCTACAACTGACGTCACTTCCGGTTTATATATTCCGTTTCCGGTTTACATTTCACTTCCGGTTTACATATTTCCGGGTTTCGTTCCATTACGTTTTCGTTATTCGTTCTTTACATATTCGTTATTCGTTCTTTACATATTCGTTCTTTACATCTATTTCGTTCTTCGTTCTTTACATATTCGTTATTCGTTCTTTACATCTATTTCCATTATTACCTTATTTCTATTATTTTAACCTCTATGTATTTTGGCTGAATAGCCGTTCATCACACCCTCCCGCACCTTCTTGAAAGGTGGGAAAACACGTTATACAAAATTTCAACACAGTTCATACAGCAACGACAACAGAACATACTCTAGAACCAGAAACATTTCAATCCTACGCTCCTTATCGGCAGAGGAGGAGGTGTCACCCTCTGTCCTCCCCGGTCTACTTCGGAGGGCCCCCGGGGCCTATCCGGCTAATTATTATTTCTCTTCTTTCTTCGTTTTTCTTTCTTCGTTTTTCTTTCTTCGTTTTTCTCTCTTCTTAAAAAGTTCATATAATTCGTTTTTATATATCTTAGTCTCTTTTTATTTTCGTCAGAGTTCTCTTATCCTTGATCTATTTTAGGACCTCCTGTTTTTCTCGTCTTTTAGGATGAGCGAGCCGGTCGTGGCTCTCCCACCCGGGACTGGGGATCGGTCGTGACCCCGTCGCCCCCGCTCCTCTCCTCTGGGCTCTGTTTACTTAGCCCCTCGGCGCGTTTTTCCTCGCCTTTTTACCCTCATTAGGACAGAGGGACCGGTCGTGGTCCTCCTGCCCGGGGCCATGGGTCGGTCGTGACCCGCAGTGCCCCCGTTCCCTTCGTTTTTCGTCGTCCAGACGTTCTCCCCTCGTTCGGGTGGAGAATCGGTCGCGACTCTCCCACCCAGAGGCCAGGGTCGGTCGTGACCCTTAGTCCTCTCGACCCTCGGTCCGTTCTACCGTCGTCCAGACGTTCTCCGTTGTTTTTGGGTAGAGAATCGGTCGTGGTTCTCCTACCCGGTCGGTCGTGACCCCTCGTTCTTCCGTAACTGTTACTCTTCTCTGCGTTCTCTTAGGTGATGATGATGATTTTAAGGATGAGTTGAAGAAGAAAGACTGAAGTTTTTGTAGATAGAATGTTCTTTTTGGACTTCGCACCCTCGGTCGCCTCGGCATTCAGAGCCCCCCAGTGACTTTTTCACGGTTGGCAAGGACAACATGTTCGAGCCAAAGGCCAAGGTACCCAAAGAAGAAGATGGCGTTGTATGTGGAAAGGAACTTAACTTCATTCATTAAAGCTTAGAGTGGAAGCTTCAGCAGACGACGTCGCGGGTTTCGTGCTACTTGTCACGGTGAAGCTTTGAGATGGAGTTCGGGTGAAGGTGAGACTGAGAAGATTAGAATCATTAATTATCGATGAAGTGTCCGTTTTCCGTACAGGAACTGAAGTTTGACTTTTACGACACATGTCCTCGTGGTTAACCCAGCATCAAGATGTTCCGTCCTCGACCACGTCGACACATTTGAAGATTTCAGGATTTCAGAAAGAGATGTCGGAGAGAGTCCACCATAGTAAAGTATTTCCGTCACCGTTCCGGGCCCAAGTGGCATGACAACAACCGGAACGGAGACCTGATTAAGAAGATAATTTTGATGAAGTTTCTTTTTGATGACAGGAGCCGGTGCCTCTCATCCCTCCCCCCCCCCGTAAGCAACGGCAGGAAGGCAGTCCTCTTTGGGGCGAGAGGGAGGCTCCTTCGTTCTACTGATGCGATGATTTTCCTAAGAAGAGGATTCCTGTTTCGGGCACTCGGGCCCTCGTTCGTTTCCTAGGCTCTCGGGCCTCGCTCTTTTTACTAAGTTTTTCTCTTCGTCCTCCCGGAGGACCGTGCTTATAGACGATTTTCGTAAGACTGTAATACCAACAAATAGTTCGTTAATAGAGGTAAGTTTAAGATCCGGTCTGGTTTGATTTTGGAGTAAGGCCACAGTCGTCCACGGTGCCATGTCACATTGCATGGAGACACTATGCCTATGACGAACGCCGAGACAACAGCTCCAAGCCGTTCCGGGCTGCTCCTAGGTACGACGGTTCGAAGTTGGTAAGTTGAAGATATTAGTGAGAAGGAGAAGAAGAAGCCGTAGAAAGTGAAGATGGACGACATCAACTGGGACCTGCACCCAACGTCAACCTCTGAGATCCGGAACGGGCCCATTCTCAATAAAATAGCATGTATAGAGAACTCATCCGATGTCGAGCTCCAAGAAGGGTCGCTCCTCGTCGCTCTTTGCAGACCTCTTGATTTGTCTATCGAGGCATCCGCAGCCGACGTTCCAAGCACCACCTCCCTGTATATTGCAAAGATTACTTCCCTATATGTTTCAAAGACTATTTTGTTTCGTTCCTCGAGAAGAAGACATCAGGAAATACGACATGGAAGGAGTCTCTGTCGTTACAGCAGGTAAGAGATTAATATAAGTTTTAGTAAGTCTATTAAATTTTTTTCGTTTCTCGTTCATGTATTGTTTTTACTATATATTACGGTCGGTCACGAGCCAGGGCCCCTAAGTTATCGTCCCTGCTCGTGCCTTGGTCCTCCGGGAGACATCTACGACTCGCCGCAATCCTTTCACGACTCGCTGCATCAACTCTGGCACGATAAAACCAGCATTCAGGTCGAAAAATTCCATTTTGCCGCTCTTCGTATGCGGTAAGAGGCTGAAGACAAGGAAACTCAGAAGATGATGGTACATGAATCCGGGTTCATCCACATTCTGATCGATCCATCCAAATTCAAGAAGACAAAGTTGCAGGAAGTAGAAGTGCCGCTAGAGGACAGAGGTCGTCTCTTCCTCGCCTCCAGATCGCTCAAGGCAGCGCGGGAGAAGGGTTTTCAGTCTTGGCCCGCGCCAGCCTTTCCTCCAGCGGCGAGTCGCCGGCCCACCGGTACCTTATTTACCCCGGCACGACCGTCGACTCAAAGACTACAATGACAACACTATCCGTCCTTTCTGATTTCCTTTCCTCGATTCCGCCTCCCAACTTTCACTCTCGCTCCCGGGTCGCCCGGCCCGTTATCCATTTCCGCGACCGGACGATCCCGTTCCACCTGCTCGGTCCCAACCAACGCAGTGGGCTCCAGGGAAGAAGAGGAACAGCTACAAACTTGTTTTTCCTCCTAGCGCCTCCTTCCGTCCCGTATTCGCCCCGCAGGCTTGGTAAGTTCATTCCAGTCATGGACCCTCCAGCTCGCTGATTACACTCAACACCTCCTAACACATGTGGTTTCGTTCACTTCCGCAAGAAGGTTCCCATAAAGAAACTAATAAGAATAAATTAAGATAAGAATGTTCGAGCCCGCCAGTCCGTTCCCGATGAGTTTAAGTAAAGTTTTCGGGCCCGTCCAGCGGTCTCCAGGAGAGTCTTTTATCCAGGCTTCGGCCTCCTGTGCGGCTCAGGTACCTCCGCCTCGGCCCGGTTCTCTCCCTGGGGGTTTGACACTATGGGTGAGGAGCCAACGCCCCGTAATCCCTCCCCACCCGACTCGCGACGCGCCATCTTCCGCCTCTGGTTCCGTCGCGCTGTTTTTCTTCCGTGCAAGACCTCGAGCAGCATCTACTTCACCCTTCTTCTTGGCGCCGGATCGGCAGCAACAGTCTCTCCTCCCTAGCGGGGAGCTCGAGAAGCTGATCCACCATTCCGCTCTGTTTTTCCGCCTCTCTTGTCGCCTTCAACAAGTCATCCAGTTGATCCTCGTTTTTGTGCATCACTAGGGTCTGAGCCAATTGGACGGTCCGGTTGTGTTCGTTAACTAGCTGGTCGACCCCCGGGAACTCCCTGGTCAACGGCCCCAGTGCCGCCGTCGGGAACTGCGCCATCGCTTCTTCAAATGTCTCTGGCTTGCGGCCCGTTTCTAGTGCCATCAGGAACGCCATAGACGCCGAAGCCATTGCTCTTGTCTTGGCCGTCATTCCTCGCACCTCCCTTGGGGGCCACGTCAGTTGCACCCGAATGGCCTTTTCCGCGTCCCAGTCTCGTACCGCTCGCGCCGTCACCGGAAAGTGTCCCTGTAAGACTTGGTGAACGGCCTGTGTCCGTAATAACTTGAGTCTCGGTGTTTCCCTAGATGGTCCTGCCGTCGGCATCTCCGTTCCTATAGACCCGAACACTGAATCCGCTCCCGACTCGTCCAATTCATGTTTCTCCGGCTCGTATCCTCTGGTCTCGGTCTGCCCCAACTCCATGTCCTCTGAGTCTTCCACCTCCGCGTCCATGGACTGGGCAGCCGGTATTTGTAATCTGTGTATCACAACCCGCGGTTGTAGCGCCCGCCCGTGTTTATCCTCGTCCTTGAGTGGGGTATCCGGTCCTGGCGGCGATCCCATACGTTCGGGCGACGGTGGTCCCGGGGTCTCGTCCGACCCTTGCGACCCGAAAAACGAGCTCCCCAAACTGGCTCGAGTCAGGTTGTCAACCGCCGCCCGTGTCTCTGGCGTGTCTGGTGCTACCGTAATGTCTCTCATTCGTTTCAATCCTGGGGGCGGCACTATCGGCTGCTTACATACCATCTTCTCCAGGGGTGAATCTGCTTTCGTCGGGGTAGGGGTAGAGAACAGCGGCTGTGTCGAGGCCGTCGACGCCGTGTCCTCCGGCCTGGCCGCATGCCGAACATACTTTACTTTCTCCACTCGCCCCGACGGTTTGAGTCCCTGCCTTTCTGCCATCTCGCGTAGAAACCTCCCTAGGTACAATGCTTCTCTTTCCACCAGCCGGCCTCCCTGTGCTTCCCGAATGCTGTCCTCCAGCTCTCGGTCGGATCTCGCCTCGTGGTAACCCCTGAACGATCCCTCCCGGTTCATTGTTCCTTTTAAATACCCGGGGTACCTCGGGTGTCGTGATTCGTATATCACCGATTTCTTATGAACTGTCATCATAGTAAATTGTGCGTCGCTACAAGGTGGTTCTAGTCCCGTGGTCCGTCTGACTCCTGTCGAGGTCTCAGGCTGTGATGGTCCCAGCTCTCCCGTGCTGCTAGACTCAGCGATAATCAAAGACCGATCGCTTCGGGCCGACATACTCCTGCCTGACTCCGACTGGTCCGAACTCGTTCCCTCCTCCAATTCTCTCGGGACTTTCTTGACCTTTTTCCACTTCTTCTTTCGCGACGGCTCCTCCGTCGGGCATCCCTGCGTCGGGGGCCTCTTGAAAGCGAGCGGCTCCTCTTCTTCTTTGACTTTCGGTCGTTGGTCGTCGGACGAGCTCACCAATTCCACCACCTCAGCCCCCGGTGGTATTCCTGAGCAACCCGGCTTCGGGGTGGGTGTGGATGTCCGTCCTTTTCCTCTGCCTGGGAGTCCTCGTCCTCTCGGTTCCCGTGGTTCTCCCTGGGCGTTTAACTTCTTAATTCGGCTCTGTACTAACCCTGATATTTGGTCTGGTGTCAGGAGTGGCTTCGGGTTGACCACGGCCCGGCTCGCGCTTCGCGGCGACTCGGTGTCTTCCTTCCGTACTCCTTTCGCGGCCCTCCGAGGGGAACGACGCGTGGGTGTCGATCGTTCCGCCACCTCGGCCAGGGGTCCCTTCCCTGCTGCTTTGGCTGCTTGGGCTCCCTCGCCGGCCTCGTCGGCCTCTGATCCTTCTTCGGTTGCTACCTGCTCCAGCTGCTCGGCGTCGCTGTCCTCGGATCCTCTTGACGCCCTCGGGTAGTAAGGGATGCGGATCTGCCGTCGCGGCCTCTCCGGTGCCTCCTTATCCACCGCCCTCTCAGGGGGTTGAAACCCCTCCGGATGGCGCACCGCGTAGTCCCGTTCCATGTTGGCTACCCGGGCCGCCGTTTCATCCCCAGTAGCGAAACTGGTGTACGGCGGTCGTCCTTTCGGGTCCAAGGCGAACGCCGCAGCATACTCCAGCCTCAGAAGGGGGTCTTGCTTCGGTATCCCCCTCTGCAGGTTCCCTTCGTGTGAGTCCGTCATGTGTTTCCTCCAGTCCTGGTGTGTCGAATAGGCTCGACTCGAACACACCGGGCACATGTAGTACTGCTTCCGTAATCCATCGTGCTGGCCTTTAATATGCTTGGCCAAGTGCTTAAACTCTTTTCCGTGACAATGTCCTTCCCAGCACTGTCCGCTCATCGTGTCTGTTTTCCGGGCTTTCGGGGCTCGTTCCAATCCTGAAGCTCGTCCCGTCAGCCGTTTCCGTTTTTGTCTCGTGGTGATGCTGCTCGTCTCGCTTCTCTGCTTTTCTTCTTGTTTTCTTCTCCTTAGCTCAGTCTGCTCGTCTGCGATTCGATGAATCCTGGTCGGCTGACCAGAATGACCTGCTCCGGCGAGCGCTCTGCCTTTTATAGCCGCCGCAGGCGGAAGTGGGCGTGGCCTGCACTAGCGACCCCTAGCGTCAGACTCACCATCCACTTCTACGGTGGCGCCCCCTACTATTTTCCGGTCCCCGGGGCCCGCCGCTGGTCACCGCCTCGCCTGTTTTCTTTACCTCGCGGCCCTTCGCCCGTCCACGCGTTTTTCCTAGGCCTTTTATTGCCCCACCGGACGCCCTCGGTCCTTTCATCCCTCGTCGCCTTTTCTTGCCTTTTTCATCTTGGCCCTCACAGTGCTTCCGCACACTTCCCGGAGAACACAGGGGCTCGGCGTTATCATCTCTTCGCCGCCGCCCCGTTCTCTTTATCCTCTTTTACTCCTTTTACGACCTACTTTAAAGCCCGTCCTCGTTTCAGGCCTCGCCTTTTACAGCCGTCCGTTCGTTCCTCCGGCGTTCCCGAGAGTGCCGCATCTACTCTCCTCCGGTCTCCTGGACGTTGTAAAGCGGTATTACCAAGTCGGCATTACTTCAGAAGTCTTCACCAGCTTGCCACCGGGTCTGTCTTCTGTTGTAATCCAACCATCTTTTCCACGCTGTGGTTCCTCCGAACTGACCGGAAAGCGGCTCCGTGGGACTACTTTAGACATTCGGGCCGTCGTGGCTCCCGAACGCCGTTTTTCGTTCCAACCCCGCATTTCCCACCTATATTACATCCGCAAGAGAACCAATCTTCAGCTAGGTAGCGAATCTCTACAGCCTAACGACCTGCACTCCTACTGTAGTGGTCAACGCACCGCCCCGACTCAATGGCCCCAGGTTGATCAGTCCTTTTTGGCCAAAGCCTTTCTGTGTAGCGCCGATTTGGTCGTTCCCTTGGTCCTCTTCCACCTGCGGAATCGAGACACGAAAACGACTTCATCACAAAAAGGGGTTGCCCCGTTTCCTTACGTGCCCTAGCGCGCCCCACCCCAAGCATTTACTGTGCAGCCTCGTATCCTTGCTGGTCAGCTACCATCCAAGCTGGCGCAGCGTGTCCTCGGTAGGGTTCCAGGCGGTCCACATGGACCACCCCCCCCGGTTTCCCTCGTTTCTTCCGTACTACCACCCGTCCTCGGTCAAGCACCTTGACGATCAGTGCAGGGCCTATCCATGGAAATCGCAACTTCGTTCCTTTGTCCCTATCCACTACCGTATCGTGCACCCAGACCAGTTCTCCGGCGTGGTATTCCCGCCGAGTCACCTTCCCATCGTACTCGTGTTTCTGATGGATGGCGGCTCGTTTCAGCCCCGTCCGGGCCTCCCGATAGGCCGCGACTAGCCCTTCCTCCAGGCTTTCCACATAGTCGCTTACCCGTCGGGGTTCCTCCTCTGGTCCTAGAGGTCTCCCATAAATCGCCTGTCGCGGCATCATGGTCTGTCGGCCCAGCATCATCATGTTCGGTGTCACTCCCGTGCTGGCTTGCGGCGTTGCTCTATAACTCATCATCACGAGCGGGACCATCTCGTCCCATTCCCGACCCGTCGCTCGGCAGCTGGCTTTCAAACAACACCCCAAAGTACGGAAACTTCGTTCTATGTACCCGTCACTCCTGGGGTGGTACGGCGTCGTTCTTGTTTTGTGTATCCCGAATAGTGCACAGACCTGAGCCACCACCTCGGATTCGAAATTCGTGCCTTGATCCGAGTGTAGTTCCCGAAACGCGCCGTACCGTGCTACTACTTCTTCAACCAGTTTGTTCGCCACTGTCGTTGCCTTTTGATCCGGGATCGGGAAACACTCCAACCATTTGGTGAAATAGCATCCCACCATCAGGCAATACTTATTTCCTCGTTTGGTGACTGGGTACGGGCCCGAAACATCCATGGCTAGCCGTTCCATCGGCTCCCCCACTATGTACTGATGTAGCGGCTCCCGTCTTCCTCTTCCCTTTTTCAGCAACGCGCAATCACATTCTCGACATTCCTTCCGCACGTCTTCCCGGAGTCCCGGCCAGTAAAACCCTTGTTCCAACAGGGCCGTCGTCCTGGCGACTCCTAAATGCGCTCCTGCCGCGCCTCCATGGTATTCCCTTACCAGCTTGGCCCGTTCCCCTCGGGGAACGACCAACTGGTTCCTCCAACCATGTCCTTCTAGTTCCCAGTACTTCCGATGCAGCACGCCATCCCTGAGGCTTAATCGTTCCCATTGCCTCCATAGGATCTTTGTTTCCCGGGATTCCGGAGATATGGCCTCCCAACCTGGCCGGTCCGCATCTTTTTCCATCCGTGCGACAATCGGCCCTATATCTCGATCCCTCCTCTGCGCTGCTCTCATCTCCTGCGGGGACCATCCGGGCTCGTACCCCCGGGCCCGCGTCACTACTCTCACTTGTTCGGTATTCTCGTGCTCCTCTCCACATTGTTTGCACGGATACCGGGACAACGCGTCAGCGTTCCCATGCTTCCTGCCCGGTCGGTGTTGGAACGACACATCATGCGAGTCGATAATCTCAATCCACCGAGCAGCCTGCCCCATCGGTTCCTTACTTCTCTGCAGCCAACTAACCGCGCTGTTATCCGTCCGGACTATCACGCGTTGACCATAGATGTAGCACCGAAAATGCTTCAAAGCTCGCACCACCGCCAACAGTTCTTTCCGCGTGGTGCAATACTTTCGTTCGTTTGACTCCAGGGTTTTGCTCGTGTAAGCTATCACCCGTTCCTCCCCTCTCTGCTCTTGTGATAGCACGGCTCCCGTTCCCACGTCACTGGCGTCTGTGTCAAGCCACCATTGTCCTTCTTCCTCCGGGAATCCCAACACCGGGGCCTCCGTTAGCGCCTTCTTCATCGCATCAAATGCCTCTTGTCGTCTCGCGCTCCACACGAATGGTTCCTCCTTCGTTGCCAATTCATACAAGGGGGCAGCCAACTCCGTGAAGCCGTTTATATGCCTTCTGTAGTACGAACATAATCCCACGAAGGCTCGTACCTCGTGGAGATCCCGCGGGACCGGCCACTCGGTTACTTGCCGACACTTTTCGGGGTCGGGTTCGATCCCGTTGAACGAGACAACGTGCCCCAAGAACGGAATCTTCGTCTGGAACAGCTTACATTTTCGCGCCTTTAACTTCAGTCCTGCAGCGTTCAGTCGGTCCAGAACCCGTACCAATCTTTCCAGAGTCACTTTGAACGTTGGTCCAAAGACCAGTATGTCATCCAAGTATACCAGACACTCCTCCCACACGATTCCTCTGAGGATTCTTTCCATCAGTCTCTCGAAGGTGGCTGGGGCGTTCACTAGCCCGAATGGCATCACTTTGAACTCATACAATCCTCCTTGAGTCACGAAGGCCGTCTTTTCTTGGTCCTCCGGTGCCATCTCCACCTGCCAATATCCGCTTGCGAGATCCAGACTGCAGAAGAATAGGCTTCCTCCCAAAGTGTTGAGGCTGTCCTCTATCCGCGGGAGCGGATAGGCGTCCACTTTCGTAGCCTGGTTCAGTTTTCGGTAGTCAATACAGAACCTCGTTCCTCCGTCCTTCTTTTTGACTAGAACGGTCGGGCTACTCCACGCACTCCCGCTCTCTTGGATAATCCCTAAATTTAACATATCCTCCACCAGTGCTCGTTCTTCCTCTCTCCTGGTGGCCGGATACCGTCTGACCCTCTGCTTGATCGGCATCTGATCCCCCGTTTTAATTCGATGTTGTACTAAATCTGTCCGTCCTAGCTCATGTTTCGAGGTCGCAAACATTTGTTCCCGGGCCATGATGGCTTTCTCCAGCTCTTCGCCCTCCTTCGTGGTCAGGTCTTTCTTAGCCTCCCCTATCATTTCAACGAGCGCTCCTGGGGGTTCTTTTGCTTCACTTCCTACTCCTCGTACCTCTTGTACGAAGGTGGCTTCTCCGAGTACCCCGCCGGTTTCCAATTTCGCGCTCTCGGTCCCTCGGTTGGCCACCCAAACTTCATTTTCTTCTCCCAATGTCACTGTTCCTGGGATCACCTCCAGTCCCATAGGTAATCCAGCGCCGGTGACGACAGCCAGCTGTCCACCCTGTCTTATGTCCATTCTCGCTACTACTGTTACTCGGGTCACTTGGAGTGGGGGTATTTCCGTCGTTTTCTTGATTCGCACGACCTGTCCTCCGACGGTAACTGCCCGAATCCCATCCGTTCTTTGTTCTACTCCCGGGATTCGTTCCCCCTCTCCCTCCCCCTCGGCGGGCAGGAAGATGGCACTCGCGTGGGGCTTAACTGTCAGCCGGTATTTCACCGCGAAGTCGTTTCCCAGGATTCCTTCATCTCTACCGATGTCTGCCACCATGAACGTCCACTTCAACACGCGTGTTCCCAATTTCACTGGCAAGTTCGTGCATCCATAGCACCGCAACGGACTACCATCTACCGAGCAGAGACGTCCTTCATATCCATCCAGTTCTTCTCTTTTTCGTCCCCACTCTCTCCAGAGGCGTTCCGACAGCAGACTGATCATAGATCCGGTATCAGCCAAAAAACGGACGACACTCTCTCCCACCGTCCCGGCCACATAAAGTCCACATTCTCCCATGCCTACTACTTCTCTCGCCGCGCCCGAAGGGGGCCCCGCGCTTACTGCGACGGCGACTGTCCGTTTCCCTGACGCTGAGAACACTCTCTTGCGAAATGGCCCTTCTGGTGACAGTGATGACACTCTAAATCTTCTTTTCGCTTCTTAAACGCCTCCCTCCGGGCCGTTGCTTGCCTTCTAGCTTCCCGTTCCTCTGCCAATTCTTTCATCATCTCCTCCAACTTACCGTTTAAGGCCATGATCTGTGTATTGGCGTCCTCCTCGGGCTTCACTGCCCGCAGGAGGCGGCGTGAGTATCGTTCCTGTATTTCTACCACCTCTACCGCCTCCTCTAGTGTCTTGCATCCTTTCTCTGCACACTTCAGCTGAAGGTCTTCCCCAACTGCAGCCTGGAACGCATGTAATGCTGCTTTTTCCTGGCTAGCGTAGTCGTTGGAGAAGTAGGCTCTCGATGCCAGTCGCCGGGCATTATCAGCCAACTCCTTCGCTGTCTGGTTCTTTACACGTTTCAAGCC
Source organism: Lepidonotus clava (assembly GCA_936440205.1). Classification (NCBI taxonomy): domain Eukaryota; kingdom Metazoa; phylum Annelida; class Polychaeta; order Phyllodocida; family Polynoidae; genus Lepidonotus; species Lepidonotus clava. The sequence continues at coordinate 27,121,112 of OW387149.1, read as the reverse complement.
CGCCAACTCTTGCAGAGCATTACACGTGTCCTTCTCCTGACCGAACCTCCGGCGCAACGCATCCACCCTCGCCGAGTAACGGAGTCGTTCCCTGTCCGGGAGTCCGACAAAGTACATTCGTGCCGTTCCCGTCAGCGAGAGGAAAAGCATCGCCGCTTTTTCCTCGGCCGTCCAGCGTCCCAATGTTGCGTACTCCTCAAACTGGTTGATCCATCCTTCGAAATCCGGTTTACCGTCATACTTCTCTGGTCGTAAACTGAACTTCTTCAAACTCGCTCCTTCCTGACCGGTCTGTTGTTGTTGAGCCCGCACATTCTGCTCATCCGTCGGGGTGGACGTTCCCATAAAATTAAACTGCCTACCCATGATGGTCGTGTCCTCCCCTTTGGTCTCGGTTTTCGTACCTCCTTTCTCCTCCCCACCTTCCTTGAAGGCGACGTCAGAATCCATCTGCTCGAAGACTGCCGCAGTCGCCATGAGTATCCAATACCGATGAAACACCCAAGATCCACAAGTCCGTATGTGCCTATTTCAGCACCACCGCTGCCACCAGTGTGACGTTCTCTGGTAAGTCGGGGTTGCCGATTCTTACGACAGAGGAACGTGGGGGTTGTTCGGGTCTCGGGGCGGACGGGGAATCCGGGCCAAGAACCGAGATGTGTTTCTAGAGTCGTGCCTCGCGCACGAGGGGGGGCTGAGCGAATCGATCGGCACTCGATGTCGACGGAGGACTGCGGGGGAGGGAAATTATGGTGGGGGTACGGGTCGGCCGGGGGGCGGTCCACCCCTGAGTTCCGGTCCGCGGGGGCGACGGGCCGACGGTCGCCTATTGTTTGGTAGCGTGGGGCCGAGCACGCCGCGCCCTCGTCCCCGCGGACTTCGCTCCCTCGTTCCGCTCCCCATGTCTTCGTACCATACTACGCCTCGGTCTCCGGTACTACTTCGGGCCTTCGTGCCCTACTCCGTTCCCTCGTTCCTCGTTCTTCGGGCCTTCGGGCCCCTTACCCTATGTTTCGACTACCTATCTCGGACTTCGGCTGTTTTGTCCTAACTTCGGCTTAATTACTCTATTCGGCTCATCTTTAGTGGTTGTTTCAGGAAAGAGGACACGTCTGGACACCAGGAGAACTGTTAAAGAACTCTGTTTATTCGGGCCTCACCGCCCCTTTATATACTAGAGAGGTCAGCCCTGATTGGCTGCCTTCGGTCACGTGACCTACAACTGACGTCACTTCCGGTTTATATATTCCGTTTCCGGATTTACATTTCACTTCCGGTTTACATATTTCCGGGTTTCGTTCCATTACGTTTTCGTTATTCGTTCTTTACATATTCGTTATTCGTTCTTTACATATTCGTTCTTTACATCTATTTCGTTCTTCGTTCTTTACATATTCGTTATTCGTTCTTTACATCTATTTCCATTATTACCTTATTTCTATTATTTTAACCTCTATGTATTTTGGCTGAATAGCCGTTCATCACACAATCATTTGTGTCTATTGCTTTATGCATGCAGTGTATATCCAACTGGACCGACAAAGACAATCAATAGCCACTGATCTAGTTTCAGTATAAATACTGAATGTAAAAGAAAAAATTCCTACCTCATCAGCAGCCTTGAGGTTGTTAACGAAGGTCTCCTGGGAGTCAATGAGCTCATAGATGGAGGCAAGGCGGGGTCTCTCCGACACACCTAAAAAGAGCAATTGAATACTTTCATTTTGTTCATTTGAAAGGTTATACTATTAGCTGATTATTTTGCGTTGACATTTTTTCTCTCCAATTATTTGTAGCATTATATATATATATATATATATATATATATATATATATATATATATTATATATATATTATTTCTGCCAGCAACGCCTACAACAAACTAAAAAAAATCTTAGAGTAATTGTATCTGTTTTTTTCCAGTTTCCCTTAATTATTAATTTTAGATTACAATAGAGAATCCCAATGTGTACAACCTTTAAACTTTGCTTTATGTTAATTCATACGTTAATTTTATGCTAAGTCCTGAACTAGCTGTTAGATATAAATCTCTTGCCGAAGTGATGCGTTCATTTATGCATTGATTAGTCCATTGATACATTGAAAATAAATTGAAAGTGTGGAGCTAGACTTGAAACATGTACTTACTAACTTTCGCGTAAGTTTCAGGTAATGACTGGAACAAATTGGAATAGGCAATTAACTCAAAACTTTGTAAACATAGAGTGTAGAAAGGTAGTCAGTTAAATTGGAGCAGCAGCTATGTAGGCATGATATCTTACACAGGATGTAACTGGAGAGCATTATGGCAATTAATCAAAGGGTTCAATAACTTTTGGCATGAATATATAGCTGTGTTTCATGGCTAAGCAGATAACGACTGATACCTTTTATATGGCTTAATCATATACCTTGTTATTCAATTATCATTGTAGACCCTTAAAATAATGTTTTTATTCTCCACATGCGCTTCATCCCTGAAGGGGGTATTCCACTACACGACTTACATGGGCTGCGAAATGATGATGTAGCAAGGAAATTACATGCTCCAAATTTCCCATTTATAACCATTGTATTACTCTTGTATGCGAATTTGTCTGTATATATATAATATTGTCAAATCACGCTGATATCATAGCCCATGTCGTGTAGTGGAAACCACTTTAAAGTTGGTTTCTTAGGGGTTGACGGGGCATTATATACAGGCCCTATCACACTACAAGACATCAGCTACGACATGACCACGATATGACCACGGTATAGCCATGTCATAGAACGCCACGAGATGGATGTCATCACTCTAGTGTAATAGTGAAAGTCATATTAGCTATGGATTTAATGTCGCACAATACGATTTTTATCATAGTAAAAGTCGTGGGGGTCAAGGTCAGTCGATATCTTGGTCCACGACATTGATTCAACATGTTAAATAATGTCGTAGGAGTACAATAAAAATGTCTTGTATTGCAGTCCATATCATAGGTCTCGTTTCGTAGAGGACATAGGTGGCCATAATCATAAATAAAAGCCTGAAAATATTACACCAGTGTAATACCCAGGATGAAGGTCTAAGCTACGGCATGGCTATGACATGGTCACGACATGGCAATGACAAGGTCACGGCTTGCACTTGTAAAGTCGTACGACACTACACTGTAAAAAGTTAATGTTATTTTACAGCACATCATACAGTTGATTTACAGTAATGTATGCTGTTGGAAAATAAACAGTTAAACTTGCTGTAGGATTACAAAATTTATACTGTAAATTTGAAATCACATGATGAGTGTGTATTTTTACAGTATATCTTACTGTAAAATACAGTGGCCACCAGGAGTGCAAAAGTAAAAAGTAAAAAAACGTTTTTGGCATATTACCTTAAAACCATTTTTCCATATCAATTAATTAAATCTTATGATCTCAAAAAGTGATTCCCATATACATGAAATGAACTGATATTTTAAGTTATTGAAATATATAGAAATAATCATAATTATTACGAGAATATTATAAAATGTATGCATAAACACCTTTTTGATGTAAAGTTAAATTGATAGGTAATTCATGATCTGTCAAACATGCTGCAACATCACCCAATGCATGTATGTGCTAGTGAATCTAGTATAATTACATCCCACAACCTCTATACATTGGCCATGGTTTGTGGTTTGGAATTAACATTTTTGTTTGATTTATGGGGAATATTTTATGTTAAATTGATGTTAAAACGCTTTTAATTCAAAGTGCTGTAAAATAACAGTGCACTGTAAATTTACAGTAAACTTTGCTGGCAACAAAGTTTCCAGTAAACTTGGCTGTACAAATACAGCACTCTGTTTGCTGTTAATTTACAGCAGTTTTTGCTGTAAGACACCTACAGTAACATGCACTGTACAATTTACAGTACATTGTATACTGTAATTATACAGCAAAGTTTACTGGAAACTTTGTTGCCAGCAAAGTTTACTGTAAATTTACAGCATTTACTTTTTACAGTGTACCTCATGTCGTAAGCCATGTCGTAGACATATCCTGCAGCCTATGTTGTCTAGTTTAATAGGCCCTTGACCCGACGTACCTTTGGTGTTATTGGGTCGTCCTGTGCGCCCAGACAGTCGTCCTCTTCTGTCTCCACCAGCTCCACGTGTTGGATGGGTACATACCCCGTCTTCCACTCACACGTACCGTAAACCCAGCCCTCTCGGAGAAACTCATCAGCGGGCTTCACCTAAAAACAAGTAAAGTATAAGCCCCTCTTATATTACACGACATGAGCTGGGATATCGGCACGATATGATGATATCATAGACAAATTTACATACAGGAGTCATACAATTTTTGAAAATTGGCAATTTGGAGCCTGTTACATATGTAAAACAATGAATTTAATCTCTCTTATGTGCTTTTTCTCTACGACATTGTCATATCACAGCCAGTCTTGTAGTGTAATACCGCCTTTAGGCCGTATTACACTGCATGGCATGAGCTGGAGCGTATTACAGATGTAAATTATTTTGTTACACATATAACATACACCATATTGCAACCGTTTTTTAATTATATGCATGATTCACCTACACTGTAAAATGTTGCTGTGAATTTACAGCAGTTATTGCAGTAAATTTACAACACTTTCTGCTGTTGGAAATTAAACAGCAATATTTACTGTAAAATTACAGTATTAGTACTGTAAATTTACTAAATTACAGCAAATTTGTAATTTTACAGTACTTTTTCTGTAAATCTATTCTCCACCAGGTGGGGTAAATGCTCATCAGTAAAACGTGTTTAGTTTTTACCTTAAAACTATATTTTAAGATGAATTATGTACTTTTAATCAAGATTAAATTTGATGAAGAGATCCATAGACTAATCTAGTATATCACATAATATATATCCCTACTCTGTCTTAATAATTTCAAGATACAGAGATACTTGTCTGATTGAGACACCTTTTTGGTAGCAAATTGCCTTAAAAGGCATGTGTTGGACTGGCAGTGCCTCACCATACCATCATTCTATGCATGTATTAGCTAATAAACTTAGCATAAATACATCCCTCATCCAATATACATTTGGTTTGAGGTTGGAATTAAACCTTTCTCCAACATTTAGTTGGATTTTAAAAAGGAAATTAATAAAGATAAAATGGTAAAATGATTGATTTAGCATACTGTAAAAATACAGCAAATACTGTAAATTTACAGCAAAAAATGTTGGAACCTTTGCTGCCAGCGACTTTTGCTGTAAATTTACAGCATATTTTTTCTGTATGAAATTAACAGTACATTACATTGTAAATTTAGACTAGATAGAGTGCTGTAAATTTACAGCAAATATTGCTAGGACCTTTGCTGCCAGCAACTTTTGCTGTGAATTTACAGTAGTTACTTCTTACAGTGTATGCAGATTTGTCTATAATATCATGATGTCTCGTTGATATTACAGCCCAATTAAGTCGTATATTGTAATACTGCATGCCTTTACACAGATGTGAATGTACATGTGTGCAAGGTCATATCAAGCCTCAAACTCTGATGGGGTTCCAAATAAATATTAGAGGGTTCGAGTATAATTCAAAGGGGTTCCAGGTAAATCTGAGGGGTTGCAGCTGACAATTCCAGTGACACTTGCTCTTCCCTGATTGAAGTAATGTTACCCAAACCTTTCACAATCACATGGGGTTCGAGAAAGGTAACCACTCGTAACCTCCACTGGGTACGGCATTGGTAGGCCTATATTATGTTGGCATGTTATTTTTTCTCTGTATATCTTAACAATTTATTTAGTGTCAGTATCAACATCGAAACCCTCTCAGACACACCCATCTTCAAACCTAGACAGGTCCCATATCTCCGTAACTAATTTAGCTGATCAGGGATACTTTGATTAGTGTCTCACAATTAGAAATTGTGCCTATCATTAACACATGTTACACCTAATAATCCCTCTCTGAGACTATTTTGCAAAAACACTTTACATTTTGGTAAAAGGCAAAATTCCTGACATTGAGACCCTGATAAGAAGTTCCCTGATTAGCCAAATTGGTTATGAAGATATGGGCCCGGAAGTGGAATAAGAAGGTGGCGCTCCAAATTCGGCAAAAGGTCGGTCAACAAAACTGGAGTGTTATTGAATGTTGAGGTGATTCAGTTTAAGTCACCCCAAGTGTGTGTCATAAGTTGTCATTGATTTTAGCTACTACAGACCGAATTGTTTTGCAGATTAAACATAAGTGGATCTTGACCTATAATGATTTGCACTAACAAAAACTGACTATGGTATAACGAATTTCGTTATCAGAAAAGATAAATATATTTCGCTGTTAGCAGGTTAGATGAAAAGAGAAGTTCTTTAAGGGCCCTATTCCACATACCGATTTTTATGCTTCTGATTTTGAATTAAGTTGATTTTCTCTGTGAATAGGGCATACATCTTTGCATACTATATTATTTGAAAGAGAATCTTAAGACCTGTCTAATGATATAGACATTTTTTACTTTTGACCTTTATTCCCGCTGCCGAATTTTTAAAATCGGCAGCAAAATCGACATGTGGAATACAGGCTTTAGGCAAAAGAAATGGTTGCTCAAAGTTCATCTCTGCTCTCTGCTCATGCAAACAACACCGATAACTTGTTGGCCTTCTAGACCTTATCAGTACTGTTCAAAAGAATGCTATAACTTGTTTGTACCATAATGCTGAAATAATCTTTCCTTGTGTTTCAGACCCCAAAGGTGACTGCACGTTAATCCATTATTCAAAATTAATATATTACATAATTGAACACAAATCTAGAAAGCTGATTGGCTCTAGATAAAGGTTGAATAAGGTTGAACCCAAGGACCCGCCTGATAAAAATCCCAGCACTTCTGGAAAGATTCCTAACATCTCTAGGAGTTCTCATTAAAGGCCGTATTCCACATACCAAAAGTGGGGGCCGCCGATATTGACCCTCTCCATGGTAATTCTTTACCGGCAGTCACTACTTTCGGCACACTTTCAGCCACTGACACTCCATTGCCCGCCGAAAGTCCAAAATTGGCTGCCGAAAGTGCGGCCCATCGAATTACACCTGTAAAATCGGCTACTGGCACATAATCAGCTGGAAAAATTTACCAACATGTTGGTAAATATTATCGGTAGTGCCGCTGATAATACATCCGCACTGCCGAAAGTATATCTGTATCGCATCGGCAGTGCACTTTCAGTATGTGGAATACGGCCTTAAGATTTCCATTTTTATCATTTTCCATATGCATAAGATTCTGGAACTGTAGATCTATAATCAATTACCCAGCAGGGCAACGATAAGATAGAAAGTACCAAGCACATTTATTTTACTTATATGTTTGATTGTGTCACCATATAATATGATGAGTTGGACACATATATACATACATATGAACTAACAGAGATAAGCAGGCAATAGGTAGTTAAAGCAGCACCAATGCATCACCTACATAAACCCAACATATCTTCTATCTCAGCCATCAACATTTATTTATTTAATATCTTATCATGATTTTATCGTCATGGATAAGTAATTATAACATCTAATTCAAATTTAAGAAATTCTTTAGTAGTACTGTTAATGAAAGCCTAAACGTGTTGAGATACATTGACGTTTCCAGATGTATCGGTGTTGCTTAACCTCCCTATTGTGACCTAATTGTACTCAACTCAGTAAAAATATAGATATACAACAAATATTCAATGGGCCTGACCTGGATGGTGTCCCCTGTCTTCACGCTCAGCTCCTGTCTGTTCTGGGCTTTGTATTGCTGTATCACCCTATAGGTGAACACCCAGTCCTCCAGCCCATGGGGCATCTCGTCTGCAAGGGTAGAAAAGGTGTAGTGAGTGAGTGAGTGAGTGAGTGAGTGAGTGAGTGAGTGAGTGAGTGAGTGAGTGAGTGAGTGAGTGAGTGAGTGAGTGGGTGATGGAGTTTTTATGCAGTACCGACAGCCAGGGTCATTTTTACAGCGAAAACAAGTTGGGACGAATTCTGTCTTTGGTGATCATTTCTGTGAGATGAAGGTGACAGGGCAGGAAAACCACAAGGGTTCAAAACCTGGAAATCACTTCTGCTGTACCCCATCCCTTAGTGAACCCAGCACCAACTGGGAATTGAACCCAAAGAACCACTTGGTCGGTACTGGGTCCCCCCTATAATCGCCTTATGTGGAACCCACACGGAGTAGGAGTAGGTGTAAGGTTAGAACATGTGTGGATGGATTTGAGAGAAGAGCACAAATCAGTCAAAATTTATATTTGCACCCGTTTTTTTTTTTTTTTTCCGAGCTGTTTTGTATACTGGAAAACGAAATTTGAACATACAGTATGCAAACTTTTTGTTGAAAAATAGTAGTAGATCTCAAATACAGTTTCTTCCCACATCCCTACCCCCTTCCATACTGCAACGAATCTTGACTGGTATAAACCTATTTTGATCTACAGCTATGAGACTTTAGAATATATCTGTGATATTGGTGTTATACATATTTGCAAAACAGGTGCAATTGTATTTCTAGCAATGATATAACTTACATTGACTCCCGTCAAGACACTACAGCTTGAATTTATGGTCAACATGTTTTCTTTGTCTGCAGAAGCTAGGGTGTTTTTAATGTCAACTCTTTTGAACATATAATACTTTTCTAATCTGCCTGAAAGATTAACCTATACTACACAAGCCAATTGTGCTTCCTAGTTTTAAAATCGCCAGTGAGACTTAAGGTTGAAATTTCGATGTAGTATGTTTCATTTGAAAGGTTTTACCATTCTCTTTTGGATGTTATACAGGATGTATGGTTCCGTGCAATATTAAAATAAAATAGTAAGCAAATACAAAATCGACAGCACCAAAAACGGTATGTGGACTATAGGCATTCGAATCTTTACAAATATTACTTACATATGTCCTCCTGGGTTCCTTCATCTGCCTCGTCTGAGTCACTGTTGTTCCCCTGAGGATAATGAAGTGGGTATACGTTTAATGGGGGATTCCAAGTGAACGATTCAACCTAAATTTAATTGACATCCTTGAAAATTGCAAGGAATTGTCGAAAACAATCCGAAATAATGTTCCCATGGAGCACTTCAATAAGATATTATGAAAAAGAGCCAATCGCCCGGAAAATATCTAACACCCTAATTAGACATTGGCTGTTTGCGACCTTTAATTCAATCGGAATTTCAGTTGCATTGCTCAATCATTTTCAACCTTAAGATTAAGATAGACTTTATAACAAATTAAAAATCTGGAGAACTCCTCATGTTACCTACATAAAAGTTTCAATGAACTTCTATGACCTATCCCAAACCACTTTTTCGGGTTTAATTCCATAATCCTCTAAGATGGCTATGTATGAGCAACTGGGCCAACCGATTATTTATAATTGTAAGATGATCTAACATTATTTAATATCCTCATCTAGAGGTGTCACTCTGCCAAAAACTGCACAAGTATATAAAGTTGTATCATATTATGGCTTTTCGATTGTTAACCTTGATAAAATGTCCTTCCAAAACTTTGATTTGGATTTAGGTTCCCACAATAAAATGTTTGAGAACTCTTTGAGTTCCTATGGGCTCACAATTAAATGTTTGAGTACTCATTGGGTTCCTAAGGGCCCACAATTAAATGTTTGTGAATGAGTTATTGCACAGGTTCATAAAAAAGTGTAAGAGAGATAACAATCATCGTTTAACCTCGATGTGTATGTATACAAAAACTGTCGATTTTTCAACCTACCAGCGGTTGTTTAAAGGGGAGCTCGAGCTTGAATTGGGCCATTGGGCCCCAGGGACTCCTGTTTCCCGGTTTTGGACTACTTGGCAGTGCTGGGATCCCACGTTTAGTGGTGTTTGGAGGTGAGGATAGTGTACTACCAGGGTCCTCAGAGATGAGTTCGACATAACGCTGGGGGAACAGCCCGCTCCGGCCACCAGTCGAACCCTTTAACCAACCAGGTTCTGGACTACCTCTCACAGCATCCACCTGCAAGTGATATAGAAAAGTGAAGCAATTATAAATATCTTTTTGATACTTCTCTTGATTATCTTCCGATAATTCTACCATTCCCGATATTACAATATATTGGTTATTGGATATACTTAATTATATATTGCATATTTTCTTTCAATCAAAGATTAAATCAATCAAAATCAACTTCAGGGTTGCCCCTGATCTTCCAGAAGTTAGTAATTATAATACAAATACAAAACCATATGAACAGCATTAAGTCATGGAATTGGACAATTCAAGTCAATAAATTCACATACTTTTTTTGTTTGCTATTCCAATTAACCTTTTGAAATCAAACATATCATCAGCCAATTGAACATAATCAGGTAATACATTCCATAATTCAGTTCCAACATAGAAGGAGCTATGATCACAATTAGGCCATCGATTTTTCTCAATATCAAATTGAAACTTATTTACTGCCCTTGTATGTCTCACAATTAAATTTAAATGTATCGGTAGTAGCCAGATTGACGTCAAATCGGCAACGCACTTTCTGTACATGGAATGCGGCCTTTAAAATCCAGTTTTAACTCTGTATCAAGACTGCTAGTGACTGAACTCAACTCAGTTTTGAGTTGAGTTCAGTTTGATATTAGTTAACAGCTCACCTTGATGAGATCGCCTGGTTTAATCCTCAGCTCGCCTGGGTTGTTAGTGTCAAAAGAGGCGACCGCTTTATAAATCAGGAGCCTGTCCGAGGATATCTCTGATATAACAGGAAACAAAAAGAACATGAGTCTGTATCAACATGAGAAAAGAAAAGAATTCAATATTACGCTAAAATGATTGAGAAAATAAATGGTGTGTCTATCACAGAGAAATGATAAAAATAATGAGCCTGTATCACAGTGAGAAATGGACAATCCGTAATAATGTAGGACAACATTCCAGTGATGTGAATATCATACCATGTCGCTTTCTTTTCACGATATCACGAAACATGATATGGTCAGATACCTTAAATCCATTAGAATTACAATATGGATGGTACCGGCAGAATTACAAACAGCTAAATATAGTGGAAAATATGATCTACATTAATTATTATGCAAACAAAATACTCCCAATGTTTTTCTAATGAAGATAGATACAATCTGTTTTTTGCATAATGTAGCTTGAAAATTGTACTGTTAATTCTAGAATAAATGTCACATGACCTGGTTTCCATGGAAACCAAATTCTTCATAATATCAGTAATTCTACGTTTTGACATTTGATAAACATTCCGGTTACCATGGCGACAAAATGTAAAATTTTAGAAAATGTTCTGTGTAAATATTGAAAATAGACCTATAAAAGTGTATGTTGATAGGCCCTCAATTTGCAGAGCTGGTTCAGCTACCAGCCATATTGTAATTCTAATGGAATTAAGGTATCTGACCATATCATGTTCAGAAGCTCACATCTCAGCTTCTACTCAGAATATTTAGGAGATGTTTACATTTTTAGAAAGCCTGGGCATTGTTCTAAATTCTTTGTTCATGTCAAGTAGCCCCAAAAATCGCAGAGCAGGTCACGTTAGGTTTTCAGAAAATCGTGGGAAAATAGACCCTAGCAGTGTGGCTTAACGCCAGGTTTCGACCAGCCGACTTTGACGGCTGCGTTTATACGCGCGGACTTTCCCGCGCCGATTGGCGTCCCTTATACGCGCAGACCCAAAGGCCGCGTATGCTACCTACAGTGTATGCGCGGACTGGAAACCTCGCGCATACAATGTCCCATGTATGCGCGGACTTTATATTGAATAATTATAAATCACATCTTCAAACTTTATTTAAATCGGGGGCAATGCCCCCGAACCCCCTTTTTATCTTTTTTATGTCTTTTTCTCAATAAGAGGATAATGTATGTTTCATCAGTTCATTTAAAACAAGGTCCGCGTATATAAGAAATTGGTGTGTACGCGACGGTCGCGGCGCGAGGTCCGCTTGTGTAACCAGTCCCGACTTTGACCATCAGTTATTTGGTTATTCCTTACTTTCAACCTGTAAGATAACAATAGACTATACATCCTACATACCATTTCAAAGAGAATTAAAAACATTTCGTATGGTGTATAACATGTTCATGATTAACCAATATAACCACTGCCGATATTTGAAATTGGGAGTAGGATCGGCTGTTAGAAACAAGGCAAAACTTCACTCCACAGAACTCATCGTATCGGTCAATTTGGAGTTAAAGGGGAGTAAACATTGAGCGACCAAATTAAATTCTGATCGTCTCTACTAGTTTTGGCCACTTGAATCTGGTCGAAAACGACCAGAATTTGTGTTAACATTGAGCGATTTAACCAGTTCTGGTCGTCGTCGGCCACAATCAAGCGATCAGAACTGGTCGGGCCTACCAGAATTTAATTCAATCACCCAATGGGCACCCCCCTTTAGGTGCCTTTCCATACACGTGTTGCGGAGGCGATTTTTTTCTATAGGGTATGCCGAGGCTATCCAGAATTCCAAATATATATATATATGGAAAAAAACCGCATAACCCCCGCATACCATACATGGAAGAAAACGCCACGCTTGTCTGGAAAGCCGCCTTTGTATTTCTATTTACGTTGTATTTCTATTTACGTATCAATGTATCAATACCTATAGCCAGAACGTCTAAAGCGATTGAAATGAAGAAGACGGATATTATGTTTTTCTATTCAAAATAAATGCAAATTGACAAAACAGGATAGAGTCATGCATCCAGCCAGTTATGGCATGCGTATATATATATATATATGTAGCGGTGCTAAGAAAATTATTGTATAAAATGGGAGAGATTACGGGTCAGTTTCACAGGTCCGAAGCCCGACTTTTTAGTTGTTTTAACATGCAAGTACATCGGTAGACAAGTCTGAAACTAAATCGGCAAGTCCCCTCGAAGATGAAATATATCCATGCAGTGGCGGAGGTAGAAGAGTGTGTGTGTGGGGGGGGGGGGCGAGGGCGCACTCCCCCGGCCTCCTTTTTTTGGCAAAATTTATCTTTTTTTAATGTAAAATTCTGAAAATTTGGGGTGCGCCTCCCCTTTCTATAAGCACGCACCAACCTTTTTAGAACCTGGATCCGAAATATCGATGATCATTTTTTTTTTTTTTTTTTTTTAGCAAAATATGGAATTCCAGCCAAGTTACATCAATGTTGTTAAAAAAAACCTATGCCAGTCGTCATGAATTCGAAATGTTGTGTTATGAAGCTGCAGAATTCATGACAGCGGTTAGCTGATTTTATATTTTTCTGTATTCTATTGCTGTTAGCTACATTGCAAAGATATTTCCTACATGTAGTAATTCAATTAATAATGTTATTCACCAAAACTTTGTCCAAAAATAGAAAAAATAGTTAACATGATATACGTCATCACCGGATACTCTTGACCCAGGACTTCGTACTAGATTGGTTATGATTATACTTCCTCGTCCATACTTAAACACTGCAGCACAATGCATGTGTTCTACAGTTAGATAGATAGGCCTATCTCACGTCACAAATTCTTTTTATCTGAGAAAAAACTTGGATATTCATGATATCGTATGCGCACTTTAACCATGCCATGCGATGATGATGGCAATTTAGAAAACAGTGTATGTTGAAATTGTCCTTGTTATACTAGGCTATGCCTACTCTACACAAACAATTTGATTGATTAATATGAGCATAATGTGAGCCAACAGTATATGACCGAAATTGGGGTTGTACATATAGAATTAGTAGGTTTGAATTTATGGGCTTGCCTAACACTTTCAGTTTCTGACCCTTGTTTATGAATCAATAGCAGTGGAATTCTGTTCATTCTTCAGCTCAGCAAGGAAGTTTGTTTTACTTATGAAACCGAAGTTATTGTATGATATACGTGTATTATAGTTGGTAACACCCATGATACCTCTGTCGGATTTACAATTAATGCCATAAACCTAATTCAGAACGTACAATATGCCTCATTTGAACTAATAATACTTACATGCTTATGTATATCCATTGTATATATATACACTCTGCACATTCTGGGACCATTATGTAAAGAGCTAAACATTATTTCAAACCATTTGCGACTTGACCAGTGGTAATACCATTTAAAAGCACCATTAGTATTATGCTCATCCTTGATCGTCATTTACATAACTGACATATCAGAAAGTTCCTGGCCGCTTAATATTTCTAACACACATAAACTGCAAAAAGAAAACAGAAGTTACATACCTTTCACTCGCGGAGACACCCTCTGTACAAGTGGGGGTACCTTCCCCACCGGTATCATTCTCTTAGCAGGGTGTGTGTTCATACTCAGCATATATAGGCAATACCAATGGAGAGGAGCGTACAGTTCCGCTATGTCCCCTTCATTAGTATATTTAGGAAACTTGGCAGTGGCCAGGTGGTAGCACGTCAGTAAAAGTTGAATGTTATATGAACACTATATACACTTAGCATGCTCTCCCCCCACTCCCTTATGGCATGGGTGTAGATCCCTAACAATGACAGAGCGACACGGCTATTTCTTAAATCTGAAATGTGACATGAAGCCTAGTGACAGAAAGAAAAATATAAATGACATGACATTGAGCATTTGTTAGATTCGACATGGTACATCAAGGGTTTTTTCGTGTGCTCAATGGGCATACATGTTAAAGTTGTAGCTACATGCAACATAGCCATTTCTTAAATCTTACATGTGACACGGGACTCCCCTGTGTACACCCCTCCCTTCCCTATGCGTGTCCAGTGTTATCACACAGGATGTTACCCGGTCTCCTCAGGTCGGGTTTCCCCACTCACAGCCTATGTAGGGAGATCGAGGTATGTAATAGACCCTTTACTGATGGTGTCACATTGCTCAGAAAATTGAAGGAGTGGCAGAGGCTCCAAGTGTTTCCATGAGATTTCCCGATTTATTTACCTATACAGAAAGTCTTCAAATCTCCTGATTTGTACACAAAAATCTCCTGATACGTGATTCCCTTTCAGGTATACATTAAATCATGATTACAGTTAATGTATATGTGTATGGCCATTTTCCCTCCTTTTTCCACACAGATTGCTATCTTATCTAATTGCTAAGGTGTTGACAACGTGCCAGCAACATTAATTCTGCTCGCAAGAAATCTCAGGGCTAAATAGATTCGACATGTAACTCTCAAGGCTGAATTATAATGTATTATGGTATTGGGATACATAAAAGATTTTCATCACTATTTTTATTTATAATTATTCCCCTCCTGATATAAACAGTTCAAAACGTTATAAACATTAGTAGTGTTCCCTGATTCAGGACAGCCTTTCAAAGCATTATGTTTGGAAATTAAAATCAGGTTTCTGTGTTGTATATTTGGTTGTAGCAACGTCACTGCTATGTTTTTATCCATCTGATCCCTTAAATATGTTGTTGTGCAATGGTTGCATGGGGTCTATAGTGTATCAGTGGACGGTCCCATCTAGGACCCTTCACTGGGCCCTGTCTGTCTATCTCGGGATCTTCACTATGCCCTGTTTGTCTTATCACTGATAAGACAATCCAGACCCAGTCACGTACTGCCTGAGGTCTGCATGAACTGTGACAAGAAGACCCGACATGGTCTTGTCTAAAGGGAAGAGTGATAAGATGAGGGGGTACGTTTCTGGTCTGCTGGTGTAATGGTCCTGGGTTTGAATCCTGCTCCTAAGGCCCTGATCTAACTAAGTTTTTTGACCAGGATACTAATCAGCCCTCAAATTGGCTAATTTCTACTTAATCATTTTTACACTGATTCTTCTCAAACACATACATTTCAATGTTGCAGACTGTTTGGTAATCAGAAACTGGTAAACAGTCGGCCAATTCTTGGTCTGGTATTGAGCTTGAGGTACTTGATACTGTTTATCAGTAAAATATCTTAGGTATTTTTACTAGGCTTTTCTCATAGCTAGAGGAATATAATCATTACAAAAAGAAAAATATTAAAATTCCTCTGAATTGATATAATGTACGGAACTTTAAAGGCCATGTTATACTATGCGTCCGCTGGCTTGCCTTTGTGCGTTTTCTTTCGCGTTTTTGCCGACGCGAATAGCAAACGCAAATCTCAGTGCCCAACATGAAGTGTGATATATAAAATGCATGCCAACGTAAAAAAACGTGTGCCATTGCGACCCCAACATAGGCCAAAACGCGTAGTATAATATACTTATTGTGGGGTCCAACACGCAGTGTAATATAGCTCCAACACGAATGGTTAGCGTTGGGCAACGTTACCCAGCGTGAGCAGAGATCCAACGCATATATAGTGTAATAAGGGCTTAAAAGGAATTGGGCTGAAAGAAATGTTTCAATTCTAGTTTATAATTTTTCATCCAGATGGCACCATGAACAGCAGTGCGTCCATCTAATCTTTATTCAGTCATGTCTGACGCACTCTCAAGCCTGCAGTGGTAAACGACCTACCAAAGGCTCTAGATAGATCCTTGGTATGTAGGATTTACACCCTTCTGAACAAAAAGATAACACATATTTTGCTCGTATCATACAGAATATGAAGCTAGTGATGCTGATGGTATATCATAACCCTTATACTAGAATCTGTGGTGGTAAATGCCAATAGATGGGAGAATATCTTTACTAAACAAGAAACTGGTATCTAATTTGGACACAATAGAAAAAGCTCTTTTTTTCTATTAATGTGCCCTAGCTAGGTATTTGTGATATATAAAAAGCTGATATCAGATGCGAGCAACTTGGAGTCAGTGAGCAAGTGTTCCAGACCGTCATGAGCGTTTTGTGTGTTGCATTGTGGGTCTATGTTTGAGAGGCTGAGATGGGAATTTCTTAAAATTTGACATGCAACATGGATATTCCGTAGTGGTATGTGACTTGGTACAGGAGTAGGGTGCAGACTATTGACTGATCATTCGTCCTTAAAGATACTTGTAAGTAATCCCAGCACTGCCACCTGGTGCATATCAGTGGAACCATCTATGTGCTATTGTTATACTGCTGCTATACACAAACAGTGTGTCAATTATTACTATAGATTAAGACTTAAAATCTGTAAGATTTTCAAGAAAAAAACACTGCATCATTTTTTCCAGGACCTTTGAAATTAGAAAAATCAGGCCTAGGTAGGGCTATTTCCCATAGAAACCCATAGTAAATACATTAAATGTTTGCAATTCTCCATCTAAAAAAACAAACGGTAAATCTTAATTTCTTTCTGCCTATGCATTCCTGGTATATTAGAGAAAATTCTGAGGAAGTATAGACAAAATATCACTGGAATTTAAAATCCTGCTAGATAGGTACAAGTACCTTTATCCTACACTTACACTTATGCAAAACAAAGCGCACATCTGTAGTATGCTGGTAAGCTTTCTCATCTATTCCAGTTGAGCTTTTGCACTGACCATCATGAAAAAGAAAGGCAGTGTTCTTTCTTACTTACATTAAGGCCGATAATTCATTCTTATACATAGTATAAGGGAAGATCATTTTGGAAAAAGAGAATTTCCACCCTGACATCTACTTGTTTGAGCTAGCTATACACCTTTCTTGTGGGCCTGCGCAGTGGAGGCCTACTGAGTAGCAGAGCAAGGTGGGGGGAGCCCACCACTCTCGGTCAGTGCATTCATATAGACTAAGACAGGGACAATTTTGAACTGTTTGTCTAGATCTCATCAATACACTAACAAATTAAAACTGCAAATTTATCATTGTTAGCACTCATATAAGCATGCAAAAACATTTGTTCTTTGCTGCAACTAACCTAATTCTATGATAGAAAATGTAGTTTAGATACATTAAGGAATCTTTCAACCTTGTTTGACTTTTATTTTGAAAGGAGGTCAACTCTAAAAGCACGTTAATTACAGGTACTCAGCAAGAGGGGTTGTTGTGGACCTCAGTTTGAGTGGGTGTCCAGGGGTCCTGGGTTATGGAGCTAAACTGGATTGAAAAACCACAGCTAACCCCTCTCCCACCTCCTGGGCTGATATCGAGGTCTTGGCGAGGGCTAATAACTGCCGTTCGAGGTTGGTTATGGATTTATTATACCTTTTCTGTTAGATCTGAACTCCCAAGGAGGGATGCACAGCAATCAGTGATGGTGGGACTGTGAAGCTGCACATTTTTTTATGTATATTTCATACAACTCTTTTGATATCCATCAAATCCACAAACAGTAAGCAGTAAAATGTAGCTAGGAACGTTGTGCAGATAATGTGTATGTTAGATTGTTTATTTCTTAATGATTTCATTTTTTTATGAATTTTAGAAAAATAAAAGGTTTCTGTATCCCCCTACAGGGCGATACAAGGCTTGTTTTCACCCAGGTTTGTATCGCCCCGTGTTAAACTCTTAACTACTAAAATTGTATCACCCTAAGGTTTAATAAAGCAACCAAATTACCACTTGTTCTTTTTTTGAGCAAAAACAGAATTGGTATGTCAATTATTGTTATTATTGGGTAATCATCAATTTTATATCCACATGTTTCAAATGGTTAAGCTTTTCATCAGGATGAAATATGAAAGTACTCACATACAAACTATGGATAAGTTTTTCCGAAAAAGAAACATTGCATCATTTTTCATCTTTGGGAAGATAAGTTGAATTTCAACCTATCTTATGTCCCCATCATAAAGTTCAAATCAATCAAAAGTATCTTAAGATTTACAGCTCGAAGTGGACTTGCACATTAAACCCCCATCATGTTATTAGGCCTAAAGTAACTTCTGTGTATTTTGTGAGACCTACTCTGTTATGTCAACGAATACAGCATGCATGCACCACAGAAATGGTTTGAAATATGATCCAGGGCAAATACATTTACATTAAAGAAATATCATTGATCACAATGGTCACCATGTGAGCTTTTAAGGATCAGGACAGCATTTCACCTAAAAGTTACATTGATTATAGATCCATAAAAACATAATTACATTAACAAAATACACACAATGTAACAAGCATTACTGTGTAGATGAAAAACATTTTAATGTTAACATCTCTATTATTTCAATGAAGAAAATAATCTGTTCATAACTCCAAAAGTTATTTAAGAAACACAAATAAATCATTGGAAATTGGAAGTCAGTCTTTAGGCTTTTATGTGTTGATCGCATGTTTTTCTTTTTGCTAAATTTGATGTTATGTAAACTTACTTTTACACTATTTGTGCACAGATTCAATATAAAACACTGTCACTTGTGCACGCCTTTCTTTGAAAGCTGCCCAGAGCCATGCACATACCACATCACTTACAGAATTGTGCATATTTAACATAATCAATCTATGACTGCACTGTTTCTCGTATACACATATATTATGTATAGAGATAACTGTGTAAGTAGTTAGCTACATTCAACCTTGCAAAGGACAATAGTGGCAATACCATGTCGTCCATTGAAAATGTTAATCCAGAGGACACTCTGGATAAGGGCATCATTTGGAATTCTTTAAAAACAGTTATGCCTCTATTTTTAATGTCTGGTATATATTCACCAAAAGTATTCAGTAGAAAGTGTCTCAATGTAGCCTCAATGATATACTGTGGACTTGTCTTGTGTACAATTCTCACAGCTGCTATGATGAAGTTTAATGACTTGTTAAGGCAGCAGATGTGCACTTCAATACTCCTTTTAGAGATTGCACAATTAGCAACTTTTGTGTACAATCTCTTATTGATTATAGTTTGGATGAACATCAACAAAAACCTAATGTCACTTTCTTCTCTGATAGAGAGAGCTTTTCGCGAACTAAAATCAGGACTTGAATACAATCTGCAGAAAATCTCTAAGTGCACAACCGCATTTTTGTTCATTTTTCTCTTTACTCTGGATATATTATATGTGTATTCAAAATTGTATGACATTTTCTATGTATCTGAGTTCAATCAAACTTATTACTCAATTCCTTTGCAATTCAAACTGGTAGTTCAATCTTTTGCAGGGTGTTACCTAATCAACACTATAATTTTGACACAAGCATCTTTTCTCATTCTGTGCCTTCTTTCATACAAAATGTTCAAGGCAGTCACTTTTCTTGTCAAAAGCCATACTACAGAGAAAAGCACTATTCCAGCGGAAAATATTGAACATTTAAGAAAATGTTTTGAGCACTGTGTTTTGGCATTGGGTAAAATAGATAAACTCTGCAGCTCCCACATTGGACTTACATGGATTAATTCCACTGCATTTCTCTGTTTGCTAATGTATTCTTGCATTAGCTCTGATATGAACTTGCAGCTAATATCCTCTCAAATATACTTGCCTATTATCCTTCTTTTTATGATAGCTGTCCCTCCAATGATTATTAACAACAAGGTAAGGAAATGATGAACAACAGAGAAGTATGAATGTATTAGGTACCAAACGCTCTGTTTCTGACCAATCAAGTAATTAAAATATAATATTCTTACATTGTAAGGGGTTTGAATGGTGTAATGGTTCTTGCCTTGCACATGGCTGAACTAGGCTCTCTCGCAATTAAACCTCCTTAGATTCAAATACCAGAATTCTGGGCAGTTCAAATGTGCAACTAGCTAGGTGTCGATATAGATGAAGAATCTCCAACAACCATCATCATGCTTTAAACATGTACGCTCTTTATGACCTGGGCCCATATCTTTGTAACTAATAAGGCTGATCAGGGAATTTTTGATTAGTATCTCATGATTAGAAATGCCATCTATCATGAGTAAATGTTACATCTTATAATCCTTTTTGATTTTGCAATAACATCATTACTTTTTTTTAAATACAAAATTGCTGATCTTGAGACCATAATCAAAATTTTGCTGATTAGCCTAATTAGTTACGAAGACAGGGCCCTGGTCCATTGTTTTCTTTTTCATGGCTAGGGGGTTGGCAGAATAAATTTATAATTACCGATGTTGTAAGTACCACTCGTGAGGGGAAAATATATCCAGGTTTAAATCTCATAGATGCACTGTTGGTGCATTAAATAAGCTTGCTATATTCTCAGGCCCATAGAGCCAACATTTTTGAGAGGGGGGGTCGTTTTTGGACCAATATCTTTTTTTTCAGATGGGGGGTTAGTTTTATGAATTATAGACTAATATAATAATATTATATTAGCCCAAAATTCAAAAATTCCATGAAACTGGCACATATATTATTATATTTTAGAACAGGGTTTGTCCAAAGGGTGGGGTTCGTATGAACCCCCCAAATCCCCCTGGCTATGGGCCTGATTCTGAGGTTTAGAGACGTCAAATAGAAAATATGATAGTGATATATGTGGTATTGAATCATTTATATTAATTGGTAATAAGATTTCTATCATCAGCATACTGAAATGAATATTCATGATTATTCAGACCTACTTAGAGACCTTGGCTGCTGCTGATGTATGTCATTTTGACACTCTTTTAGTATTTTTTCAGTGCAAGCACTTTCCCAAGCATATATTAGGAAGCCTAGGGGACAGAACCCTCTCTTTAGTCTATTCGAAACCAGACTAGGACTCACAACTGTTGGGATCAGACTGAATGAACCCTGTCCCTATTGTAAATCTTTATTTCCTTCATGTCCCCTAACAGAGTATGGCCAGAGATTTGAAAGGAGCAACCCCCAGTTTTTTTTCAAATGCAAAGATGAAAATAATTTTACTGGCTACACAACCAAACACTTGTTACATAATTAAACAGCCACCTACATTGTATGAATTGCGGTATTGTACATAGGGTATCCAATGATGATGATAAATACAGAATTTTATCATAATATTATATACATTTATTAGATATAAAAGGGGACTTTCTGATTCAATACTATTAAAATTAATTATCCAACATGTGGACTTCACCAGGTTAAAATCAACACGTGGAATTCACAATGTTATTTCATGATATACTTAGCCCAATTTACTGTTTTACCCAATTCTGATGAAGGATGAAATAATCTGAAATATGATTATTTGACCACGATTTTAATGTCTTAAATAAACATCAAGTCTACACCAAACTGTTATCGAGTTGGACACAACTTTATTATTACACTCTGCCTACAGTGGACACTGATGGTACCAGGAGATTTGTCCACTGTAGACAGTTGTCCCTTTAACACAGAGTCAGTAGTATAGGACAAGTTTGTAGAACAGACCAAGCAGTATATATATATATATATATATATATATGATAGATGTATACATATACATTGTTATGTATGTATATATGCATACATACATATATATATATATAAATTTAAAATATATATTAAATATATATATATATATATATATATATACGTGTATATATATATAATGAATGTTTTCTTACCACATATCAAAGGGAGAAGTCCTGTCAGTCACCCCCTGTCCTCTCAACACCTCCCCCGGCCACATATCAAAGGAAGAAGTCCTGTCAGTCATCCCCCTGTCCACTCCACACCTCTCCCGGCCACATATCAAAGGGAGAAGTCCTGTCAGTCACCCCCTGTCCTCTCAACACCTCCCCCGGCCACATATCAAAGGAAGAAGTCCTGTCAGTCGTCCCCCTGTCCTCTCAACACCTCCCCCGGCCACATATCAAAGGAAGAAGTCCTGTCAGTCATCCCCCTGTCCACTCCACACCTCTCCCGGCCACATATCAAAGGGAGAAGTCCTGTCAGTCACCCCCTGTCCTCTCAACACTTCCCCCAGCCACATATCAAAGGAAGAAGTCCTGTCAGTCATCCCCCTGTCCACTCCACACCTCTCCCGGCCACATATCAAAGGGAGAAGTCCTGTCAGTCACCCCCTGTCCTCTCAACACCTCCCCCGGCCACATATCAAAGGAAGAAGTCCTGTCAGTCATCCCCCTGTCCACTCCACACCTCTCCCGGCCACATATCAAAGGGAGAAGTCCTGTCAGTCACCCCCTGTCCTCTCAACACCTCCCCCGGCCACATATCAAAGGAAGAAGTCCTGTCAGTCGTCCCCCTGTCCACTCCACACCTCTCCCAGCCACATATCAAAGGGAGAAGTCCTGTCAGTCACCCCCTGTCCACTCCACACCTCTCCCGGCCTCCCATCAAAGAGAGAAGTCCTGTCAGTTGCCCCCCTATCCACTCCACACCTCTCCCGGCCTCCCATCAAAGAGAGAAGTCCTGTCAGTTGCCCCCCTGTCTCCTCAACCCAGATTTACAATAAGCATATAATGAAGATCACTGTCCACATAAAACTACTGCTGTCCACTATAGACAGAGAATCTGACCAAAATCTCAGAAAAAGTGTCCACTGTCCACATAAGACAGTTGTCCCTTTAACACAGAGAATTCTATATTAAAATATAGAGACATCCTGCCGGTACCAGAAGATTTGTCCACTAAAGACAGTTGTCCTCTTAAGACAGAGTCCACTAAAGACAGAGTCGACTGTATATACTAAATAAGAAATATCAATCTTGACTTTTCTGTGTGATACTTGACATAGAGCATTTATATAAACTCCACTCTCTTTGAATTTCAGATTTACTCATGCAGAGACTATCTGTATCAATTGGATTTTTGCCAGATGGAGGACAAGAGTAAAATTGTGGTAAATTGTTTTGTATCTTCCATTCAATAGGATTCTTAATCTTTAGTGTCTACGGTCTAATGTAGCTCAGTCAAAATATTTCAGATACATTCAGATCACAGTAATATTTAAAGCTTGTTATGTTGTACAATTTCTCAAACTGCTATAGAGTATATATTTATTTCCCTAAAAAATGTAGATATGGACATGTTATATGTCATTAGAAAGCTTTTACTGTACTATTACTAGTAGTATATAGGATGAATGGTTTGATGCCAAAGAAAATCAAAATTGGTATGTGGAATACAGGCTTCAATGAAAACTAGTTGGCTCAGTTATTGTACTATTATGTGTAAACGATTAAGAACATTTAGATTATATGGCACCTTTGTACTTAAATTAGAAGCTACAATATTTACCATATGGATCAATTGATATATTACACTTTATTGTCAGTCATCCTATCTAAGAATGTTTGATGATGCACAGATTCAGGTCTTTCTGAGCAGACTTAATGGACCCCCAATGGGCCTCTCAGCAGCTGGCCTCATGCTGGTAGATGGATCCTTCTTACTCATGGTAATATTTTAATCTTTTTTTTTTGTATATGGCCAAATGTTGTTCTTATACCATTGGAATCTGAAATTGATTGACTATTTTGTCAGATATATCCATGTTAATCATCTATCCTTCATTTTACCTATCTTTTGCTACTCTTTTATCCTTAGTTGCGGCACTCACCATCTTTATGATGGATCACTCATGTCCCATATAATTGTATCTCAATAATTGTCACTCATCAGAACCGCTAATCAATCACATGATCATTCAAATAGAATCCCAGCAAACAGGGCTGGTATTTTCTTCCATTTTACCACATGTTGTATTTGTTTTACATGGTGTTTTAAGCTACTGAAACTCACAAAACACTAGAGATTTACAAAAACACCTGAAAATCACAATAACAGGTGTAAACAAAATCTTGTGAATACCATATGCGTTTCTTTTATTCCTGTTGCAAAACACAACTTTGTATTTTGGTCTCCCCGAAACGTTATTTGATATTACTATTTATCCCAAGGTTTACCCTTAAGATTCTTAGTTCTAGTCAGGATTTCTCCTCATTTTACTGACTAACTTTATTTTATGTGATGGCCTTGGAGTCTGGTTGATGAATTAAACCCCGGGGTCCAGGCTTCATTACATTCGAATTCCAATGAAAAACATGTAACTCTTTGTTTTTGGTTGAAGGGATGCCAATTCATGCAAATTCCCAGGGATGCATGCAATGTCATTATAATATTCAATATCATCCCTAGAAGGAAAGACTCGAGTTGATACATGTTTTTTTATATCATAAAAAGGAGGTATTCACAAGATTTTGTCAACACCATTTCTTGTGTTTTCCCTAGGTTTATATGATTCGTGAATTTTATGCAAGATTTCAGGGTATAAAACTCCCATTAAAACCTCTGTAAAATATGAAATACTAAATCAAACCTCAAAGGTCAGGTTATACCCTTCTGCTCTGGAGAGTGTCAACTACACAAAATATAACATTGCTGCTATATGAAAACTTCAAACATAAAAGCTTGACCAGAAAGGATTTTCACAGAATGTACTTGTTATGTCATAGCTTGCTAGGGTCTTCTCTTTAATAGTTCTGTCCATGACCTAGACTTTGCCACAATGAGTTTCTCAAAAAATATGGAACAAAATGGTTTGTAAGACTGTTTCATTGCTAATTGTGTCTTTTCTCTTCTCTTAGGTTGCAGGGTCCATTCTGACATATACAATCATCCTCCTCCAATTTAACCCTTCTGATTCCTGCGACCCATTACAAGGAACTACAGAAACACCATTTAATGCCTCAGCAATACTGTAACAGATCTAGAGATAGCTTGTAAAGCTAGGAATAATGATAGAGATAGTCAACAGGATTTATTTCATGCAGCAATTTGCACACTTTGGCATCCTTGCAGAACAGTTTTGTGAATACTCTGATTATTTATTTCTCACTAGAAATAATGATTATAGAACAGACCAGAGAGAGTTTAACTTTAGTCTCCATGAACAGACCAAGAGTAAGATGCGGCACGTTTGATATGTTTGAATATCGTTATCGAACATATTGGTCACAGCCTTATACTATGGGTTGCACTAGTTAATTTCCTGAATACAGAACCACAATCTTGAGCACTAAAGAAGAAGTTGTGACAATAACAGTCACTGAAGCCTTCTCACCTTGAGCTAAAGAAAATACACTGATTGGTGACTAGGGTTAAAATCTTTGTTTGTGGATGGAACAACTACATTTTGTGACCAAAATAAGAGAACTCTGTGATGAAAACAGCACTCAGCGATGAACATTAGCAAACAACATAAACAATCTATTGCCAATTTAGGATGGTGTGCGCAACCAATGTTCCAGTGATAATTACCTACCAAAAACATTATTTCACAGAATTTTCTTATTTTTCTAGCTGGTGAAAAAATGTATTTGCCAAAAGGGCGTAGCAGCAAATGATCAAGCATGTCTGATGTCTTTTTTCACCAAAATTCTCAATATTTTCTTTGTCTGCCTGTGATCATTGATGATGAACTTGGAGATCTGGCTTCAAATTCATTATTGCCTGTCACCTATCTTGATATTCATAGCCTCGTTGAGACACACCTTTAATTAGGTTGCAATGTACTTTTTGTGAAAAATGCATTATACAATGTAAAGTTAGATAACCTTTTAAGTACTATCTAATATCTGACATGAACATGGTTAACTTACTCTTACTCCTATCTAAATGGCTGAGGACTGCTAACTGCAACATAACTCCAGAAAATGATCAGCTCAAATCTAATCTAAGCATATAATATGCTTTGATTAGATATCTGGGAAAAGGTACTCTGACGTTCCTTGGTAGGTTGGGGTTTCTGATTCCTGAGAAGGAGAAGGGATGTGGGGGTTGTTTTGATCTCGATCCAAATGAAGAGTTAGAGCAGAAATCTGAGGTGTAAGATTAAGAGTCGTGCCTTGTGCACAAGGGGGAATGAGCGGGACGGTGGGGAAATCGGTATTCTCGGATGGGGGTGTGTGCGCCGGTCTGTCGTGGCTGGAGTGTTCCGGACATCGGGCGGAGGCGGATTGATTTTGGTTACTGGGGGTGGAAGGATGGATCTTTGCGGTTCCTACTGTCTGATCCAGTCTTCTGTGGGGGTCGGGTTGCTGCTTGCCTAGTGGTTTGTAACATGGGGCCAAGCGGGTCGCACCTTCGTCCCAGCGGTCACGGGCCAGCTGCTTATAATTTGGGGCTTTCGTATCTGCCCGGTTTTCCGGTCCCAGGTCGTACTTCAGGCCAATCCGGGCTTTCGGGCCATCTTCAGTCTTCAGGACCCCTACTCTTTTCTTTTCTGATAACTTACTAACTTAGACCATTTACTTGAGTTCAACTGCTTAATTAACCTCTATTTTGGCATATCTTCGGCTTAAACCCATACGAAGGTCAGGTTACTGGAGGAAGACACGTGTGGGACTGTTTATTTCAGGCCTTCACACCCCCTTTTATCTGATCGGTCACTAAAATCACGTGACTACTCTGATGTCATATCCGGTTGCAATACATTTTTGTGCTTTCATGCTTTCTGGATTTCACGATATACTTTTTCGTACCTTATGATTTACCATATTATTTCAATACTTGATTACATTCTAGTTCACACAGATGAACGGACATTCATCACAGTACCTAGTGCCAATTGATCAGGTCACAAAATGAAATGAAACATTGGGAAATGTGTCTGCATATTTCTTATTGAATGCTGCAAACCATTTGTGACAGTTCCTGGAATTTCCAGCCTTATGGAGATGCCTATTTATGGCTATACAGCCTTTATTTAGCTTAGAAATCAGAAAAATCAGAAAAATAAGCTAAATCTATGCTAAAAATGAAATTTTTCATAATTTTCATTTCTGGTGACAAAATTTGGATTTTTTCGCATTTTGTTGCCATGGTAACCGGAATGTTGATAGAACGTCCAAACCCACTGATACTACAGCTATGCAATTGTTGGTTTCCATGGTATCCATGGAACAAAACTAATGTTTCAAAATTCTAAATTCTGAATCAAGAGACTGCTTTGCCATATTCAGCAAAAAACAGATTCTGAATATCTTAAATAGAAAGGAAATGACAGTTTATTTCCTGAAATCCTATTGTGATTCTAATTTTTGGCCTAGATTATATATAAGTTATATCTTTATAAATACCAAAGACTGGTCTATTTTAGCATATTTAGCATATCCGACCTTTGTGTCTTCAAATTAACATAACTTTTTTTCTAATAAAAATATTTACCTAATTTTTTCAGTATTAGATTCCCCAAGACACCATCTTGATTTAATATTCCAGGCTATAAGACTGCTTTTCGCAGAGGAAGTCACATTTTAAAATAGTCCTGATAGAACCTGAGATAAACATATATGAATCTCCAAACCTCTTATACATTGAGAACCCCCTATTCCTAATTGCTGTCTATATTTAATAATTTTATTTTCCCATATATTTCATGATGAATGTAACAAAGAGGTAATTTCTGCCAGATACTGCCAAATTTTGCAAAAATTGAGTATAACAGCCTGTTTTGTAAGTAGGGTTGTGAAGGAACTAAATATCATAGAACAATAAAACAATGAGTGGAAGAATCCTTGGGACTTCAGAAACAGTATAAAACATAACTTTTGGCTACATGTCAAGTAATTATTTCATAATATGAACAAAACTCCAAAACTGGTGGCCACATATGACAATAGGTACCTTTTCCTAAATACACTCCCTAATACTATTATATATTATGCAAATATTGTTTGTTGAATGAGAGTGAAATGCTATTTGTTAAACAGGAATGCTTGGTTGTCTTTTGGCCACATTGTGCTTATAGTATTCCGTTTCTTCTCCTTTGTGATATTTGTAACATTCAGAGAAGAAGAGAAATGTTGCTATCAAATATAAGGTTGAAATCCCTTATATGCATTGCATTTTACTGAACTAATAATATTCATTGTATTATCTATATAATACTGTGGTTCAATCAATGTTTCATGTCTACTTGTGTTGATCTATTTGACCATTCATTAAAAATTGTCATTATGTAGGGTGTCTAAGTTGTTCTTCCTTTACAGGATATATCGTTATCTAGGTGAGTTCCGCATCTCGAAAACATACAATTTTATCACACCCTCATAATCCAAGCTAAGGTTATCTATCATTTTATTCACTTTCAAGACTGGAATTGTTATAAACAGACTTAAAGCCCAGACTTAAAACTATCGCAAAAGCATGAATTCGCTGATCTTTGGACCAGAAAGTAGTAGCAGTAGGACATATGGTAATTCTATTTTAAGATACTCTTTTTTGCACAGACATCCCGACAAATAATCAAGCATGTGATATTTTCATCAGGAATCCCTACGATAAACACATTTATACACAAAAAGAAATCACAAATATATTTCAAATCTATTGTTTTATACTTAGGGTTGAATAATACATCGATATAGGACTTTTTAATGCACAATTACATACGAAATATAATAATATCATGATGATAATAGAAAATCAATGTGATTTCGTAAAAGATAGATGAAAATAGTACTTATGTGTTTATCTTTATATTTTATCATACTATTTCTAGAATTATTGTTGCCAAATCACATGCCGACCTGAAGTGCACATAAATTGTGTACTAAGAAGATAACGTATGCACGATATTTCCGTTGCCATGTGCGAGGCACTTGACTTTCTGTTGAGCTCAGACAAAAGATGTAAGGAACAATGAAAACCAGAATGGATCCAGGGGAGCCCATGGGGTGTGCGTCCCCCCTTTTTGGATCAAATATTAAATTAGATTTTGTTAAATATAGGAAAACTGCATGAGGATGTGGGATAAGGCAGGATATGAGCTGGGAATAACAATTTATACCCGAAGGGTGAGTGCAGGATACATTTTTATCCTTAGTGAGTATCCTGCCTTATCCCATCATCCGAATGCAGTTTTGCTTTTATTATATGTCGAATTTGTTTGTAAAACATCAAAAATTATCAAATTAGTCAGAATTTCAAAGTGTGCTGGTATCAAAGAATACTCAACGGGCTGCAGGGCTCCGTGTGGTATGAAAAATACTGACTGGGCTGATTGTTCTGCTTCATACTATGGTAAAATGCGCATAAAAGTGTATTCAGCTTGCATTTTTGTGAACCTATTGTGCATTTAACAAATTGGTATATCATTTTCAACTATTTTGACAAAAATTATCATGTAAATCCATCATAAAGTGCCAAAGTTAGAAGATAAATGATTTCCGATGATTTCCGATCGCTGCCTGACCTTCACCTTGGTCCCCTAGTGACGACCGTTGCTAGGCATTCTGTCCTGGCTCCCGGCCCGTCTGCGCGATAGAGGGGGGCCTCAGGGAGAATGCACTGCAGCAGGCCGTGCGGGACACTCTGACATACCAAATGATGCATAACATGGGATGATCGCCTAGTACTTGTGCACCGACGTATAATAATTTGTTTTACTCATTAGTACTTGACTCGAAATTAGTTAAGGAAACTCAAAGTGTGATTAAAGTTATGTCGGTAATACCCAGATAATTACTGTACTTCTTTTCTAGTTTATAATTTGTCATCCAGGTGGCACCATGAACAGTTGAGTGTCTTATGCATTGTAAACCCTGTAGTGGTAAACGACATACCAAAGGCTCTTCTTGGGTCTTTGGTTTGAAGGATCGTGTTTTCTTCTGAACAAAAAATATTTTTGCTGGTATGGTACAATATAGGAAGCAGGTGATGCTGACGGTAGTATCATAAACCCTCATAACTGCCAATAATTTGGGGAATATGATTATTATCAATGGATACAGGTAACTAATTTGGACCAAATAAATAAGCATCTTTTTTGATTAAATGTCTACTACGTACATCAACTGTTAACAACATAAAAAAATGAATGATATTGATCATATGAAAAAAATTATGCCAAATGTGAGCAGCTTGGAGCTGTACATCCTTCTTATTAAAGGTGGCACCACCATTTGGCTGTAATATGAACCCTGGTGAGGGGAATGCTATCCAGCTCAGTCTGCAACTCTGACCAGTTGTCTTGGTGTAGAACCTAGTGACAATTGGTGTCTGGTCTGGTGGTCAAGTACCTGTGCCTAATATAAGTAGTGTGTGGAATGTGTATATGGGAGGGGAGGGGGGATAGGGTAACATTGTTGTTGTGGTGACTGAGCTCCAAAACAATCCCTCTTGGTGAGTACCTGCAATTACCTTGTTTTTAGAGTTGACCTCCTTCCAAATAAAAGGTTAGCAAGACTCAAATAATTCCTTACTGTACCTGAACTACAAATTTTATCATAATATTAGGTTACTTGTAGCAAAGAACAAATGTTTTTGCAAGCTAATATGAGTGCTAAAGATGGCAAATTTGCTTTCTTTAAGGGTATTTGTGAGATATAGAAAAAAAACTTAAAATTGTCCCTGTGTTAGCACATATGAATGCCCTGACCCAGAGTGGTGGGCTCCCGCCACCTTCATCTGCTACACAGTAGGTCTCAACTGCACAGGGTCATAAGAAAGGCATATATATAGATCATTGCAGCAAATTACAATCAAAAACATTAAGATGCCCTAATATTTTTCAAAGAAATCCTCATAATTCTTAGAATTCTTGACAAATTTATATATGTAGAATATTTGTCTGGATGGAATAATGTGTTCCAACTGAACATTCCAAATGTTTTGGAATGTTTGGAATGCCTTTAAAGATTGGCTGAAATGTTGTATTGTTCTTGACTTGCAACAACTTAATTCTAAATGTGCCATTCAACTACACGCAAGTGTTATTCAGGAAAATGAACACAGTCAGTAGCCCCAGGTGAAATTATGAAATATCACCATTTAACACAGGTTTTTCCAATATGGCATCTGGGCGCTGAGCAGCAATTTGAATTCTAATATAGAATGTTTGTATATTTCTTGCCTTTTTTTATCATACCTGTAGATACAATTATCTATAACTGTCTAACAGGTTTACAAATGGGAATGTACAAATCTGATATCTACCTGTTTGAGCTAGGGAACCTTTATATAGTAGCCAAGAACGTGTGTGCGCTCTAAAATATGATAACATCATCCTGTCGTTCAGGATGTTTAACAGTGGTTAAAAGTGGGGTAATAGAATGGAGAGAAAGAAATTAAGATTCAGAATCTTTGTTCTATCAGGATTTTGACATTCCTTAGCTGTATTATATTCTGTGTTACTTCTTTGGATATTGGTAATATTGACTTGTGGAAATATAAGGGGATATTTGGACATTTTAAAATTTCCAAACAGGGATAGGGGAACAGAAATAACCACTTATTCTTTTTTTGAGGAAGAATAAAAGCGGTGTGTCAATAAACTACACCAAACTGCAGAATTGGTGAACAGGTGCCTTCCACTTAATTAGTATGTAAGCACAGTTCTAAAAATTCCCAGACCCTCCTACTTGGACAAAACACTATGTGTTTGATTTTTCAAAAATCCCAGACCCTACTACCCTTTTTATTCGTACATACTTAATGGAAGGGCCCATAATAATGTCTTACTATTCGGTAATCATCAATTTTATATCCACATGTTTCAAATGGTTAAGTTCTTCATCAGGATGAAATATAAAAATACTCACATACAAACTATTGATAAGTTTTTCTGAAAAAGAAACATTGCATCATTTTTCATTTTTGGGAAGATAAGTTAAGTATCAACCTATGTTGTTATGTGCCCATCATAAAGTTCAAATCAATCAAAAGTATCTTAAGATTTACAGCTTGAAGTGGACTTGCACATTAAATCCCCATCATGTTATTAGGCCTAAAGTAACTTCTGTGTATTTTATGAGACCTACTCTGTTATGTCAACGAATACAGCATACACACACCACAGAAATGGTTTGAAATATGATCCAAGGCAAATACATTTACATTAAAGAAATATCATTGATTACAATGGTCACCATCTGAGCTTTTAAGGATCAGGACAGCATTTCACACAAAAGTTACAGGCATTATAGATCCATAAAAACATCATCACATTAACAAGATACACACAAATGTCTGTAACGGGCATTACTGTGTAGATAAACATTTTTTTAATGTTAATGTCTCCATCATTGCCCATGTAGTAAAGATATATGATGTGAGGTATTATTTGGATGGATACTAATTGAGGAATATAACATTGATGAAAATAGTTTTAAACTCTGTTTGTAACTCCAAAATCTATCTAAGGATAGACAACATTTCTCAGCTGGCCAGTTGCAGTAATTCACCTTGCACACTCTTTTATTGGTACAGTAATGTAGTTAATATCAAATGGTAGGTCATATTTTTCTCTTTTTCTCTTTCGATATAAACTATACTGTTTTCACTCCAACGTTGGAGAAATGACAGGAGAAATTGACTTTTTGAACGTAAATATATTTGCTTCTATTCAATCGCATGTTTTACAATTTTGGGATATTGTTTGTAACATCTGTATGGAGGGAAGCGTGTCTCATATTTTTCAGCTAGACCTAGTTGTATTTTGTTTAATAAAATGAAACTAGAATCTGAATTGAAAATCTGAGACACTTTCCCTGCAAATGAATGTTATCTAGGCATAGACAAAATTCCATATATTTATATGCAGTATCAAACGAGATATCATTGTTCAAATAATACAATTTCGGGTATTAGTATATAGGCTTATACAGGTATGCTTCATAAAATAAATAATATCAGCACATAGTTTCATTACAAAATGTGTCTAATGATATTAAAACCTTCATCATATCATAAACATTGAACTCGCTATCCCATGAATTTGCTGTTGAGAGATGTTGTCTATCCTTAAGAAACACAAATAAATTATTGGAAATTGGGAGTCACTTTTAAGGCTTTTGTGTGTCAATCACATGTTTAATGCTAATTTGATGTTTTGTAACTTTGGTATTTCTACACTATTTGAGCACAGATTCAACAGAAAACACTGTCATTTGTGCACACTTTTTATTGAATGGTGCCCAGGGCTATGCACATACCACATCACTTTATGAATTATGCATATTTAACATAATCAACCTATGACTGCACTCTGTGTCATGTCTAGATAACTGTGAAAGTTCTTTTTAGCTACATTCAACCTTGCAAAGGACAATAGTGGCAATACCATGTCGTCCATTGAAAATGTCAATCAAGAGGACACTCTGGATAAGGGCATCATTAGGAATTCTTTGAGAAGAGTTATGCCTCTATTTTTAATGTCTGGTATATATTCACCAAATGTATTCAATAGAAAGTGCCTCCATGTAGCCTCAATGATATACCGTGGACTTGTCTTGTGTATAATTCTCACAGCTGCTATGACAAAGTTTAATGACCTGTTCATGCAGCAGATGTGCACTTCAATACTCCTTTTTCAGATTGCACAATTAACAAGTTTTGTGTACCATCTCTTTTTGATTATAGTTTGGATGAACATCAACAAAAACCTAATGTCCCTTTCTTTTCTGATAGAGAGAGCTTTTTGTGAACTAAAATCAGGACTTAAATACAATCTGCAGAATTTCTAAAAGTACAACTGCATTTTTGTTCATTATTCTGCTCTCTTTGGATACATTATTTCTGTATTCAGCATTTTATAATATTTTCCATGTACATGAGTTAAACCATACTTTGCAATTAAAACTCTTAATTCAATCTTTTGCAGGGTGTTATCTAATCAACACCATTATTTTAACACAGGTATTTTTTCTTATTCTATGCCTTCTTTCATAAAAAATGTTCAATACTGTCGCTTTTCTTGTCAAAAGCCAATGCACAGATAATAGCACTATTCCTGCAAAAAATATTGAACACATAAGAAAATGTTTTGAGCACTGTCTTTCAGCATTGGGTAAAGTGGATAAACTCTGTAGCTCCCACATCGGGCTTACGTGGATTATTTCCACTGCGTTTCTCTGTTTGATTTTGTATTCTTCTATAAGCTCTGACATGAACTTGCACATAATGACCTCTCAAATATACTTGCCTATTATACTTCTTCTTACCACAGCTGTCCCTCCAATGTTTATTCACAGCAAGGTAAGTAAACGATTTAGGATAATTACCAATTATCAGTGGAGAAACCAAATAACCCCTACTTTCAGATATTAGATATAAAAGAGAGTGTTCTCAATCGAAAGCCATGCATTTTTGGTGGGGTATGCATATCATAGATTCTTTGAATCGACCCTCAGTTTCTGACCTAACAAACAATTTAAATATATCCTTCAATTATGAGTAGTTCAATGATGCAATGCTCTTTGTCTTGTCTTGCACATGGCTGGGCTGGATTTGGGCTGGAGCTGGGCAACTACAATGCCTGACACTTTGTTAATTTAGGCTCCATAGTGTGACGAATCCGTGAGTGATTCATGCTCAAACATGACACAAGTTGTAAGGAAAAAGAATATGTAAGAATATCAGGTAACATAATAGAATAACTGTCTTAATATCTTACATTGTAATGAATAAATAAGTGTTTCCATCTTGACACAAATATTCTCGTACTGGCACAAAAGCCTGAATCATTAAAGGGAGCCAAAAGCAATGTTGGGTCAAAATTTTGCAAATTCTGTAAACTATTGAAATACATTCTATGGCTATGACCTAGGCCTGTGGCAAAATATGAACTGTAAATACAGACTTAAACTACATCAAAACACACAAAAACGTGTCCCTGGTCAATTTTGGTGACCCATCAAAATTGGTTTGTTTACAAACATTGCTGTCTTCAGGCATAAATAGCATGAGTTTTATGGAATTCAAGTAAAGTTAAAGTTAGTTATCATGATTTATACTGTACAAATGACTACGGTTAGACTCTTAGAACATATTTTCATAGTTATCTGAGTTTGTAAAATTTTGTCATATTTTGACATGACATTGATTTTGGCTCCCTTTAAGTCATGAATTAGGTTAATGCACAAAATCATGTAAGCTGGAAGTGACATCACAAAAGAGTGATTATGATCATGTGATCCAATTGGCCAATGATCAAAGAGCATGTACCTATAAAAGTATGTGTTAGATCATGAAATCAGAACAAGGGCACACAATGCTGTTCTGTTTAGAACATCTAAACCAAAATGTTGTACTACAATGAAGCGCATGCATGGAATATTTACCTGTAACTACATGAGGACTATGATAATTTTAAATACAGGCAAAAAAAGCAAGCAATTCCAGACTGCTAAACTGAAACAATGTAACCCTTTGTATTGTATTGTTTTCTTTAGTGACTGCTTCTACATCATCTTACCTTACACAATTATTGTAATGGCTGTTTCGAGAACTAAAGTAAAATTCGAATGACTAATTGTCCAAATTATAGATAATTTATATATATGATTAAGGTCCAATGACCTCCTGAACTGTTATATGGACATGAATGTAACTGTGATGAATGTCCATTCATCTGTGTAAACTAGAATGTAATCAAGTATCGAAATAATGTAAGGTACGAATAAGGTACAAAAGGTATATCGGGAAATCCCGAAAGCACAAAAGCATGGAAATGTATTGAAACCAGATATGACGTCAGAGTAGTCACGTGACCAATCAGAGCCGATTAATAGAGTATAAAAAGGGGCGATGAGGCCCGAAATAAACAGTCCCATCTCGGTACTCCTTGTGTTCACATGTGTCATCTTCCAGTTATCTAACCCTCCTAGGGGTTTAAGCCAAAGATATGCCAAAATAGAAGTTAATCAACTAGTGAACTTAAGTAAACGATCCAAGTTAGTAAGTATCTAACGAAATAGAGCAGGGGTCCGGAAGACCGAGTATGGCCCCGAAAGATCGACCCGAGACCAAAAGACCGGGCAGGTACGGAAGCCAGAAATAGTAAGGAGCTGGCCCTTGACTATAGGGACGAAGGTGCGACCCGCTTGGCCCCACGCTACCAATCACTAGGCAAGCAGCGACCCGACCCCCACGGAAAACCAGACCAGACAACTGGAACGCCAACATCCATCCCTTCCCCTAACCAAAAACTCATCCACCTCCACTAGATGTCCGGAACAACTGGCACACACACACCCAGTCCGAGAATACTGATTCCCCGACCGTCCTGCTCATTCCCACTCGTGCGTTAGGCATGACTCTTAATCTTTCACCTCTGTTTCCTGCTGGAACTCTTCGTTCGGCTCGAGATTGAAACAACCCCCACGTCCCTTCGCCTTAGGAATCAGAAACCCCGGCCTACAGAGGAACATCACATAACAATCAATTTGTATTCTTTACTGTACTATCCTTATCATAAGCACTCATTGTAAATATTCATTATTTAAATTATTCTCATCGGTCAACCGGAAGAACATATATGTACGTGATACTGATTTACCAATCAAAAATAAGGCATGGAAGTACAGACCGACATGGGCACAACACCAAGGAGGGGCATGAGGCACAGGACACTAGATGGGCGGCTGCCATGCTACCACTGTATCTTCAGGAGTGCTGACTCAAAGATCCTGGTACCCCTTGAAATCACAACCCATTACCCTGTACAGTTCACGCCAAACAAACACCCCTCCTTTTCTCCCCTTCTCCCCAAGACAGCCTGAGCCCTCAGGGTCTTATCCTTTCTAACATCACAAACAATCCACCCTCGGACACAAGGCACGTACATTCGCCACAATACATTCAATTTTTCTGTACAGGTCAAAAAATGAGTGAAGGTGTCAATATATATTATTAAAGAAATTGCTGAGTTATACTCCTTGAGCTCTAACAACCGTCATCAAGTTTCAAATATGTACACTGTATATGTTCTAATCCCTTCTTTTATTTGTAATGGCTATGGGGTTGCCAGTGTTAATTTACAAATAACTATGTTGTAAGTACCACTTGTAATGGATAAATACACCCAGCTTTAGGTCTCATATAATTATGCACTATTGGTGTATTATAAAATAACAATTCTTTTATTATAATTATTAAACCCATCACATAAAAAAGGCAGTCACTATAAGTAGTATTGAGATATTCATATTAACTGGTAATATGATTTCTGTCATCAGCCTATAGTAGAAGTTAGAGGCCCTGGCTGCTGCTGATGTATGTTACTTTGACACTATTGCAGTATTTGTTCACTGCAAGCACTTTCCCCCTCGATAGATAAGGAGGTGACGGACCCAACTCTTTAGTCCATTCAAGACCAGATTAGGACTCGCAACCTATGGGATCAGACTGTCCCTTTTGTAAATCTCCCATGTCCTTC
This sequence comes from Lepidonotus clava, assembly GCA_936440205.1. Taxonomy (NCBI): domain Eukaryota; kingdom Metazoa; phylum Annelida; class Polychaeta; order Phyllodocida; family Polynoidae; genus Lepidonotus; species Lepidonotus clava. Next base: position 27,083,262 of record OW387149.1, on the reverse strand, counting down.
ATATCTCCCAACAGGCTATGGCCAGGGATTTGTAAGGCGCAGCCCCCAGGTCTTTTTTTCTTCAAATAAACGGATAAAAATGATTTTGAAAGTAATAACTCCTGGTGAAATCTTGCCTACTGGCTACACAAGCACACACTTATACATATAAAAGTCACCTATGTTGTTATCATTTTAAATCTTGAATTTTGCCAAATGTGTAAGCATGAATTGTGGTATTGTACATAGGGTATGCAATGACGATGATAAAAACAGAATTAGTACACATATATACTATTATAAGAACTATGACTCTTTACTTCACTGTACTGTATTTGGCATAGAGTATTTATATAAACTGCCAATTCTTTGGCTTTCAGATTTACTCATGCAGAGACTATCTGTATCAATTGGATTTTTGCCAGATGGAGGACAAGAGTAAAATTGTGGTAAATTGTTTTACATCTTCCTTTTAATAGGATTCATATGCTTTAGTGTCTACTCTCTAATATGGCTTCTTCAAAATAGTTCAGATACATCAGATCACAGTATGAGATATGTTGTACAATTAGTCAAACTGCTATAGAGTACATTATTTTTCCTTGTAAATATTCATGTTTAAGTAAAGACTGTATTCCACATGCATATTTTGCTGCCGATTTTAGAAATTGGTGCTGGGAATTAAGGCTGAATATGGATATGTTATATCATTAGAAAACTTTTACAGTTCTTTTACTAATGGTACATAGGATGAATGGTCTGATGCCAAATCTTTCAAGAAATCAAAAACCTAAAAAATGTCCCCAGCATCAAAATCAGTACGTGGAATACGGGTTTCAATGAAAACTAATTGGCTTATAGTTATTGTATAATAATATTATTTGTTAACAGTTGCTTGCCTAGTAATATTGCTTTTGGTTTTAGTCAAAAACAGTCGTACTTTCTAAGGATCTTTGATTATGCACAGATTCAGGTCTTTCTAAGCAGACTTAATGGACCCCCAATGGGTCTCACAGCAGCTGGCCTCATGCTGGTAGATGGATCCTTCTTACTCACGGTAACATTTTAATCATTTGATTAGTCTTTTTTCCCATAATTATGTTGTTCTTATACTATTGGAATCCGAAACTTATTGACTATTTTGTCAGACATGCCCATATTAATCGTCTATCCTCCATGTCACCTATCTTGTGCTACTCTTTCATCCTTAGTGGGGGCACTAGCCTTCTTTATGATGGATCACTCACGCCCCATATTGTTTCTCAATATGTCACTAATGAATCACTTATGGTCATTCAAATAGAATTAATCTAAGCAAACAAGGCTCTTGTTTTCTTCCATTTTAACACATGTTTTATTTGTCGTGAACTAGATGAATGAGGAATCTCTAAATTGTCCTCCAAGAAAACCAGGAATTTATGACATAAGTATATTATTTGGTGTTAACGCTTGTTTTACAGGTTTTGCATGGTGAGTTAATGTACTGAAACTCACAGAAAACAAGAGATCTATAAAGACACCTGAAAAACATAAGAACTGTGTGTTAACAAAATTATGTGAATACTCTATGCTTCTCATTTGTTCCCATGAAAAATATGTGTAACTTATTTCTTTGTTTGAATGGATGTCAATTAAGGTCCTTAGCCAGGAGCCTACTGATTAACCTGCTGAGTTCTTCCCAGGGATGCATGCATCATGATATTGCAGTATCATCCCTAGATGCAAAGACTCGAGTTGACACAGTCATGTTTCTCTAGGGTCAAAAAGAGGAGGTATTCACAAGATTTTATCAACACCATTCCTTGTGTTTTTCAAAGCTTTATATGATTCACAGGTTTTATGCAACATTTCAGGGCATGAAACTCCCATTAAAACTTTAGTTAAACACTTACCCAAAACTTGTGTTACAGATACCAAGTTTTCCATGAACAAGTCATTCGTTCATGGAAATAGTTTACAACTTAAAAACCATGCATAAAATTTAATGTGAACACAAACATCAGTGCTGTTTGCAGAGATTCTTTTTTGTTGTGTTTTGTTTCTTGCTTGTACAGAAAAGGTTTCTCACAGAGTGTGCTTATTACGTAATAGCATACTTGGGTCTTCTTTTAATTCTGTCCATAACCCAGACTTGGGTTTTGCTGCAATGAGTTTTTTCTAACAAATATGGAACAAAATAGTTCGTAACAATATTTCATTACTAATGGTATCTTTTCTCTTATCTTGGCTTAGGTTGCAGGGTCCCTACTGACGTATACTATCATCATCTTACAATTCAATCCTTCTGATTCCTGCAACCCATTGCAAGGAACTACAGAAACACCATTTAATGCTACAATAAGACTGTAACAAAGATAGCTTGCAAAGCTATGAATAATGATAAAGACAGTCAACAGAATTCATTGTGAATATTGCGGTCATTCATATTATATGGTTTGTATCAGTTAATTTCCTGAACACAGAATCACAACCTTAAGTACTAAAAAAGGAGTAGTGACAATGACAGTCATTGGAGCCTTAGCTTCTCTCCTTTAGCCAAAAAACATACTGTTTGGTGACTAGGGTTAAAACCTTTGTTTGTGAATGAACAACTGGCTTTGGTGACCAAAATAACTAACAGAACTGTCTCATGAAAACAGCACTCAGCAATGAAAATTGTCAAACAATAATGAAAAATCTATTGCCACTTAGGATGCCATGTGCAACCAATGTTCCAGTGATAATTATCTACCAATAATCATTTTTTCGTAAAAAGGTTTTATTTTTCTAGCTGGTGAAAATTGTTATTTGCCAAAAGGGCTTAGCAGCAAATGATTGAGCATGTCTGATGTCTTTCTTCACCAAAATTCCCATTATTTTCTTTGTCTGCCCATGATCATTGATGAAGAACTTGGAGATGTGGCTTCATTATTGCCTGCCACCTATCTAGACATTCATATCCTCATTCAGGCACCCCTTTAATTAAGTTGTAATGTACCTGGTACTTTTGATGAAAAATATATTATACAAAGTTAGATTAGACTATGTAATATCTGACATGAACATGGTTATCCTAATGATGCACTCTTCCTCCTATCTAAATGGCTGAGGACTGCAAACTGCAACATAATTACAAGAATTGATCAGCTCAAGTCTAATCAAAAAGTGAAACAAATAATACAAAATAATAATCCAGATAAAGTTGTCATATGAGAGCAATATGATATTTGTTAAACAGGTATCCTTGTTTTGTATTGTGCCCCTAGTAATCCATTTTTTCTCCTTCATGATATTAAATTTTTGTAACGTTCAAAGAAGAAGAGAAATATTGCTTTCAAATATCAGGTTAAAATCCCTTAGATATGTATGACATTTTACTGAACTAATGATATTCATTGTATTATTTATACCGTGGTTCAATCAAAGTTTCATGGCTACTTGTATTGATTTATTTGACCATTCATTAAAAATTGCCATAATATAGAATGTCTTTGTTGTTCTTCCTTTACATGAACTAAGACATTACGGGATCCAGCAATTAAATACCACATGCATATGGTTGGTATAAAAGAATGATAGTTGATAGGAAGTCACCAGACTGTAAAAGGTATAGTATAAAATGATCCAAAATTGTAAGAAGAATTCTACATTGCATGATTATTATCAATAATCAAGGGACATAATAGGTTGATGATGGCTGGTTGAGGCCGAATTAACCCATACATGTTTGGATCAATACGAATCTTGGGGATTCGGGGGTTTGGATAGTGTTTAGCATCTGTTGATGTCTAGTGACTGATATTGGAACTACGGTAGTCTGTGAGACCATACGGAGATAGCCAGACTTATCTAAGGAAGTTTAGCTCCAGGTCTATGACTAAAATTTGTACATAGGACCTTACCTTTATTACAACTATACTGTCATTCGTAATGCTTCTGATATTCACAATAAACTAACTCTCTGCAAAGCATTCTCTACATTTTGGATCTGAACACCCAGAGTCTGGAAGAGTTCTACCACTGGCTAGCGTATAAGATGAACCATGGAATGAAGATGGGATATAACGAAATAACGAACTAGTTACCCCATATTTTAATATAAACCTAAAGCAAACATTAGTGTTCACGACCACAAAAATTAGCAGTTTTTTAAACAGTTTTATACGCCCTGGTTGTGAATTGGATTTCTCCAGCATTCCTTCATGACCAGCCACACTTAGGATATCATTACCACCTAAAGTTTTGTCAGTGAAGCTGCTAATCAAATAGATTCTCCTAGCTTATGAAAGCACATGATCTTTTTTTTTCAAGCTATGCTATGCGGCAATTCATGCAGGTTGGAAAGCAAGCACGATTAATATGAGGAATATTAGCTCAGAATAGAATGGTTATCAAAGTTTCTAATGAAGTTAAGAAATAATATTTAACTAAACAATTACATGTACACTTGGTAGCGAGTATATGTGTATGATAATGTGTCAGGAGTTTGTAAACAACAATCCTGTCAAAAAGAACACTATGTAAGTAATTTCTGTGTGACCTTTTACCATAATACAGAGAATATTTGGAAACTTCGCTCTGAAATATTAACCCTTTGGTAACTATTGTAATCATTCAGAGAAAAAAACAGACTTAATTCCTTCCAATTTCATATCATTAACCCATGTTTTTAATTTGGCATAGGGCTGTTGTACCAGACAATTAAAAGATGAGGATTTTTCGAGGGATATGAGGCTGAATCTTGTTTTATGCCAGAACAACTTACTGGTAAATAAGTTAAAACAATGGTGCCTTGGTCAGCTTCAGATGATAAGCAAGATGGAAGTGTGAACTAAGACCTAAGTTATAGTTGAAAATTGGCATCTTTAGCTGTCAAAAACTTTCAGGATGTGCATATGGTCGATTCTCACGAAACGTGCCCAATTGGCGGATTTCATGTTATTGAGCTATATCAGAAAGAAATGTAAATATTATTTCTTTTTTTTTTGTGTATATCCATCCGTACATACAATATCTGCATTATGGACATCCCTTTTGCACATAGTCTCTCAAAATTTAAAGGAATATGTTGAAAAATATGAAAAATTGAGTAATTATGATGTGGTGTACTTTTTGTGTATTAGATCTTAGGGCTATATTTCAAAACTTTTTAGGTGTCACTTAATTATATTTTACCATAGGTTAGTACGTATTAATGTGTACATTTCTGGTTGAAAATAAATAAATATTAGGCTATGTTTTCTGATGTTATTGGGATATTTATTGACCTGTCATAATTCGTGGGGGCTGTCATAGTTCGTGGGGGCACTGTCATAGTTCGTGGGGGCATATATTTTATAGTGTTATACAAAAAGTTTGGTAGTAGATAATGCTGAATTATTATACTGATTAAATATGGAAGGATACATACTTTGCAATTGGTCATAAAGATTTAGCCTAATCTTATTACATATTGACATATTTTAGTGTTTTTATAGACTGTCATAGTTCGTGGGGGCTGTCATAGTCCGTGGGGGCATTGTCATAGTCCGTGGAGGCATATATTTCATAGTCCTATACAAAAAATTTGGTAGTAGATAATGTTGAATTATTATACTGATTAAATATGGAAGGCTACATATTTTGCTTTTGATCATAAAGATTTAGCCTAATCTTATTACATATTGACATCTCTTAGTGTTTAATAGTCTGTCATAGTCCGTGGGGGCTGTCATAGTCCGTGGGGGCATTGTCATAGTCCGTGGGGGCATATATTTCATAGTCCTATACAAAATATTTGGTAGTAGATAATGTTGAATTATTATACTGATTAAATATGGAAGGCTACATATTTTGCTTTCGATCATAAAGATTTAGCCTAATCTTATTACATATTGACATCTCTTAATGTTTAATAGTCTGTCATAGTCCGTGGGGGCTGTCAGAGTCCGTGGGGGCATTGTCATAGTCCGTGGGGGCATATATTTCATAGTCCTATACAAAAAATTTGGTAGTAGATGTTGAATTATTATACTGATTAAATATGGAATACATATTTTGCTTTTGATCATAAAGATTTAGCCTAATCTTATTACATATTGACATCTCTTAGTGTTTAATAGTCTGTCATAGTCCGTGGGGGCTGTCATACTCGTGGGGGCATTGTCATAGTCCGTGGGGGCATTGTCATAGTCCGTGGGGGCATTGTCATAGTCCGTGGGGGCGTTGTCATCGTCCGTGGGGGCTTGTCATCGTCCGTGGGGGCGTTGTCATCGTCCGGGGGGGTCCTGATATTTATATGTGCATAAATTAAAAAATAATTAATATTAACGTTCCCAATTACATATATAGATACTCCAATACACTAAGAATATATTGACCAAAAATTATTTCATTCTGAAAAAAATAATTTTTTTCCCCCTATTTTGTCGTGACTTGGGCACGTTTCGTGAGAATGGACCATATGTTGATATTCAAAGCCATACAGAGACCCAAAATAACAGGTTTTCTATTGTATGTGGACATGTAAAAGTATATGAACATAAAGTGAAATAGTTTTCAACATAATTATATGGAATGTTTCTAAAGAGAATTTTTCATCTTTAAAAAAGTTAGCTTAAACAGAAATCCAAATTGACCTTCACATCAAATCCCCTCTATATTATGAGGCCTATGATAGATTGTGTGTATACCATGAAATCTTCTCTCTAAAATCAATGAATAAAGCATTTGTGTAACTCTAGAATGTGTCACAAGTGATCAGAGGCAAACACACTAAAATGAAGCAAATATCATTTGATTGTGATGGACAACACTGAAGCTTTTAGGGAACAAGGCACAATTTCACAACAATAGCTGCATTAAAATTTCATGTTTCATTCCATTAGCAACATAATGTGCAACAATGGTGATTATCAACAAAATGTCCGGGAAGACTTAAATGCATGCAAGTCATTATCATGTCACAGGTATTTCAGTGCTTATGTTATTTCTAATGTATATGCTTTACATCCAAAAGTAAAAAAATGTATGATTAATATTAATGTGACGAACATTGGAATGGATGATCAATGTGGAGTGTAATGATGAAAACAATTTGCAAATCGGTTCATAACTCACAAAGTCATTAAGAAAAGAAAAGACAAATTATTGGAAATGCAATTAAGAATGTCTGGTCAGGCTTTTACACGTTTTATAACATTTAAAATTACATTTTATAAAAATTATAGGTTCCATGGTGTTTTGTACAAGGGAACATCTTCTGTTGTAGCCATCAAATAAATACATTCTTCGCTACAAATTGGTGTTTTTAAATATTTTAGTCACACTATTTGAAACATTATGCCCAAATCAGTGAGAAGAAGAATTAGTTTTTAGTTAGCTACTTGCTGAGCTGACCTATAGTAAAAGCATATATTCTATGGCTACACTCTTGTGTCATATATATAGCCAGCTGCTTGAGTAGTTCACAACATTCAAACAGCAATAGTCAAGATACCATGATGTCCACCAACAATGTCATTCGTGAGGAGACTCTGGAACATGGCATCATTTGGAATTCTTTGAGAAGAGTTATGCCTCTATTTCTGATATCTGGTATATATTCACCACTTGTTATCACTAGAAAGTGTCTCCATGTGGCCTCAATGATTTACTGTGGACTTGTCTTGTGTTTAATTCTCACAACTGCTTTACTACAGTTCGTTGAGTTGCTCGGCCAGCACATGTGCACTTCAGAGCTCCTTGCTCAGATTGCTCAATTAACAAGCTTTATGTACCATTTCCTTTTTAACATAGTTTGGCTAAATATCAATAAAAAGCTATCGTCTCTTTCTTTTCTGATAGAAAAAGGATTTCGCGAACTGAAATCAGGATTTAGATACAATATACAGACAATTTCTAAAATTACAATCACAATTCTGTCCATAATTCTGCTCTCTCTGGATATATTATATCTTTAAAATGGTCCAAGATTTTCCAAACAAATAACCAAACTTATTACTCAACCCCTTTGCATTTGCAATTCAATCTCTTACTTAAATCTTTTGCAGGATGTTACTTAAACAACATCCTAATTCTAACCAATGCTACCTTCCTTATCCTGTGTCTTCTCTTATACAGAATGTTTAAGACACTCACTTTTCTTGTCAAAAGCCATACCATAGGGAAAAGCACTATTCCTGCAGAAAGAATTGAACATCTAAGGAAATGTTTTGAGTGCTGTCTTTCAGCATTGGATAAAATGGATGAACTCTTTTGCTCTCACATTGGACTTACATTGATTACTGCCACTGCTTTTCTTTGTTTGATGATTTATTCTTCTACAATCTCTGATATAAATTTCCAAATGATTTCCTCTCAAATATACTTGCCTATCATACTCCTTTTTGTCATAGCTGTCCCTCCAATGTTAATTCACAATAAGGTGAGTTGATGAATAAAACCAATTACCAATGATCAGCTTACTCATAATTCAAGGGCGTGTTAGACTAGCTATCTTGCCTCCCCTTTTGTAATTCTCACATTCATAGATTCGATTAACCCTAAAGTTTCACCATTTATTTCAATTACTGATATTGTTTTATCTTAACAAACTGTTGAGATTGCATAAACATAAGGTGACAAACCCGGGTCCTTAATCTAATGCATATATATGCACAAGTGAGTTGGGAGCAATATTTCAGTTGCCATCATCAGAGTAAGGAGTTTTTGTGGAATTGCCCCCTGGACTTTCCAGCTCCACATGCTGCAAACCAACAGAACTGACCCAAAAGTCAGAAGCCCAATCACACAAAATTGATTCAGTGGGAAATCTATGATACCAAATAAGACCCCCAGTCACAATCATAGAGGTGATATCAATACAAATGAAACATATTTAACTCACGCAAATGTGAGATTTTGGTATGGTGATGTTCAAAAGAGGCACACGCCAAGGATAGTGCTCATACCTTGGTAACATGTTAACATGTCCCTAGTTGTTAATAGACTCAGGGCGCTGTTCCACAAAAAGTGTTCGTAGGTGATGCGTTTTCTCTTTGAAATGTGCGCAAATAGTGTAAGTCAGGAAAAGTGTTTGTAACGTCACTTACGTACACTTCTGTACACTTACGAACACAAATGTGCCCATATGACAAAAAATTGGATTTTAATTTATTTTTTCTCTTTTCTTTGATAACTGCGTGAGTCTTCATCCGATTTTAATTTGGTTTTCATTAATAAATTCCTCTTAAAATAATCTTTTTAATGATACCCTATATATTATTGTGGCCTTAATAATTCATGATGAAAATTATTTTTGAATAATAAAAATGGGTTACGAACACTTCAATACCTGTCGCAGCTTCTAAGGGTGTATGCACACTTTTGCATACCTGCGCACAGTACGCAGACATGACATTTTTGTTCGTATCTTGTTTCTGGAATGAAATGTAAATCATAAAATGTTCGCAACTTTTTATGGAATGGCCCCCAGGTGTATATGATGCAATGCAGAGGTAATGGAGGGAAAATAATGAGAACTTCCATGTTCATCTGTGCATGCATTAGTCAAATTCTTAATGATCTTTGGCTTTCAGATTTACTCGTGCAGAGACTTTTTGTATCACTTGGATTTTTGTCAGTTGGAGAACAAGAGTACAATTGTGGTAAATTGTTTTATATTTTCAATTAAAAGGAACTTATGTTATATTTTCAATTCAAAGGGATCCTTATGCTTCAGTCTCTACTGTATTGGAGACTCATTTAAAATATTTCTGATGAACACAGACCATGATATTATGTTGAGTAAAAACCTGTTATGTTGTGCATTTTTCTAAATTTTTAAAGTATATTGTTTCATTGATAAACATTTATTCTATATGAATCCACTTATTGTACATGTCTTACATGTGTCAAAAAGCTAAGAATCTTTAGACTATAATGCCATACATCATGATCACTTTTGTACTTGAATAAGAAGCTACCATAATAACCACTGGGATCAAGTGCTGCTTGCCAAATAATAATGCTTACAGCTGTTCTAACAGAAACACACAACTGTTCAGGGTGCCCCCTGGATGATGAATTATAAACTAAAAGGAAATACATTATTTCTGCTGATTTAGATTTCTTATAAGTATCTTGGTATTGAGGACATACTTTTTCATTATGATTTTCCTCGATTTGATTAATATAGAATCAAGTAAGATTACATTATATAACCAAAATTACCCTCTTTTTTGAATTCCTTGCAGTAACTTATTTCAGAAACGGTGAACATTAGTTCTTTAGTGTTCACTTTTTACTTTAATACCAATATTAGATACCTGGCAAGTTTCAATAGTGGAACATTGGTTTTTTTTTCTACACATCAATTTTCTTGATTTTTCCCATTGAATCAATGGTTAAGCCTCAATTTTTCAAAGATCAATATCTGCTATCACAAACAGTGAATATTAAATTTTCTTTTTGATTTGTATTTCTAAAACGATGAGAAAAGCCAATTGAAAATATCAAAGATATATTATTGGTTATTCCAAATCATGCTGAACAGTTGCATGTACCTTAAAAATTAGTCACTATAACAAAGATTATTTGATGATGCACAGATTCAGGTCTTTCTGAGCAGACTTAATGGGCCTCCAATGGGTCTCACAGCAGCTGGCCTCATGCTGGTAGATGGATCCTTCTTACTGACGGTAACTTTCAAATGATATTTTATTTGATGTTTTTGTAAAAAATATTTCCTAAACAGTTATGGGCATCTGGAATTGATTGACCTATTTGTTATCCAACACAATAGAACTCTTATAATTCTGTCCATGACTGGGAACTGGGATTTAGAACAAAATACTTCATGATACCATTCTTTACCAATAATGTCTTTTATCTTCTTTTGGCTTATAGGTTGCAGGGTCCATTCTGACATATACAATCATCATCTTCCAATTTAACCCTTCTGATTCCTGCAACTCATCAAATGGAACTACAGAAACACCATTTAATTCTCCAATAAGTCTGTAACAGAGATGGCTTGCACATCTATGGATAATGATAGTGTGATGAATCTGTGAATTGTTATAGATAGTACCACCTGGTACCACCAGTCTTTTACATAGATATACCCCCACTCCCCCTAGGGTGTAAAATAAACATATCCCAAATATTCTTGCACTGGCAATCAGGTCAGTGCACGAAAGCATGTAACCCGGAAGTGAGGGCATGTAGGAATATATATGACCATGTGACTAGATTAGCCAATTGTGACGTTCCTCGGTAGTTCGGGGTTTCCCATTCCTACAGCGAAGGGATGTGGGAGTTATTTTGGTTCTCAGTTGGGCGAGGAGCCCGAGCAGGAAGCCAAGATGTAAGATCAAGAGTCGTGCCTCGCACACGAGGGAGAATGAGTGGGTCGATCTGGAAATCGGTATTCGGTGATGGGGGAGGGGTGTCTCGTTGGCCGGAATGGAGGTATCTCGGACATTGGGAACTCCTGTTACTAGGCGGAGGACACGTGGGATGGGAACGATGAGGGGTGGATTGGGGGGTTGGTATCTCGGTTGTGATGCCTTCCTTCGCTAGTCTCTTGCATGTGCCAGCTCTTCGACGTGTCGGGAGTATCGGGCCGATGCGCGCCTAGAGGGTGGTAGCGTAGGGCCGAGCCAGTCGCGCCTTCGTACTCCCAGCCACCAGAGGACGGCTCACTATTTCGGGCTTTCGGCCTTGTCCGGTCTTTCGGTCTCGTACCGTCTTTCGGGCTGTTTCAGGCCTTTGGGCCATGTTTCGGTCCTTCGGGTCTTTCGAACCCCGTACTACTTCATAAGCTATTTCCTATGAACTTCTACTAATATTATCTCGACTTATCAGAGTTATTCGGTTAGTTTCCAATCATCTCATCTACTTAGACCCTGTTTAGGGCGTTACTATAGGAAGAAGACACATGTGGACACAAGGAGTACCAAGATAGAACTGTTTATTTCGGGCTGCACCGCCCCCTTTTATAGTCTACTGCTCAGCCCTGATTGGTCATTAGAGGTCACGTGGTCATTATGACGTCATATCCGGTTTACAATAGTTTCAGGATTTGGGATTTGGGATTTCTGGGTTTCGGGTTTTTTTACTTTACATCATTCTATTTGTTTTTGATACCGCCGCTGACCTGCTGATGAATAGACACTCATCACAAATTGATCAAAGAGCATTTATATCTGAAAGCATGTGTGAGACCACAATTAAACAGTCCCGATCTGGAACTTATAATTCTTCTCCTTCTCGGCACAAACCAATTTAAGGCCTAGTTCTAGCTTCTTAGAAACGAGACATGAGGCCCAAAATCCAGAATCAACCAGAAGTTAGGGTAAAGACAGGACGGCTGGACTAAGAAATGAATTGGGTGGGTATGACTCAGAACATGGGCACAAGGAGCAATAGGGCATGAAACATGGGCACAAAGGGACAGACCTCAAAGGCACAACAATGATGCACATATGATGGGCACAAGGCACAAGATGTAAGGTCATGCTACCACCTTGCCTTCAGGAGTGCCAACCGTATGTCTAGGCATCAGGAAAAGGAATTGGCCCGGTGTTAGTTAGAAGTAGCCTCAAGCAATAGATGTCCCCAACCCAACACAGGTATTGAGCTACAAAGGTCCCCCACGATTCATCCCTCCTTAAGTACATGACTGGCACCCCCTCTTCTTTCTCCCAACATCCCAAGCCCTGCAGGCTTGTCCTCTCTGCATCACAACCAATCCGCCCTTGGACACAAGGCATGGCTTTGAGAAGCCTAACCTAGTTGTATCCTTTTTTATAAACAAAACTAGAATTTCATTGCTTAACTAATATTGTAAATATTAATTTGGGTTCGCACTTCTAAGACTATTAGTATTCAAAGCAACCAATTGAAACATTGTTGGAAAAATAAAAAGCTGAGATAGGTACATGCTGAGAAGATCTGCGTGTCATGTATCCACTCAAGAATGGTACCAACGAGACTAATCGATCTAAATACTAATTGGCATTGTACCTGAGACCCTTTGTTTTGAAGAAGGGTTGTAGATGCCCCCAGTTCAAAGGACAAAACCAGGGGATGCAGAGCCAGGGGATGAAAATATGAAATATAGGATCCAAGACAAGGTTATTTTCATATTTGATTGATTATACATACTGCAACATATTCCTTTTATTGATTTAAAACAAATTGAGCTCGTATTGGGCAAGTGCAATGAAAAGTTGTTTTAATCTTATTCACTTGTGATGTCACACTAAGGAAATCAAAGGTTTATCAGACAGATCGTGTTTGAAGGATTTGACAGTGTTAAAGATATAAGGACAGCATGTTCTGGGTGTAATGTGTGTGTCCTTGGTTGCCTATTGGCCATACAATTCTCCTCGTGGGTTAGGCCTCTTTTTTGCATGGATAGTATTCGGTCATGTTATAAGTCAGGTGTTTTGGCAAATCTTTTCAAACACTTACTCTTTATTAAAACCTTTGAATTGCTTTCATTAATTTTGTTCATCATCTATGCAAAGTTATGCAAAATGTTCTACATCAGAGTGAGTTATTTCCTGACACACATTTTACTCACAGCAAGGAGTCATTAGTAGAGGTAAATGGTTCTGTAAAATTGTCTTTGTAAAAGTAACAACTGCACTCTGAACTTAGTTGGAATTGAAATATAATGATACTATAAGTTATCAGAGTTCCAATAATCTGAAAAAAAAGAACAAGTTTAGCACTTTTAAAAAGCCTTAGCAGTAGGGAAGTGAAAAATGAAGCAGTGACTAATTTATTTCAATATTCAGCTGGGCTACGCCTAGACAAGGATTAACTCAAATGTCACATTCTGACTTATATTTTAGCCTCAAGCTTTCTAACCTTTTAAATGTGATTACAAAATATCAAACAAAATATGAAAATAAGGTCCATTTTGTACATAATATTATATATGAAATGCTACTTTGAAAAGCTCTTACCGTCAAAATGAAAGTTGAATCAATGATCATAAATCCTGCCGCAGTTAGCCCAACACGTTGGCCATTTATACATATAAGAACCATTTGGATCTGAAAAAGATGTGACTGCATACTACTGCCAAGAGGTAAGAAGAAACTTGGGTATACAACAACAAAATCATTTGAAAGTGAAATACATAGGGTAAGTAATTATCAGAAAATTCAGTCATGAGCAACCAACTCACAAGTTGTCTGCACTTATCATCCACTCCATTGAAGTTGATATTGTAAAAGCTATCCTGAGATGTGGTGATCTAAAAAGTGAAATATTATTTCTTTATCTCAAACTTAAATGATGTAGACTCCATGAAAACACACAACCCTCATAGTGTTGTACACTGGTACTAAGATTAAAAGTTGGTTATAATTGTCAGGGTAGAGCTATACCTCTAGGTGTCTCTCCTAGCCGGGGCAGATGCAGGATTTTTGGAAGGGTTTGGGGGATCTGCATAATAGGCTGAGTACTAGATTATTGTGCATTCAGGCATGTTCCTCTCTGTCAAGTTCCCATCAAATGTACGGGTAGCGGCAGGGACCCTGGATGCACCCTTCAACTGCCTGTGCTTAGCAACCTTAGTCCCACATACTAGGCACCAGCTGCCCGTCTGCTATAAGTGTACCTTGGGATCTCCAGGACTCGAAGTGTGTTTTGGTGGCACAGTGCTATGGTGTTGGCTTTGTTACCCAAAGGTTCACTGAAAACACAAAATTGTCAGAGAGCCACTGCAAGGTTGTCAAAGGGTTGTCACAGGTCACTTTTGGGCTCTCATAGGTGACTTTTGGGTCATTTCAGGCCATCAATGCTGTGTGACGACCTTGTGACAATCCTTTGACAATTTTGGGGTGGTCAGAGGGTTGTCATTGTGAATTTTGAGGCTGGATGACAACCCAAAGGTAGTCATTTTCTCCCGACTACTTTGGGCCAAAAAGGCCGTCAGAGAAACAAAATGCAGATCGGGTTGTTATAGGGTTATCACAGAAGAAAATGAGAAGTCAAAAGTCATGCCTGACAACCCTAGGGTTGTATATGAATGATGCCTAAAACAACAGCCCAAGGTTGTCATGGCCTTTGTCTATATCAACCCAGTGTTGTAAGTAAATGGTGTCAAAACCATACAACTCATAGGCCACCTATGTGTAATGGCCATACCTAAATACTAGTAATAACATAATAGGAAGCCATTATATAATGACTATGATATCTACAACATGAAAATATTCATAAATATGATGTTTTGTCTAACAGACACAGACACAGCCTGTGACAACTTTGGGTTGTCGTTTTTGGCACCACTTTTGACAACTCTGTGTTTTCAGTGTTGGTATCGGTGGTTCAAGTCTCTGTCCTGCCCCTGTGGTATCATAGATTCTCCCTGTGGTCAAAAACACGGTTATCAAAGACCTAGTGCCAATGGCCATTGTATGTGGTGCCCTCCCTATGGGACATCTGCCTCAGTATAAGTGTAGGGGTGTGGTCTCTACCTTCTCAAAGATTCAATCATCCAGGAGCAATTCCACCAGAAATCTAGCAAAAAATGGTCAACTACTGGGAAGGTATCTAACAATGGTGACTGGTAATCTCAAATTCAACTAGAATTCCAATTGTGTCAGTCAGTGGGTTCCAAGCTTAAGAT
Source organism: Lepidonotus clava (assembly GCA_936440205.1). Classification (NCBI taxonomy): domain Eukaryota; kingdom Metazoa; phylum Annelida; class Polychaeta; order Phyllodocida; family Polynoidae; genus Lepidonotus; species Lepidonotus clava. The sequence goes on along the minus strand of OW387149.1, from coordinate 27,067,694 downwards.
GGTCAACCTGAAACCAACATGCCTATGGTCTATACATAACAAAATCCCATAAAAATCCTTGTTTCTTTGAGTAGGGGCTATCAGGTCCATTGCAATTCAAAATCATCCAAATGTACTAATTAGCAGATAACTATAGCGTATTAAAAAGCTAGAGCTATTGTCCCATTTATTCAAATCACCAACTAATTTTTACGTTGACATGATAATTTTTTTCAATCTAATTGAACAACTGCAAATTTCTATGGAAAACAAATAAAATGGAATACTGATATTTACTGAAAAAAAGGATTTTTGGCATAATGTTTTATCAAAGATGTATAAACAAAATAAAATCTAACTATAAGAATTTATAGAAACTTTGGGTTTTAGACAATGTTAAGATCAATTTTCATATTAAATGCAATGTCTCCATAACTTTTAACCATAGAATAGCCTATTCAGAAGTGAAAGTGTTACGATCACATTGGATCATCCTCATGGTGTATGGGACAAAGTTTTAAGGTGAAAAAAGATATTTTTTGTTAATTGTCTCCATTTGTGAAGACTAAGGTATTTGAGTTTTGAGGTTTATTCAACTTTGTATAGGTGTTATTTCTATAACATTTATAACATAAGTGTATAACAGTGTTAAAATGAAGATTACGAATCATAAAGTGCATTTGAAATGTGTCCATTTAGATATTAATTGTATTGATTTGCTCTCTTTACTGGACTTCTTTAGGACTTCATCAATATCAAATTATCAATTCAAGTCTCAGATGAAATGTACTGGTTATGATAAACCATGACACTATTCTTATTTCATCAAAAGGTGATGCTTGGTCACTCACCTCATTGTGAATAGTTATGCATAGCAGAGTAATCAACATCAATGATATAATACTGATACCAACATGATAGGTGCTTTTGTCAAGTCTATCATCAGAGGTTGCTGCTACATATATTATGAGACAAAGAATGACCATGGAGTAAACTATAGAAGATCCAAGGAATATGCTAAACTGATTGTTCATTTCTTTGATAGCCTGAATACAAAGTCTATATCTGGAGCTTAGTTTCTTGAAAGCATCAGAGGAAACTATCTGCTTCTGGGATAACTCTTTATGAAGAGACTTGTTAAAACAGTTTAGCATCACATATAAACAATATGAATACAGTGCAAAGGTTGCATGAAAAAGCACAGAACTATTTAGAAAATAAAACCTCGTAAAACAGACTAGTGTGGCTCTTAAGCTGAACATAAATGGAGACAATGAGAAATGATCAGAAGCCATTTTAATTGAAATTTGATCTTCATCATCTAAAATTATATCATAGAGTGCCCTGTATAAATTAAATGGTACCAACGAAAAAAATATAAGGAGAGCTATAATGACAGTGGCTTTCCAAACATTAATGGCATACCTCAGTTTACAATTAGCCTGACACACAAGACCAACATAGACATTATCAAAAAGTAAACAAAGCTTGTCTAGCCTTTTCATAATCCATATCCACAAAAGATGTGAGAGAAACCAATTTAAGTCAATAAGTACAGGGACTGTCTTGTACATTAAATATAACATGTTTTCTTTGTTGAAATAAATTGCAAGATTAGTTATATCTAGTAAAAGGAAAGAGAATGCTAAAGACACAACAATGCAACTGTATGTTTTCAAAGCCACTTTGACATACATGTGTCTTTGGTTATTTTCTGTATACACACCAACAATTGAGAAAAATGGTGAGGTTATCATTTGCAGTTTCTGAATTACTTGATTTTTAAATCTTGGATCTTGATTAGACAAGTCTGTAACTGCCATGGTATTTCATAAGAGTATTGAGGAACTCTGCTGAAGAGTAATGCACAATGCTCACTGCCTTGGAGATAATGAGTGTTCCCTTTATACTGAGTTTCCCTGAAAAATTAATTGTCAATGATATTTTTCAAATATCTGATTTAACACTGACACTTCTCGCTGTCATTGGTAGGTTACATATTATTGATTTATTAGAAATTCTGTGAATATCATTTTAGTCGTTAAATATAGACTAAAGTTCTGATCTGTTATTGGTGGCTGTAGTCATGTCTAGACATTTTTGCCTAAATTAGTTGGATGCAGATCATGATGGTTATAGGTCAGGTGGGCAAATAGAGGACTTAGGGAGTTTTGTATTTTGTAGTTCAATTTCCCTGATCAAATTGATAAATAGATGTCAATTGTTTTTAGATGATTTGCTTAAATGACAATTTCCTTCAAAATAATCAGAAAAAGATATAAGTATTATATAAACTAGTATTCAATACTCAAAAAAAGACCACATGTACATTTTGTAGGAGGATCACTTTGCTTAAGAATAACGATTTATGACTATTATCTCGTCATAATCTTTAGTATATTAGGTTTTATAGGTAACACAATAATATGAAATTGTAACTAGAAAAGTAACTGATAGTTCTACAGGCAATATCTCCTAACCTTTAAAATTAGATAATTTGGAAAAATGAGAAATGAGAAAAAAATTTGTGGTCGAGTAGCTTTCTAAGCCACGTCTGCGCGCCTAGCACGCACCGCAATTTATTTCATGCTGATTTAGATATTTATTCATTTTGAACTGATTTGAATAATTTATCTATGATTGATGTTAAATATTCCATGGCCAATATCAGCTAGTTTTCTTGTTATGAGCGGGTAATGCATTAAAAGGGCATAAATCAATGTGTGTCGATTTATGCACATCATTCTTTACTTTTAGGTCAATATACAGAGGCCATACCAGAAATTGGTAAGGGTCCAACATATAGGCTTAATATCAGATTTCCCTTATTTGATTGCTTGAATCTGGTGTTTTCTATGCTTTTTGTTCTTTAGGTGTCTGATACTATTTGCTATGCCAGACCCTCTGTATGGTATGTTAATCTGAACAAATATTGCTAGAATTTACTTTGAGAATAGTTTCATTGATCATACACAAAGAAAACGCAAGTGAGATGATCAATTATTATAGTTGTATAGTTAATTGAATGTAAGACTTACTGTACAATTGTTTTTCAGACTATGTGTATTTGTATATAGATATGTATTTGTTCTTTATGGCGGCAATTGTGAAATGCTCATTTTTATAATGATGTTTTGATCAATAAAAAAAAAATTTAAAAAAAGAAAGAAATATGTTGTGGTTATAATTATGTTGGGGGTCGGGGTGGCCAACGTCGTTGAGGCGTTGGTACCACTTGTTGGCATTGGCACCTAATGGGTTCGAGTCCCATGGGGTGCAGCAAGGGACATTTGGATTACCCCTGCACGGAATTGTGCCCAAATGGTCCACAGGACTGCAAATGGTCCACAGGACTGCAGTGGAAGAACATTTAATAAAGTGAACTCAGCCTGTATAAAAACACAAATAATAAAAATAATAATGTTATTCTGGTTACTCTGGTTAAATGTGCAATCATCATCTTCCAATTTAATTTTACAATATACTATGTAAGCATCTGTCACTCAGATTTTGCTAATGTCAACTAATAAATGAAAATAGGACAGTTTTCTCATCATATTGACAATGTCCTTACACAACAAAGTAAAAGTGAAAACTATCTAATTCCATCCATTCAGAAACACTGAGTGGAATGCTGGCTTAAGTATCTTGCGAATCAAATTGCAAATTTGGAATAATGACTGATCCACCATAAATTATAAAAGCACCTCACTCCGAGTGCAAGCACTCATTCTCCTTGATTCAAGAGCCTAATTTTATGATATCCTAATTCTAAGATTCCCCTGAAGTTCAGTGTATTCACTTGAATGCAAAAATACACCACTCAAAAAGTGTAATGTGGTAAAAATCAAGTGTGAAAAAATCATTGTCAGTAGTCAAGGATACGTCAAGCATGACAAGATCATCAAAATTATAAAGTCATTTATCGTTTGGAACAGCGAGTCAAGGGACAAAGAATTTTTAAACATTCTTCCTAGAATATTTTTGAAAATAGCTCTGATTATCTATCATTTCAGCTTTATTGAATCAATAATTAGATACTATTAATAATAGTGGAATATGCTGGGACGGGTTATCTAGAGTACACAAATGGATAGCACAGTTATAACCGTCAATCGTAACATTGACACTAATAGTAATCAACCAACACCTGTAATCTGGAATCAGTGGAAAAGACTTTCCTGTATGTTCACTGGATTTGGCATATATACACCAAATGAGAATAGAACAAGATGTCTTGATTTGATCGCAAAGTGTTTTTGCTTTTGTTTGCTGTCTTTTTGGCTTATTTCAAGCTGCTTTATATTTATCTATTCAGTATTGGGTGAAGGCTGTAAGGATGTTTTCCTTAAAAAGATATCAAAAACCTCTTACATCCCATTCACAGGATTGTTGGGCATTGTTTGGATGAAGATAAATAAGAATATTCAACCTCTTTGTGAGGAACTTGAAAAGTCATTTGCAAAGATGAAAGCTGAGCCACCTTGCAAATTAAAGCAAACCATAACTATTATAAAGTTATCTGTTACCATCATTCCAATGGTAATTCTAGCTATCTTTCTTTTTATTCTGTTTACTTCCCCTACATCAATTAAAGGGTGGGACACAGATAACCTTGATGATAAGCTACCTTTTTGGTTTGATCAATTGAATTGTTTATTGGAATTGTTGCGTTATGTCTACATTTTCCCAATTGTTTCATTATGCTACATGAGTTATGTTCTCTTGTGTTACTTACTGTTTAAGGTTTTCGCTAGATTTAATGAAATATTTAAATCAAGTATGTCACAGAATAGAGTCAACTATGTCGAGGAAACTGAGCAGATCAGACAAACATATGAACAGTGCCTAAGAGTAGTTATTGGTGCTGACAATATGTTTTGTTCACATATGGTTTTGACAGTGGTCTATACAGCGTTGATTCTTTGTATAGAGATCTACATTTTAGCTAGTTCTGCCACAAATATCGAAACAGCTCTGCTTTTCTCAATTATTCTTATTATCATTATTTTAAGTGTAACTGTAATCTTACCAGTGGCAATTCACAAACAGGTTGGTATAACCAGTTTTCTTTAGCTGCAAGTAGACACAGTAAGGTATTATACTACCTATAATGAACTTATACTCCCTTTATAAAGCAATAAATACTACTTAACGTTTTGGCTATTAATGTTATAAAATTAATCACCCAGCCATATTGTTCTTATTACAGATAAGTTTTCATTTCCTTGTATCCCATCATGCTTATGCATTCTAACCTTTTTTTATCAACTATTTTTGCACAGATGTATTCTAGCAGAGAGATACTCTATCAAGTAAATGTGACTGAACTAGAAGAGAGATTCACATTACCAGTTGAGTTTTACAAAATGTTTACTATTTTTGGAAATCCTACCCATCTGGCTCTCAAGTCAAAGACATTTGCAATGAATGTTTGATAACTTGTTTTAATGCATTGAAATTAAACAATGAATGTTAATTTTCTTTTATGATTCATTTCACTTATGTTTTATTCATTTTTCATGTATTGAAAATAATTTTATGAAAACCCTTTTAGAATATCAAGTACATATCTATATGATGTTCTTAATTGAAAAGTTGAATTTCATGAGAATAAATGTTACAGGCTAATGTAGACTGAGTGATGGATTTTTGAATGGTCAAGCTTAAATTCACCTTCAATTTGAGAATCAATGACAATTTTGATAAAATTTCTGCCTTTTGTTGTTTCTAATTCTAAAAGATGTACTTTCTTCTGAGTCGGCTGAATGGACCACCTATTGGACTGACAGTAGCTGGAGTTCTTGTTGATCATTCCTTCATGATAGCGGTAATAATCAAATGATTATGAATAATGAATTTTTTGCATTAAACATAGTGACCATAATTATACATATATATATATATATATATGACAAAACATGCAGTATTCTTTGAAGGCCCCATACATATATATATGTGAGTAGATTTATATGAGTATTTGTTTTTTTACAGCTTGTAGGTACTTTGGTGACATACACATTAGTCATCTTTCAGTTCAATCCAACCATCGATTGTGAGACGGGCATATTAGAAGTTATAACATCAACCCAAGGAGCTTTGCAAATTACCACCAATGTGTAATTTGGCAGTTTCCTCCAGCTGAATTTACCTTGTAGTTTGGTATAACCTTGATGTATCACTAAAAGTACTTTTTAAGTCTTGTATTTGCATCTTTCTATACCAAACATGAGCTGGGTAATTCCTATGCTTGAAAATGCTTGATAATAAAAGTCATACTTGGAGTAGCTCTTGGTTACTCTTGGGTATTGTAAAATACACTAGTATTTTCAATTGATCTAACAAAGATTGGTTTATTGGGTGTACCATATATTAAGCAGATATTACAGTTCAAACTTTACAACCAATATAAGTTTTGTAAATTAGTTTTTCTTATAAATCTGACATTTTATCTTTGCTGTATGATGAACACAGAAACCCTTCTTGGGTGTCCCTGACTCGGCTAAACTGACTCTACCTAAAGGTTGATGTCATGAACCATTGAGTCAGTTAGATTTGTTCCCAAAAAGGTGAATAGCTAATTACCTAGACTGCTTATAGTTATACCGATATTTATCCTAATAAAGACATCTTAAGTATTGAAAAAGATAATGTTGAAGTGATTGTCATCTCTTTGACTAATAAACAGTGATTGCTCAGCAACCTGTCTTTAGGTTTGGTATGATTTAATGTTATTGATTGACCAATGAAGAGGTGTCAGTGCCCAGACATATGTGTTTACTCAGGTGTATCCAACTGTAAGGTTGCATGATGGGCTTATGATTGCTCTCTTAACCCTTTAGACCCCAAACTTTGCATTTATAAATAGCTGGATTTCCCCAGGATTTCCATGGATTTCCTCAAGATTTCCTTAAATATAATTATTGTACTTGAGGAACTTCAAAGATTGATCCACCCATATAGATTAGAATTATAGAAATAAGAGTTGAAGCATTGATTAGGGAATTTCATCAGCTTTAAAATGATATATTTCCCGTTTCTGTATCTTTAATAGTCATTTAACTGCTCTGTTCTGGAAAATTATGGAAAAATTATGGAAAAATCACGTTTTTCGGGGCGGCTACGGCCGGATCGGGGAGCACACCCTCGGGCGGCTACGGCCGGATTGGGGTCTAAAGGGTTAAGGATTGACACGGGTGGTAGGGCCGTGATTTACGTTTTGGCATGTATCTCTGTTATACACCATTCAAAAGGTCTGATTTTTCCCTATTCAGTAATATAAATTATCAGAAAATCAGATGAGAATTGAAGATAACTTTAATTAAAGGACAATTTTTCAACTTTTATTTTTTGAACAAGGATTACTCACAAATAAAAGAGCTGCGTGGCTAACATTTTTCAGAGGTGTTGATTACTTTCTAATTCAGGGAAGGGTGTCTCAGATTTCTTATTTAGACTTTAGTTCTAATCTTACGCAAAAAAAAAACTGGTAACTTAGAGGAAAATTATTTTCATTTTTTTCAGTTATATATTTTTTTTTAGATATTGAAGACCAATATCAAAATTCTGAGTTATATGTCCCTTACTTTGAATGTTAAGAACACTAATACAAAGTTTCAAAGGTCTATGCCAAATGGTTACAGGGAAATCATTGTTCAAAACATAAAAGTGAAAAAAATAACTTTTCTCTTTCTGCAAGCATAACCTAGAGTCATTCAAATACTCTTATATATAGTTTATGTGATAAGATAAAGCATAAACTAGGCATTCTAACTATATATAACATATCTGTGTGGATTTAGATAAACGTTATGAAAAATGCAATGGTGCAGAGTAACGGGAATCATGGCCGAACCACCAGTGTCAATCCTTAAGTGTAATTGTCCTGTCAAGGTAAATTTTCAAGTTGTTCTGAACTATTCTTGTTGCTTAAAAAAAGAAGCTTTGAAGCTGACTTTGAAGACTTTTCCAGCAAAAGTTGCTGGAAAAGTCTTCACAATTAGGAAAAATAAATAGATAATTTGTAGAACCTCAGATAGTTTGTTTTATACTTGAAAAAAAATACACATTGGATTTAATGTAATGATTCTTGGTGGATTTCAGCCAGGCTCACTTTTCTATCAGGTAACATGATTTGTACTTGACAATTGAATTATGACAAATAGGCCATGAGCACTCATTATTGACTTGTGAGTATCATGTTACATGCAAATATTGGGAGGATATCATGTTAAATGGGATGAATTTTGAAGGCAGCCTACATCAATTCATATTGATATAGGCATATCATTTGATACTTTTAAATCAATTATTCAATTTTCCTTGAGGGAATTTGCTCTTCAATGTCTCAAACACATATCCCCAATATAATTACTATGGGTTATTTCCTGTTCTTTTATATGATCTGAGCACATAAAGCTCCAAAGCTTGATTTACCAACTTTATGAAAATGGTTTGTTCCATCTTGTTCTGCCTCTAAGATACACAGATTTATTTTTAAAAAAAAGCGATGATGATAGTATGTACGAGGTGCATAAATCAGACATTGGTAAACACAAAATCATAAAATCTAATAGGAATCAATAGAATCTAAGGAAATAATCGGGTACATTTTTCTACTTACTCTCACCTTTATCCAGGTTTTGTGAAATGTTTGCATTACATATTATCAATTATTTTTAAAACGCTGGAGTGAGTTAAAGCTTTGGGCAGTAGTTTGGATTTTCCATACTCCTTTCAATGATATCTTCTCAAATCAAAGATGATCTGAGATTGGCACACCCTGTGACTTAAATCACTCAATTCATATTAGGCAGAGAGCTGAGTGGGAAAGTGGACTACCCCCACTTCACGGTTGCCATCTGAGGAGGAAGGACCGTTATTAAAAAACAATTAATCACTAACCTCAATTATTTGTTCTGAGTTACAAACATTGTTCGTCAATAGAAAATTGCACCATCAGTATAACCATAGAACTGTTCTATGGTGTAACTGAACACTTATGAACTACCTCTCTTTCGGAGAAAATAAATTTCCAGGATTGTTTCCTGGAGAATTCAATGTGGTTCTATAATTATCTCATTGTATATTTCAATCTCGAAGGTCCGTGTATGTAATTGTTCTGATCAAACTGTTCCAAAAACAAACTGTAATATTGTCTGTAGTCAGAACTGGCATACTTTCTCTTTAGATAGCAGAATACACACTGCAAAGACATAAAGGCATTCACTAAAATGCATCAGATGGCAGTTCCTTATACATATTTTCTTTTAAATAAAAGTGACCAGCTCGGGAAATTTGGGGCCTAATAACACACACGTTAATAGGTCTATGTTCAATATTTAGACAGAAAATGACCAAATATAATAGGAATAAGTCCAAATTTGGCTAAAAATCTAAATTTTGTATAGCTCAGTATGAAACTTTAAGATTTTCTTAAATCTTACATGTTGTTGCCATGGTAATCGGAATATTTGTCTAACGTCAAAATTACTCCTATGATGAAGCATTTGGTTTTCATGGAAACAAGGTCATTTGATCTTTATTCTAGAATTAGCAAAACCTAATTGTAGAACTTTCAAGCTACATTATATAAAAACAAAATTGTAGCTATCTTCATTAGAAAAAAAAATGAGAGTATTTTATTTGCATCATAATTAATGCAGTTCATATTTTACTCTATATTCAACTGTTGGTAATTCTGTCAATACCATATTATATCACACTTATATATGGATTTGGGGCATCTGACCATGTCATGTTCAGAAGTTCACAGCTGAGCTTAACTGAGGTAGTTGAAAACTGTTAAAATGTTGAATATTAATCATTCATCATTTAGCAGTAGTACGGAATGCATTACTACTCTTTGGGATATAAGAAACCTCTCAAAATATTTAGAATCAACAGATATCGCCTGACAGTTCAACTTTCTTAAGCTTGTACACTTGTAAGTTCGAATTCACTAGATGCAATTCTCAGGGTACATGCAAGGTAAACTGACAACATGGGTTCTGTTGATGCACAAAAGCTCATAAAAAATAAAAAATGAATATTATATAATATCCAACCAAAATTATTTCAACTTCAGAAGAAGAAAAAAGAATTGATCTGCTTTTTGCTGAACAGGATGCCACACCACAAAAGGTGTGGCAATGAGTTCGCTCACTAATATGGTTAGAAGGTTAAATTTTCACATAGTAGCTATTATTTATCTATTCCTTAAGAAAGCTTATCAACAATAGTGATTCTTTAAACTATGGAGATTTGAGAGCCGGTCTTGCTACATGTAGCCAATGGTTGTATGGATAGATTATATTGGGATTAATTACCCTCCTTATATAAAACGATATGAAAACGAGATTTGCTCCATGAGCTGCAATGTATTTTTGCTGGTTTCAGCCTCTCAAACCCTTTCCTTTCAATGTAAAAAATATACCTTCCAAAATGCAATCCAACAGGAGGAACTCACGGCAATAAAAGATATATACTTCAATTTAAACTTTTTTCAGTAGCTATATATGATCTTGCAATTCCTACTCAATACAAACACAATAATGATATTTGTTTTGGAAAAGACGCCTTGTTGGTTTTGTGCTTTTTCGTGCCAATACGTGAGGAGTGTTGCTATGGCTAAAAGGGAATCAGCTCGTTGCCATTCTTACGACGTTGCCGTTGCTACAAAACCAACAGCAGTCAGGGCTGCTGAGTGTCGTGATTTTCTCGACAAAGTCCCGATATTTGCAATAACTAACATATTGGCAACATAACGAACATATTGACAACATTATTGTCACTGTTTCGATATCCAGGACATCAGTGAAAGCCCTCTTACTTTGTCCCAATCGTAAGATGGCCGCATCCTCACTCTCCAAACAGATAGCTACACACAGAAATGTTCACACCCTGATCTGCTTAGAGAACGGACGTTGATGTTCACACAAATCTGACAAACCAAAGCACGTTGGTTCGTTTTCTTGTTTTCGGGGCCCTAGAACCCCCCTCCCCTCCCCCTCACTAAAACCTAGAGGTGGAGCCTCTTGTAAGGACATAAACCACTGTTCAAGAATATTAGAAGTGACCATAGCTTATACATAGTTGCAAAACTATAATGCTATGTATTGCACCAGAAGTTGTTAAAGTAACAACCATTTTAATCACCACTTGTCCACTGAAAAGGTATGGGAATCATTCTAATATACATTGAAATATAATGTTGCCAAATTATAGTTATCTCTCATAATAGTATATCTATCTCTTTACTGATACATATTACCCTCTATGCTTATTCGTACCTTCATTGACAAAAGGTGGGATGAATAGTTGTTCTGAGATAGAGATCAAAATTTAGGCCAAAAGTTGACTAATATAGGCCCATCTTATATTTGATAGACACTGTAGGTTCTGCTCAATGATATTGTGATGAATGAGTATTCATCAGGTGTCAAAGCAAGAATGTGAATGTAAATCTATGCGGTAGATCTTTAAGTATATTGTTATGTAACGGGAACGAAACCCAAAACCCAAAACCCAAAACCCAAAACCCGAGAAATAATGTAAACCGGAAATGACGTCAGTATGACTGCGTGACGTCACTATGATCATGTGATATGAAATAGCCAATCAGAGCGGACCGCTAAGGTATAAAAGGGGCGATGAGGCCCGAAAATAAAGAGTTCCTTCGTAGTACTCCTGGTGTTCACAAGTGTCTTCTTCCTCTAATAGCTCCTTATGAGGACTTCAATCAATCAGATGATCAAATATGAACTAAATAACTAGGAAATCGAGATAATATTGGTAAAGTTCTGTAAAACTAAGGCTTAAACTAGTACGGGGTCCAAAGGCCCGAGGGACCGAAAACCATGGCCCGAAGGCCCGAAACTGTCCGACCGGCGACGCGAGGAAGGAAGACCGGCCAGACGAAGAAGCCCGAAATAGTTAGCGGCAACCCCCTGACCGGAGGCATTAAGGCGCAACCAGCTCGGCCCCACGTTACCAAAACATAGGTGACCGTTGGCCTGATACTCCCGGTCAGGGAACGAATGAGTGGAGCTCCCCCAGTTCCGGCCTGAGAGACGAGTAGAAGCACTGGCCCGGACCCCTACCATAACAACAATCCTGCCCTCTGCCATCCTCCACGCTTGATGGCTGCAACCCCCTGGCCCGATCTGACCAACACACCCTCCCCCCTTCAACGAATACCGATCCCCTGACCGACCCACTCAGCCCCCCTCATGCGCGAGGCACGACTCTGGATTTTACACCCCGGCTTCTTGCTCGGCCTCCGTGCCCAGCTAAGAACCGAAATAACCCCCCCGTCCCTCGGCGGTAGAAACCGGAAACCCCGAACTACCGAGGAACGTCACAATATAATTTGAGAACAGAGGGAAAAAAGAGAACAGCATGTATGATTTCAAAAAAAGGAACTGATGTTTTATACTTTGGCTCAAAATTGTATGTTTTCATTGTACGATTCTTCTATACACTTTGATCAATGTTCAATATTCGCCTATGAAATGCATGTTCATACATCGCTTAATACGTTAAGCCCCACAGAATATCAAAATGAAGTGTTCCATTTACCAAGGTTATCCTTTTTTCAGAATGCTACTGGACATTTATATTTTTGTAGTTACCAAGGACTACAATAAGCCTTTATTTGATGCATAGAACATGGGTCTACAATGATTTCTAGTGATCTCTAAAAAGTCGGAAAAACAGACTTTTGGCTGCCAACGCCAGATTGGGGATCTTTTTATTAAAGTAAGGTCTTCCAGCAGTTAGATGGTGTTAGTATTTCAGAGGGTTGAAATAGAATACCTGCCCAACTTGTACAGTACAGAAACAGGCTGCCATGGCCAGATCAAGGGCTAGATGGTTGCATCTGATTGGAATAGACTCCACAATAGGTTTTTATTCTTTGGCATAATATATATATCTAGGCTTGGTACTAAAATTATGTGCATTCATGTTCACAGATATGTTTCTATCTGTCAAATATTGTACTGGACATTTATTTTTTTGTAGTTAACAAGGACTACAATAAGCCTTTATTTGATGCATAGAACATGGGTCTACAATGATTTCTAGTGATCTCTAAAAAGTCGGAAAAACAGACTTTTGGCTGCCAACGCCAGATTGGGGATCTTTTTATTAAAGTAAGGTCTTCCAGCAGTTAGATGGTGTTAGTATTTCAGAGGGTTGAAATAGAATACCTGCCCAACTTGTACAGTACAGAAACAGGCTGCTTTGGCCAGATCAAGGGCTAGACGGTTGCATCTGATTGGGTTTTTATTCTTTGGCATAATATATATATCTAGGCTTGGTACTAAAATTATGTGCATTCATGTTCACATATATGTTTCTATCTGTCAAATATGAGTCCCAAACAAACAGGCGTTTTAGACACAATGGACCTCCCCCCTAGATCCATACCTGCCCAATATGCAGGTGTGGTTCTAAGGTGGCCCATTGCACATTACCGATTGTAACAACGGCAATCAATTAAACAACAAAACCTTTTGTTAGTACTTTTATTGTAACAATGATCGCTTTTACACTAAAAAACCAAAATTATTTAGAATAATCTCAAAGATCTGTAAGTTTTACTGATTTTTAAAATATTTTTTGCCTTCATATATCAAATAATAAATCCAGTAATGGTCAATTGTGCAACGGGCCAAGGGGAACTGATATAAAGTGGTTACTGATAAATGTTATTAAGGTTGTACACAGTATTGGTAGTTGTGCCAAATGGATTCTGTGTAATTAATCCCTCCTGTGTGCCATAGCAGTCATAGATTGGATTGAACTGGAACATTACGATGGTGTAGGTAATGAGGGTGCCTGCAATCTGAGTAAAAAACAATATTAATTGTGCTTTACATGTTTACCTGTCTTCACTTAGCATATATAACAACTTTCCACTAACATGACTGTGTGACCTACTGTGCTATTTTTCAGGCTTAATGATACAGTTGATCATGAGGAATATAGAACATATCTCAAATTTCTTTAAAATGCAAACATTTGTCAAGTTTTACTTATCAATGATGCCTATGAGCTACATGTTGGCATAATAAATTTGTGTTTTCTTAACTCAGAATAGTTGTCCTAAGACCTGGTTTCCATGGAAACCAAATATGTTTTCTTAGCAGTATTTCTACATTTTCATGTTAGAGTAACATTATGGTCACCATGGCAACAATAAACAAGATTTACAATAAAAATACAACAAAAATTCAACATACAAATATGCACATAATTTATTTTTTAGTCAAAGTTAGCTTATGTGCACATATACATAAGCATGTATATTCATATGTGCATCTGTATGTTTGTAAATTATTCTTTCTGTTACAATAAACATTAAGTTGTCCTTACAAATTGTCATTGTAATGTCAGACTCTGTTTCAATAAATACCAATTAGGAAATGTCCCTACAATCAAATATGCATTTTGCATTCTATTTTATATACATTCTGAACTGATTTTGATTGGGTCGTATGGATCTATTCTTCATGTGCATATAAAGGTTTTGTAAGTCTTGATAATGAATTGTTACATCTTATGAATATTCTTACCGCGATTATGAAGGATAAATCAACGAGAAGTCCGAAAGCTGTTAGTCCAACTGGAGGTCCATTCAAACGACTAAGAAATATTTGTACCTATTAAAAAAGGATGCTTTATAGTAGAGTCCACTAGGGTAGAGTCCAGAAACAAAACTCAGCACTGGAAAACATGCACAGTGACAGTAACTAAATAATGGCTGTTATCAATGGTGGCCTTAAGGGGTATTTCTAACATATATATATATATATATTATATAAGATCAGCAGATGCATGGAATTATCCCTACCACATGCAACTTATTACCAGTTGTTTAAAGGTAAATATGGGTGACCACAGCAGCGCCACCTGGTGTGATTTTATTTCTATTGCAGTATTTCCTTGAAACTTCACAAATATTTCATGGAGCACTTAGGAATGATGAATATGATCTTGCAAAATAAAAAATATAAGGATAAGTAGTCATATGTGGTTGATTAAGCAGTTTTTCTTCACTTTTTTCCCTATTTTTAGGAATAAAATGAGATTTTCCATGGTGACCTTAGGTTTTCTTTGGCCTAAAATATTCATTGGGGTCCTACCCACACATTTTAAGCATTTAAAGCAAAGGTCACGGTTATTTATTTTTGAATGTTGAAAAAACTACATTTTCCCATAGACTCCAATACTAAACAGTCATTTTTTCAGATGCTTATATCTCTGAAACTGATATGGTAACATATGATTTTTAAAGTTTCTTTATGTTCCTTATACATCCAACTAACTACCCTGTGGATTTCAGAATTTTGTCACGGTTTTTGAAAAATCACCCCTAACACCCATATTTACCTTTAAGCACCTGAACGTTCATTTGGTCTAATTGTTTGATAAAAGCTGATGATATTTTTCCATCTGAAAAGGGATGGATACAGGATTTCAAAAAGGAGGTGGACCATATTAAATATTGAAGCCTAGCAAGAGAGGACTGCCCTCTGGATCTGCCCCTGCCATCATGTTTAATCACAAATAATGCCTTACTTAATGAACTTCTGTAACTTTGACTTGTCAACATATTACACAGGCAATGTAAAGAAAATACACGATCCAGGTTTGGAGAATTCAGATCATCTGATAATTGTCTACTTACCAGGAACCTGCCTTCCTCGTTAATCCCTTGAAGGTTTAACTGGTACAAAAGGCTTCTGCAGGAAAAGACCTGTGTGGACACAAAAAACACATGTTAAGGCACAGAGTCAGAAAAAGTTATGAGTCACAAACTTTTGTGATTTAGGGGTATTTTTTGACTAAGTGCCACCCTAAAGACCCTAACTGATGAAGGCACTAACTCACAAATATTTTGTCAATAAATAAATAATATTATTCTTTATATTTATATCTATTGCATATCAATAAAATACCCTCTTAGGCAGGTAATATACAGGGTTGTGAGAGGTAGGCAGGGGTGTGATGGGGAAGTCAAGTGTGTGAAGGGGTAGGTAGGGGTGTGAGGAGGTAGGCAGGGGTGTGAAGGGATAGGCAGGGATGTAAGGAGGTAGGCATGAATATGAGTGGGTAGTCAGGGGTGTTTTAAAGTTGGAAGGGGTACCTTCCGACCTCTCCACCCCTCTATACTCCTATACACCCCAACCTGCTCCTCTGCATCCCTTCCCACTCCATTCAACCCCTTCATAGCCCCACCTCACACCTCAACATCCTCTCCCACCACCACCACACCACTCTTGCTATGCGACAGTCGTCAAAGCTACATTACTTCTCTCTGTGTGCACCCCATGGTATTGTCTGTAATAGAGGTCTCTTCCTAAGTCAGAACATGCCATAATAAGACAGGGAGCCTGTAAGCTGCCTGTGGGGAGATGACGCATGTGGGACCAATTACACCCATGTTCTGTCACTCACCTAATACTTGTATATTCAAATTCATACCCCTGGCCAGCCAACCCTGCCTATCCAGATCCCTCCCAACCCCTTTGGTGATTTAGGGCATGTGGAGTTAGGGCTTTGTCACTTATTGCCTTGAGGTTGGCCCTAAGTAGCAAAAGGCAACAATTTGTGACTTAGGGCCTTTTGTGAGTTAGTGCCTTAATAATACATGCAAATTTCTTTGCACAGTCAAGACATACCAAAAGTTTACAGTCTGTGCATTCAATAAAATGTTCCATTATAGCTAATTCTCATATCATAATGCACATGATCTCAATTAAACAAAATATTATTCTATATGATTAAAAAGGGGAAACATTTTGTGCAATGCAATTTTGATTCTAGTGGAAGTTTGCAAGTAATCAATATCAAACATTATTTGATACTTTCTAGGCATTTGGCCAATTTTCTCTAGATATCTTGTCACAATTTAAGACTTAATGGGAACAAAAGTCTTTGCTGTTTTGAATGATTTCTGGTTGGCAAACAAAAGGATTGGACCAGAGTTTCAGCCAAACTGCTTATCTGTACCCCAATTTCAGAAAACATGGCTGTATCATCACTCACATTCTTATTCAATAAATATCCTGATATTGTTGTCGAAGTAAGAACTATCACAAGGAAAACTAAGCTAGATGTTAAAAGATGTGTGTGCTTATTTACACTTGCAAAGAGGTATATCAGTATACAGAGATAAGACACAGAGAGAAGAGTATTTACTCCAATAAAAATACTGAAGGCATTGTCAACTTCACTCAGAGCTTTTAGACAAAGTTCAAATCCTCTTCTGAGTTTGTCTATTCTACCTGTGGTAATCCTATAATTTTTCAATATAAAGGACTCTACCAGTGAATTATAGCTAGTAAACATTCTCGAAAGCAAATAACACCATAACATGACCACTATGATGAAAAGGAGCAGTATTAATTTGCTGTAGACACTGAAAATAGCCTCAAGTATGAGCTGAACTTGAACAAGCCAAAACGGCATATCAGAAAGAGGATCAAGGCATGTCTCAGATTGATTGTAAAATGTCCCTTTAAAAACTGCTAGAAAACAAGAATGATGGCTGTATATAAAACTTGTCCAAATCAAACATCCAATAAAAAGTAACCAAGTAAATCCCTTTAAGACAGACACTATGGAGTCAAGAGAGTGTCCCATTGCAGTTTCCATATGAAAATAAGCCTTCTCCATAGCAGAACAAATTGAAGCAGTTTTCTGATTTATATGTATCCAAATTGTATAACTCAGAATGAAAAAAAAACAGGCTAGAGCCTTCAGAATCCGGTATAGAAGAAGCGTGATGCAGACACGTGCCATCAGAATGTCTATAACTTGTACAAAGCCTAATATCAGCATAATACACATGGCAATCCCACAGTAAAGTCTTATTGCCACATCACAATACATATTCCTCTCACTATCTCTAATAAATATACCAGCTACCAGAAACAAAGATCTAAGTCTTTTGATTGGCCTCTCAATACAACCACGGTTTGAAAATTCTATTTGACCATCTACATTTAGCACATCTATCTGAACACTTTCCATTTTGTTATGAATTATGTTTCTGCATGCAAACTCTAATGTGTCTTGGGTCTCTTAAGGAAAAAGACTTCGCAGCCTACCTGTCTATCGATATATTTTTCAGATTTTCAGATTGAATTTCCTATACTTTTCTCAGAACGATTTCTGTAATCATCATTATCTTAATCAATGCAACATTATACAACACAGTCATATGATACTCTCTCATCATAGATTTCCGTTAGTTTGTATTTTCTCATGTTCCAAAATAAATTAAGGCTCTGTTTGAGAATATAACCTGTTTTTGCCACAAATATTTTAACTTTCCTTTTTTGAGATCATTTTATCATGACATCCTTGGCCAATTGCATAATGAAATGGTGAAACAAGTCAAGGCCTCCAATAAGGATATCACTATTGCAATAAATATTGGTCCTGCTGTTGAATTGTTTGTGTTCTACTGTGCCCCGATGCATAATCAAATCCTCACAACAGGGAGAGTTTAAAACCAAGACTGATTTGGGTCTCACAACGGCGACGCCCCTCAGCTTTTCAAAATGCCGACCATAGCATCAGTGATGATTTTGAACACATTTTGAACACATTTTATCAAAGGATGAATGCAATTCCAACATTTACCTCCTATATATGTGATTAGTCATGGGATATGGTAACCTAGTGGGATATTGGTAATTTTGCTTAAGTCTATTATTAAGTGAGTTATTGATGACAACAATCCAAAAATACATTTCCTGAGAAATGTGACCTAGGCAGAATTTTCCTGAGATTAATTTGTAAGGGTGCTACTATAAGCAGAGACCATACGGTCTCTGCTACAAGGAACATTGTCCTGTTTCCATGGCAACATAAAAAGGAATGTTCAGATTGCATAGAATACTTTTCTCAATCTTAAAGGGAGGGGCCAGTGATTGTAAATAAGCACACTGCCTTGATCCTTTTCATTCAGGAGATAACCATGCAAAATTTCAAATCTTTCTCTTTAGAAGTTTTAGTTTTATACATATTTTCCAGAATCAATCTGAGTGTCTCTGCTTGCACCTGATGCAGCTTGCACATTGCATTTCTCTGTGCGTGACATCCCAAGCAGAATGGGTGAAAAATTTCAAAACTGAAAAAAGCTTTATATATTCGGCCTGGGGGGGGGGGGGGGTAAAGTATGAATCTCCAAACAGATGGACAGGATGCACTTGCTTAAAAAGTTAAAATCTCAAAGTGGTTACTGATAAATGTTGTACACGGCATCTGTAGTTGTGACAAATGGAATCTGTGTTATTAATCCATCCGGTGTGTCATAGCAGTCATAGGTTGGATTGAACTGGAACATCACAATGGTGTAGGTAATTGGGGTGCCTGCAATCTGTATGAAAAACAATTCCCTTTCAGATGTTTGCCTTAGTTTATGTGACATATATAACAATTATCAACAAGGTGCATTGATATGATATTATGTGTCCTGCTTTGCAATGTTGGAGCTTATATGAGTTGATCATAATGAATATAGAACTTGCCTCAGAATTCTTTAAAATCCAAACAGCTTTTAATTTTTCCTTAATAAAAAGAGATATGGCCACGTGTTGGCAAAATCAAGTTTGAAAGTTTGATAAGTTGTTTTTCAACTTAGAATAGTTGTCATATGACCTGGTTTCCATGGAAACCAAATGATTCTTCCTAGCAGTTTTTCACATTTTCATATCACATTAACATTATGGTGACCATGGCATCAGTATATTTAATTTCAAGAACTCAGATGTTATACTGAAATACTTTGTCTTTCTTAGTCTTAGTCAAGTTGAGCTATATATATATATATATATAAATATATATATATATATATCTATATATATTTGAATGTATATTTGTATGTGTTTGTTGTTTTGTTAGTTACTCTTTCCTTTACAGTAAACATTAACTTTTCTTTACAATTGTAACTGTAATGTCTGTTTAAATGAATAAATCATCAAATATCTTACCGCAATTAGGAAGGATTGGTCAACGAGAAGTCCAAAAGCTGTTAATCCAACTGGAGGTCCATTCATGCGACTAAGAAATATTTGTACCTATCAAAAAGAGTGATAAAATATATAACTTGTTATATATGTCTCTACAATATGGGTGAGTCCACTAAGGGAGAACCTAGAAACAAAATCGATGCTGGAAAACATACACTGTCATCAAAGATGCCCTGAAGGTATATATGTTTATCATAAATATTTGATCAGGAGGTGCATGGGATTTTCCCAACCTCATGGGATTTCCTCAACCATATGCAACTTTTTTACAGTATTTTAAGCACCTGAAGGTTAATTTGGCTTAATTTCTTGCTACATACAAATACAAATTGAAAAATACTCAATGGAATGTTTCCATCTCAACAGGCCTAGGGCAGGATACAGGATTTCAAAAAGGAGGAGGGCCATATCAAATTTTGAAACATAGCAAGTTTTCACACACTTATGTGCCCTTTTTTTCTTTGAGCAAAGAGTAAGAATCCACTAAAAGGAGGGTCAGCACCCCCTCGACTGCCCCCAGGACAGCCCCCCTGTTCCTGCCCTAGCCATTATGTTTAACCTTTTCCATCTGCCTGATGCATTGAGGCATCACCAACCAAAACACACGAGATGCATTGAGGCATTGCCGGCCAAAAGATGCCAGATGCATTAAGGCATCTTTTCCATGTAATATATTTTCCATTTAATACATAACAATTGTAACATATTACATTACAATTGTGGATTTAGAGCTTATTATTCCAGAAAAAATTACAATTACTGTTTGATACCATGAGTGATCCATAATATGGCCTATAACATTACAATGAAAATGTTGAAAACAAATTGCAACTATGTCATTCAAAGCTTTAATTGAGGGTCTAGATAGGTTCATTTATAGATGTGGTGTCTTTTGAGACCATTTACTATAGTAGACTGGCATGTTTTAAAACCTGAAATGAAATGTTGGTAGCATAATTATGGAAAGGGTTAATCACAAATAATGCCCTAGTCAATGAACATAATATATAACTGTGTTTTGTTGACACGTCACACAGAAAATATGCTATCCAGGTTGAAAGAATTCAGATTATACATTAAAAATGTGCTTGTCTGCTTACCAGGAACCTGCCTTCCTCATTAATCCCTTGAAGGTTTAAGTGGTACATTAGGTTTCTGCAGGAATACACCTGTGTGGACACAAAATACATATGCAAATATCTTTACACGGGCAAGAAATACCCAAGGTATATAGTCTTTGTATTCAATGACATCTATAGTTTTAGCTGATTCTCATATCATGATGTGCATTATTGTGATTGAACAAAATATAAAAAAAAGATCATCAATATATATATATATATAATTATTTATCCCAATTTACTGAAATATTGATATAATGATGTTATTTTGATTTATAAGTGAAGCAGGAAACATTTTGTGCAATGGAACTCAAATTCTGGTTTAAGATTTCTAGCAACTAATATCAAACAATATTTGATACTTTCCAAGCAGTTGACCAATTTGTAATGAATATCTGATTACAAAATTTGAATTCTCAGTTGTTGCTTTTACGATTTCTGATCACATGAACAAAAGGATTTGACTGTTTAACTGCTCATTGGTACCCCAATTTCAAGAGAATTTGCCATAATTATTATGACTCACATTCTTATTCAATGCATATGCTGATATTGTGGTTGAAATAAGAACTATCACAAGGAAAACTAAGCTATATGTGAAAACATGTGTCAAAACAAGTGTGCGCCTATGCACGCTTGCAGAGAGGTATACAAGTATGCAGAGAAAAGAAACACACTGAAAAGTAACTGCTCCAATATAAACACTAAATGTGTCATCAGCTTCACTCAGTGCCTTCAGACAAAGTTCAAATCCTTTTCTGAGTTTGTCTATTCTGCCTGTGGTAATCCTATAATCTTTCAATATAAGGGACCTTACTTATGAGTTATAACTAGTAAACATTCTCGAAAGCAAATAACACCATAACATGACCACTATGCTAAAGAGGAGCAGAATTAATTTGCTGTAGACAATGAAAATAGCATCGAGTATGAGCTGTACCTGTACAAGCCAAATGGGCATATCAGAAAGAGGATCAAGGCATGTCTCAGATTGATTGTAAAATGTCCCTTTAAAAACTGCTAGAAAACAAGAATGATGGCTGTATATAAAACTTGTCCAAATCAAACATCCAACAAAGAGTAACAAATCAAACCCCTTTAAGACAGACACTTTCGAGTCAAGAGAGTGTCCCATTCTAGTTCCCATATGAAAATAAGCCTTCTCCATAGCAGAACAAATTGAAGCAGTTTTCTTATTTACATGTATCCAAATTATATAACTAAGAAAGATGTAGAAAGAAGCTAAAGCCTTTAGAATCTTGTATAGAAGAAGTGTCGTGCAGACACGTGCCATCAGAATGTCTATCATTTGTGCAAAGCCTAATACCAGCATAACAGACATGGCAATCCCACAGTAGAGTCTTATTGCCACATCATAATACATGTTCCTCTGACTATCTCTAATATATATACCAACTACCAGAAACAAAGATCTAAGTCTTTTGATTGGCCTCTCAATGCAACCAAAGTTTAAAACTTCTCTTTGACAATCTCCATTTAGCACATCTATCTGAACACTTTCCATTTTATTATGAATTATGTTGCTGTATGCTGTATACTGTGTCTTGGGTCTTTTAGGGAATGAGACCTCACAGCCTACCTGTTTCTACTGATATATTATTCAGGTTTTGAGATTAAATTCCCTATACTTTGATCAGAATAATTTTGTAATCACCATTATTTTAATCAATATAACATTATACAGCACAGACATATGATATTTTGTCATCATAGATTTCTGTTAGTTTGTATTCACTCATGTTCCCCAATGTTAAAGTGGCATACCTACTTGGCAACTGGCGACTTTGAGATCACCTGTGGTCTGATTCTTTTTCTAATTTCCCCCCCTTAATAAATCAATTTACAGAATTTAATTTCATTCACCAGAAGCAGAGTTTTTAGGATTTCTGTAACAACGAAGCATTTTGCTGTTAAGCAGTTATCTTAAAGTGATTGTAATAATGATACTCCATCATTCAATGGGCCACTGTGGCCAGTGGCCCATTGCACAATGGGTTTCGTAACAATGAAAATAAAAAAACAATGAAACATTTTGTTGTTACTTTCATCGTAACAATGATGGTTTTGCACAATTCTTTTTTTCTATATTTAGAATGTCCCCAAAGAGGTGAACTTTTACTGATTTTTTTTTAAAATTTTTTCTTAGTTCCTAACACTTTACAGAATTTAATTTCATTCATTAGAACCCGAGATATTTTCGTTACAACGAAACATTTCATTAGTAAGCAAAAGTTCGTTGTGCTTTCGTTGTGCTTTCGTTGCTACAAAAATCCATTGTGCAACAGGCCACTGTTGCACAATGAGTTTCATAACAACGCAAATAATGTTATTAATGAAACTTTTCATTGTTACTTTTTTTCATAACAACAATCGTTTTGCAACAATTTTTTTCTATATTTAAAATGTCTTCAAAGAGGTTCAACTTTGACTGAATTTTCTCTATTTTTTCCCCTTTTTATATCAATTTACAGAATCCAATTTCATTCACTAGAACCAGAGATTTTACTATTTTTTGGCAAATTTTTGTAACAACGAAACTGTTTCTTATGCTATCATAAATTAATCCTCAGAACAAAATTTTATTGTGCAACTGGCCACTGTGGCCCGTTGCACATTGACTATACTAACAATGGTTATTATTGTAACAAGGATACCTTTCCTTGTCAACTTTTATCACTGTTGGGCCGTTTTGTCAGACACCAAAAGAATATTTAGAATGCTGTTAATGAGCTTTCATTTTACAGAATATAGCCCTACAGATGAAGGGGTAGAGAAGGAAGTCTATTATTTGTATAATTGTATTTTCAATTTTCAATTTTTCATTCAAAATCATCAAATACATCAAATGCAATAAGAATGAAGTCAGTTCAACAAAACTTAAAATAAGTTTCAATTTCCTATTTCTTTCATACTAATACTTTAGATCAAACATCAATATCATTAAATTGAAAACTGCAGAAAAGAGGAAAACAGACAACCCAGACTCAATATACACCTGAGCTTACATGATTGACAGGCATGCTGCCTCATCTGAAGTGATGCCCCTTTTCTTTTATTGGTTCTCTGTATTCCCACCAGGTGGCAGCTATTTGGCATTTGTCTATATAGATATAAAGAGAACAAATCTAAAACCAGCCAAATCTAATATAACTGAGATGGGTGGTACCTAATGTGCATGTTTAATCTTGGTTCAATTGTCTTTTTTTCAACATTTTTTGATTTAATGACATCAAAGTTAAATTTAAAGTATTAGTATTGTGATGAACGCTAGTTCGAGAAACAATGAGATACCCTGCAACTGTTAGTACTATCACAAACAATGAATGGGGATTTTATAGGCACGCTCAATGCCCCAAACAAGATAATTATGAAACAATTGGACAAACCTATTTGGGTAAACATCTATCCAAGAGCATAGTGCAAAATCAGACAGGAAACAGTTCAACCATCTGAATGAAGGGGTATGAAGACCTGCAAAAAGAATTGAATAGCGTCACTGATCCAAAAGAAGTGAAAAAGGTTCGGTGTATTGTGAGACACTAAGAAAACTAAAGTGGTCATTGGGCGCAAACAGCAGAGTCTAGAGCATGGTGAAAGTTATCACATCAAACTGTTACAAGACTGACTAATATTGAGTCAGTAAGTCATTTTTATTACATGGTGTCAGAAGTGGGATGTGCCCTATGGCACTGTACAGTTCAGATATAATGTATACACAATGAAACATACAAAAGAGACATTTTGAGATGACTTGCACACCACATGCACACCACAAGTTCTCTCGGTCACATCACTTTGAGATTGATTCCACTGGAATCTGGGAACTGCTATCCAACAAAGAGATCATGCTCAGAATTCCGGAAACAGACAGACTAAGATATGAACTGGGGCGAACTTGGATTGATTAATTCTCACCGGCCTCAGTGTCCGAAGGTACAAAGAAGATGGACAGTCATATTTGAAAAATGTCCTCACATAGTCTAGATCTCCCATTGGATGAAGCCCTTGAATGTGCACAGTGCTTATGCACATGTCATACATTGAAGACCGAAGCACATCTTCAGGGTTGACACCTTGAGGTAGGGAGAGCAAATTTCAAAGGTCCTTTTGCAAATTCAGGCACTGACACAAATCTGTGTTTTCTAAGTCAATAAGGTGTTGATAAATGAGGATGAATTATTATTTTCTCTCAATTAGGTAATTACCTCCATTTAAGGTGAACCAAAATAAGGGATGTTTTTGTGATTTTAGGGTTTGACATTGTGAGTGAAGCTGAAGAGCTTTAACACTGTTCCCTATGGGAAAATGCTATTTTGCTTTCCAGTCCTACAGCTACATATTAAACATCATATTAAAAGTAAAAGCTTATAAAATTTATTTGTGATAGTACTAGGAAAATTACTGTGAATCAAGTATGAACATTTTTCTGGCATCATAGAAATAAGGGGTGGGCTAGCTGGCAAAGTGGACAGGTCTATTCCTGTTGACAGAAAGAAAGAAATAATTGCATGTATTGATTGATATGGTATTGGACGAATCTGGAACCATTCTTGAGTTAAATATTGATAATATGATGAAAAGTATGACAAGGGAATGGGAGATTGATCATCATGCTTCTCGACTTTGGGATTCATTCCTTTTGTAATTACCTTGCTGTGGCCTGGGGATGAAAACACAACTAGACGGAGGTGCTGCTCAGAGACTTGCCTCATGTGCTTTAGGGGAGACTGATCGGGATGTGGGGGCAGAAGGATGAGCCTTCTAGGGCTCAGGTTGTCTCATGGAGGAGAAAAAGGATTGAGGTGGTAGACGATGGTGTGTGTATGTTTGTGTGTTTAACAATGTACCGGAGGGTGGACGGAGCCAGGGAACCAGCAGGAATCTAGGGTCTTTGTGACCTCTTACTCTTCACTGGGCAGTTGTTCATCCACTACTTGTGACATACGCTAACTAACACCAGGCTAATTCCCCGTTCTCATGCCGAGATGTCGAGTCGGCGGTCCCAAAGATGATGGGGTAGCATGCCAGCCACCGGCCTAACGTCTTGTGCCTCGTGCTCCTCATTGTTGCCATCATGCCTGTGTCAGCCTATCCTTCCTTGCCCATGCCTCATGCCCATATGCCACCCGTCCATGTTCCATGTAAATCCAATATGATTATAAAAAATGACATCAAAATAACACATGTTTCCTCTTGATGATTTGGAGTAAAGAAAAATAATATTGATTGTTAGTAAAGATCGTTTGAATTTTTTTTGGAGGCTAATTCATATGAACAATTGGTAGTAATCTAAGACATACACACATTCTCCTGCCATCTGTGGGAGGAACTTGAACTTACACACATTTTCCTGCCATCTGTGGGAGGAACTTGAACTTACGTTCCCCTAGCCACTGAACACTAGGGGGAACTAAGTACCTCTGCTGTCCAGTTGCCAGGGGGAGACACTGGTACATGGCAGGGACATGGCACACACCAGAAACCAGCAACCTGAAATGGGCACATTCTTATGTTTCCAAAGAAATATTGAATCATAATGATTTTACTCGCCCGCAGTTTTACAGGCCAAGCATTAGAATCAAGTATTCCAAATTAAAGTCGTGGTCATATCTCAGTCGATATTTAAAATACCCTATATGTATATGATCTGTGTCATAGAAACATTAGAAGGCAAATACAATACATGATAGTTATACAATAAACCATAATCATGACATTATAATTATACTTTAGAACTACTCTGAAAGATTTACTGGCAAACCAGGAGAAACCCTTGGGCTAATCAAAAGGATTCTTTGGGGGAACCCCTTGAATCCCTTGTTTTTATTTGTTTACTTAGAAGGGCATCCACTTTTTGACTGTGATTGTCAATGAAGGGTTAATCATAGAGATTACAGTCTAATATAATTTGTCATTTTGAGTTTAGGCCACCCTTGTTAGGAAAGGTGGATATCTCTATCCTCAGGACCTCAACGCCAAGTATGGTTAAAGATATTGAATTTTATTCAATAGGATATTCATACAAGGAGGTTAAATTATAATTTCATAACACTTATGGCGATATAGACCTTAATCCCTATAATATGAACATGGCAAAAACCAAGGATCCAAGCCACATTACACTGGTCCCGACAACATTCCTGACTCAAGGTCTTGTGAGCGATTTACATTATGTTCTAGGAATCCATCATAACTTCTATCACTGGATACCCTGCACCTAAAAATCAGCAATGGTATTTCTTTAAATCTTAAAATATACAGAAAAAGAACAAGATACTCTAAATGGCTGCAGACCAAGGGCATAGGGTATTTAAATGAAGATGTCCTCCCTTTCATATCAGATTATCCTGTCCCCAGTTCTAATATAGTCATTATTGCGTCTGTTGTACATGCCAGTGTCCACTGAGGTACATGGTCAACACTAAGCATGAGGTGCTTCTTAATAGAACCACTAAAGGGAAGTGCTCAGGTACATACTTATATATATCTAAGATTTCGTTTGTCAATGCCTTCGTTCTGCAATTTACAATGACATCAAAATGAAATAGCAACCTGGAGTTTCTATGCCTCATGCAAATGTCGTATAGGGAATTTCGGTTGAAGGCAGCAAAGTGTATGTTGGTACAGTCAGATTCAAATTACATTCCATGGTAGGTTGGAATTGAAAGATGACAATAGTGTATGTGACAAGGGTGGCAACAATCTGAAAGTGGATTGATATGATTATATGAAAAGGGTCTTCAGCATCCAGCAAAGCAAATTTAATATTAATTTTATTGACCTGCTATAAGCTTTTACCATTTTTGTAAATTTCTAGACTATTCTATAATTTTATAACATTCTATAACCATATTATAATCATTTTCCCTCTTGACAACATGCATAACGCTTTCCTTTTATGGCTGAAGTATGGTTTTCTATCCTGTGTATCTTCATACTTATTTTCAGTTTATTTAGAAAAAGAAAGCTGTAGATGAGTATTGTCTGATTGAGAACGGACCTTTTTACAAAGGTTAATATTTAGAAATACAGCTGTAACAACTCCTCTTTTCAAATACCTTATGTCAAAGGGTCTTAAATGTGGAATAGTTTCTGTAATACAACAAAAACTAGCAAGCAGTGGTTGATTATAATTATGGAGTTGAGAAAAAAAACACCTAAAATAAAGTAACCATAAGAATTATTACATCTATTGTTTTGCTTTTTTAGGTTACCCGCTAATATTGAATGGTAGATGCTAGTATTTACTGTCAGTAGGAAGGAAGAGTCTACTACAGCAAATCCCAGTGTTGTTAGTCCAATGGATGGCCCATTAAGCCGGGTAAGAAACAACTGAACCTGTGGATCAAACAATTCAGACTATTAATACATATCAAATTATAGGCATGTATTACATAGAACACCAAGAAATAGATATCACTTTATTTGACAATTTATCAGTAAAATTAGACAAATATTTCAGTGACTAAGATAATTAAAAATTCATTAGATTTTAGATGAAGGGTACATTACAATTTGTCTTGTATCTGCTCCCACATGTGAAAAGTGTATTCGGTATAAGATATCCCTGCATGAGTAAGTCTAGAAAGGCGACAGAAAGAGATACCTAAGAAGTTTTATGATTTGAGACACCAGTTTTAGAGGTTGAATGCGTTTTTCATAAAGTGAAAGTGGCCAGTAGTCAATCTTTTTTAGGGGAGAATCATGAGACTGAATTCATACATATTCTGAATGTTAACAAATTTATTAAAAAATTTCAGCTACTTGAAATCAAAAGTCTCATAAGAGTTAATAGAGAATGTTACTGATATTTCATTTGTACTTATGCTAAATACCTTCAGCACCAAAACTTATTAATGAGAAACTGCTGGTGAATTATCTCAAAGACATACTTACATTGTTGTATACCATTATAGGACCATATAGAGTTAAAACCAAAACAATTATTGTATAACCAATTGTAAAATGATACCCCACAATTCCATGGCTCGGATAAGTAGCCATATATATCAGCAAGCAGAGACTACCTATGACATAGACAAATGTGCAACCAATATAGAAACTGAAACTTTTGTCTGATTGTGATATGGTGTAAAGACATTGTTCATATTTTACTCTGAGACTTTCAATGTTGTCAAAGGAAACATCTTTTTTAGTGGTTACTACATGAGTTAGTTCATGGTTGAATTCATTGAACATTTTGGATAGTATGTAGCACCACAGTATAAAGTATGATTGAAAGAGGATAGTGGGAGATATCAGGTAATAGAAATTGATAAATGCTAACAATACTGAGATAATCCGGAAAATGAAAGATTCACCAACAACCAAGAAAGATGAATTTGCCAACTGTGACTCTGTGCCATACTTTTGTACTTTCAATAAGCCAAATGCTGCAACTATAAGCAAACCTAGGATTGAAATGAATGTTACACTGAGAACAATATTTAATATTCTTACTATCCTAGATACTTTGTCAGATAAGTCAGAGTCTGATCCCATGAAAGCCTTCTCAAGGTTAATGCAGCACTGCTTTTTTTTCCTCATTATATTAGTCCAAATAGCATATGTTATCACAATATAGACCATACTTGCAAGATCTTGTATAGAAGCAATGTGGTACATGAAATCAGGTTAGGAATTTGCAGAATATAAAGTGTGCACCCTGCAAGCAAAGATGCTATGACAAAACCAGAGTAAATCTTAAGGCATATATCAATAAACCTTCCCCTCTGGTCATCCTTAACATATACACCAACAATCAGAAATAGGGGTTTGAGCTTTCTTATCGAGTTCCATATTGAATTGCTTCTTTTAGATTCTGTAGATTGTGCTTCAGTGTCCATTTTGATGAGTATATTTCTGCCTCAATAAGTCAAAATTATTGCTGGTAATCAAAAAGTTAGCTTGGAATGGCAGCTGCTCCAAAGAATATTCCCAAGTTGCTCTCAATCATAGTATTAATTAACAGTATAATTGTTGGAATAATCACATGCCAAATAACATTGTCAAATATAAAGAGACTAGTGTCTCCCCTTTACTTAGTCATTTGGTGTTTAGTGTCAGTTTGATCATCGAAATCAATTTTCTGTTGTAATGAGATCAAATAGAAAATTACATCCAGAAGTTTTATAACAAACAAATAAGATGTTCTGATGTTGGAAACTTAATATGATAAAAGCTTCTGTGAATTCTGCATGGACAAGGTTGTCAACATTTTAAAACTGTGTAAATGCTTTTAGCACTGCAAATGCTTTTAGCTTTTACCATAAACAACTATTAGATAATTCAATATTGCAACATGTCCAACAGAAGTATGTACAATCAAACATGTAATATTGAACAAGAGTATTGTGTATTATTGATTTTCATATAGGAAACCAATAAAGGCTATTTTAGTTCATATTGTAAGTTGTTATTTGTGAATATCCTTTGTTTGTTGGTAGCCAAGGGTAAAGGTGAGTCTCCACTTGGCTACCATGCCTAGGGAAAATGTATTTTTGCCAGACCTGGCCATTGCCTAGTATAATTGGCATTAATTACACATCAGCTATACTATGGCTCAATCCTAATTGCAAAGAACAATAATATCAAAATTTAGAAATTCTGTGGCTTTTTTAATACAAGCAACCCTAAAATCAATGACAAGATCCCAATGATCAATGACAGCATGGGGTACCCCAAGATTGATGCCATCTATACGAAAATGATGTTGTAATTGTTTTATTCTAAAATACAACATGTAAGCATAGGTAGGAACCAACACAGCAGAGTGTATACTTCATCAATTAATTATATCTATGAGAAATATAATAGAAACATATCCCCATAATCAATGACATCCCCCACGATGATTAGCAATGAAATTAAAGCTAGTTGCAGATAGCTACTACAAACCAACACAAAGAGTAGGTGTAGTGCGAGTTCTAAGTTTTATTTGACAACCAACAAGTTCCGACCTGTTAAGTTCTTCTTCAGGGTTTTACAGTTATTTTTTTTTTTTTACTTAACTTTAAATAGCTCTTTCTAGAATAGTCAGACGGCTTAGGACTGTAAAGTTGTAAATGCGATTCAGGAGACCTCGAAGACTAATTTAGAAAGCAGTTATTCTTATAGATTCAATACATTATGGTGAGGATAATAAAATCTATTATAGATGATAAGAACACAATATGAGCTAATTAATGAAGCTGGTCATGCAGTGTAAAAATGCATTAGATCTCTAAAGAGGTCATAATGGAACTAGTCTCTGGTATTAGTCTGGGGTCCAGACTCCAAAAAAGAGCTTATTTAAGGATTCTCGATGCCATAAAAAGTTTAAACCTAAAACCCTTTTGGGGTCCTAGAGGGGTCCTTTGGCAATAAAAATATGCCGGTTGTCACCCTGTAGAGGTGTGCGTAACCATGACAACCGCCATTTTGTATGGCAACCCTCATTAAAATTGAACCCCTTCAGAAATGTACTGTATATGAAATATCTCACTCAATTTTTGTGTTTGGCACTTTATATCTGGTATACAAGGAACCAAGTATTAGGTGCATCTGCACAAAAGACAACATTGACCTTGGCCAAGGTCAAGGTCATCAAAATTGATTTCGAATATCAAAAATGGTCAAAAAAATGAAATTAAACTTCTTTCAAAGTGTCCCACCCTTTAGAATATGGAGGTTTATACCCAAACCTCTTTTGGTGCCCTAGAGGGGTCCTTTGGGTAGAAGAATATGGCAGTTGTCTCCCTGTAGAGGTGTGTGCAACCATTACCCACGCGATTTTGCTTACTGACCTCCTGAAATCTCATCCTTTCAGAATAACACATTCTATGTGATATCTCATGTATTTGATAAGATAACCTTTTAATATCAGAGTTCCAAGTAGTACTATAGGAGATGTTTCTAGACAAAAGACAATTCTGACCTTGTCCAAGGTCAAGGTCATCTAAACTAATGTCAAATGATGAAAATGGTCAAAAAGACGAAATTAAACTTCTTTCAAAGTGTCCCACCCTTTAGATTATGAAAGTTTATACCGAAACCTCTTTTGGTGCCCTATAGGGGCCCTTTGGGTAGAAGAATATGCCAGTTATGTACCTGTAGCGACATGCGCAACCATTACCCTAGTGATTGTGTTAACTGACCTTCTGAAATTCCATCTTTTCAGAATGACACTATTCATGTGATATCTCATTTATTTGATAAGAAACCCTTTTGATATCTGTTCCAAGTAGTACTATAAGAGATGTCCCTTGACAAAATACAACTCTGACCTTGGCCAATGTCAAGGTCAATATAATTTAGATTGATGTCAAATGACAAAAAAACGGTCAAAAAGATTGTCCTATTAAACTTCTTTCAGAGTGTCCTACTCTTAAAATATGAAAAATTATACCCAAACTTCTTTTGGTAGCGTAGAAGGGTCTTTTCAGCATAATGAAATCTCAATTGTCTCCCTGTAGAGGTGTACACAACCAATACACACACTATTATGTTTGCTCACCTCAAATTTCATCATTTTAGAATTGCATATTTTATGGGAAATTTCATTCATATAATAAGATAATGATTAAATATCTATGTTCAAAGTAGTGCTCTTTCAGGAACAAATGACAAATTTGACCTTGGTAAGGTCATTCAAATTTACATCAAATGCCGAAAACTGCAATAAAAGAATGAGAATTCAACATCTTCTCAAGTGTTCTTCTGTTGGGAACATGAAGGTTAGAGTTGTCCAAGGTACCAACCACACAGGGAAAACAGGGAAAATGGCAAAATAAAATCCCTGACAGGGAAAACACAGGGAATTTGGAAATTTTGCCAAAAAACAGGGAAAACACAATGAATTTCTTTTGGCCAGGTTCTGATATTCCTGATTCTCAAGATATTAGGGATTCAACTTTTTGTTGTTGGGTTGTCCAAATGTGTTCTTTGCGCAGAGGCTGAAAAATTGCCTTAGGATAGGGGAATCTCAGGGAAAACACAGGGAATTTGAAAATGGAACTTCGGTTGGTACCCTGGCTGTCTTTCATCTAGAGTCATTCCAGATAGTACTACTTGGAATTCAGATATTAAAAGATTATGTTATCAAATAAATGAAATAACACATAAAAAGTGTTATTCCGAAAGGATGAAATTTCATAGCCAATACTCTACTGGGATCATGTAGGGATCCTTAAGACTTGGTATTATGCCATTTTTCATTCTTTAGAGGTGCACATAATGGTGACCCATGCTATTTCATTCACTTATCCCATAAAAATGTATTTCTGTGGACTATGAAGGTTTTAAGGTATGACAACTATACCTCATACAGTTGTTTGTATGTAAATTCTATTCACTGAACAACATTTGTGCCAAAGAACTGGTAATCAAAGTATTTTGTTTCAAGTCTAGGGTTTGCTTTTCTGAACTGGTCAAATTTAATGGATAGCATGACACAAAATGGCATGGGCAATTCAGATTTTGAATTTCTCCAGGTCCTCTATAGGAGTACAAAGAAATTATGGATGTTTTATTCTAACAATTAAACAGTTGAGCAGAACTATAATTCCAATGATTTGCATCTTTTGGCATAAGTTTATAAAATTGTTGACCTTGAACTTCATGACAGTCAAAGTCATATCTTGCAGATATGTGACTTATGTACTATTGATTTTAGATGAAATGTACACCTCTAAAGAATGAAAACTAGTGTATCATCAAGTCTTAGGGACTTCTGTACATGACCCTGAAAGAGTATTGCTATGACCAGGGCTTGACAAATCAGGTGTCCGGACGCCCGGGACAACCAGAATAAGGTGCCGGGCAACCACATTAGAGGGGCTGGTTGCCGACGGGCAACCAAGATCCTGTCACCAAAAAAACATTTTGTCAGGATAGGAAAATTTCTCCAATTTTCTGGTCGTCACAGGACGACCAGAAACAAAATCTGGTTGTCCACATATATTAGAGGTAGTCCACAATATTTTGACACTTTCATAATAGAAATACCACGACTTACAGGTGGGGATTTCAAATGAATATTTCAAAATATCTAGTCGTCAGGAGGATGACCAAAATATATTTTTTGGTCGTCCACACCCATTTTCCAGTCGTACATACAAGCTCAAAATGTAAATTATGTATATGCAATATCACCGGTTCCCTTCAACATATGTTTTCCTTAACTATAAATATACACAGTTTCATTATTTTATTTTGCATTTGATTCACCTTTTTATATTTTGATATCAGATATTATGCTTAAATCCCGGGCTACTGCTAAAATCTACTGGGCAACTATACAAGAGACCATGGTTGCCCGGTGGGCAACCAGTTGAAAAAACGATTTGTCAAGCCCTGTATGACATTCCATATTCCCAACAGAAGAACACTTGAGAAGGTGTGGAATTTTAATTTATTTGTAGTTTTTATCATTTGATCTCAGTTTAAATGACCTTAACTTGACCATTGTCAAAGTTGTCTTTTGTCCAGAAACACTTCATAAAGCACTACTTGGAACATAGATTTTTAATAAATATCTTAAAAAATGAAATTTTCCATAAAATATGCTATTCTAAAGGGATGGAATTTGAGGTAAGCAAACAGAATAGTGTGGGTAATAGTTGTGTACACCTTTACAGAGAGATAATTAAGATATTTCCTTCTGTTGAAAAGACCCTTCAAGGCTGCCAAAACAGGTTTGGGTAGCATCTTTCATATTCTACAAAGTAGGACACATTGAAAGAAGTGATTTCAACTTTTTGACAATTTTCATTGTTTTGCATAAATCTAAATAATATTGACCTTGACCTCGCCCAATTTGTTTTTTTTATCTAGAGACACCTCATATGATAGTGCTTGGAACTCAGATATTAAAAGGTTTTCTTATCAAATAAATGAGATATCACATAAAAAGTGTTATTTTGAAAGGATGAAATTTCAGGACAGTAAGCAAAATAGATAGGGTAACAGGGAGACAACTGGCATATTCTTCTACCCAAGGGACCCCTCTAGGGCACCAAAAGAGGTTTGAATATAAACCTCCATATTTTCTAAAGGGTGAGACAATTTGAAAAGAAGTTTAATTTCTTCTTTTTTTTACCATATTTGACATTCAACATCAATTTAGATGACCTTGACATTGGCCAAGGTCAGAATTGTCTTCTATCTAGAAACATCTCATAATTATAGTACTACTTGGAACTCTGATATTAAATGGTTATCTTATCAAATAAATGAGATATCACATAAAATGTGTTATTCTGAAAGGATGAAATTTCAGGACAGTAAGCAAAATAGTTAGGGTAATGGTTGTGCACACATCTACAGGGAGACAACTGGGATATTCTTCTACCCAAAGGACCCCTCTAGGGCACCAAAAGAGGTTTGGGTATAAACCTCCATATTCTATAGGGTGAGACACTTTGAAAGAAGTTTAATTTCACTTTTTTGACCATTTTTGACATTCGACATCAATTTAGATGACCTCGACCTTGGCCAAGGTCAAAATTGTCTTTTGTCCAGAAACATCTCCTATAGTACTACTTGGAATTCTGATATTAAAAGGTTATCTTATCAAATAAATGAGATATCACATAGAATGTGTTATTCTGAAAGGATGAGATTTCAGGAGGTCAGTAAGCAAAATCGCGTGGGTAATGGTTGCACACACCTCTACAGGGAGACAACTGCCATATTCTTCTACCCAAAGGACCCCTCTAGGGCACCAAAAGAGGTTTGGGTATAAACCTCCATATTCTAAAGGGTGGGACACTTTGAAAGAAGTTTAATTTCATTTTTTTGACCATTTTTGATATTCGACATCAATTTAGATGACCTTGACCTTGGCCAAGGTCAATGTTGTCTTTTGTGCAGATGCACCTAATACTTGGTTTCTTGTATACCAGATATAAAGTGCCAAACTCAAAAATTGAGTGAGATATTTCATATACAGTACATTTCTGAAGGGGTTCAATTTTAATGAGGGTTGCCATACAAAATGGCGGTTGTCATGGTCACGCACACCTCTACAAGGTGACAACCGGCATATTTTCATTGCCAAAGGACCCCTCTAGGACCCCAAAAGGGTTTTAGGTTTAAACTTTGTATGGCATCCAGAAGCTCCAATTTCATACCTTGGACCCCAGACTATATCAGTGGTTCTTCTGTTGATCTGACCAGGATACAGTCATCAGTTGGATTAAACTGAAAAATGACGATTGTATATGTGACAAGGGTTCCAACAATCTGAAATAGAAAAAAGACTTAATGGCAGCAACATGTAGCAGAGGGTCCACTCACTTGATTTTGAGTGTATAAACATTCGCAAGAGATTCTTATAGGTCCACCTGGTGTATCTAACTACAATTGAAAATATCATCAGTCTGTATGTTTTATTCTTCCTGATAAATATTGTACCGGGTCTTTTTTTGGTTTTGAAAACTTCTATTCCTTCCCTTTTACTCAGGTGATTTGAAGGGTTTGTTTAAAAAAAGTAGTTATTCTTTGAAATTCAAACAAAAAAGATAAGGAAATTATTATCTAAAAAATATGAACGAAAAAAGAATCACAATTCATTTTCAAAGCCAATGTCTTTGTTGTATATGGATACTCCTTAATTAATACAAGATTTGTATGATAATCTTATGTCTACTTAGAAATAACATTTAAAAAAATAACAGATGTTTTTCTAAGCAGAAATTACATCTTAGTGTATATAACAACAATTATAGTTTCAGTCTTAAATAGTTATTCAAATCTCAAGAGAAAAAATGTAATACATAAAGGCACACTTCATTTAGTAACATACAGTCAGAAGAAGTGAGAAGTCCACAAGTAGAAACCCTCCTGCTGTAAGGCCAAGTGCTGGACCATTTAGACGGTCTAAGAACATCTGTATCTGGGATGAACCAAAAGGTTACAAATGTAGACACAATACAAAGGCTGGTCTGCAGGATAGGGACATCAAAACATTTCTAAATAATTCTTCTTGCATATTTAGTCAATTAGCTTTTTTAAAAGGGTAATTACCACAAACTTGGCTTTTTCCTCTATTTCCAAACAGTTTATCTGGTATAACATGTTGCAGCATGAGTAAATCTGCAACAGATATTGTTTTATTGAGAGTGTATTGACTAGTTTGAAAAATCTATATAGGAAGGTAAAATTGGGGGGAGAAAAGGCTAATGCTTGACCCCTTTCATGATAATTGATGAACAAAAATTAGATATTCAGATCTGCTGCATTCTGAAATAACTAACCTTAATTTTATGTCTCACTGAACTTACACAATTTTGTCTACATCAGCCATTGAGATCTATCTAAAAACTACATGATCACATTGGCTTAGTAACACAAGCTAGGTCATATATCATGACAAGCTCATTTTGAGTAATTTGCCCTACCATGGATAGCTGATTTACAGTATTTTAAGCACCTGCAGATTACCTTTGACTGATTTTTTTGATAAAATGCCTGGAGTAACTGTAGAAAATAATCAAATAATTGATGCTATGTCCCTCTACAACGAAAGAATTTTCAAACAAATCAGAAATATAAACGTATATAGATACTTATTTAGAAAATAATAGTGCCTAATGTTTCACACTGATAACCTACAAATCATTATATAAATTGTGAAATGTTATATGTTAAAGCCTTGAGTTTTGTTTGCATATTACCCAGCATGCATTCTTTTTTATTCTAGCCTGCAGCTAAAATTCCAGGAACTGGCTATCCGTGGTTGAGAGAATTACTAATCAAAGAAATTTACATTATTTTAAAGGTCTGTATGATCTAGTATTTGCTCAATCATTATCATGCCTGTTCCTAGGAAAAATAAATCATTTGGTCATATCTGTAAACTAAAAGTATCAGTTTACAGAGCTTAAAAAGCAAGGCCAGAATTCATCTGCATTGAAGAGCTCATACTTTCCCAGAATTGGAATACTTACCCGGTCATGCAAAAGAATCGGAATGATCAAGACAACTGATAAAATGACGAAAGGAACAATCAGATGAATAGAAAATCTAGTTAGAAACGACCTGGGACTAGTTGATGCATAGATCAACAGGCACAGCATACCTGAAGAGTAAAATAAGGATAATGCCACATGGTATTTGAATACCTGATCTGCTTCAATTGCAGCTCTGATGCATCTCTCTAGATGCATTCTCATTTGTTCGATAACAACTGCAGGAATCAGTTCCTTCTGAGCCTTCAAGAGGTTTAACCTCATTACAGCAGTAAATTCGCCAAATAATTTATAGAGTAAATAGCAGAAAATAATAAAGGCACTTTCACTCAAAAGTACACTAGTGATGTAAGAACAATATATAAAAGAAGCAACCATATCTGCGATAATATTATGAATAATTTTTGATGACTTTTTATGAACTTCCTTTGCAATTAGGACTGATTCATGGTACAGACGATATGTTAAAAATGCCAATTCAAGTATGACAAGTAATAAAGTTATTACATTTATAATCTTTCTAAGGTTGCAATTTAAATCAGCTTTTAACTCAAAGTATGCATTTTCAATGGTTGTACATAGGCTAAACAAATTTCTCATGATATTTGACCACACTATGATAGATATGAAGAAGGATATCAGAGTAGACAGGGTAACAATTCTGAGGACTAAGTCAGCAATGCAAATATTAGTTTTCAAGAGTTTTTGTGCCTCATTCAAAATCAAGAGTAGGGTAAGACACAGAATGAATACACAGTAAATCTTAAGGGCCACATTGAGACACTTCTTTTGTGCAACCTTGCGTGTGGTTATACCAATAACTGCAAATAAAGATAATAGTTTCTTAACAGGATTCCAAACAAAGTTCTGTCTTGTGGAAATTTCAAGGTCCACAATACCTGAAACCGCCATTCCTACACTGTTAAATCTCTAACCGATATAAAGCAGCGTAAAATAACATAGCACTGGGATCTTGCTTGCTGAAACTGACAGACGACACATCAAAGTAAGGTATCACATTGCCTAATGGATGTCTGTTTGACTTTCCATTACTGCAAAAAGGTCACTATGGTTGCAATTTTAACTGTTCATTGCAAACTCTGACAAAAACTGTGGAAGAAACCCATTTCTAAAGTTATACAGTTCATCTTTTTTACTTTTAATCATCTTGCATCTAATATGTTTATTCTATCAATAAAAGGTCGTCATCAGTTCAATGAACAATTTTGGTATGCATTTCAACCTGCTGCAGTTCTTTCTATTTCTGATTTTGGGAGAACATAGATTTGCGCAATGTCACATCCTCATTATTACCGTCAAATAAAAATTGCATTGGAAATGTTTTATTTACACAAATCAATCTGAGTTTTGCACTCAACCCACTAGAAATATACTATGATATTACCTTTGTGGCATAAGATTAGTTTTTTGCTCACAAGAAGCAGAAACAGTAACTTAAAATGTATCAAAAGAAATCATAACTCGTCATAAAAGCAAAAATATTATGGATGACTTTTTGGAAATATATCATGCAACAAACTATTATAGAAGGTTTAAGAACAGGTGTGAAAAATGTATTTCTATTTCTGGGACTTTCCCTGCCCATTCTGATCCTTCCTACCCCTCCTTATCACCTTTGCCTCCTTTTCATTTTGTATCCCTCTCAAAGCACTCCTACCTATCTTGGTCCTCTCCTATACCTCCCAGGCCTGTCCTATTCCTCCCCACCTCCTCCTTCATCCCCGGCTCTGTCCTACTCTCCCCTAGAGCTCCCAGCATTACTACCTGTGCTGCTAGAATTATAGTCCACCGCTGCCAGGCGTAAATACCTAACCTGTATATTATGCTGGGTTTCCATGAGGAGAATAACAACAGTGTTCAGTGTTATGAGCCGGAAAATCAGAAAGGTAAAATGGTAGGGCATCTAGTTTGTTGTCAAATCTTGAAATTTGACAAGGTGCATCAACTATCTATTCACTGGTGATTAGTAGTCAAACTAAAAAACAAAGGTTAATAGTATATTTAATTGTTTACAACGATAACACCTATACAGTCATTGACAAATAAACACTGGTCCTTGGTTACTAAACTACTTTACTGTAATATTTGTTATACTTCTGTTCCCAAATTCTTGTAAAGTAATTATGGTTGGAACATTTAGAGATAATCACTTCCTGATCATGCACTCCCTCGGAAGTCACCTACTATTTCCCTGCTGCAGTGGCACCCCATCCACTTGTATTCTTTCTTCTTTTTGAAGCATACCTTTTACTCCCTGTTTTACTTGTTATAATCATGTTTGGCTCATTTGGTGAGGGATTTCGCTTCAAGTAAAAAAGGACATACAGGCACCCCCCTTGTGGTATATTTCAATACAAAACCTCTATGTGTCCAAGAAGAAAACCTCACCTTATAAGCCTCATGTGAGATATAAGGGAGAACGTTTGCTCTTAAAGAGGAAGAGGTTGTACCTTCCTCTTATTCTTGATTAAGGAGAAAGTATGTGAATGTGGTGCTTTAAAGGTGCTCACGGCACCACCTTGATAAAAAAAAATATCATAAACTAAAGAAAAATATATATCTAATCTTAAGATTAACTGGGGTCATGCTAGGATTGAAAATGCCCTAGCCACTGTGGCAAATCTGATGCTGGATGCGTTAGCCACATATCAAATCAGATTTACCCTGAAGAAAAAATGAAGTCTAAAACAAAGCTATTCCGCACCGAAGAGCAGCCCTTTCAGAGGAATTGTGATTATCGGATATACAAGCCAATAACTTTTGTTTGCTTTGTTTGTATAATTTTATATCATTCATGAGACTAGTACTCGTGCTTGAAGGCCAATTTAGCAAAATTTCAATATATGTTTCTCTATGGCTAGTGATGATATGAGGAAAGGTCTTCAATTTGCAGGAGTTAGTTGCTTCTAGTAAGATTTCATTTCATTACCACTGACCCCTAACACAAAAAATGACAACCAGACATTGAGAACAACGTTTTGATAAGTTTCTTAGACTTTGGTTTATTGATGCAAAACAAGCATTCAGACTTAATATGCAGAAGTAGTGTGTGCATTTATACGATCAACCCTTTCCACACGCCAGATGCTTTGAGGCGTCACTATACACCAGATGCCTGGAGGCATCACCAGTAAAAACATGCAAGATGCTTTGATGCATTTTGTCCATAGATCTCATAATTTGGAGTTTGAAGCTAAATATCAAAAGAAACATAACATTTACTGCTTCAAAAAGGAGACATAAACAAATATAATGTACATCTAGTGATAAATGTTGAATTTGATTTGTGTTATCTCAGAAAAAGCTTAATTTTGGTAAATAGGGGTATGTGTTATATATTATGTGGCATACTTTGAGATTATTTACTCTAGTAGAGTGGCAGTTTTCAAATCCTGATTGAAATGCTGATGGCTTGTGGAAAGGGCTCAATGTATTTTGTAAATGATTCCTAAAGAAGGGAAGAAATGGAAGAGAAGCAGAGTGTACTGTGAGACAAGGAAGCAATGCCAATCAATTACAGGTGTGAATATACATATGTAATCTTCAAAAAGAGAAAAATAGGTATATGGGGTAAGTTCTGAGAGGCATTTGTGTGCCTGAAAGCTGAATCCGTTACTCTTTCTGTAATCTGTCAGGCCACTCATATGATTCATCCTCTGGATGACATAATAAAGTTAAAATACAGTTGTATTGGACAATTGGTACATATATATATTTCTTATTGACTATATGTTCAGTGTTGGTACCACTGTGTATGTTGGAATTGTTGCATTCATTCCACAGTCCACTGTGGGTTGGAATTGAAAGATAACAACTGTGTACGTTATAAGGGTGCCAACAATCTGGAAAGAGAAATTATCATAAGTTTGATGTATGTGATGAATTTTCCATTTTCTGTTTTAGAGGTATGAACAAGAATGAATTATGTGAAATAACTGAATAATGGTGTATCAAATGTCAAACAATGGTAAAGATGTTAGGTACGAATCAGGTTCGAAAATAGATCAAGTCTTGCACAAGAGCACAAAAGTGTGAAATCATATTGTAACCTGATGTGATGTCAGAATAGTCACGTGATTGAAGTGACCAATCAGAATCGAGTAATAGAGTACAAAAAAGGGGCATGAAGGCCCAAAATAAACAGTTTTTTCTTGGTACTCACTGTATTCACATGTCTCTTCTTTAAGAAACCTAGCCTCGAATTGGCCAAAGTTATATATTGCAAATTTTCACAACTTATTAAGAAATTGTACCTTGAAGTTGAAACTCATGGTCCATTCTTCCCCATAACTTTTTTTTATTTTGACATAGTAATGAGGGATATTGAAAAAGAAGGAGAAAACCAAAGTTGGAAAAGAAAATTTATTTCAGAAATGTAAATGCTAACTTGCAACTATATCCATAAATTGTAAAGGTACTCAGTCAAGTCACATACCTATTCCATTGCGACTGTATGTTACAAATTACAACTATATGATGTACATAATTATAATCATATAAGTTAAGGATTGAATCATGTTTTAATGTTGCTGTAACATGATTGGAACAAAATAGGAAGTCCATGACATATAACATTTAATTCTAAAACATAATATTTCCCATCATACCATCACGCCATCACACTGATAAGTTAAGTGTGCCTATCAGATATTTCAAAGCAGATCATGACTGTGTATGAGATTAAACAGTCTTCAAAGTAAAAGAATGGACTTCCAATTTTTTATTCAGCTTCTTGTTAGCAGTTAAGATTCTCATTGTGAATAGTTTTAGTTTTGTTCTGATCTCAGATATTTCTGAGTATCATAAAGTGACACTTTTCATTTGCCAATATGTTGCCACCCTGAACTCCTGAACTTCATCAAAAATCAACATTGTGTATATTAATTTG
This sequence comes from Lepidonotus clava, assembly GCA_936440205.1. Lineage (NCBI taxonomy): Eukaryota > Metazoa > Annelida > Polychaeta > Phyllodocida > Polynoidae > Lepidonotus > Lepidonotus clava. Next base: position 27,024,667 of record OW387149.1, on the reverse strand, counting down.
ATATTGTGAAATACATCTAATCTGAGAAATTAGGTTTTTCAAAGTTCTCACCACAAACATGATATATCACAAAGGAGATTCAACATTAAAATTAATTAATGATGAATCACCTTTATGATTTGTGAATCATTTGTGAATGCAAATTTTGCATTTCTAACACACAAAATTTATCTGAACAGAAAAAGATACAGGTACAAAGATAATGTTCATGGAGTTATTGTTACGAAATTACATGGTGAGAACTTTAACAAACCTAATTTCTTTGATTAGAAGTATTTCACAATATTAAAATATTCACATACTTGATTTCAAATTTATTAATTTAGATTTATTTTCTCCATAATTATCATGAAGACAATAAATTCGAATTAATAGTCTGTTTATTCTTAGCTCATTCTGATGCTTATAATATGAAGTTCTTACTGATAGTAGAAAGGAGGAATCAATCAGGACCAAGCCTTCAGCTGTCAGTCCAACAGGAGGCCCATTCAGTCGACTCAAAAATAAAAGAATCTGTTGACGAAGAATTTAATTTCTGATGAAACACTCATATGTATTATATAAAGCCACATCCAAATATGAGGGATCAGGAAGATTTAACTTAAATAAACTTAATATCAGCCAAAAGTTGTTCATTATAAATGTTTTGGAACATAGATCCCCACTTAGAATTTGAAACTGCCTCAATTCATAACTAATGTGTTGCAACCAATACCCTGGTTCTCGGTCACTTATGAATTCACAGCCATGGCAAAATCTTGCAATTATAAGTCACTTCTGTGTTTATGTAAATAGAATACAATTGTAAGATATCTTACTAGTTGTCTTGTTTCTGCTCCAATAGTTAAGGAGTTGATTTCATATAAAACAGTTCTGCATGAATACATCTGTAAAGAGCAGCATAGAGTAAGTTTGTTTTGACATATGGTTCGACCTTATTTCTATCCATATTACACTTTATTAAATATATATGCCAGCTACAATACTGTTAGGCATTGAGCAAAATAGTAAAGGATTTCCTTTGTATTTTCCAGCTATATCAACCTCAAATTAGCAAAAGAAATCAACCTTGAACTAACTGGACTTGAATAATTCAATAAAACTCACATTGTTGAATATCATTGCAGGTAAAATTGCTGTTATGGCCAACAAAGCACTTGCTATACAAAAGGTCATGTAAACATATGCTTGGACTGGAGCTGCGGCGATATTATATATCAACACACAGAGATAAATGGTTATGTTGAAAATAGTGTGTCCAATATAGAAGTTGAAAAGTTTATCCAAATGCATTACAGTTTTAATACATAATTCATATCTGAGTCGCAAGTTTTCAATAATTTCAGGTGGTAGTAATGTATTGTTCTTTACAGTTTTCTCTATATTCATATTGAATTCACTAAACATGCTGTACAGCAAATAACACCACAACATGTAGTATACTTGAAAGAGTGCTCCAGCTGGCACTGTATAGAACATAAAGAGCGACATTAGTGGAACTTTGACACTTTTAACCCAAGGTGATTCTACATAGACAGTGCTTGTTGAAATTGTATCCCCTTTGTACAGATCTACTGCTATGAAAAGGTAAATAATGTAAATTGCCACTACTACGTTTAATAGGAATACAGTGCAGAGGAAGAGTTTTAATATCTTCACTGTCTTTTTTAGTCTGACAGGTAACTTTGAGTCTAAATCCTGTAGAGCTTGTTCCAGAATAAAACAACATTGCTTCTGCTTCTTTGCTATTCTTATCCAAACAACATACACTACAATGAAATAAAGTAGGGATAACAGCTCTACTATCTTATTAAGAAGTGCAGATGCACATGAAGCAAGCATAAAAGCTTCCCAGACACTGATGAAAAAGGTTGCAATCATAAGCAAAATAACAAGGGCACAATAAAACCTATGACAGATTTCAAGAAACCTGTTCTTCTTGTCACCCTCAACATATATACCAATGGTCAGAAACAAGGGTCTCAGACGCTTCACAGATTCCCAAATAGGGCTCTCGGCTACTGTATTTTCTGATTCAACTTTCATGTTGATAAAGACAAATACAATTAGTCTCAGGTATTGTATTTTGTTCCACCAGGAACTTGGAGAAAATGTTCAATGAATCCTCTGCCATCTACACTTCTCAAAGTGTGTGTTTGTTCTTTCTGAAGACCAAATATTCACAATTGATTGTTTAAAAGGAACACATCCCGTAACTGAACTATTCAACGTACAGTCAAGGAAGGTATTTATGTGAATTCATTAGTGGACAAAACAGCAGACATGCCTTCCATTAACCCTTTCCCTACAACACCAACATTTCATGCAGGATTTTAAATCGTACTGTAGTAAATCGCCTCAAAATACCCCATAATAATTATGAGGCATAAATTTCCCTATCTAGACTAAAGTTAAGCTACATGTAACATAGAATAAATTATTTTCAAAATCATTTTCATTTTTAGCAAAACTATACCATAAATGACTTTAGGGTTTTGAGACCGTGACAGATGTTTTCTTGAATGGTTAGCTTTAAATTCCCTATGGTAGCATTTATTGGAAAAATACATATTTAAGGTGTACTTCAATCTAACAGAGGTAGGGACATTTTTGAAAATTTCGTAAATGCTAAATGTATTTAGACCATTTAGACACCTTCTGTGCCTTACTGGAAGGTGCCTAAATGATAGATAAGTTTATCGATAAAAGTAAATACAACTCCATTAGAGATCAACTACAAAATTAGTATTGAGTGCTATGATCCTTGTTTCTATGGTTACAGTGACAGGTCTTATTTTCAGAGGTCAGACCCAATGACTATATACTTAAGAAACACTGATGCCATTAGTTTACATGCCATTAGGATTGCCACAAACTGTTTTCATCATTTATAAGCAAGTATAATCTGAAAATTGAGGACATGATATGTATTCGTTTGTTGAATCCCAATATTGGTAACATGCAGTTGCATTTAGTCCATTCTAGATTTCAAATAGATTAGAATTTAAGGACAGAAAACACTTGTGTAACCACTTCTTTTCATACTGAACTGATAATCATAAAAGGTATATCTCTTTTTTTGGTCACCATAAACATTTGCTTCTCAATGATATGATGTTAAGGCTATGACATTGTTTTATTCAGTGAAATCATCCCCACCATTAAAAGTGTTTCAACTTATAAGAATTAATTCATGTCCCTTTTAGCCTAGTTAATGCTAATACTTCTTTGCTGTACTGCACTGAGGTACAGTGCAAGAAAAACTAGAATAGAATATATAATAGAGTATTGTAAACTCGTTTGTATTGGCAAGAATATTATAGTGGAACTTGTAACGCTGATTCGTGTGCTAAACGCCAGGCGGCGACATCGTTTAGTGGCATAGTTAGAGTATATGGAGAGTGGCAAAGCCCCAGGCGTAAGGACTGCAGCCGGGCTGAGGAACGTCCTGCAGGTACGCACAGGTGTGACAAATGACGATGGAAACCTGTAAGGGTACGTTATGGATCGAAACATCTAGCTAAAAGATATTAAGGACAGCAGGCCTAGCCGTCAACATTAAGTTATATGATAGCTAGAAATAGAACTAGTCTATGTAAGTAAGAGTGGGCAGTATGAGAGATAAGTAAGACGTCGTTGGGTAATAGTGTAAATGAGTATAGCGACAAGCCTTTTGGCTGTCGCTATATAAGCGGTATGAGACTTGAGATAGACGAGCAGACCAAGATAGAGTTCGAACAGAACACATGGAGCAATAGTCTTACATACGGATCACACGGGTAGTGTTAAGATGGTAGTAACCACAAAGAACAGGTGATAGTAAGGATTGGGACAGCTTAGGCTTAGCCTTACGGACTGCGTGCTGGAAGTGACGGAGATCCTACCAATGGTCTTCGTTACCGGTAGACGAGAGGTGACTCTCTCAACAGTGTAAGAGCGTATATACCTTGCGAAAAGGGAAGCTGGATGAAAGCTATACCTGGTTGGATTGTTACTGATGTGTTTGAATTGTGAAATGAAGGGGAAAGAACTGTATGGATGGAGAATTGTGTACCTGTACCTTCGGAATATCATCGTGAATGTAATAAACTGACCTCTTGCCAAGTGCGTGTTCTTTGTATAGGATTGAGCCCCTTTACTTAGAATCTCTACCACTAAGAACTGAATCATGATCCAGGATAACATCAATCTGGAGAGAGCTAGTTACTTCAACGAATAATCACTGAGAACTTCCCATTATCTTAGTATAACACCTTTATTAACATCTTCAAGCAAGCGAAGCATCCACGATAAGTGATGTAATATCACGCAGTCGAGTGATGAATAAACGTATCAGTACAGGATATGAACAAGTACGAACTTTAAAAGGAATACTCCCCAATAAATAGACTAACATCAAAATATAACCACTCAGCTCAGTACAGTACATCAACAATGTGTACTTCTGGACAAACCAATTGGATAAAGGTTGTCACATGGTATGTCACATGGATTTCTATAGTATTATGACATTTATAATTATATAATTATGTAGGTATATATTTGGGGGGACACCTGCATCTCATTAATATTCATTATGTCACATGCTTCCTGCATGCTAGTTTTGGCGGGATCACACGCTTTTGTCCGCCATTGAGTGTAGGTGTTCCCCACCGATTTGTAAAATTTTTCTGAGGAATATACCCGGAATATAGCTGAATCCAGGGAATATTCAGTGAATATTGGAATGTCCCTGTCTAAGTGCTCAGCTTGTGATCAAAAACATATTGCCCCGAGAGGCAAAAACTGCTGGGTCCTTCTGGAGAAAATCGAACAAGAGGCCGCCATGGACGAGAAGTTGAAACTATCTGAGGCGGCGGGGGGAGCTCCAGCGACTACTACTAAGTCTGGTGCGACAAACATGGACTTACCTGAGGAACCAGAACCTGGATCATCCTCTTCTGAAGAAGATTGTGGTGAGGATTCAGATGGTGGTGCGAAACTATTCAAACGATTCATCCGAGCACAAGAACGTCAATCCTCTCAGGTACAGTCAATGATGGCGGCGTTAACTGCGTCAATGCAGAAACTGTCAACTAAGGTGAGGAAGCAGGAGCGGAGTTCGTCGCACAAAGCATCGAGCGACGAATCAACCGATTCCTCGGGTGATTCTTCGAATACTGAGGAAAGATCGGTCCACCATGGTAGGAATAGGGTTAAACCCCTTCGTGCTAAATCTTCTAAGCATCGTTTCAGTCTTCGCCCTTACTTGAGAGAGGGGGAGAAGCGTCCGCTGACTTTTGCAGCTTTGATTAGTGCCTTGGTAGCATTGGTCTTGGCGGCATACGGTGCAGGAGTACATGTTTCAGGAATGCTTGACCACCTCCGGTTTGTCGCTGACAAAGCTGCGACGAAAGTCTACTCCACGGATTCTATTATTGCCTACGACGCTGAGGTCCGACAGCAGGCTAACTTGCAAGGGCGACGTGCGTTCAGTTATGGCAGTACTGAAGCCATCCACAAACATCTTGGAATGGAGGGTACGATGACAGCGTCTAAATCAAAAGCGAAGGCAAAATCAGCGACAAACTCAGGCTTCGACAAGGACAAAGGTAAAACACCATGTTGGTATTATAACTACAAATATTGTAATAACCCTAAGCGATGCTCGAAGGCTCACATTTGCTACCTGTGTCACGGGGATGACCACAAACAGAGTGGCTGTCAGAATGTCAAGCGTCAGGATAAAGATTGACTATCACTGGAAAGTTGTTTACCTCTATCCACGGCTGAGGCAACAAATTGTGAAGTTTTTAATTCGTCGATTCAATGTACTGAGACGGAATGTAGTACCTCGGTTACTGGTGGTAAAGATTATTTCGGAGGTATAGATTCCAATGTTCGTCGCACGAGTGACCCTGTTTACTTTTCTGAAGAGGTCACTGACCCGGATGTGGATCCTTTGCGGATTTTGGTCGGTGAAAAAATGGAATCTTCGGTTACATATCAGACATCTAAGTCTGAAATTATTCGTGCAGACAATATTAACTCTGGAGTATCTAGTTATTCACCTAGTTTGTCTCCAAATAACTGGGATCAATCCGAATCGGTTATTTTGATAGCTGAAAACTTACAACCGGAAGTGACAGTACGCCATGACACTATTCAGCAGTTACGATCTGGGAAATCTTTGACAGAAAATATAATTACTTGTGAAGACAAACTGGATTTATCCAAAACTGAATCTGAGCATAGTTCTTCAAATTCTTCTTCGAAAAGTGAATTTATTCTGTCGATTTTTGAAGACTTATTATCCAAAGAAATGTCTTCGCCCGTTGACTGCGGGATAGCTTCTTCTCCGGTTAGATTTGTTTATCGGAGCGACAAACATTTGACTTTGTATTTTTCTGGACTTGAAGATACAATTGTCGCCGACTCAAGTTGTTTTGATGATTCCTGTTCCTGTGTACATTATGTAGGTACAGTTGTTTCACAACTTAAACCATGTGCGACCATTATATCTTGCTTCAACCGCATTGATACCTTGTGTATCTCGGATATTTATGTTATTTTTGGTGTGTATTTTGGTTTTCCTATTGTTGATAATGTTACCATTGATTCATATTTTTGTTCCAACTATGATAGTATTTATGAAAATGTTGCTTCGGAGAAAATGTCTTCCCTGTTATTGAGAGAATTTCACCAGCAAAAAGTTGTTAGAGCTCCATCATTACCAACATGCTGTCACTCTTTAGGTGCCATATCTAAATCTGATGGTGGACTTAGGCCGATAACAGATTGCAAACGGCCATTAGGTCTAAGTATCAATAACAATATGGATAGAACATGTCAAGTTTTTTCTTATAAAAATCTTGATAATGTTTGTGATGTTCTACAACAAGGGGATTTCATGGCGGTCTTAGATATTTCTCAAGCCTACCGTTCGGTCAACATTTATTCAGACCATGTTAAGTATCAAGGTTTTCAATGGAATTTATTTGGTAAAGATGAACTGTTTCTCGATTGTTGTATGTGCTTTGGCCTTAAATGTGCACCATTTATTTTTACTCAAATTGGAGATTTTGTGGTTAGAAATTTGACATTTGAAAATGAATTTCCAGTCATTAATTATATTGATGACTTCATTTGTATTTCTCCAACTTTTGAGGAATGTCAAAACGCATTAGACCTTATGACTAAGGCCATTGTTAGGTTAGGATTTGAGGTGAAACAATCAAAGGTAGTTCCACCATCTCGACTTTGTAAATATTTAGGTATTATTGTTGATAGTGAACATATGACTTTAACCTTGCCATCTGATAAGCTGAATAAACTACACCATGTACTTGATTCATTCTCAGGTAAAAAATCTGCAACAAAACTGGACCTTCAAAAATTATCTGGCCTCTTAGCCCATTGTTCTACTATTATTAGAGGTGGTCGCACCTTTAGTAGACGTATAATTAATCTATCTAATAGTCTAAAAGGTAGGTTTCATAAGGCCAGGTTAACTACAGAATTCCAGGCAGATCTAAAATGGTGGAAATCATTTGTTCAGGTTTTTAATGGCACAGGGAGAATCATAAGAACCAGTTCCATAAATGCATCGATTTTTACAGATGCATCTGGCCTTGGCTATGGTGGCTACCGTTCAGATTATTCAGATTATTTCTGGGGAACCTGGACTAGCCTTAACAATGGTTGCATCCACTATTTTGCTCCTCCCCAATTTGATGATGTGTCTGGTTCCATCAGTTCTAAGGAGCTATATCCACTATTAGTGGCAGCCAGATTGTGGGGACCTTCCTTTTCTGGCCAACATGTTCTATTTTTTACTGATAATATGTGACAATTTCTGGGATTTCCAGTCTTATGGATAAGCATATTTATGGCTCTAGAGCTTATATTTAGCTTAGGAATCATGAAAATAAGAAAAATAAGCTTAATTTATGTCCAAAATGAAATTTTCCATTGTTTTCATTAACGGTGAAAAATTCAAGATTTTTTTGCATACGGTTGCCATGGTAACCGGAATGTTGATGGAATGGCCAAACCAGCCAATGCTACCGCTTTGTAAATAATGGTTTCCATGGTAACCATGGAATAAAATGAAATTTCTGAAAATAGGAATCTGAATCTATGGATTCCTCAACTATTTTATGCAAAAAACAGATACTGGATATCTCAAATAGAAAAGAAATGGCATTATATTTCATGAAATTGTGTCGGGCATTTCAATTTCCGGCCCAAGTTCTTTTGCGTTTTATCATAATGAATATTAGCTGCTCGCCCATTTTACTGGATTTACCCTATCTGACCTTAGCATCTTCAAATAAATGTAACTTTTGTTCTAATCGGAATATTGACATAATTCTTTCAGTATTGGGATCCCCAAGACATATTCTCTATTCAATTGTCTAGCCCATAAGACTGCTTTTCGCAGAGGATGTCACATATGTCGGTAAAAATTATGGTGTCCACGGGTAGGAGTAGATGTAGAGAAACAATGGATATGTTAAGGGAACTATTTTGGTTATCCTTTGTGTACAACTTTGTGATCTCTATTGAACATGTTTCTGGGGTGGACAATGTTGTAGCAGACTTTTTATCTCGACTAACAAATTGTTCTTTGACTTCTCTAGAATGCAATAAACTATTTTGGGATTTATCCCATTGTTGCAGGGATGTCCTTGGTCGAGCTGCACAACAGAACAACCCATCTTCAGTCCTTGGCTTACGCGGAGAACACAATTAGAACCCGCAGATCACAGTGGAACCATTATTTTAAATTTTGTTCTTTGTATAATTTGACTCCTTTGCCAGCATCTGTAGATCAAGTGTGCAATTACATAGCACATATGTCGAACCATTTATCCTTTGTTTCTATTCAGAATTATTTAAGTGAGCTTTGGTTATTGCACAAGATGCAAGGGTTCGACCATGTAGATCCAAAATCTTTTTTAATAGTTCAAACTTTAAAGGGTTCAAAACGTGTTATTGGGCAAAATTCTGTTCAAGCACTTCCCTTAACCCCCTTTAATTTGAGGGGTATTTTCTCTTTTTTGGATTTTTCAAAATCATTTGATTTATGTTTTTGGTGTGCAGTTGTGGTTGCTTTTCGTGCCTTGTTGCGCAAATCACATTACACACTTTCTCCCCATACTCTCAGATTCAATGATCTAGAGTTTTTTGATTGGGGAATTTTACTTAGTATAACATCTTCTAAAACCATTCAATTCCGTGAACGGGTTTTAAAAATCCCAATATGCATGGCAAAAGGGTCGATTTTGTGTGCAGCTACATATTTAAAGATGTTAGTTGCTCAAATTCCCCATTGTTGTTCTGATTATTTATTCAGTTATCTCAACAAGGGGAAAGTTGTTCCCCTAACTTATGAAGTTTTTTCTACCAAACTAAAAGAGATTTGTAGGAAATTAAAACTTCAAGGGGTTACAACTCATAGTCTCCGTAGAGGTGGTGCCTCATATTTGCATTCTTTAGGCATTAACCTGGTTAATATTAAATCCAGAGGAGACTGGAAGAGTTTAGCTGTTCTGTTGTATTTAGAGGAGTCACTTGAGACTGTAATTCAAAGGGATACTATGGTTTCTTCAAATCTTATGTTCTATTAAAAAAAAAAAAAAAAAAGGTTCCCTTGTTAACATACAGGTATTACAATTCTTGGCTGTTTTTGGCCGACTTATCATTATTATTATCCTGATTCGGCAAGAATGGCAATACAATGCTTTGTTCTCCTCTTGGAAATATATGACATATATAATTATATAACTATGTAGGTATATATTTGGGGGGACACCTGCATCTCATTAATATTCATTATGTCACATGCTTCCTGCATGCTAGTTTTGGCGGGATCACATGCTTTTGTCCGCCATTGAGTGTAGGTGTTCCCCACCGATTTGTAAAATTTTTCTTTAATTTATTTTTATTAATTGATGTTTATTTAATTGTTTATGTTAAATAAAAGGGCCGACTTATCATTATTATTATCCTGATTCGGCAAGAATGGCAATACAATGCTTTGTTCTCCTCTTGTAAATATATATCTTTTTTGTCATAATTATTTTGTGATATCATAACAATTTGTGCCATATCTTATAGCTCATGTCTATGATATACAAAACTTGCCATTATGATATTTTAGTCAGAGATTCCTTAACATTTAGAGGCACAATGCCACTATATAATAACTCTTCAAACAATATTCCACATGTTTCCAGTTGATGATTTTTATTTACATTTATAATTTCAATACTGACAGATTCATTGGGATGTATGGTTACATTAATTTGAAGATGCAGATATGCCAAAGATGGCAACATTGACCAAGCATTGGTGTTTATAAAAATACAAAAAGTTAGTTAATCCGGGGAAAAAATGATATTCCAAATACAATTTCATGAAATATACTGTCATTTACTTTCTATTTGAGATATTCAGGAATCTCTTGATTCAGAATTTCAATTTTCTGAAGATTAGTTTTGTTAAATGGTTACCATCCAAACCATCATTTGCATAACATTAGTCTTTGCAGGCTTGGGCATTCTATCAACATTCAAGTTACCATGGCAACAGAATTTGTTCACCATTACTGAAAACTATGATTGCTAAGCTAAATAAAGGCCCTAGAGCCCCGAACATGTATTTCCTGGATGCCCACTTCTAAGTTATAGTTCATAGCTGCAAATGGGTATCCCCCGTTGGGCCCCGATTGCACTCCCTGTCAGTGAAAATTAGATGAATGAACGAGGTTCTTTGATACTATAAATCATTTTGAGTTGAGTCAACATCTGTATGGCAATTTGGATGTCTATATCATCAGGACTACAACACAAGATCTGGTTGAAAATATTGAAAATATAGAAAGAAGTTACATATTATGCGGTCTAAATACTTAAAGTGATGTTTACCTTAAGCCCTTTGATAGTGGCAATAGATCAACCAAGGCTTCTACCCAAACTATGATGGTCCTGACAACATTTCTCAAATAAAGGTTCTTATGAGATATTCACATCATACTCTAGGAACTCATGACAAATTCCATTGCTGAATGCTTGGGAACTAATACTTAGAAAAAAGATTATTTTACATCTAAAGATAAAGAAAAAGAATACAATATCTTAAGTGGCTACAACCCCACAGTCCAGGCTACTTAACCCTTCCCACCTGCAAGATGCTTTGAGACATCACCACTGTATATGGTGGGGATACTGTCCGATGGCCTCCTGGTATGTGAGGGATCACCTGGCCAGTTCAAGTGACCGGAGAGTCCAATAGTCACTAGGTGGCAGCACCCAAAAAGTCTAGGGCTGGAGGTGGTGAACCCCATCTTATGTACGTTTATATAACTCATTTATATAGCATGATTCTGGTTTTTGAAAAGGTGGGGCACATTAATAAAAGGAGGGACTTGCTCCCTTTTTCCCGAAACTTTACATTGAAAAAGTAAAAAAACAAGGGGGGGGGCACACCCCTACATCTTGCTCTAAATCTGCTGTTGTGTCTGGGCTCATTGAGGCATCTTTGAGGCATCTTTTCAATATACTTATAATTGAATTAAAGCTAAAATAATTATATCAATATTTAAGGAAATTTAACAGCTACTTTTAATCATAGACTTTGGTCATTATGCTTCTGATGCCTCAAGGGTCCATGAGATAGAATTAGACCAAAAGTAGACCAAAAAGGGGAAAGTCAGACCCTTTGGGGCAAGATTGGTGTTTGCTCCTTAGAAGCAGAAACAATAACATAAAATGTATTAAAAGAAATCACAACTCGTCACGTCCGAGTCACCTTTGCCTCCTCTTCATTTCGTATCCCTCTCAAAGCCCTCCTACTTATCCTCGTCCTTTCCTGTACAGCATTCAGGAGTCCTTGTTGGCACATGCGCTCACCTTACGCACAACTAGCTGTGGGTGGTCAAGCGTGACTTATCACTCAATCAGGACCATCCTTGTTAAACATAGGCTTCTCCGGATCCCAAATGCAATATACCTCCCAGAACTGTCTTATTCCTCCCTACCTCCTCTTACATCCTCAAGCCCTGTGTCACTCTCCCCTAGAGCTCCCAGCCCTAGTACCTGTGCTGCCAGAATTACAGTTCACCACTGCCAGGTGTATTTACCTAACCTGTATGTTAAGCTGGGTTTCCATGTTTTCCAATCTTAAGTATTTACAGAATCAGCAAACCTGTGAGTGTAGGACCATCATCTTTAAGCTCTGCTTTATACCATATGCAGTAAAGCATCCAGCTGATGGAAAGGGTCAATGACTATATATGCAGTGTTGGTACCACTGTGTGTTCTGGAATTGTTGCATTCATACCACAGTCCACTGTGGGTTGGAATTGAAAGATAACAACTGTGTATGTTATAAGGGTGCCAACAATCTGAAAAAGAGAACAATCATTTTACATAAGTTTGACGAATCTGATTTTTTTCAATTAGAATCAAGTAATTGTGTAAATGGTTTTGACACAATTTGGTAAGAAGGCAATTTTGTTTAAAAATTAGTTCGTAATTTATGTTTTTCATGTGTTTCATATCACTTCCTAACTACCATTTGATTTCAAAGACCAGTATTATACTCTTGTCATTAAGGGTTAATGTCTGCTGTTGTAAGCTTAGTTAAAATACAGTGGGTGACATGTTGTGAATTATCAGAAAGTCATCCGACAACTTCGTTGGTTTATGTTACAAATTCTGCATGCTTCTTATATAGTTACAACAATACTTGTATCTTTGTCTATGATACTGTTCCTTTTGTTCCCCCCCATCTTAGTATTTTTGTTCAATTTCTTGAAGTTTAAACTTAACTATATTGTTTACCTCTGTTCTTCCCCTATAATCTGTATGTATTGCTTAAATGAAAATAGGATATATCTAAGGAATAGTCTGATGATGATGTTGGTTAAAGTTATGATGACTATACTTAGGGCATTTATTCTGACAATATGAAATAGTAATGAGGGAGATTGAAAAAGAATGCAAAACCAAATTTGGAAAAGAAAATTCAATTTAGAAATGTAAATGCAAACTTGAACTATATACCCATGAACTGTAAATGTATTCAGTCAAGACAAATACCTATTGCATTGCTACTGTATGTTGCAAATTACTATGGGATGTATATATAATCCCTATAATACCTATATTCATATAACAGATTGAATCATGTTTTAGTGTTGCCGTAACATGATTGGGACAAAATAGAAAGTCCATGGTATGAATACATAATTCATCATAACACTTGATAAGTTAAGCATGCCAATCAGATATTTCAAAGCAGATTATTTTGTATGTGATTAAACATTCTTAAAAGTAAAAGAATAGAATTCCATTCATTGATTCAGCTTTTTATTAGCAGTTATGATATACATAGTGAATAATTTTAGTTTTGTTCTGATCTCAGGAATTTCTGAGTTTCATAAAATGTCACTTTTCATTTGCCAAATTGTTGAAAATAAATGAATAACCATAGCATGGGCTGCCACCCTGAACTACTGAACTACATCAAAAATCAACAATGTGAATAATTTGAGATTGTGAAATACTTCTAATCTAAGAAATTAGGTTTTTCAAAATTCTCACCTTAAACATAATTTTTCACAAAGAAGATTCATCATTTTCATTTCTAGCACACAAAATGTATCTGAACAGAAATAGATACAGGTACAAACATAATGTTCATTACTTATTGTGACGAAATTACACGGTGAGAACTTTAACAAACCTAGTTTCTTTGATTATAAGTATTTCACAATATTAAAATATTCACATACTTGATTTCAAATTTAGTAATTCAAAATTTATTTTCTCCATGATTATCATGGAGAAAATAAATTTGAATTAATAGTATGTTTATTCTTAGCTTATTCTGATGATAGTAATATGAAGTTCTTACTGATAGTAGAAAGGAGGAATCAATCAGGACCAATCCTTCAGCTGTCAATCCAACAGGAGGCCCATTCAGTCGACTCAAAAATAATAGAATCTGTCGAAGAAGAATTTCTGATGAAACACTCAAAAAAGCCACATATAAATATGAGGGATCAGGAAGATTTAACTTCAATAAACTTAATATCAGCCAAAATTGTCCATTATGAATGTTTCGGGATATAGAACCCTACTTGAATTTGAAACTGCCTCAATTCATAACTAATGTGTTGCAACAAGCACTTTGGTTCTCGGTCACTTATGAATTCACATCCATGGCAAAATCTTGCAATTAGAAGTCACTTCTATCTTTATGTAAATAGAATACAATTGTAAGATATCTTACTAGTTGTCTTGTTTCTGGTCCAATAGTTAAGAAGTTGATTTCATATAAAACAGTTCTGCATGAATACATCTGTAAAGAGCAGCTTAGAGTAAGTTTTTTTTCACATATGGTTCGACCTTATTTTTATCCATATTACACTTTATTGAATATACCAGCGACAATACTGTTAGGCATTGAGTAAAACAATAACGGATTTCCTTTGTATTTTCCAGCTATATCAAGCTCAAATGAGCAATAGAAATCAACCTTGAACTAACTGGACATAAACAATTCAATCAAACTCACATTGTTGAATATTATTGCAGGTAAAATTGCTGTAATGGCCAAAATAATGATTGCTATGCAAAAGACTATGAAAGCATGTGCTAGGACTGGAGCTGCTGCGATGTGATATATCATTACACAGAGATAAATGATTATATTGAAAACAGTGTGTCCAATATAAAAGTTAAAAAATTTGTCAGAATGCAATATAGCTTTAATACATAATTCATATCTGAGTCGCAAATTTTCAATAATTTCAGGTGATAGTTTTGTATTGTTCTTTACAGTTTTCTCTATGTTCATATTGAATTCACTAAACATGCTGTACAGCAAATAACACCACAACATGAAGTATACTTGAAAGAGTGCTCCAGCTGGCACTGTATAGAACATAAAGAGCGACATTAGTGGAACTTTGACACTTTTGACCCAAGGTGATTCTACATAGAGTATGATAGTCCTTGTTGAAATTGTATCCCCTTTGTACACATCTACTGCTATGAAAAGGTAAATAATGTAAATTGTCACTACTACGTTTGATAGGAATACAGTGCAGAGGAAAAGCTTTAATATCTTCACTATCTTTTCTAGTCTGACAGGTAACTTAGAGTCTAAATCCTGTAGAGCTTGTTCCAGAACAAAACAACATTGCTTCTGCTTCCTTGCTATTCTTATCCAAACAACATACACTACAATGAAATAAAGAAGGGATAACAGCTCTACTATCTTACTAAGAAGTGCAGATGCACATGAAGCAAGCATAGAAGCTTCCAAGATACTGATGAAAAAGGTTCCGGTCATAACCAAAATAACAAGGGCACAATAAAACTTAAGACAGATGTCAAGACACCTGTTCTTCTTGTCACCCTCAACATATATACCAATGGTCAGAAACAGGGGTCTAAGAAGCTTCACAGATTTCCAAATAGGACTCTCAGCTATTGTGTTCTCTGATTTAACTTTCATGTTGATACAAACTTAGTCCAAGGCCTATATCTCAATTTCCAACTTTATCACTTGGACACTCTCAATTATATGATCACTTGTATTTGTTCCACCAAAGCGCTTGGAAGAAATGTTAGATGAATCCTCTGTCACCTTCCACTTCTCAAATGTGCATGTTTGTTCTTTCCGAGGACCAAATATTCACAATTGATTGTTTAATAGGAACACATTATGTAAATGAACTATTCAAGCTACGGGCAAGGAAGGAGTTTATGTGAATCTGTTAGTGGCCAAAGCAGCAGAGAAGCCTTCCATTAACCTTTTCTCTACAACATCAACATGTCATCAGGATTTTAAAAACTGCCAGTGTACTGTAGTAAATAGCCCCAAAATACCCCATAATGATTATGAGGCATAAATGACACTATCTAGACCTTATGACATAAAAACAAATTATTTTCACCATTTTCATTGTTAGAAAAAACTATATTATAAATGATGTCAGGGTCTTGAGACGGTGACTGATATCTTATCTTAAAGAGTTAGTTTAAAATTACCTATGCTAGCATTTATTGGAAAGATACCTATTTAAGGTGTACTTCAATATAACAGAGGTAGGGACATCTGGCATTTTTGAAAATTTCTAAAATGCTAGATGTGTTAAAAACATTTAGACACCTTGCATCAAGGCACATTTAATGTGCCTAAATGGAAGGTGCTTAAATGATAGATATGTTTATCAATGACAGTAAATATTACTCCATTAGAGATCTTCAACTATCAATAATATTGAGATTCATGTTCCTTGTTTCTATGTATGGTTACCATAGCAGGTCTTATTTTCAGATGTCAGACCCAGTTGACTATACATTTAAGAAACACTGATGCCCTTTGTTTACTTGCCATTAGGGTTGGCACAAACTGTTTCTGTAATTTATAAGCAAGTATAATCTGAAAATTAAGAACATGATATGTATTTGTTTGTTAAATCCCAATAATGGTAACATGCATTTGTATTTAGGCCATTCCAGAATTTCAGATAGATAAAGAATTTAAGGGAAGAATTAAAAAAGACTAGTGTAACCAGTTTTTATCATACTGAACTGATAATCATAGAAGTTATATCTTGTTTTGGCCACCATAACTTTTTGCTTCTTAATGCTATGATATTAAGTCTATAACATTCTTATTCAGTGAAATCATCCCTTCTATTAAAAGTCGTTTAACTTATGAGAACATATTAAAAGAGCAGTTCTATATGGAAATGCTATTTGGAATTGTATAAATTCAATGCATTTTGTTCTGTTTGGCCTCTGCCTAGGCCTATAATATTTTTAGTAGATGATATACTTGAAGAAAATAACTAAGTAATTCACATCCTATTTAACCTGCATTATTTGCAAATGTTGATAATTATTTTCCATGCAGCACATCCACAATGTGTACTTCTGTACAAAGCCAATTAGATAAGAGTTGTCACATGGTATGTCACAAGGAATTCTTAGGGTATTATATCATTTTTGTCATATTTTGTGATATAATAGCAGTTTGTACCATAATTTATAGCTCAATTATATGATATAAAAGCCTTACTACTATGATAATTATTACAGTAAGAGCTTCCTTGACATGTGGAGGCACAAGGCCAATATATAATAACTCTTCAAACGATTTCACATGTTTCCAGTTGATGATTTGAAGTTTGGAAAATAATAACCAACCACGAGTAAAGATTTGTCAAATTGCATCAATACTGATGCTTTATTTACATTCACAATTTCAACACCTCTACTGCCAGATCAATTGGAATTTCAGTAATTTAACATTTCTATTTTTGGAACTGAGCTGATTTGCTGAAATATGTGGATATGATTTATCTACATTATTGAGATTATGTTAAATTCTCTGTGACTCATGGTCAATTCCAGTGCCAAATGCCTTGGAACTAATAGTCACAGTTATATCCAGTAATATACTGTATTCAATTGTATACTGGTATGGAAATGAAAAATGGACACTTTGGGACTAGAACCCACATTCTCCACATTCAAGGTAGAAGCCTAACCAACTGAGCTAACTTTGACTGCGTACAGGTCTCATACCCCTACTTATTCAGTTAAGTACCACTGCTGGTCTCTCTCTCCCTACATGCTCCATATCTCAGTGGTAGAGTATAGGCTTCATATGTGAGGGTTCTCAGGTTCAAGGCTCGGCTAGTAAAGTTATCAAATTAATACTATGAAGTAGTGGTACTATCAGCAGTAGTGGTTTGCAACATGCCCTCCATATTTTTGGCCATGATTAGTAAAACAGTTTTTTCATACACTTAGGAATTTGGAACTGTGTGATTAAAAATGTTAGATTTCTAAGTTTTTGTGATGTCATTAAGATAGTCACCTCATTGGCCTGCTATTTTTTGTATGGCCAACCAACCAGAACACCCCTAAAACATTTACAAAATGTTTAAAAAACCCTTTTCAGTAGGATCAACATGTAGACACCTTTTTAGTATAAGAACGTTATCACCTATATTATAGCCCTGTAGGTTTTACCTCCAACAATCAAACAGCCCAAGAAGGAGGGAAGTACATGGTTATTGGCTTAATTATGCTGTAGTGTGATTACAGGAAAAAGTAAACTTTCAATGCTGTTAACATTACATCCAATGTAAACTGTAAAGCATAGTACCATAGCAGTATTTTACCATAGAATCAATGTTTTTAAGAATAAAAGTACACTGTACATATTACAGTAAATTAATGTTTAACTTAAAGGGTGTTCACCAGTAAAGAAGGTCACCCATTAAATGTATATATATATGGTATAAGTTCGGCAAAATAGTTACCAGTAGTTTGAATTCATTGTTTATTTTGGGGAGCATGAAGCACCACAGTATGAAGTGTGATTGAAAGAGGATTGCAGTACACATAAGGTAATAGAAATTAATTAATGCCAGCAGGAATAAGATAATCTGAACAATAGAAAATCCAACATTAATCAAGAACAATGAATTTGCCAACTGTGGCTTTGTATCATATTTGTGTACTTTTATGAGGCATACAAAGACAGTAGTACTTCTGCTTGACTTAGTCATTCTGTGTACTGTGCTATTGAAAACCTGATATGGCAAAAGCTTCTGCAAATTTGTCCTAGGAAAGTTTTATAACAAACAAGTAAAGTGTTCTGTTGTTTGGAAACTTGATATGATAAAAGCTTCTGCAAATTTGTCATAGAAAAGTATGTCAACTAAATGAAACTGTGTAAATGCTTTTAGCAAAACTAGGGATTACCTAATTCTAAAAGTCTGTCATAAGTGCTAATAAATCCGATGTTGAGAGACTGGATAAATTACAGGAAAGGTGTTTAAGAGCCATTCGTTATAACTGTGGTCATATTGAAAATATTATGGATCTGTTTAATCTATATGATATACAACCCTTGAAAAAACTTAGGCAAGTCCAGTTGTTGGTAATGATATATAACCTCCAAATGATGTTTATTATCTGGAACCTGAAAACCAATTTGATATGGTTGTTACCTGTAGTAGTGGTAAAATTAAATTTAGAAAAGATTTTACCAGTCTTACGTGGGTTTTTATAGTAGTTATTATAGAGGAGTTGATTTGTGGGACAAATTGTCAGTTGATGAACAATTGTTAGATAAAAAAGTCATTGTTTAAACGTACAGTTGAGAAGAAATTGTATGTATAATTGCTATGCATGATCTATATGAGACTACACCTTCATCATTATTTCATCATTTCATATATCCAAGGAAGAACTTATTGTATAAGATTGGATCTAATAAAAAAAAATAATAAAAAAAAGTAGTCAAGCTAAAACAGATTGCAAGAACTCCAGCAGAAATACTTCCAATTATATGAGTTTACATATTACATACAACTATTCTTCACATGTTATAGGACAAATTATAACACCCTGGATATGATTGGAAAATGATGTTAATAAATGTTACTTCTTGCAATATATTTTTTAATCCAAGAATTCTGAATTGAAAACATTCCCAAAGATTTAAGAATAGTGCATATGGTAATACATTTATATGGAAAAAATGACTCTGAGATTTTTGAATGAAGTGGGATGAAATACATGAATTCAGTTGATGTTAAGGATAGACCCCAGAGATGGACAGCCAATTCATGTGTCATATAAGTATTAATATGAATATAAATGGGTACGTCAGAGAACACTATTACGTTTGGACAAACACAAGTCTCAAGGATTCGCAGGGGTTTAGATAGCTTTCGGCAGAAAGGGACATCTTGTGGCTCTTGAAGGAACTACTGTGTTGAGAGTGGATGTAAGAACAGGCGGACTCTTAGGAGAAAGCTTACTCTTCATCAATTGGACTTGTGATCCTAGGATTATTAACCATCATTACACTGGCTTTGTATGCATCTATGTGATCCACGAAATAAACCTGACTTTCAGCCAAGCATTGTTTGCGTTGTGGAAATCTCCTGAACTTACCTACCACTTGACTAGCACTTACGGAAGAAACGATAAAGGCAATAATGTTAAACATCATAAGAACAGTTCCCCAATTATTAATCAACCACATAACAACAACTAGTGTTCAATATATATATATATATATATATATATAATAATATATGGATCCCAAAGTTATAAAGATTGAAGATTACGACTGTTTGGATAAGTCTTCAATTCATTCAACAACTATTGTGAGATTGAACATTACTTTACCATTACTAATGTCTAACTTTACTAAAAGTAGTTCAAATGTATGAAGAGAGCACATGTCCTACTGAGCAACTACCACAGGGGAAGCTTGGGTCATATGGGTTTGTCACTGCTTGCAGCAAATCCAGAGAGTTATACTAATATAAGAAGACCCCCTTGGGGCGTCAGAGGGTCGAAGGATGACCCGCCAGGCTGCATACAGTCCAAGGGCAAAGCCCAAGGGCTATACGCGGCCCAGAGGACGACCCCAAGGGTCTTCTATATTTTTATCATCCAAGCAAAATACAAAACACTCCTGAAAACTAAGAATACAAGGTATGACAAGGAGCCGTACCTACAGCCTGACCCTTGTACAGCCCGCTGCTCAGTCATGCAGGTGATAAAATCCTCAGGGGTATACCACCAACTGAGTACCACCCAAGGATTATTCTGTGTTATATTATCCAAACAATAGACAGAACTTACGCAATGTGAGGGTCATATAGCCTGAGTCAGTTGTCATCATGAAGTTGGTATTTGATGTTCTATTTTGTGTATAACATTCAAGTGTAGGTTGAAATTGAAAGATGACGATTGTGTAGGTGACAATTGTTCCCAATACCTGTAATGAAGGGCAAAAGATTTGAAGGAATTGCAAAATTATCTATGCAGAATCTGGGACAAATGGAATCATTAAAACCACATTCAGAAATGAATGTTCAAGTTTAATGTCAGTGTTGGTTATATCTAGAGGCCCTACGATAAGATAAGAAGTGCAGCCAGCATGTACCTATTGATTTCCCCCAACAACCAAGTTTCTTTATTTAGCCTGCAGCTTCATAAAGGTCAAGAAAAATACTGGGTAATATGTCACAAGGCTTAAGCATAATTTCTATTAATCAGGTTTCGGACAAACTTTGATCTGACAACGTTATAATCAAATTTTGGGTTTTGTTAAATCCTATGAAAAGGTGGCATAAACTTTAAGATGGTAAAAGATTTATGTTTCTATTGTCATTAGAACACGAGTCATGAATGTTTGAAGTACCATCAGATAAGGGTATTCAGAGAAAACTAGATGGGACTTGTTGTAGTTGATGAAATTGAAAGTAACACTCAGTATTTTTTCAGTTTTTGTCTATGCATATTAAGTATTTTCAAAAGTAAAAGATGATATTATGGATCCCCAAGTTACTAGGCTTGAAGAGGATAGCTGTTTTATCCAATCTTCAATTTATTATGGTGGATATTGCAGATATCTGCACATCATTTACAGTTTTTCCTGTGATTTTCTCAACAAAATTAGTTTGAATTAACCCCCATGCATCACAAATACTAAAATTACATCTATAGTAGAGAGAATCAGAAAAAGGGCACCAACATAATACTGATCTGTTTCATTCAGTAAGTACTAGTCTAATACTTTGGGTCAAACATTCTCAGAGAATACACACTCCATGATCCAAAAACAAGAAACATCATGTTTAGATATAGATATCACATAATTTAAATGAGAGATTAATTATTAGTTGTTCCTTAAGTTGCCTTACTGTCAATACAAAAGATGAATCTACTACTGCGAGTCTGGCTGCTGTCAATCCAAGGGAAGGGCCATTAAGACGGCTGAGAAACAACTGGATCTGGGAAAACAAATGAATATGCTTTAATTTTAAAAATTTGGCTATCTACACAGTAATATATGGTTAGCAGACATTTTACATATAAGTTAAAAATATTGATACTTATATAATCAAGATATTGTTTGCTATATTTCTGTTATACATCTCAAGAACTTAGATTCTCAGAGTATGTACCACTAGCAATTTTCCCTTAATGTTGGCAAGAATGGGGGTAGATCCATAGGAAACTTTGAGCACATAGGTGTAGACCAAAGGTCTTTCCCTATCCAGCTCATCATTAAATTTTGGCTTATACATTCCGTATGCAACTGCAATATATTTACCCAAACCTAATGTTTACTAGTATACACTAGTGTGATGAATGCCTATTCATCCAAAAACGTAAAGAGACCAAATAAGAGAAAATAAGGTAATATGACAAAAAGTATGTATGTTCGTAAAAAGAACGAAAATGTAAAGGAACGAAAGTGTAAAGGAACGAAAGTGTAAAAAGCCCGAAAAAGAGGCCCGAATATGTAAAGGAACGAAAGTGTAAAGGAACGAAAGTGTAAAGGAACGAAACCCGGAAAGATGTAAACCGGAAGTGATATGTAAACCGGAAACGAGAATGTAAACCGGAAGTGACGTCAGTTGTAGATCACGTGACCGAAAGCAGCCAATCAGGGCTAACCTCTAGGGTATATAAGGGGGCGGTGAGGCCCGAATAAACAGAGTTCTTTAACAGTTCTCCTTGTGTCCAGACGTGTCTTCTTCCCTTAAACAACCACTAAGATGAGCCGATACGAGTTAATTAACCAGAAGTTAGAGTAAAATAGTAGAAGTTCGAGATAAATAGGCGAGACTTAGGACGGGGGCCCGACGGCCCGAGGAACGGGAACGAGGACCGAGGGACCGAGGTAGGGCGCAAGGACCTAAAACTGTCCCGGATGGGGTCCCGGAAGTGTGGGCACGGAACGGCACGAAGGCCCGGAACACGGAACGGAGACCCGAAGTCCGCGGGGACGACGGCGCGGCTGGCTCGGCCCCACGCTACCAAACAATAGGCGACTGTCGGCCCGAAGGCCCCGCGGACCGGAATCCGGGGTGGACCGCCCTGTCGAGGTGAATACCGGCCTGGGAGATAGAGCGAGACGAACCACGGCTCCCCCTTACCCCTACCATATTTTCCCTCCCCCGCAGTCCTCCGCCTGACACCGAGCACCGATTCCCGACCGATTCGCTCAGCCCCCCTCGTGCGCGAGGCACGACTCTAAAAACATCACATCTCGGTTCTTGGCCCGGCGAGACCCGAACAATTCCCACGTGGTGCTGAATTAGCACATACGGACTTGTGGATGCTGAGTGTTTTGTCGAAATTGGATGCTCATGGCGACAGCTGCAGTCTTCGATCAGATGGATTCTGACATCGCCTTCAAGGAAGGTGGGGAGGAGAAAGGAAGTGCGAAACCCGAAGTCAAAGGGGAGGACACGACCATCATGGATAGGCGGTTTAACTTCATGGGAACGTCCACCCCGACGGATGAGAAGAATGCGCGGACTCAACAACAACAGACCGGCCAGGTAGGAGCGAGTTTGAAGAAGCTTAGCTTAAGACCGGAAAAGTACGATGGGAAACTGGACTTTGAAGGATGGATCAACCAATTCGAGGAGTATGCGGACTTGGGACGTTGGACGACCGAGGAGAAGGCGGCGATGCTCTTTCTTTCGCTGACGGGAACGGCACAAATGTACTTTGTCAGACTCCCGGACAGGAAATGACTCCGTTACCCGGCGAGAGTGGAGGCGTTGCGCCGGAGTTTCGGACAGGAGAAGGATACGTGCAATGCTCTGCAAGAATTGGCGGGATTGAAGCGTGTGAAGAACCAAACAGCGAAGGAGTTGGCCGATAACGCCTGGCGACTGGCGTCGAGGGCCTACTTCTCCAACGACTATGCCAGCCAGGAAAAAGCGGCATTACACGCGTTCCAGGCTGCAGTAGGGGAAGACCTTCAGCTCAAGTGTGCAGAGAAAGGATGCAAGACGTTGGAGGAGGCGGTGGAGGTGGTAGAGATACAGGAACGATACTCGCGCCGCCTCTTGCGGGCAGTGAAGCCCGAGGAGGATGCCAATACACAAATCACGGCCTTAAACGGGAAATTGGAGGAAATGATGAAGGAATTGGCAGAAGAACGAGAAGCCAGGAGGCAGTCAGCGGCCCGGAGAGAGGCGTATAAAAAACGAAAGGAGGATCTGGAATGTCACCAATGTCACCAGAAAGGCCATTTCGCGAGGGATTTCTCTCAGCATCAGGGAAACGGACAGTCGCCGTCGCAGTAAGCGTGGGGCCCCCTTCGGGCGCGGCGAGAGAAGTAGTAGGCATGGGTGAATGTGAACTTTATGTGGCCGGAACAGTAGGAGAGAGTGTCGTTCGTTTTTTAGTCAATACCGGATCCATGATTAGTTTGCTGTCGGACCGTCTCTGGAGAGAGTGGGGACGAAAATGGGAAGACCTGGACGGATATGAAGGACGCCTCTGCTCCGTGGATGGTAGTCCGTTGCGATGCTACGGATGCACGAATCTGTCGGTACAGTTGGGAACACGTGTGCTGCAGTGGACGTTTACGGTAGCAGACATCGGTAGAGACGAAGGAATCCTCGGAAACGACTTCGCGGTGAAATACCGGCTAACAGTTAAGCCCCACGCGAGTGCTGTCTTCCTGCCCGCCGAAGGAGGGGGAGAGGGGGAACGAATCCCAGGAGTGGAACGAAGAACGGATGGGATTCGGGCAGTCACCGTCGGAGGACAGATCGTGAGAATCGAGGAGACGACGGAAATAACCCCACTCCAGGTGACCCGAGTAACAATAGTAGCGAGAGCAGACATGGGACAAAGGCACGGGATTACCGATGGGACTGGAAGTGATCCCAGGAACGGTGACGTTGGGAAAGGAGAATAAAGTTTGGGTGGCCAACCGAGGGACCGAGAGCGCGAAACTGGAGACCGGTAGAGTCCTCGGAGAAGCCACCTTCGTACAAGAAGTGCGAGGTATGAGAAACGATGAAAAAGAACCACCCGAAGCGCTCACCGAGATGATAGAGGAGGCTAGGAAAGGTCTAACCACGGAGGAAGGCAGAGAACTAGAGAAAGCCATCATGGCCCGGAAACAGATGTTTGCGACCTCGAAACACGAGTTAGGACGAACAAATTTGGTACAACATCGAATTAGTACGGGGGATCAGATGCCGATCAAGCAAAGGGTCAGACGGTATCCAGCCACCAGGAGAGAAGAGGAACGAGCACTGGTGGAGGATATGTTAAATCTGGGAATCATCCAGGAGAGTGGAAGCGCGTGGAGTAGCCCGACCGTCTTGGTGAAAAAGAAGGACGGAGGAACGAGATTCTGCATTGACTATCGAAAATTGAATCAGGCTACGAAAGTGGACGCCTATCCGCTTCCCCGGATAGAGGACAGCCTCAACACCTTGGGCGGGAGCCTATTCTTCTGTAGTCTGGATCTCGCAAGCGGATATTGGCAGGTAGAGATGGCACCCGAGGACCGAGAAAAGACGGCCTTCGTGACTCAAGGAGGGTTATACGAGTTTAAAGTGATGCCATTCGGGCTAGTGAACGCCCCAGCCACCTTTGAGAGACTGATGGAGAGAATCCTCAGAGGAATTGTGTGGGAGGAGTGTCTGGTATACCTGGATGACATATTGGTCTTCGGGCCAACGTTTGAGGTGACTCTGGAAAGATTGGTACGGGTTCTGGACCGATTGAACGCTGCAGGGCTGAAGCTGAAAGCACGAAAATGCAGGTTGTTCCAGAAGAAGATTCCGTTCTTGGGGCACGTCGTCTCATTGAACGGGATCGAACCCGACCCCGAAAAGTGTCGGCAAGTAACTGAGTGGCCGGTCCCTCGGGATCTCCATGAGGTACGAGCCTTCGTGGGATTATGTTCGTACTATAGGAGACACATAAACAGTTTCACGGAATTGGCTGCCCCCTTGTATGAACTAGCAACGAAAGAGGAGCCTTTCGTGTGGAGTGCGAGACGACAGGAGGCATTCGATGCCATGAAGAGGGCGTTTACAGAGGCCCCGGTATTGGGATTCCCGGAGGAAGAAGGACAATGGTGGCTTGACACGGACGCCAGTGACGTGGGGATGGGAGCCGTGCTATCACAGGAGCAGAGAGGGGTGGAACGGGTGGTAGCTTACATGAGCAAAACCCTGGAGTCGAACGAGCGAAAGTATTGCACCACGCGGAAAGAACTGTTAGCGGTGGTGCGAGCCTTGAAACATTTTCGGTGCTACATCTACGGTCAACGCGTCATTGTCCGAACGGATAATAGCGCGGTTAGTTGGCTGCAAAGAAGGAAGGAACCGATGGGGCAGGCTGCCCGGTGGATTGAGATTATCGACTCGCATGATGTGTCGTTCCAACAATGACCGGGTAGGAAGCATGGGAACGCCGACGCGTTGTCCCGGTATCCGTGTAAACAGTGTGGAGAGGAACACGAGGGTACCGAGAAAGTGAGAGTAGTGACGCAGGCCCAGGGGTATGAGCCCGGATGGTCCCCGCAGGAGATGAAAGCAGCACAGAGGAGGGATCGAGATATAGGACCGATTATCGCACGGATGGAAGAGGATGCGAACCGGCCAGGTTGGGAGGTCATATCTCCGGAATCCCGAGAAACAAAGATCCTATGGAGGCAGTGGGAAAGACTGAGCCTAATGGATGGCGTGCTGCATCGGAAGTATTGGGAATTAGAAGGACATGGTTGGAGGAACCAACTGGTCGTCCCGAGAGAGGAACGGGCCAAGTTAGTGAGAGAGTACCATGGAGGAGCGGCAGGAGCGCACCTGGGAGTCGCCAGAATGACGGCCCTGTTGGAACAAGGGTTTTACTGGCCAGGACTCCGAGAGGACGTGCGGAAGGAATGTCGAGAATGTGACTGCGCGTTGCTGAAAAGAGGACGAGGAAGACGGGAGCCGTTGCATCAATACATAGTAGGGGAGCCGATGGAACGGCTGGCCATGGATGTTTCGGGCCCGTACCCAGTCACGAAACGAGGAAACAAGTACTGCCTGATGGTGGGGTGCTATTTCATTAAGTGGCTGGAGTGTTTCCCGATCCCGGATCAGAAGGCAGTGACGGTAGCGGACAAGCTGGTCGAAGAAGTAGTAGCACGGTACAGCGCGTTTCGGGAACTACACTCGGATCAAGGCACGAATTTCGAATCCGAGGTGGTAGCTCAGGTCTGTGCACTGTTTGGGATCCACAAGACGCGGACGACGCCGTACCAAACCCCGGAGCGACGGATACATAGAACGAAGTTTTCGCACTTTGGGGTGCTGTCTGAAAGCTAGCTGCCGAGCGACAGGCCGGGAATGGGATGAGATGGTCCCGCTCGTGATGATGAGCTATAGGGCAACGCCGCAGGCCAGCACGGGAGTGACACCAAATATGATGATGCTGGGCCGACAGACCATGATGCCGCGGCAAGCGATATATGGGAGACCTCTAGGACCGGAGGAGGAACCTCGACGGGTGGGCGACTACGTGGAGAGCCTGGAGAAAGGGCTAGTCGCGGCCTATCGGGAGGCCCGGGCAGGGCTGAAGCGAGCCGCCATTCATCAGAAACACGAGTACGATGGAAAGGTGACTCGGCGGGAATACCACGCCGGAGAACTGGTCTGGGTGCACGACACGGTAGTGGATAGGGACAAGGGAACGAAGTTGCGATTTCCATGGATAGGCCCTGCACTGATCGTCAAGGTGCTTGACCGAGGACGGGTGGTAGTACGGAAGAAACGAGGAAAACCGGGGGGGGGGGTGGTTCATGTGGACCGCCTGGAACCCTACCAAGGACACGCTGCGCCAGCCTGGATGGTAGCTGACCAGCAAGGATACGAGGCTGCACAGTAAGATGCTTGGGGTGGGGCGCGCTAGGGCACGTGATTGAAGCGGGGTACCCCCTTTTTGTGATAAAATCGTTCTCCGTCTCGATTCCGCAGGTGGAAGAGGACCGAGGGAATGACCAAAATAGGTGCTACACAGAAAGGCTTTGGCCAAAAAGGACTGATCAACCTGGGGCCATTGAGTCGGGGCGGTGCGTTGACCACTACAGTAGGCGTGCAGGGCTGTAGAGGATTGCTACCTAGCTGTAGATTGGTTCTCTTGCGGATGTAATTCAGGTGGGAAATGCGGGGTTGGAACGAAAAACGGCGTTCTGGAGCCACGGCGGCCCGAATGTCTAAGTAGTCCCACGTAGCCGATTTCCGGTCGGTCCGAAGAAACCACAGCGTGGAAAAGATGGTTGGATTACGACGAAAGACAGACTGGCGGCAAGCTGACAAAGACTTTTGAAGTAATGCTGATTTGGTAATACCGCGTTACAGCGTCCCGGAGACCGGAGGAGAGTAGATGCGGCACTCTCGGGAACACCGGAGGAACGAACGGACGGTTGTAAAAGGCAAGGCCTGAAACGGGACGGGCTTTAAATTAGGTCGTAAAAGAAGTAGAGATGAAAAGGAGGACGGGGCGGCGGCGAGAGGATAATAACGACGAGCCCCTGTGTTCTCCGG
This sequence comes from Lepidonotus clava, assembly GCA_936440205.1. Lineage (NCBI taxonomy): Eukaryota > Metazoa > Annelida > Polychaeta > Phyllodocida > Polynoidae > Lepidonotus > Lepidonotus clava. The sequence continues at coordinate 26,996,268 of OW387149.1, read as the reverse complement.
GAAGTGTGCGGAAGCACTGTGAGGGCCAAGTGACAAGGCGAGAGGAGGCGACAGAGATGAAAGGACCGAGGACGTCCGGTGGGGCAATAAAAGGCCTAGGAAGAAAACGCGTAGACGGCGAGGGGCCGCGAGGTAAACGGCAGGCGGGGCGGTGGCCAGCGGCGGGCCCCAAGGACCGGAAATAGTAGGGGGCGCCACCGCTGAAGTGGTTGGTGAGCTTGACGCTAGGGGTCACTAGTGCAGGCCACGCCCACTTCCGCCTGCGGCGGCTATAAAAGGCGGAGCGCTCGCCGGAGCAGGTCATTCTGGTCAGCCGATCAGGATTCATCACATCGCACAGCAGACGAGCAGGCCAAGCTAGAAGTGAGCAGAGAAGCGAGACGAGCAGCATCACCACGAGGCGGAAACGCAGAAGGCTGACGGGACGAGCTTCGAGTTTGGAACGAGGCCCGAAAGCCCGGAAAATAGACGCGATGAGCGGACAGTGCTGGGAAGGACAATGTCGCGGGAAGGAAGTCAAACACCTGACCAAGCACATCCGAGGCCAGCACGAAGGAGTACGAAAACAATATTATATGTGCCCAGTGTGTTCGAGCCGAGCATATTCGACACACCAGGACTGGAAAAAGCACATGTGGGAATCGCACGAAGGGAACCTGCTGAGAGGGATGCCAAGACAGGACCCCCTTCTGAGACTGGAGTATGCTGCGGCGTTCGCCTTGGACCCGAAAGGACGACCGCCTTACACCACGTTCGCTCCTGGTGACGAAACGGCGGCCCGGGTAGCTGATTTGGAATGAGACTTCGCAGTACGCCACCCGGAGGGATTCTTTCCACCCGAGAAAGCGGTGGACAAGGAGGCACCGAACGTGCCACGGCGGAGGGTCCGTATACCATATCACCCGAGGGCATCGAGAGGGTCCGATGACAGCGACGCCGAGCAAGCTGAGCAGGAAGCAGCAGAGGAACCGCAGGAGGCCGCCGAGACCGGCGGGGGATCTCAAGCAGCCAAGGCAGTGGGAAAGGGACCTTTGGTCGGAGTCGTGGAACGGTCGACGCCCACGCGCCGTTCCCCTCGGAGGGCCGCAAAAGGGGTACGCAAGGAAACTACCGAGTCGCCGCGAAGCGCGAGCCGGGCTGTGATCAACCCGAGACGACTCCTGACAGGAGAAGAAGTGACTGGATTAGTACAAAGTCAAGTGAAGAGGTTAAACGCCCAGGGGGAACCTCGGGAACCGAGAGGACGAGGACTCCCGGGCAGGGGACGAGGAGGAAGATCCACGCCAGCCCCGAAGCCAGGTGGCTCGGGAATACCACCAGGGGCCGAGGTGGTGGAATTAATAAGCTTGTCAGATGACCAACGTCCGAAAATCAAAGGAGAGGAGGAGGAGCCTCCAGCTTTTAAGCGACCCCCGACACAAGGATCCACGGCGGAGGAGCCGTCCCGGAAGAAAAAGTGGAAGAAGCTGAAGAAAATCCCGAAGGAGCTTGAGGAAGGAACGAGCTCGGACCAATCAGAGTCGGGCCGGAGTACGTCGGTATGAAGCGATCGGTCCCTGGTCATCGCCGAATCGAGTAGTGCAGGGGAGCTGGGACCATCGCAGCCCGAGACCGAGGGACCGAGGTAGGGTGCGAGGACCCGAAACTGTCCCGGATGGGGTCCCGGAAGTGTAGGCACGGAACGGCACGAAGGCCCGGAACACGGAACGGAGACCCGAAGTCCGCGGGGACGACGGCGCGGCTGGCTCGGCCCCACGCTACCAAACAATAGGCGACCGTCGGCCCGAAGGCCCCACGGACCGGAATCCGGGGTGGACTGCCCTGTCGAGGTGAATACCGGCCTGGGAGATAGAGCGAGACGAACCACGGCTCCCCCTTACCCCTACCATATTTTCCCTCCCCCGCAGTCCTCCGCCTGACACCGAGCACCGATTCCCGACGTGCGCGAGGCACGACTCTAAAAACATCACATCTCGGTTCTTGGCCCGGATTCTCCATCCGCCCGAGACCCGAACAATTCCCACGTTCCTCTGCTGTAGGAATCGGCAACCCCGACTTACCAGAGAACGTCACACTAGTATGTACTAGAACCAAGCAATTGTCTATAATGTATTATATTGAAATATTTGAATATGTGAACTATCTGTATGTATATTTTTATGCAATTTACATAAGAATGCTAATGAATTTGTACTTTAACTAATTGTCAAGAATGGGGGCATTAAACAATGATCTCGCATACACTTCTAGGTAAACAGGACTGGCTGGGCCTGCACTTCTACTATATGCAAACAGACATAGGCAACTTAAATCACAAGGGCAGTATGACAATTCCTAAACTGAACATCTAAGATAGGCATAACTGAATCTCCCTAATATGGAGATCCTCCATAATATGGAGATTCAGTGTCTATCATCACTCATACACTGACACAGCAGACAATATTATTGAATGTTGTGTCACTGTATGTGAACGATGTAAGAATTGGAAATCCTTGAATTCTTAATATCTGGCATGACTATTTCATGTTAAGACTAGAAAACAAACATTTGCCACAGTCTTTAGTTGAAAATAAACACAATGTATATATATAGATCCCTCTTCTGGACCCTTAAGATTTGTTTTGGAATTTGGTTACTGAGATGCATGTGTGTTGCAAAATCATTCTTACATGTTTGCAATTTTCTTACCAATTGTCTTGAATTGCCATCAATTGAAGCAAAGTCAGTCTGGTAAAGGGAATCTCTGCAAGAATACATCTGGAGAAAAACATTTTGGTAGATTTGTATATTACATATTAGAGACACATTTATATCCAGTAAGGGGTTGCATGAGTAAAATGTGAAGTAGATGAATGAAATAACAGTATCTAATTTAGATCCAATATTTTCCCCAAGATTAGACCACCAAATTCCAGCTGCTATCAACTGAAATCTATTGAACAGGTCAACAAATATAGATTGGGCAATAATTTCTTATCTGTTTAACCCCAAGGTTTAGCGTTCGCATAGATATTTAAAAAAAAATATAAAGCCTAGCTGTATTATGTTTGGTCAATTGAATATAAAACAATAATGGCAGTGCCACAGAATCGCACCTAACCATTTCTATAAAAAAAAATTCAGTTTGACTGTAAGGGTTTCTTTGTCACATCACACAAAGACATCCACTTTCAGATTCAGAGATCAATTAAAGATGTTTTCGAAATAGAAACCAAATTTTCTATCAGAGGCAGCTAACTACAATGATAACCATGTGATTGATATATATATATATATATATATATATATATGTATATATATATATACATATATATGTTAGTCTTAAATTTAAGATGTAAAACACAAGTTTGAAAACAAGTAAATTTCACTTGCCCCTCCTATTCACAGGTATCCCTTTAACAGGAAATGTCATAAAGTAAAGAATAAAACAGAATCTTCACTATCAGCTAATCTAAATTGTAATATTTCAGATGTGTAAAATTCTTTAATGTATTGTCAGAAAAACTTACATAGTTCTGCAGAAGAACTGGACCAAGTACAGTAATTGTCAGTGGAATGCAAGTCACTATGAGTCCAAAATAAATGTATTGCAAGTAGCCAGTGTCACTGGCTGCAAAGTATACATCTGCACAGATGACGAAAAGGCAGAACAACACTGTCAGACCAATGTACAAGCTGAAATACCTGTCTGCAGCAACAACTGCCTTTAAACAACACTCATATCTGTATCTCAACCTCTCAACAACATCAGGGGACACATTAGTGCCCCTGGTCATGGTGGATGTTATTGCTTGATTGCAATATCTAAATGCTAGTAAAAGCAAGTAACACCAAAAGATCAGGTTTGCTTGAAATATTGTCGCAGACAAAAAATGATAAAATGTTATTATTTGAAGAAGTATTATAAAAGCAAGTTGAAAGGAATCAGGCACCATGGTGTGCATCGGGACAATCTCTGAGAACCTTGTTCTTGGATCTGAGTCATTGTATAACCACAGATTGCTAATACAGAACCCAAACACTATCAGATTTGAACAAATCACAAGGCCCTTTAATACTCTAGATGAGTACTTTAAATGTCCTTTCAAATCATAACCTTCAAGGGCTTCTGCAAGAAGAAGATAAGAGTTGTCCCTTTTCTTAACAATAAATATCCAGATGATGTAAACAAGAGTATTATATAAGCCTGCCAATAAACCCAATATGTTAAACAGAAATGTAACTGAACATGAAATCGTTTGATAAGCATCCACTATACTGAATGTAATTGAACAAAGAAATACCAAAACTACAGCACTGCTATATATGTTTAAGGAAACATTAAAGCATTTTCCTGTGTTTGTATCATTTGAATGTATACCAATAATGAGTAGGAGCTTATCAAATTCTGTAAGGAAATCTAAAATGTAGACCTGCCTGGTGCTCTCAGTTTGTTTTTCACCTGAGCTTTGACATCTCTTGAAACATCTTTGAGTAACGTTACAAGTACACCAATTGCAAGTATATTTAGCTCTGGGACTTTCAGCCTCCATTTTAGATTTGAGATATTATAACCTAGATCCTTCTTTGACAATATCCCTTTTTTTCCTTGAGGTATATTTTAGTATGAACAATAGTATGATTGATTCATCCACATGTGCTGAGCCCTCCATTCACTTGGGTTCTTTTGTCACCAACTTTCATCTTTCCTGACAAACAAACTTTTATCCTTCCTCCAACAATTTTGCTGGTATGCTTTACATACTGGTCCCCCTTTTTCAGACTATCTCTTAATAGATCCTCTCTTTACAGTGTCCTTGCATTGATTTGGACTTTAACAGCTTCCACCCCATAAAGCTTGTCATACAGAAACCATGAATAATTTATGGGGGCAATGGGTAGGTGAATCATCAACACAAAAGAGCTTTTAGCTCTAAAGCTGAGTGACTGCAATCAGGAAGATAGACTGTTGCAACTGCCAAATAAGTCCACCAGCACATTTATTGGTGGTCTACATTACAAACGAGATCACTGTTGACAACTGAATATCTCCATAAATCTCAATGTCTGTCCTAAGACAGAGAAAGGCTCCCCTAATGGGGTCATATCCTTTAATGTTTTTTTTGGTTTTTTTATTTGTTTTATTTATCCTGTATTTGTCTCATATACAATATGGTTTTCGTCGAAACACAGCATCTCAATGGCGAAAATAAAATACAACTTTTATCATAGAAAATAGCTAGTTAGCCTAGCTAGGAATTATGTCAGACTGAATTTAGTCCAACTCCTTGTAGCCTTACATCAAAGTACAACACTACAGTACAACATACAATATAACATAAACTTTGGTATAAGAGGGTATTCAGGTATAATGTTTCCAATTAGATCCCTAAGGACCTAATAGGGGACTGGCGCATCAATTGCTTTGTTTAACCAATTTTTTAACAATGATTTTTTTTTTTTTTTTTTTTTTTATTCAAAAAATCCAATCTTACAAAATATAAGTTCTTCCTTGGATACATGATAACAATGAAATGAGTCAATGTACAGGTAGATAATTGCGTCATCTCCAATTCATATCACCTTTATATTATATCAATAATAAGAACATAATATTTTCTAAAATTTAAACATATTTTAACATTTTTACGCCACTTTTATACAATTCTTTTGATTCTTTATGTTGAATACTTGCTGGCAAAGAATTCCATAAGTCAACTCCTCTATAGAAGCAACTATTTTTAACTCGTGTCAATACAGTAAAATCTTCTTTAAACTTTATTTTTGTACTTTATTCTGTTTGTCTTTAAATTTAGTATATGTTTGGATATTCCGTAACTCAACTGGCAGATCATTCCAGGCTGTAGATCCTTTATAGTTAATATGTAATTGAGATTTCCTTTTTACCAAATCATAGTTAGGTACAACAACAGTTGGGCCATCATATCTACGTAATGGGAGATCTCTGTTATCAACATATAGAGAATCTCGTGACCTTTTGTACATAAAATTCAGCAAATGTGCATTTCTTCTATCCACTAGAAAATTCGGACCTGCCAGCTTATGTGTAACTAGCACATTAGTTCTTAAATGTAATGCTAAACACATCCTTAAATTATGATATTGTAAGGTCTGAATTTTCTTTCTTTTCACTGCCGAAGCATGTGTATAAAAAAATGTCTCTGTACTTATGTATTCTATATGAGGTAGCAACATTGCCTTATATATCACCAGATCTAGACTTGCTTCAGTAGTTAGATATGGTCGAATTTTCCTCAAAAGGAATCCTTTGATTGTAATTTTAGATATTTTATTAGACAAGTGCAAGTCAAAAGTTAGCTCACTATCTAAGGTGACACCCAATTACTTATAATGGTCCACTAGCTCTAGAACCTCATTACCCATTTTTACTTTGGGTTTTGTCATTTTCTTAGTTACAGTTTTGGTACCAAATATCATCACTTTCCTTTTTTTTTTGGTGTTTACAGACAATTTATTTGCAGCACAACATGTAGTAAAGGCATTTACATCACTCTGCATGTTTTCGACTATCTCTTTTTCTGTTGGGCCATTACTTATTAGGACTGTGTCGTCAGCATATAAGGCAACATTGCAGTTCATAATTATCTTAACCACATCATTAATATACATAAAAAATGCTGAAGGACCAATTTTACTACCCTGTGGGACCCCACATAATAGTGGTTTACTTTTTGATAATTTACTATTTACCATCTGTGACCTATTAGTTAGATAATTTGCATACCATTTCCTCGCATTTTCCCCAAAACCCATATACTTTATTTTCTTGATAAATATGTAATGGTCAAAAGTATCGAATGCTTTGCTCAGATCCACATAGGTAACCAAAGAGGCCCTTCCCCCATCCAAATTATCATTAATAAAATCAGTCACTCGAGCCACTGTTGAAATAGTTGAATGACCTGGTCTGAATCCTCCTTGTAAATTAGTCAGGATATCCATACATTCAAAGTAATCAAAAGTGTGTTTGTAAATATTTTTTTCAAGCAATTTACCAGGCAGTGGCAGCAAAGATACTGGGCTTAACTTATTTACAGTTTTCTTAACTCCTCCTTTATCCAATGGTCCTACCACTGCCCTTTTCCAGCTATCCAGAAATACTCCTAATAAAATTGATTTATTAAAGATGTGCAGCAGACAATGTGGTACTGCTTCAAAGGCCAATTTTAATAATGTGGGATGGCAGAGGACTTTGACAAATCTATATCCTTTACCAACTTTATTATTGTGTCAAGATTGGTAGTCTCCAATTGAAATAGATTATTTAAGCCCTGATCCACAGATTGCCAATTCCCTTTCAATTTACTACCCAATAATTGGCCTATATTTGAAAAGTAGTCATTGATACAATCTGGTAGTTCTTCATCCATCCCGTCTCTTCATTAATAACTGAAATTTGTTAGTTGCCTTTATCATCAGGTAACACCTTTTTAATATGTTTCCAAAATTTCTTATTATTGTTACCACAATTATTTAATGAACCACGGATGAAATTGGCCTTAGCATGTTTTACCAGCACATTTGTATCATTACGAGATCTGTTAGCAAGTATGCAATCTTGCTCTTTACCAAAACGTCCTGCAATAACCCTCAGTAGGGATAATATAGTGAATATAGTGCATACAATTTGAATAACCTACTGTAGATGTTCAATTTTATTTGAAAATGCCCTCATGGAATGTCAATAGAACCTTTTCCCTATCATTACTGCCCAATGGCGGAGTAGGAATTATGAGAGAGGCATGGTTGGGGTAATACAATTGTATTCTATAATAATTTCATTTGTTGAAGTTTTATACAAGTAAGTGAATTTAAATGATAAAATAAAATAACCTCCCCAGTTGGTATAGATAAAAGAAATGAGTGATATGAAATGAAGGTGTGGGTGGGTGGGATCTTGGAGTTAGGAGTTGAGAGCTGAGGTGTCGTTATAATGATGGAAATGGTTTGAGTGAAGGTGGAAGTGGGTGATATTCTGGGATATGAATGTTGTGTTGCGGGAGGTAGTTGTAGTGTGTTTGGGATTGGGTAGAGCTAGGGGTAAAATGGTATGGTAGGTAATGTATATTCTGCCAGGTGGCAGCAATGACACCACTCAGGAAGCACAAGGCTTGCATGTGAATCCCATTACTGCCAAACTATGCAGTAGGAGCTATGAGAGAGGCATGGTTGGAATAATAAGATTTGATTTTATAATATTTCTCTTTGTTTAAGTTTGATAAAAGTAAGTGAATTTAGGTGACAAAATAAAATGGGTGGTAAAGTGATAGGAATGAGCTGAGTTAGGTAGATGGGTGATACGTAAGAGTCATTTGGAGATGGCCTTAACCAGAGCGGACATGACTTCTCCAGTTTGGGTGGCGATATATATGCAGCACGCCTGGGAATGCCAGTCCCCGTGCCACTGAATGTCTAGTCCTCGGCATCCTTCGAAGTGTGCCTGAGTGGCTGCTGTCTTTCGGATGCTGTGTAATGACGCAGTCTCTTTCACTGCCCTGACCGTACGCATCGCCACAGACCATGCCTTCTTTATCATGGACACCGGGACAGGATGTCTGTCTGAGAACATAATTATTAGGCCTAAAAAAGATTATTGTGCATAGGTAACCCGACCTACCCTTATATTTTGGCCGTACCCTAACGTTTTTTAAGACAATTTTTTCCAACAAAAAAATATTAAATTTAATAAAAATGGGTGTCTGGAGTAGTTTCTAAATATTCAAGTCCATCTGTGTCATTTAACAAAAAACACACAAAAAAATTAAATCGACCTACATACCTTAATTTTTTCGAGCCATGTTACCTGAACACAACAATTCTTTTTTTTCTATGACTTGTCCCTTAACATGGCTTACAAGGCTTACAATTAATTATCACATTCTATGAAATAATAACCTATCAATAAATTGTATTCACAATAAAATTTCCCAAACCTGCCTCTTTCCTCTCCTCATTTCCCATTGCACGGGGGTAGTCTTAATGATGCATGATAATGCATTTTATGCACGTTTTTGCACAGTGTAGGTAAGTATAATGGATGATTACATTTCATCACATTTGATCATACATGATAATCCATGCTTATGCAAGTTTAAATATGTTAATGCTTCATTATGCATGTTATTGTATGATCATGCATGTTTATGCACAAGTTCACAATCATGATCATGGATGATAATGTAACATTATGCACATGATCCTGCATGTCTGCATATCATATATGTTGGTACATGTTTAAGTATGGGTCGCACTTGTGTGCATGAGTATGCATGATCAAACATAATTATGCAAGACCGTGCATTACTAAGTATGTTCATACATATTCATGTCTAGAGGGGTTTGCTCTTACTTTTTTTAGAGTTCACATTTTGTCCTCTCTGCTTGAAACTCATTTGGCATATGATTTGACAAGGGGAATTAATTATTGCTGAGGGCCCCCGATGTTCGTTCTTGTTTTATTCTATACCATTAACCCTGTGATAGTTCCGATCGTGCAAGCTGGGTGCCATGTTAACTTTTTAACTTTTTAACTTTTTCCGGGAGCTCCTCACTAGTCAACGTGTTGATGGAGGCTAATCCGGTAATGTTTGGGTTGGGGGGGGATTAGGTTGTTGGTCCGTTGGGCCCCCTGGATGCGGGTTGTTTGTACAACAATAAAATGCGTTGACTAACTAGGCCCAGAAAGTGCACCGAGGAGGCACGTTGCCACCGACTCCTGTCCCCAAAACACCAGGACAGGCCTCCCGACCACCATCAGCCCTCCCAGGGCCGTACCCAGGGTTGACGGTAGGGTGGTGGTGAGTTTCATAAAGTGGAACTTGTCTATGTTGTCGTGGGGGAGGTTGTATTTTCATCTAATAACATAGTTATTCCATTTTTCATCAAAACAAGCCTGGGACTTCTATCAAAATTCTGCGACCATTTCTCCTGGGAATAACCTGGAGAACACTCATCAACAATATCAAGGTCCCAAATCAGATTGTTACAATGTAACTAAGTCTAAGATATTCACTCTACAAAATAAAGCTGTATCCAGTACTGGCATGCATATTTCCATGGTAAGGTGCACACATTTTAATATTTTACATCATATACTCTTAGCTCTTTCAGTGGAGCTTTCCTCTAAGTTTTGACTATCAAGAATTTGGAGAAGAGAATATGGGCTTCGTCCGGGCTTACAAGCATACATGTATACACGGACACAACCCTGCGCGTACAGAGCTCCTATAGTGAAGGCCCATTCACGCTGGCCGTCACGGTGCATACGATCTGTTACGACACTTGTGTGAGTCCCAGGTGAAAACGATAATGCAAACAACAGGTCTGAGGCGGTATCAGGGGCAGATCCAGGAATTTGAAGAAAAAAATAGGGGGGGGGGGCGTGCTATAACGAAGACTTCCCCATGCCCTCTGGGCCCAGGATGTTACATTCAAATTAATATTTCGTCCAAATAAAGGGAGGGGGGCGGTATGAGAGAGGGGAAGGCGGTAGGGGACAGGGGTAGGCTGCAGGTGTAACCCCTCAAAGCTGGTATGAACGGGGATGGAGGCCAACCTCGTAGACATAAGTGGTCGCTCCTCGGTGCCTGTTTTGGGCCCTGATTGTCAACGCATTAGTGTTTATAGAGCCATCACCCCGGCCTAAGTCAACATATGCCGACCGGGACTAGGAGCTTAAACACACATTGACCGACCGGTCTTTAATCCCCTATGTTATGATACGTTGACTAGTGGATGGCAGCCCTTTTTCCTCCGAGAAAGTTCTCACCATCTGCCCACTTGGCACATAAAATCTATTATTTTCAACGTTTCAACATATAATTTCGGTCAATTGATGTGTTATTTTACATAATTTGATGAATCTATGCGCTAAAGCGCATGAACAATGCATAGAATTGTGAATTTAAAACAAAGTAACCCAGATTGAGAGAAGCACTGCCACGCCATCTGGCATTTCCTATCAAAAATAAGACAAGATGGCAGGGGAGCCACATTCTCCGACAATCTGCTGGTAAACAAATCAATTTCTCATTGTTTTTTGATCAAATAACACAATATTTGCATGGTTTAACGGTTGTCTACGTAGTTTCCACGCCAGTCAGCATTGTTATTTCCCTGCAGGGAAATAATTTTCGATTATTTCCCTACAGGGAAATAACACTGACCGTTACCCCACCTTTGCTCGTGGGGAAGGACAATGATGAATGTATAGGCACTACAAACTTGGTATAGAATAAATATCTACTTTTCTAATGCTATGAGATATGTTACAAAAGATTTAGATAGGACTAAAAAATATATATGTAAGTATTTGTGACCCATCCCCTACGTGGTACATACTGGTACATACCTGTTTTACCATTTGTGTTCGATTTCCATATTATAGCCCCTTGAACCAAAATTTAATGATATCTAGTTTTTTCTTGATTATCACAACTATTCAGAATGCAATAACTTTTCACACAGATCTCTATCCCAATAACAGTTTTTACTACTAAAAAGTTAAACAATTTTTTGTTCTCAGAATTGACAAAAATATTCTATGCAATCTGAACATTCCTTTTTCTGTTGCTATGGTAACATAACAGCATTCCTTATCATAACACCCTTTTAAAACACTCGTTGATAAACTACACATAATACAACTTCCTTCAATAAATTACTACTTCTTCTGCAAAATGAGTTTAGAATTTAGCTTTGGGTGTGTGGAAATATGAGCTCCACCATTTTTCATGTAATTCTGAAGTTAACGTCTGTAATTCTGCACCTAGAGATTTTCTACCAAGTGTGTTGGGACTGCAACCAGTCCCAAACACATAATGCCTAGAACCCTACTTTTGCAGACACAACCTCCCATATACCTATGTATAACCATGTTAGTGTAAGGTAGTATATAAGCACCACCTGTTGTGAACCGTACGGCTGCCAGGCAGTGACTGACTACAACCATGGGTATGCTTGGGCTTCGCCCCCATGCACCTGCCACCCCACCCTCTGGAGATGCCACCCGCCAATCAGAGGCCTGCACAAACAACCCCTCCCCTCTCTGGGAGATGATGCAACCCATGCACAACTCCCCCTCTTCCTCTCAGGCCTGCACAAATAACCCCTCCCCATCAGTCGACCAATCAGGTGACTGGATGGTGATATCACCTTCTAAATATAGCCCATGACATCATACAGGCCCCCTCCTCCCAGGAGGAGAGGAGCTGTATATAAGGGGTTCACTGCCACTGTAGGGGTACACTCTCCTGGAGCCCCCTCTGAAAGGCATACCCCTGGACTACCTCACTGGATACTCTACTAGACCGGAAGCCACCACTCTACCTGGCCCAGCCACTTTGCCAGACCACCGGACTAGAGGTTATAGCAGGCCTGAAGGACTTAGGCTCGGTGCCGGATCAACGGTTGGCACAGACTCTGATTGGAGTATAGAGGTAGGCGCTCAGAGGGGCATTTTTATTGTCACTTTGGTACCACTCACCAGTAATGCATGGTATTTGTACGGAGCACTTCATCTACTGTATGCTTATCAGAAATAAAGTTTTAAAACTGTATTTGAACGTGTGGCTCTTCCTTTACGTAAGTTGTCCAAAGTTACCGTGAGAATCTAGTATTCAGCGGGGAGTACCTCTACAGTACTCACCACTCTAGCTATCCCCTTTAATAATAGTCGCCGGTTAAAGCTTATCATCTATTATTCGAAATAGCATCATGAATGCCTATTATGCATAATCCAACCATAGGCTTAAACCCCCCCCCCCCCCCCCGGCGCACAAGGTTTTGTGGTCCTTTGAAATTTAAAACAGTGATTCACCTACTGTCTAATTTCATCAAGTAAGTAAGCTATTCCAGTTCCAAAAAAAATAGTGCAAAATATAATTGTTGTGTTCTTTCTTAGGTGATCTGTACTGTTTTTCTAACATTTGTAGTTATGTAAGTTATGTCCAAAGATAGAAAATGAGTTTCTACAGGATATATAAGTTGGTCGACAACATATCTATTAGAACACAAAACCAATGAGCATATTGCAGAGCTTTACAGTAGTGTATATTTACATATTTTGTTTATCATAAAAATTGTAAAGATCCATTTATTTATGAAGCCATGTTAAATAACATCTTTATTCCTATTTCTTGGACACTGTCTATCTATACCCTACATAGGCCCTTATAAGAAGAGAAGTGTATAGATAGTGACTAAGCATAAAAGAAACGTTTAAATTTAACATGTCCAGCATTCAAGAAATGTGTTTTTGCTGCGATGCTTCTATCTCATGGATGAGACAACTGTCTCCTTGCTATAACCCAATTTGCCCTATGCAATATTCCACTGAGATCCTGAGATCACAAGCAGAAAAAATTATCATTTTGACTAATTAATCACAAAACTTTATAGAATGATTGCTCCTTTGTAAACCACAAACATATTTTCTGAGACAAAATGATCCAATATGTTGCATATTATTTTGTCACCAGAGAAAAGGGCTGTGGTAAAATATTGTAGAAAAACTAGGTAAGTGTTTGTTTCTTGAGTGTAGTTGCACATTGAGTTGCCTAGACCCCTGTTGTCTACATAATATGCAAAAGAAAACAAGTAAGATAGAGTGAATATAGGTTCATGCGTTAGTTGTCGGTATCATGGTTGATGTCTCAAATGTCATATTCGCTGCCGCACATGCAAGTGTTGGGTTGAATTGAAATATGATAACCGTGTAAGTTACCAAGGTGCCAACAATCTGAAAAAGGGAACAAAATCGGGTTATTAACTTTATGTGAGACAATTTAAGGGGCCCTCCATTAAGTATTTACACATTATGGAGAGGTGGGGCTTTAGATTTAGTTGCCTACCTAAGTCAATGGGTGGTGGGGCAGTAGGAAATATATTTTAAAATGTGTAACCATACTTTATGAAAGGCCCCTTAGGTGTTTCTGTATTCAATGCATAAAAAGTTGACTTTGTCACTAGATTTCAACAACAGAACTGTTCATGTTCTCTAATAGAGCTAGGGAGATAGCCCTGGTTGCCATTCTTGTGACTGGAAATATGGAATATCTTGTTAGGAGAAAACATTATGATATTATATAGTTAGGTTATGGTCAATGAATGTTGGCATAATCCCTGTTTATAATCGTTTTATACCACAAATTATAGAGTTATGTTCATAGCAATTATTTTCTTATGAAATAATTATGACAATGACTTATTTGTACTGGGTGTTAGTCCTAGTTTCTGTGCATGATAGGGGGCTTTGTCATAGCAAGCAAAATATTCAATGGCCAATCAAACACAAGAAAAGTACACTAGAACTATATAGACCTTGGGCTATATATTCATAACTGATTAAGCTAAACATGTGAATTCTGATCAAGGCCTCATATCTTGAAATTCTTTATTTCACAAAAAGTAGTAATTTCATTGCAAAATAACCCATAAGGGGATTGTTAAATAAAGACACTTTTTCCCCTAGATATAATAACTAATGATGAAACACTAATCGAAATTCACCTGATGACCCTCATTAGTCATGAAAATATGCCCCTTGTGCAGACATGGTTATGTGATCAATGTTTGGTGATCACCACATGCTGATCATGACCATTGTAAATGTATAATTGTGCAAAATGATTCAGGAGGTTTGTTTAAAATATATGTGACGTGAATATTTATTCTAAATGTTTCAACATTGTGTATAAAGACAATAATAAATTGATCACCAATATTACTGACATCACATGTTGGTTAATGTGATGTCATCTGCACAACATCTATATCTTATATCTAGCGATATTTCTTTTTTATGCTGTAAGCATACAAAACAGGAAACCATCATGATGCATCAGTAGTATTTCAAATGAGAACATTACACAGTGAGTTGAAGCTCTATGAATAGAAATTGAATTTCAACTAGATATATACTGAGATCCGCAATGTCCCAAACCATCAAGAAATAACTTGCCAACTTTATTCTTCAGTTATAAAACACAAACTCACATAATTATGATTTTATCATTTGATTATAAAACACCCCCTTCGTCTTGCTAAGTTCCCAAACTCTTACTGTTAAGGCAAATGATGTATCAACTATCACAAGCTTTGCAGCCGTCAACCCTACAGGAGGTCCATTTAAACGGCTAAGGAAAATCTGGAACTGGAAAATAAAATTAGATGTTGGTCATACATGTCAAATAACAATTTACCTTATACATGAATGGGTTTTATTTCTGAACGGTACAAAGGTCATCAAGGTTATGCTCAGATATGAAGTTGGCCTGGATGTAGCATTGGTTTCAATGAGAGGGCACCTCAGAGTTGTGGCTCAGGACACATTACTTCCTTTTTACTAGAATTGTGAAGGTCCTTTTTATATTTTAGTTTTACCCAAGTGCTAGTGATTATAGTTAGCCTAATGTAAGTAAGTCTTAGTAAATGTACTAGGCAAGTCTATCATGACAGGTCAGATTGTCCTTGCCATCAGGTAAACAGGTGAACAGCAGTGCATGCAGCCATGTGAAACCAGTTGGAACCTGTTTCCAGGACTGACCACTCCACGGTGGATGTCTGGGTTATGATTAGAAAATTTAATATCCTGCACGGGTACACAACACACCCTCATAGGCTTGGATGTTGTATGGGGGTAAGTAGGAAAAGGGGTCATGGGGATGTCATGGGGATGTCATGGGTTTTTAAAAAATCAAGAATGAATTCCATAAACCGATCATCTTGTCTTAAATAATTGTAATAATTGCATAGATATCTGTAATTTTTCTAAGTGGTTCACATAATTGGTGGGGAACTATTATGGAGCGATTGTCTTTGAAGTGCAAATACTATTGGTCATGTAAAAAGTGCGGGTATACATTGATACTTTTGTAATCATCTGTGGTTACATATATATACTCTTCCAACCTAGTTTAAGTTTAGATATAAAGATAATGGTAATACTATCTTATGTTCTGAAATATTAAATTACACCTAAAGTTACTGCTTGGAAGATCATTTGTTATGAATGTGGTTTAATTAAAAAAAAGAATAGTAATCTAGTCTAAGAAGAACGACTCCTGTTATATCTAATCATTTATTATAAAGGTACTTTAGGCTGCCCATTATGCCTACTGGCTCATTTAGAGCACAACATAATTATCTGTTTACACCTGTTTTAGACTTCTGAAAGGTCCAATGATATAAGCACAAATATAGTTAATATATTTCCTATGAAAAAATAAGATAGCGTATCAAATTACCATAGTGTAGATACCAAGATACCTCAACTCTTAATGTTTTTCAAATAAACTTTTGTAACAATGAGTTAATATTGAATTTTCGGTTTAAAAATTTCCTTTCATATACATGTCAAATATTCAAATTTCATGATAAATCCATGCAATGGTACTTTTTTCACACTAAGAAGAACATTGATATTTCTGTTACCTTATTTCCAAAATCTATATTTCCAATTAGATCAATGGTAATCATGACTATTCATTTGTTGACACTAACTCTAAACATAAATGGTCAACCTAGTTTATATCATATTTGTAGACATCTCTTGTAGAAGCTAAATTGCCTATACATTTGCAGCAAATTGAATTGGTGATTAGAACTTAAATTGGACACCCCTAAGTACCTTTTAGGAAAAATCTATGCTGACACCAAAATAAATAGTTACCATTTGTTTTGATTCATTTCTGATGATTCCAAAGTCAACTTGGTAAATGGTATCCCTGCAGGAGTACATCTGCAAGAAAGCAGGTTTCCTTTACATGTAGTTACTGGTCATCAATTCAATGTCATAGGAAACAACAAAAATGATGCTAACAATAGAGGGAGGGAAGATGTGAAGTACTATCAGGCAAATATGTTTTAAGCGGAGCCAGAATCAATATAATTGATAAAATTCTCAAAACTCAGATAAGTATATAAATATGTTAGACGAGTCCAGTTAAGGGGCAGTGGTAAAGTATTAGCCATGAAAACTAGCTCATACTGAAGTAGAATGCCACAAGAGATGATGATATTTGCATTTGTTTGTAAACAAACCCAGATGCAGATCCACATTAATTAATTTGAGCATGGACAACATTTTTTTAATGTTTTTTTTTATCATATTTCATGGTTTTGATATTAACATGGGCCAGAAATAGGTTCAAAGAATGGATTTCCCTGATTCTTTGAGTTTGGAAAATTTCATTTAATTTATTGGTTTTGGCTCCCTTTAATAAGACCCTATGTACTGATGCATATGAAATGAACATATATATACATTGTACCGAAATGGTTTTATTGTTGTCAGTGAAGAGCTAATCCTATCTGTAACTTCTTTTACTGATACCTTCTTGAATAGTATTCAGTTTTGCTTTACCAGCCTTCAAATCAGTTGTTTTCTTTTCATCATTCATTGATTTTACTCCATTCAAATAATTGTTGCTGTAGCTTTGAGAGCTAGTCTATCTAGAAATCATTGAAGTGAGTACTGAGAAATATCAATATGATATTAATTACAAATTGACTCAAAACTTGTGTAAATCAGTTTCCAATATTTCACTTGTAAAACATATTCTTAGTAGTGAATGTGATGTAGCTACTTACATAGTTGTTAATAATCATTAGACATAATAGATGTATTCCCAAGAGAACAAAGGCTTGGATGACACCTACTGGTAGATATAGTAGTATTTCATTATCAGCTGCAGTGAAATACAATGCCAAGCAGGCAGTGATGACACAATTAAGAAGCACTGCTCCAATATACACACTTAAATATTTGTCTGTGTGAACAACAACTTTTAAACAACGTTCAAAATGAAATCTCAGTTTTTCAATAGCTTTTGGTGATATAATGTTTCCTCTGGCCAAAGCAGACTCAAGGGCAGTATTGCAATTCTGAAATGCCCGGAACATCAGAAACAACCAAAAGATAAAGTAAATGAGAAACAGTAGAATAGATGAGAAGTAATAGAAGGAATTTAATTGGGTAGTTATCATTTGAAAAATGACCACAGATACTGGCATCCTGAAACGCAGGAATGGGATATTCAGAGCAGATCTATTTTCAGAAACCTGATAATTGAAAGTGCTATAACTGCAAAGTGCAAAAGTTGCCAGAAAAAGGCAAAATAGAATGAATTTAAGAATTCTAACGGCATAATACAGCCCCATTCCTAAATAACAACTTTCCAAGGCATCTGAGAGTAGAGTGCAGCAGTGCCTTTCGTTCCGTTTGATAAATATCCAAATAATATATAACACCAATAGATACAAATTAGATATTATCCCTAACATTAAATACATAAACAATGCAGCACATGAATAGGTTTGATATAGTTCTGCAACTTGCAACATCATAGCGCTCATTGACACAGACACTATGAAACACTTGTAAACCCACATAAGAGCAGTAAAACACTTCCCCCTGCTTCCATCATTTGGATTGATGCCAACTATTAAGAAAAATATGTTGAATTCTTTCAGGCAATTCCAAATGTAGTCCTCCTGGTTATTGGCCGAGTGGATCTTCCCTAAACATTTCAAATTGCAAAAGAATCTGTAAATACTGCCAGATATAGATAAATGATTGTTGGTGGTTGAGTGCATACTATCCATTGTAACTGGATTGTGTAGATGGCAAAGTAGAGACCAATGATCTGAAGGTTTGTGTAGGTCTACCTGCCTTTATTCATGATACATTACTTATTGATTTGATATGCAGTTCCCATAACAACAAAGTGCCAAAGGAAATCTGGCTTAAAACCATGGGTAAACATATTTATAAAGTTAATAGAGACTGTTACCCTATATCCTGTGAGGGCTTACTGTAGACATCCTTTGCAATGAAACCCAATAAATGTTACTTAAACATGGACGGAATCATATTAATAGTGAAGTTAAAATGAGTAAAATGAGTACTGAAATGGGTCTGTCTCTTTCTGTTATACTTCCACCAGAAAATATTGCTCACTCCATAATCCACTATATTACTATGTACTGATTAGATAACAGTACAAGTGTAAAATAACACAGTATCACAACATTGCATAGGGACAGGAGAGTTCTGATTAACATGATAGAAACTCCATTTTATTGATATGATTTAAAGGTGGTTGTCTTATAATTATGGGATTTTTTTTCTTCATTTATAATATTACATAGATTATCTTAGGAAATCAATAGGGTTAGAAAATTTTACAAAACTATCTATTGAACCAAATAAGGAAATAATTCCTTAATAATCAATTTAAAGAACACTCTCTGTGAGATAATTGAATTACTCACAAGAATCTAATGTGAGATGATAGTATTTTCACATTTTTTCAGACATTTATTCATTTTTGATTAACCTATAGTCTCAGAGTTTCAGAAATTGGAGCACCCTTCACCTTGAAATCCTCACAGATATCTAACGAAGTTGTTTTGAAAACCCTTGGATTGGGAAGAAAGTGATGTATACAATATATAAACGGCCTACCCCAGGAGGTCTCAAGCCAGTAAAGGGCCAAATTCACTAAGCGATATAACCATCACCAGCAGACAGGCGGCTCGGAGAATTGATGGTAAAGTTGCCAGGCGACGTCTTGTGGGCATGTGCAGATTCTGGGCGATGGGCAAAAAGAGATGACTGTCACCTGCTCCTTGTGTCAGTCACTGACTTGGAGCAGTATGGGCTTAAACACCCCTGCCCGACTGGTGATGGGTAGTGTTGGTTTGGACTTAGAGAGAGCAAGTAGGAAGTTGGCCTGCTGTTACCCTGTTGTTAAAGGGAGCCAAAACCAATAAATTCAATGAAATTTTCAAAACTCAAATAATCATGGAAATCCATTCCTTGAGTCTAATCCTGGCCCATGTTAAAATCTAAACCATTAAATATGGTAAAAGATCATTAAAACACGTTTTCCTTGCTCAAATTAATTAATGTGGATCCATAAAAATAGGGTATGTTTACAAACAAGTGCGAATATTACCATTTCTTGTGGCATTCTACTTCAGTTTGATCTAGTTTTCCCATTTAATACTTTAAAACTGACCTTAACTAGACTCATCTAACATATTTTTATACTTGTCTGAGTTTTGAAAATGTTGTCCATTATAATGGTTTTTGGCTCCCTTTAACAGACTGTACTTATTTCATAATATCTGTCCACAACTTAGGGTGAAATACATTTAACACTAAACCCTGGAGATATATATGTGGTCTTTACATAGTCTCCACATAGCCACCTTGATTACAATATTTATTCAACATAATATTGTAGGACAAGTAAGGCAAGTACTGAATGGATACACTGTTGTGTGACATATCACCACAAGAGATTAAACATAAGAACTGAGTATTATTAATAGATATTGCACAATACTTTGAGTAGATTCAAACTTCTGAATTCTCTAAATCATTTCTGTGTGATGTATCCTATTACCAAAATTGCATTTTTGTTGCCAACATCAAGCAGTATAGGGGCATAGCTAGACCTAAAGTCAAAGTGGGTTCTAGGTAATCTAAGGGGGGGGGGGGGGTTGACTTATATTTTTGGCAAGATTTCTTCTGTTTCACTTATATTTTGGGAAATCTAAGGGGGCTCCAGATACAAAGGAACACCATAGGATTAACACAGTAAATATGAGTTCTGTATCAGTCTGAATTGCTTCCCACTTTGCGCATTTCATGATCGTATCACACTTAAGATAGTATTGCATGTGTGTAGATCATCCCTCAGCTGTAACAACCGTCTTCAATATTTTAAATTTTGTATTTGTGATTTATTTTTAGAAAAAGAGGTTGACGTTTTTATTGTTAAAACTCCCACATTTATCATAAATATTTTTTCAAAACACAAGGCAAACTAATGTCTGTGTTAATTTATTGAACAGAAAACAAGCAAATATTGTCTCATACACTACAAGGGGGTTATTACACTATCAGTCAATTGATATACATGATCAACTTTAAAGTGGATTAAGATGTAAGTGATAATGTATTGATCCCAAAAATATTAGGCTTGAGGAATACAAATGTTAGAGCCAGTCTTCATTATTCAACACCTCTTATCAGAATGAATATTGCTTTACTACTACTAAATCACTAACAGAATTTGTGGGTAGTATATAGCCTATGACAACTTACATAGTATTCACCAGTTAGCTTAAAGACCAAATCTCTATTTGTGGCTCGCCTTTCTCTTCATTGTCTCTTACTAGTTAATTAAATGTTGTTGTCATCATGAAGTTGGTACCTGATGTTCTATTTTGTGGATAGCATTCAAGTGTAGGTTGAAATTGAAAGATGATGATTGTGTAGGTGACAAGAGTTCCCAATATCTGTAATGAAGAGTCAAAGGCCCAAAGGAATTGCAAAATTATGTATGCAGAATCTGGGACTTCTCTAGAACTGTTAAATAATTAAATCATTCAAACTACATTTGGACATTTGGACATGAGTAATGCAGCCAGTATTATATTTATATTTTCCTTTCATTTTCCTCATTTAACCTGACGCTTGGCAAAGCAAAGGATGAATGCTGGGTAATGTCACAAAGCTTAAGCATAATTTCCATTACTCATGGCATTTTTTATAGTTAATTTAATTGAAAGTAACATTCATTTTTTGAATATTCGTCTATGCATATTTGATATTTTCTAAATTGATTTAAAATGTATGGGACAACATATCGATCCTAAAGTTAGGAAGCCTTAGGAGAACAACTGTTTTAGCCAGACTTCAACTTTTCTTTAACTCGGTATGGATGTGTGGATCTGAAAAATAGTTTTGTAATGTTATTTTGTCACACTTAGTGTGTGTCAGTGTTACCCATTTACACCAGGGGGTGCTTGGGTGTTGTGTTCGCTTCCCTGTGATATTCAGATTGGTACCCACAGATACATTTAGGTTTTAATGTATGGTCATGTGGTCCGATATCTTTGGAATAAATAATTTTCTAAAGATATTGTTCATCCTTGAACAGAGAATTTGATTTCAGTGTGCCCAGAATTGTGAAAAAACAACCCTCATGTTTTTTTTTTCAAAAACAAGGATGTAAAAGATAGTTTTAGGAAATATACGTTCAACCTATTATGGTGAATATAGCAAATAATTATTTGTATCTCTTCTACAATTTTCTTTTTTATCTAATTAGTTAAACTTAGGCCCCATACACCTAAAATACTGAAATTAGGCTCACTGTGATAGAAAGTGTCACGCAAAGGGCTGCAACTAGACATTGTTCTATTTCAGTGAGTAATAGATAGTGAGTCTAAAATATCTCATGCCATATATATTTCATTATCCAAAAACAGGAAACATCATTATTTATATAGCTATCACATAATTAAGAGAAGAGATTTAAAGTTAGTTGTAACATCTGACACTTTTATTTTAGGTATGGGCCTTTTAAAAACCTACAACAAAAACATGTAATTTTAAATTTCTGAAATGTGCCTTACCGTCAATACAAAGGATGTATCTACTACTGTGAGTCCGGCTGCTGTCAATCCAATGGGAGGGCCATTAAGACGACTGAGAAACAACTGGATCTGGTAAAAAGAAAATTGTGTACATAGATATGGCTATCTACACAGCAATATCTTTAAGCAATTGAGCAGTAAAGACCTGCCCACGTCTAACCTAGCTACACAGTACTAAATGATTATGTAACATTTACATATAAATTAGAAATACTAACATACTTAAAGTATTGTATTTTCTCCAACTTTAGTTTATGAGTATTTAGAATAAACTTGCCTCACAGAATCAGGCTTGTGAAAATCCTGCCCTTTTATCAACAGCTTTTTCCTTTCCCAATTTCTAATACTATAATTCCTTACATAGAGTTTAAATTGTATTGCCTAACATTACATCATCATTCACTCATGATAATAATTATTATTATTTTCGTAAAAGTTGTTGCTAATCTTTCTCACTATGCGCAATCAAAGCTAATAGGTACTTTTGAGTAGTAGCAATAATTATGACAATGGGTATGATTTTAGGACATCTTATTGAGGCTTGGTTTACACATACTATCAAAATCACTATGTTGACCTCTTAAAGATGGTGATTTATGCTACTGTAGACAAATGACCTAAGCATTACAAGTGCCCCGGCCCATCAGCAGGTTAGGAATGGCCTGACATTCTTGCACTGATGCATTGTGTAACGATGTAAGAAATGACAACACTGCTAATTTGCCATCAGGTTTGTTTCATAACAGAGTTTATGGTTATATCAATTCTCCCTACCACAGATAGCCAATTTCTTGAGTTTTGCCTGCAGGTTAGCCTTTATCAGGGTGCATGCTTGGTAATATGTAGACAAATCACAAGATTTTGGAATGGGAATTTTCATGAATCATTACATTATCAGAAATTTAACATGATGTAAAACCAGAGATCATTTTTTTCTAAATTTGTATCCATATACACGTACTATTTTCAAAGTGTTTTAAAAATTCATTCATTTCAGATAGATATATGACAATTATTTGCTTATTTTCTATAGTTTTTAAAGGATTTTGTCTACAAATTTTGTCCAAAATAGTCTGCAGGTGCTTGAAATACTGTAAATCAGCTTTCCGTGGTAGGGAGAATTGATATAGCAGTAACATGGTCAACAATGGTTAAACAAAGTTTTTTTTTATAAAATCTACATGGTAAATATCTGTCTAATTATCAAACATTATTCTTTATTCCCATACATTTGCTAGATACCTTTTTACAAATAGAAGCCAAAATGGCTACAGAGATACAAGATAACAATACACCAAGATATGCCAATGTTAGCAGTTTCAGTCTTGTCTCGAACCTGATCAATGTTGTCAGTATAATATAAAATGGTTATATCAATAAGGAAATAGTTATGATAGGGTTGTCCGGGGCTTATCCTAAGGGGGGTACATCAGGTTCATCAGTAAAGACGAGAGAGTTTTTGCAGTGCACACAGATATCTCAGAACCCTGATTGTTATCCTCCATGTATTTCATCAAATGCATTGGGTAGGTTCTTGCCATACCCAGAGTACATCTAAAGGATCTAGATTCTTAAAATATGTACCCTAAGCAATTTTCCCTTCATTTTAGAAAGAAGAGGGATACAATTGTCTATATAATAATATTATCCAGATAGTTCATGCTTTCAAATATTTCATCATTATCTATATGTATAGATAATGATGAAATATTTGAAAGCATGAACTATCTGGATGTATATTATCATGCACATTCACATAAAAATGCAAATGCATAGCTTAGTTAACTGATTGAAACTGATTGTCAGGAGCAGTAGACGATGACCTCCCATAGACTTCAAGTCAGTAATCACATGCATTCCAACATAAACAACCTAAGGCCCCAGGATGGTATTGGAATTGGGTTGCTGATCAGTGTGTGTTGCCAAAAACTTCCTATTTTCTAATAATGATATGTTTGCAATTTCCTTACCAATTGTCTTGAACTGCCTTCAATTGAAGCAAAGTCAATCTGGTAAAGGGAATCTCTGCAAGAATACATCTGGAGAACATATTAGAAGATTTGTAATTTCTATATTAGATTCACAACTAGAAAGGGTTGCATAAATAGAATGGAGGTAAATAAATGGAAATAATATCTAATTTAAAAGTAATATTAGACACCCATATTTCCTAGCAGGAGAAGCAAACAATAGCAATAACACTGTGATATTTGTCTATGTTAGCATTAGATGCAGGATGGACCATACAGGTTTGTAGAAAAGTAAATTGCAATGATCCCTTCCATTAACAGGTATTTCCATTAACAGGAAATCACAAGGGTTTGAAAACTTGGGACAGAATTTGTGCTGTCAGCTTATCTACATTGCTATACCTTCATTAATTGACAAAAAAAACTTACATTCTTCTGAAGAAGAACCGCGCCAAGCACCGTGATTGTCAGTGGAATGCAAGAAGTAATGATTCCAAAATAAATATATTGCAAGTACCCAGAGTCACTGGCGGCAAAGTATATATCTGCACAAAGGACACTTAGATAGAACAACACTGTCAGTCCAATGTACAGGCTCAAATACTTGTCTACCATAATAACTGCCTTTAAACAACACTCATATCTGTATCTCATTTTCTCAACAACATCAAGGGACACATTAGTGCCCCTGGTTATGGTTGATGCTATCATTTGATTGCAGTATCGGAATGCTAGTAAAAGCAAGTAGCACCAAAATATCATGTTTGCTTGAAAAATTGTTACAGAGAGATAATAATAAACCGTGATTATTAGAAGAAGTATCCTATAAGCAAGCTGAAAGGATTCGTACAAGATGGACTGCATTGGGACAATTTCTGAAAGTGGATTTCTTAGATCTGAATCATTGTATAAACACAAATTGATAATAGAAAACCCAAACACTGCCATATTTGAACAAATCAAAAGACCTTTTAATGCTTTAGATAAGTACTGTAAATGTCCTTTCATATTATAACCTTCAAGGGCTTCTGCAAGAATTAGATAAGAGTTGTCTCTTTTCTTAACAATAAATAACCAGATAAAGTAAACTATTGTAATATATAAGCCTGCCAATAAACCAATTATATTAAACAGAAACGTAGCTGAGCATTGAAAGCTTAGATAAGCATCCACAACACTGAATGCTATTGAACAAAGAAATGCCAAAACTACTACACCACTGTATATGTTTAAGGAGGCATTAAAGCATCTTCCTTTGTTTGTATCATTTGGATTTATACCAATGATGAATAGGAGCTTATCAAATTCTCTAAGCGAATTTAAAATATAGCTCTTTCTGGTGCTCTCAGTTTGTTTGTCACCAGAGCAATGACATCTCCTGAAACATCTTCTGAGAAAATTACAGGTACAGTCTTTTACACTGGGACTTTCAGTCTCCATTTTAGAATTAACGCAATATTATAAGCTAAATCCTTCTTTGACAATATTCCTTTTTTCAACTTGATGTGTTTTAGTATGAACAATGATAGCCTCATTCATCCAAATGTGCTGAGCCCCAGAGTCAGTTGGGTCAGTAACTCTTATGCATGTTTCCAGGACAAAAATACATGTATCCTGTTTGCCACAATTTAGCTGGTATGATTTACACAAGTACTCAGGCTATGTCTCCACAGGTAAAATGCTTTCACTGTATCTATTCATAATGGCAGAGTTAAGCTATCTTATAGCTTGCCAAACAGCAAAGGTAAATAATGTATCAAGGCAATGGGTAGGTGAACTGTCAACATTAAAGAGCTTTTAGCTCCACAGGTGAATAATGATTGCTTTTATCAGAAATATATACTGTTACAATCATCATTTAAGTCCATCAATACATTGATTTTATAAAATGTTATGGTTTCCATCACAACAGACGTCAGTGTTTGCAATAAAAAAATATTCCATGAATCTCTATATGTATAATAGTCACTGTTCCAACTTTTGGAATCGTCAATCTGTTATCTAGGGTGTTTTTTGTTTTTCTAAGATACTTTAGCTATTTGCATGTGATTTCTTCTAGTCTTTATCTGATTATAGGTGATTGTATGATTCTTGTACAGAATTAAAGGTAAATATAGGAGTCTGGCATGATTTCTTAGAAATTGTGACAAAATTCAGAAACCCACAGGGTTAGCAGTACTAGTTGTATGAGCTAAGGAACATAAAGAAACTTTAATAATCATAGGTCACCATATCAATTTCAGAGATATTGCACAAAAGTCATTGTGCATATAAGATATTAGTGAAAGTTCTTTTATGTGAGATATATTTTGTTTTGTGAATGACAATTTAGATCACCAGATGAGAAAGAAAATTATAAAAGGAATTATAAAGAATATTCAAAATTACATAAACATGAAAATGGCAGACACTGCTGGTAGGTGATATACCTGTTTAACCATTGCAGACAGGAGGCATCTCCCAGTAAGCAGTGCTGCCTGGGTAAAAATCAATAATTGGGATAGTATATATTGGGCTGAGCCGGTAGGCGAAGCGAGAGAACACTACTTGACTCGTTTGGATCCATACGAATCTAGAGGATTCGGGGGTTTGGTTTTAGCCATGTACACAGACATCGGGTGACTTGGATAGGATTTTACCATTGTACTGCTGCGCTAAGACAAGCGGACTCTAAGGACGAAGCTAGTCTTGGGCAGTGTTGAATAAAGGCCGGATAAATGGGCCATAGCGCACCAGCCACTGTATGTCATTGGAGTAAGACTGCTTAATCAACTGCATTTTACTAATTATCCTAATTTATTTTTCATTCACGCATTCACATTCTGCATTCCTGAAAGCTCCATATGTATGAGCATTAACTGAAATTTCAAGGATATCCTGTAATAGAAATAAAAGCATAGTGGGTGGCGCTGCAGTTGTCACCCGTATTTATCTTTAATTTCATGAATGTAATGGTGGAAGTAGCATTTTTGATTTGTGACACTTATGTAACCTACAAAAACATCCATATCATTTTCTGGGATGTTATTCTTATAAGATGGTGAATTTAATGGTATGCAAATTAATATCTAACACGTGGAATATGGAATTGCGGGAAAATTATAAGCAGTTTGAATCTTCATTGCATGTAGGTCATGAGTGCATACTTGCAATATGTGACAGTCCCAGAAAACTATTGGATTAGTGATTGTTTTCACTCGAAAACTCCTGGCAATCAGGTCAAAATATCTAACATGAATGATATGGATCAGTGCCTAGGAGGTGGCTGGCTTGGCAATTGGAGTCAAATATCAAACATGCTTGATAAGGGTCAGTGCCTGAGAGTCGACTTCTGACAACCAACGTCCACTCATTGGCCAACTCTCAGGTGGATAGCCACTTCACACAGTTCAATGCTAGTTTAAATTTCTTAACTTGGCCAACAAAAGGTCAGCCATCCCTTCTGCCAACTCCATAAAGGTCACCTAGTGAGTATTGGGCTTAAAACCAAATATATGAGAATCCAATTATTAATTGTTAATTGTATGAGACCCCAATATTAAGTTGTTACCTCACTGTGTATACATCGTTATCAATGTAATAGTTGTTAAATCTCAAAATTCGGAAAACCACTAAGAATCCTGTACATCTTTATAGAACAACAGTCTTTAAGGACATACAACAGGAGGCTGGGCATATTTTATGCTACATCATCACTCACTTGTTGCTATTATATTTTGTAATAAAATAGGTACATATTTGTATCCTTGATCACAATGTTAGGTAAGAATTGAAGTAAAACAATGATACAAGTAACATGCATTGCAAATATGGTCACAGTGTGACCAGGTTAGGGCTACCATAAAATTATGCATGTTTGATCTGAATTGCGATCTGAGGAAAACAGAATTGCCGAGGTCCAGAGTGTCCGAGTGGGTATGGTGCTTTATGCTGACACCGGGCCAACCAGTGCCTGTTCTGTAACTATGACTACAGCTTGTGCTAGCCCATTTCATATCATTAAGAAGACACATCTCAGCTTGGGCCGTGGAGGTGCCACTTATTTAGTATTATTGATCCTGCTACCCAGTGATATGCACCCTGGGCCAAACAATCACCTTGAGCTCATACATGGCAGGAAATATAAAGTAGATGATTTTATCGTGTCTATGGGTCTGAAATTTTGCCATGTGATAGAAAAAGATGTATCCTGGTTTCTTTAAGATTATCATAGCCCTAACGTCACGATTAGATAGTCTTTTGATAATGCTCTATAGAAAGTCCTGATTATTATCATTCTAATTCAAGCACTCTACCAGAATGTTAATGTTCCAGCAAATGATCTAAACCTAGTATTGCAAAAAACCTGCCTTTAATCTCCCGAGTCAGGACTGTTGGGCATGCTCTCCATTGACTGCAGCATGAGACACTGACACAGATGGCATTGGAAGTCACAGAAGTATCCAGTATAGTAACTGTGGCATTCTAAATTAATGGATAAATGTTTTTGTCAGATACCTACATAGTATAACCCTTATCACGCAAGTAATAAGTTCCACTTTGGTACCCTGTGATAGGATCTCTGCAAAAACTGTTTGTTTAGGACAGGAACTGACCCATACAGATGAATCCATAGATATACCTGATAACCCAAAATTTTAATAAAAATAGTGTAGATAAAATATAATGAAACATAGCACCATGTCTTCAAATGAAGCCCAAATAATCAAAACTTTTCTCTGGCCTGATGAAGACAATGATTGTTAGAGTTTAAGGTTGGCTCAGCAGTATTTCAGCCATATCAGCTCCAGCTATGTTTTTTTGACTTGAACAAAGTACTATTATCAAATACATGGGGTGAGAATGATAGCAAGGAAAGGTAGTCCAACAGGTAGCGCCTTGAACTGAACCAAGGGCCTGTGTGCATATATAAGTCCTACATGCTACTACTGGACCATTGTGCCAGGGTTTACTGTGCCAAAATCATTTACCATTCTGTACCCCTAAGCCCCATCAACCTTCCACTAGATTATGTGAACCAACTGTTACTATACAGCAGGTCACATAATTAGGTAGTATGCAGTGGGATTTATCCCTATTAATTCTCCAATGCAACATCAATTGAAAAAGCTGGCAGTTTTAACTATTAAACCTGCTTCCTTTCAGTAACACTGACTCTTAAATGAAAACAATGGTAACCAAATGTTGAGGACAATATTCAATCAGTTTATTATGTCTTGGTGTATTGATGCGAATCAAGAATTAAGATCTAGACAGAAGTCGAATGTGTATTCACTCGATACAAATCCATGCTGTGTTGGCAGTTTGTGTTGCAGACATCTTCGCATATGGGTGCACTTTCAATAAGGCGAAATAATTGCAAAGAGGCAAAATACATTCAGGTTCAAGAAGTTCAAGATCGAATTAATACCAAGTCAGTTGATCCCTTCCTATATGGATTACAACAATAATGATTACAAAGAAAATCAGAACCTGTAAGGGTAATGGTTCCTTGAATATTGTTGCAAGTTGAGTTGCCTCAACCCCTGTCTAAATACAAAAACAAAAATTACATGTTGCATAGAGTAATATTTAGTAGCTTTATATGCTAGTTGTTGATATCATGGTGGATGCCTCAAAAGTTGTATTTCCCATCACACTCGCAAGTGTGGGGTTGAATTGAAATATAACAACCGTGTAAGTTACCAGAGTGTCAATAGTCTGAAAAAAAGGAAAAGATTGGGCTCTGTGAAATAGCTATGGGGGCCTTCCATTAAACATTTACACATCAAGGACGGATGGAGGTTTGGATTTTTATAATCCAAGTACATTCCTGTACAACTCTAATGCCTAGCTTGGGCAGTTGGAAATATTTGAAAATGTGTACTTTATGGAAAACCCCTCATGTATTTATTCATGTGTTCATTGCATAAAAAGTTGATTCCAACAACAGAGCCATATGTGTTATTGTGTTACAATTCCTCTCCTAGAGCTGGCAGATGGCCCTGGGTTGCCATTTTTGTGACTGGAAATATGGCATAATGTTATGTTGTCAGAATGAAATAGTCCATATGGTTAGGATACGGTCACGGAAATTTGTCATGTTCCCTGTCTATATAGTTTTGACCACAGATTATGTTTGACCACTTGATAATGGTTGGGGTAGTTTCTGAGTTTGATGGGTAGCTTTATCATAGTAGACAAAATAAGTAATGGCCAATCAAAAATAAGAAACATGCATGCACTTGAACTATCACTTTATATCTAGCTCTATCTTTGTTGTGCTGAAAGCATACAAAATAGGAAACCATCATGACGCATCAGTTGTATTTCAAATGAGAGCATTACATAGTTAGATAAAGCTCTATAAATAGAAATTTCATTTCAAGGGCAGAAATTCAGTAAACCACAATGTGCGAAAATGTTCAAAAAATAACTTTTTATCAATATTCTGTGTATTAAGAGATGAAATATCAGGTAAAATGTTGTTTGTAACATCAGTCAAAAGATATTTTATAACCTATTCTTGAAATTAATTCTGATTTATCATCATGTGATGAATTATAGTAATCAATTCAATGTCACGACACAAGTTCGTGATTAGATTGGCGTGATCATGAAGTACACAGGATCATGTAGTATGAGCTTGTAAGGTACGAGCTGTACGAAAATGTATGCACGAGTTATGAAGCATGAAGTCGTAATACACAATATATTAGTGACCAGAAGTGACCCTGGCAAAAAGGTCAAAGTGACTACGTGATATTATGTATCCAATCAGGAGCCAGGTTATGGCTATATAAGAGACTGATTGCACAAAAATAAACGGTCCCGTCTTGGTACTCACTGTGTTCACACCTCCTTTCTTTCCGGGAAAGGACCGCAAAAAGATTTAGAAGAGCAGGACAGCTAGAGATAATGGTCCGAGAGATAGAATTAGACCAAAGTTTAGCCCAAAAGGGGATGTAGGACTTAGAATAAATAAGGGAGTAGAACACGCAGGGACAAACTCAGTCACACGAAAATGGGGATGAACCGACCAAAAGCATGAGCTCGGGTTGTCAATGGATTGTACTGGAACTGTATTCCACCCACCGCCGACTCCCGTGCGCAGGACACGTTTCTGAGAACCATACGACCACTCATCCGTCCGATAGCTTCACAGCAGGCCCAGATGAGTGTTTATTTTATTCGTCCCGCTTGTGCTTTCAAGAGACCGAGCGCAAGCACACGCATAAGCACACAACCTGGACTTAGATGCCCACAAGCTTTAGTACTGAAACACATAATGGTTAGTTATGAAACACAAACTCACATAGGTTTTTTATCATTTGATTATGAAACACCCCTGAATCATACTAAGTACCCAAACTCTTACTGTTAAGGCATATGATGTACCAACTACCATAAGCTTCGCAGCTGTTAACCCTTCAGGAGGTCCATTCAAACGGCTGAGGAAAATCTGTAACTGAAAAAGAAAAATGGCATCCATGTACAAATCATTTTCTGTAAATATTGTTGAATTTAAGCTGAAGGTAGCACCATACATATCAAATCACAATTTATCCTATAGGCCCTACAAAAGGGTATGTGTTTTGCTTGAAAGTTATTTATCATAATGTGATGAATGCCTATTCATCAGTGTCAAAGTTAGATGCAAAAGTAATAGAGTAAAATGGTGAAAGTATATTTCATGTACGGGACCGAAACCCGAAATCCTGAAAACCCAAAACCCAAAACCCGAAAAGCTAAGACAAAAATGTAAACCGGATGTGACGTCACTAAGACCACATGACTTGAGTTATCCAATCAGAGCCGAGTATCAGGGTATAAAAGGGGGCAGTAAGGCCCGGAATAAACAGTTCCTTCTTGGTACTCCTTGTGTTGACATGTGTCTTCTTCCACTAGAATGGCCCGCGTTAGGGTTCAGACCTACAATATGATCAAATAACGCGTAGTTCTCTAAAAAGTAAAGTAATTAAGCTAAAGTTCACAAGTAATTAAGATATAACAAGGAACGAGGGACCGAGGGCCCGAAGGACCGAAGTATGGCATGAAGGACCGGATGCACTCTGGCGGCGACACGAAATAGGAAAACCGGTCAAGTACGAAAGCCCGAAATCATCAGCGGCTGCCCCGTCCCCGCGGGCACGAAGGCACGAACGGCTCGGCCCCACGCTACCAACCTTTAGGCGAGCATTGGCTGGACACCCTACGGGACCACAAGAAGACTGGTGCGCGTAGACTGATGAACAGCCCGCCCGGCAACCCCATTATTCTCCCACCGGCCTACCCCTACCGTCCATTCGATTACCCCCCCTTTGGCAACGGAGACCCCGGTCCACCGTACCCGATGCCCGGAACGCCTCAGGACCGATCGACCGAGGCCCAACCCCCTCCACAAATAATACCGAATTCCCGACTGATCCACGCAGTCCCCCTCGTACGCGGGGCACGGCTCTTGTCCGCACCTCTCAGCTTCTTGATCTGGCTTTTCACCAGACTTGAAGCTAAAATAACTCTCACGTCTCCCCATCGTAGAAATCGGGAACCCTGAACTACCGAGGAACGTCACAATAAGATCTCCCCAAAACATAATCATATATGGGAATACCTTTGTTACAGTATGATATCCTAGATGGGTAAGTTCCCCCTAAATTGCATCTATAAATGTGGACTATGCCTTACAACCTTATAAGAGGTATACATTAGTCATGTGTAGGGGATTCCATACTTGACCATCTAAGTCCGAAATTCCCCATCAAAAATAATGTAAGCATAACAAAATACCATATTACTGATAATAACTAAGATATCTCAGTTCTTAATGTATTGCAGTATAATTTCTGTCACAAACAGTTCTAGTAAATATTGAATTTCTTTGGTTTAGATGTTTTCTCTCATTAAAATGGCAAATATTCCAGAAGTTTCATGAGAAATCCAATAGTAATTTATTTCCCAAAGAGAAAGAAAATTGATATTTCAATTTGAAATCTATGGTAAAAACCTTTATGTTTTTTTACTCTAACTTTTAACACAATGTTCAAAATAGTTTATACTGTATTTATTTTCTCCTTTATGTAGAAGCTAAATTGACCATAAATTTGCAGCAGATTACATTGGTATTTAGCATTTAAGTTTAAATTCCCAAGTACCTTTAAGGAAAAATCTTTGCTGACACCAAAAAGAATTGTTACCATTTGTTTTTATTCATTTCCTATGATGGCAAAGTCAACTTGGTAAATGGTATCCCTGCAGGAGTATATCTACGAGAAAGCAGGTTTCCTTTACATTTAGTTACTGGTTATCAATTCAATGTTATAGCAGACAACAAAAATAAATGCTAAAATATTGACAGGCAGAAAATGTGAAGTACTATCAGGCAAATATGTTTTCATGAGACACAATGAACTGATGCATATGAAATGAACATATACATTGTCCCTGAGTCGTTTTATTTTTCTCAGTGAAGAGAGAATCTTAACTTTTCTGTGACTTCTTCCACTGATACAACCTTGAACTGCAGTCAGTTATGCTTTGCCAGCATTTGATTAAGCTTTTATTCTTTTCATCATTCATCAATTTTACTCAATTTAAATCGGTTATTTAAGTAGATACTGAGAAAAATCAAGATCATATTAATCACAATCAAAAATATCATATTAATCACAAATCAATTCTTCGCCATGATATAACCTTAGATGTTGATATGGCGTAAAACCACAATAACCAACTAACCAACCAAATCAATTCAAATATTGTGTAAAATTACTTTCCAATATTTCACTTGTAAAGCATACTCTCAGTAGTGATTTTAATGTAGTTACTTACAGAGTTGTTAATAAACATTAGACATAAACGATGTGTTCCCAAGAAAACAAAGGTTTGGATGACACCTTGTGGTTGATATAGAAATATTTTATTATCAGCTGCAATGAAATACAATGCCAAGCAGGCAGTGATGGCACAATTAAGAAGCACTGCTCTGATATACACACTTAAATATTTGTCTTTGTGACCAACAACTTTAAACAACGTTCAAACAGAAATCTCAGTTTTTCAAAAGTTTCCGGTGACACATTGTTTCCTCTTGTTTCCTCAGAGCAGCTTCAATGGTCTTATTGCAATTCTTAAATGCCCGGAACATCAGATACAACCAAGAGATGAAGTCAATGAGAAACAGTGTTATAGATGAGAAGTAATAAAAGGTGTTTAATTGGGTAGTTATCAATTGAAAAACGACCACAGATATTGGCATCCTGAAACATAGGAAAGGGATATTCATAGCAAATTTATTTTCTGAAACCTGATAATTGAAAGTATTATAACTGCAAAGTGCAAAGATTAACAGAAAAAGGCAAAATAGAACAACTTTAAGAATTCTAACTGCATAATTCAGCCCCATTCCTAAGTCACAACTTTCCAAGGCATTTGAGAGTAGAGTACAACAGTGTTTTCTGTTCTGTTTGATAAATACGCAGATGATATATAACACAAATAGATACAAATTAGATGTTATACCTAACATTAAATATATAAACAATGCAGCACATGAATAGGTTTGATATAGTTCTGCAATTTGAAACATCATTGCGCTTATGAACACAGATACTACAAAGCAGCTGTAAACCCATATCAGAACAGTAAAACACTTCCCTCCTCTTCCATCATTTGGATTGATACCCACTATTAGGAATAATATATTGAATTCTTTCAGACAATTCCAAATGTAATCCTCCTTTCTATCATTGGTGCTGTGACTCTTCCCAAAACAATTCAAATTGCAAAGGATCTGTAAATAGTACCAGATTTAGATGGATGGTTCTCAGCGGTTGAGTGCACAGTATCCATTATAACCGGATTGAGTAGATGGTGAAGTAAGCCCAACAATCTGAGTGTTCAGGTGGGTCTACCAGACTTTATACATTAAAGAGTATTTGTTGATCTGATATGCAGTTTCTGTAACAATGTGCCAAATGTAATCTGGCTTAAAACCATAGGTAAACATGAAAATGGATTTAATGGAGAGAGTTACACCTAGATACAACCTTTGGTTATCTAACATTTTATCAAAAAGATTGAGTAACCAAAGGTTATATCTTCATTAATTCCTTCTTATGTTATCATACCTACCATGATATGAACCTTTATTTATCTCAAACCCAACATACAAGTTCTTACCATATTGCCCATTCTAAGAAATGAAACATAAATGGTTGATAAAGGGATGGTTAAAGTAGCACAAATTCTACATTAACCAAAAGCCCCCATTTATCATATAAATATGACCTTTGGTTACTCAACCGATGATGTGTCTCATCAAGCAACTAAAGTATACATGTACAAATATAAGAAGAACCACAGGAAGTATCCAAGGGTGGCTGCATGATCTAACGCAGTACTTCACTGTCCGAAGGCAAATCCCGTAGGCCATACAATCCTCACCCTATGGTCACCCTAGGACGACCCAAAAGGTTATTCTTTTCTATATTACCCAAATCATGTAAAAACATGTACATAATCACAAGAAGTGGAGTCACAGTATTTAGAGGAAGCAGAATCCATCTATAATGGAAAAGGGGTAACTAATATTGTACTAATTAGGTCAGTGCTCTGTCTAGTGCCTTGGAATATATTTTCCTGATAGTTTAATCTAAGTTCAACAAATTTAAGGGTGTTGTTTAAGAATAATCAATGTATCAAACTTTAATATTACATTAGGAATTGTAACTGTCACTCTTGGTTAATAAGATGTAGTCATGGTGAAGTTGGTTGTTGATGTTCCATTTGGCAGTCCGCAATTAAATTTAGGTTGGAATTGAAAGATGATGACTGTATATGTAAGAAGTGTTCCCAGTATCTGAAATGAAGAGTGAAAGTCCAAAGGAATTGCAAAGAAAAAATATTGAAACTCTCTAGGACCACCACATACTAAAATATGTCACCGTTGGCAGTATCTAGAGAGACTAGTATCTTTAGACAAATAGTTTTCAGAATATGCTTTTCATTATTGAAAAGTGAGAAAACATTTGTACAGTGATTTTGCTAGCATATAATTAATAACAGAGATTTAAAATTGGTTGTGATATTTGAAATGTTAGTTGTTAGTCATTGCTTTTTTCCAGCTTAACCCTTTAGACCCCAATCCGGCCATGGCCACTTGTGGGTAATTTCCCCAATCTGGCTGTAGCCGCCCGGAAAAACAGAAATTTGTCTATAATTTCTCCAAATTATTCCAAAGAGAGCAGTTTTATGAATATTCAACATACAGAAATGGATATATTGTTTGAAAGCTGATTTAATTCCCTCGCCAATGCTATGAACTTCTTTGCAATAGCATTAATTGAAAGGGGTGGGTCATCCTTTGAAGTTCCTTAATTGAAAGAAATGTAGGGAATTCTGGAAGGATATCCATGGAAATCCAGGGGAAATCAAGCAATTTATGAATGTAATGTGTGGGGTCTGAAGGGTTAAGAGTGAAATATATTAATGTAATATATTTGTGGACATGATTGTTATACCTAGAAATAGGATATATAGTAGACATATTATATAAAAAAAACAAATAACAGGCTATCATACTTGGATATATAATTAATGTATGTATATGTTTATCATATTGATCTAGTTATCTAAAGCTAACGATGTGTCAGAATCAGTGACAAGCAGTAACTGTTTCCAAAATTAATAGTTCGGCCCTTAATAATATCATAAGATGAGAAGGTAGGATTACCAGAGTGATGGAACCGATTACATGACACACATCTGGCCCCTATATTCATTCTGTAGGTATCATTTTACAAATTCTGATATCTTTAACCTCATAAATGTGCCTTACTGTCAATACAAAGGACCTGTCCACTACTAATAGCCCGGCCGCTGTCAGTCCAAGGGGAGGGCCATTAAGGCGGCTGAGGAACATCTGGATCTAGTGGGGGAAAAAATGGATTTTAGCTACATGTGATTCATGAATATGACAGTCTACACAGTATCTAATTGAGGTATTTTTACAGATAAAGGCTAAATGTCAAAATACTTGAGGTAATCTTATTTTTTTCATTGAAGAGGAAGTTGGTGATCAGCTTACCAAGAATAAAGTTGCCGCATAAAAACAACTTTGTTGGCAATCTGCTTTTTCTAAAAGTTATCTACAGGCAAATGATCCACGAGAATTTCTAATACTATAACTTATTACACAGATTTGAATCATATTGTCTATAGTTTCATTATCATTCTCTAGTGGTATCATCCCATAGGGCCATCTTGTCAAGGGAAACCAAAGCTGCATGAATCATGTGTCAATTCTACAACCATCTTGGTTGATTAGAGAGTATGGTTTATGAATGATAATGGAGCTTACTAATGGTAGCAAAGTGAATGACAATTTGAATTATTTTCAAACTCTTACTGAAGTTTGGTTTGTACACATACTTTGGAAGACTTCGTGATAACCTTACATTAGATATATCATAAGGCTTATGCAAGTGCAGACCATTGACCTAAAAATTACAAGAGCCAGGTCAATGTTGTCAATACTGGGAGATTGTACTGAAACTGTTCTAAATGCAGGTGTATTGGGTTCAATGGTAAAGATTTTCTGGTACATTTAAAATATTCTTACCAATTGTCTTGCATCACCTCCAATCAAAGCAAAGTCAAGCTGATAAAGGGTATCTCTGCAAGAATACATCTGGATAAAAATATATCAGTTAATCTGTATTTTCTATATCAGACAAGGGCTTGTATGAGTAAAATGTCATGTGGATAAATGAAATAATGATATCTCATTCTAAATCACACTTTTGCTCCAAGATCAGAAAATCAAAAACTTGATTTCTTGTTTAATTAATCTGAAAGTATTAGATAGACACATGAGCAATCTCATTTGATTATATAAACACTCAGTCAATGAGTGGTGATCTCACCATTGAGATTTATACCAAAAGAAAGAGTAATCATTTAAGTATTTCAGATATGTCAAATAGTTCAGTATATTGTCAGAAAAACTCACATTGTTCTGAAGAAGTACTGGGCTGAGTATAGTGACTGTTAGTAGAATGCAAAAAGTACTGAGCCCTATATGAATATATTGCAAGTAGCTAGTGTCACTGGCAGCAAAGTATACATCTGCACAAATGACACAAAGGCAGAAAAAAACTGTCAGACCAATGAACAGACTGAGATACTTGTCTACATTATTAACTGCCTTTAAACAGCACTCATATCTGTATCTCATTTTCTCAATAACATCCAAGGACACAATATTGCCCCTAGTCATGAAGGAAGATATTGATTGATTGCAATATCGGAATGCCAGTAAAAGTAAGTAACACCGAAAGATCAGGTTTGCTTGAAAAATCATTATAGACGTGAAACTATAAAAATCGATTACTTGGAGAACTATAGTAAAAGCAAGTTGAATTGGTTCAGGAAAGATGAAACGTGTCGGCATAAATTTTGAAAGCTTTCTTCTCTGATCTGAACTATTGTAAAAACAAAGATTCATGATACAGGACCCAACTAATGCCAGATTAGAACAAAGCAAAAGTCCTTTTAATATTCTGGATGAATGATTTAAATGTCTTTTCAAATTATAACCTTCAAGGGCTTCTGCAAGACTAACATAAGAGTCATCTTTTTTCTTAACAATGAATAACCAGATGAAGTAAGCTAGTATGATATATAAGCTTGCCAATAAACCTACAATATTAATCAGAAATATAACTGAACAATGAAAGTTTTGATAAGCATCTGCAATATCTAATATAAATGAACAAAGAAACAACAGAACCACAACACTGCTGTATATGTTTAAGGCAGCTTTGAAGCATTTTCCCTTGCCCATATTTGTTGGACATATACCAATGATGAGTAGGAGCTTATCGAATTCTTTAAGGTAACTTAAAATATAGTTCTCCCTGGTGCTCTCAGTTCGTTCTTCACCAGAGCAACATCTCTTGAAACATCTATGAGAAAAGTTACAGGTTGTTTCTTTTGCACTGGTACTTCCAGCCTCCATTTTATGAGATTTAAGCTAAGTCCTTCTGTGAAAAATGTTTTTTTCTGAACCTGGGAAGTGTGTTTTAGTATAAACAATAGTAAGTTTGATTCATCCAAATGTGCTGAGCCAATGGAGTCAGCTGGTCTATTACCAACTCATCTTTCATAGACAAAAACCTTTTATCATGCCCACTGCAATGTTGTCCAGCAGTCCCTAGTGTTCAGGCTGTTTCTTAAGGTTGTGATCCGTGATGCAATTATGGGCTGACTTGGAGGCAATTTTTAAAATCAGTTTGTGAAATTAATAATATCTTTCTCTTGAGATATGTGACTTATCAAAGGAACTTGTCAGAAAGATGGTATATTGACTGGAAAACATAGTCCAAATTGTCAAGAAAAGAAGATCGGCAGGCGTTTTGCTGCATCACTGTCGATGCATAGAGTTCAGTGTTGCATTGGCACAAGCTAAATTGGTAAATAGTTTATGAAGCCAAGAGTTGTACAGCAATACAAAAAGCCTTTAGCTCAATAGATGGGTATTGACATGATGGTTGCTATCCGAAAGATAGACTGTTCAAACTGTTATCTCTTACTCTTATCACAGCACACAGTATCCACGGTTACTGGATTGTGATCGTGGTAAAGTAAAGACCAACAATCTGAGGTTTTGTGTAGATCTACCAGTATTTATTCAGGATACAGTATTCATTGATCTGATATGCAGTTTCCATAACAACAAAGTTCCGCTGTTCCAACTGTTATCTCTTAACCCTTAACTGCCAAAGCTCAATATAAAGGTCTATGGAAGAAGGCTCAGCACTAGTACCATCCCGTTTTGTAGTCACCTACACCAGAAAAAAAAAGAAAAGATGGATATTGAGTCAAATTTAACCTTTACCTGATGCTTTATGGGTTGCTCTGCAGGATTCTAACCGTCTCACCCCTCTTTTTGCACTCCTCCTTTTATCAAACTAACCTTTAAACACAATTAAAAGGTAAACATTAAGATATCTCCTCAATTGATGAAAACAGTGTAAACCATCTTATTTTGGTCTGGATTATTCCCACACATTAAGTTTTTATTATACTTTTTCGGAATTGGTAAACAGGCATACAGTGACGACCTAGACTGTGGTAATATTTTTTCTGTATTACCACAGTGTGGTAATACAGGAAAGTAGTGCGACCTAGTTACAGAACCAATGAAAAACGCCGTAACTAGGTCGCGAGGGCGTCGCGACCTAGTTAAATCCACTCGCGACCTAGTTAAATTTATACCAAAACAAACCCTTTACCAGATCACTTTTATCCATTTCCTGGCAAATTAGACATTCCTGTAATGTAAAAATGATATATAGACCTTCAAAAAAACATTCTAGACAAAAAAAAACCTTTCCCGACGGCCCCGACGGCCCTTAAACCAATGAAAATGCATGTAGGAACCCACGTGACGTCAACAAACGCTGACGGCCGCCGTTTACAAATTCACGGACGTCTGAAACTTGCAGAAAACACGACTAAAAGGTCTACAAAATCATCTTAAAGTACAGACAATCCGGTAAAGGTGATGTAAAAGGATCATGGAAACATTTTGCATTGATCTAACAGACATGGACATCCGTGCTATGCTCATGTTTGACTCAGACAGCTCAGAAACAGACCTGACCAATGCTTTGGACACTTTTGAAGTTTGTCAACTTTTTGATCATCCAGAAACAGAGCCTACCTTTCCCATAACTGACCAGCAAAGGGATGAAAATCAACAGCAAAGGTATGAAAATCATCAGGAAAGGGCTGAAAATCATCAGGAAAGGGATGAAAATCATCAGGAAAGGGCTGAAAATCATCAGGAAAGGGACGAAAACGTGCCGCGGACGTCAGAAAACGTGCCGCCGACGCCCGTGAATGTGCCGCCGACCTACGACACCATCTCCGAAGACGGAGGGAACATTTCAGGAATGGATTGTATGGATTTTGAGGACCCCCCCTACATTCCAGAGGATACTGACAGTGAAGATGGGTATGAGGAGGACCTGGAGGAGGAGGAGGAGGGCCCTGAGGATGAACAACAGGATCAGGAGCACCAGGACATCACTGAGGACGACATAGACAACTACATAAAATCAGGAAAAAACAAGAACACCACAAAGAAGACCCAACAAGTTGTGAAAAGGTTCACAGAATACTGTAAAGGTCAGGGCTCAGAGGACTTTCTACAGTTGCCCCCTGGAAACTTAAATGTGCTGGTAAGTGCCTTCATCATGACAGTGAAAAAAAAAGATGGGGGTGAATATGAGCCAGACACACTCACAGGGATGTTTGGGGCCATAGACAGGCACCTCAAGGGCAACAAGTATGGCTACAGCATGAAGGAAAGCCCTGAATTTGAGTCCAGCAGGGATGTGCTGGCCACAAAAAGGAAGGAACTGAAAGGGAAAGGGTATGGGAACAAGTCCAACAGGTCAGACCCCCTTACAGCAGAACATGTCAACCTTTTCTGGGAAAAAGGGGCAATTTCCATGGACCAACCAGAACCATTACAAAGGGGCCTATTCCTGTACATGGTTGAATGCTTTGGCCTCAGAGGTATCCATGAGGGAAGGCAACTCTGCTGGGATGACATAGTAAAGGTCTCTGACGAAAATGGGTACGTGTACCTGACCTTTAATGAGCGTTTCTCTAAGACACGCCAGGATGGGGGAGATTGTCGCAAGTTTGTGCCGAAACTGTTCGCAAATGAAAGGCACCCAGAGCGGTGTGCCATCAAGATGTACGACATCTTCAAGGCACACAGGCCCCCCAAGATGGCCAACCCCAATGACCCTTTCTTCTTGGCCATTAACAAGTCCAAAAGGGCAACTACGTGGTATAAGGCCCAACCCCTGGGAATACACAACCTCAGCCAAATTGTCAAGAAAATGGCGAAGCAGTGCAACATCACCGGTGTGAAGCTGACAAATCACAGCATCCGCAAGAAAACCTGCACGGATCTCCTTCACAGCGGGGTGAATCCCACTGTGATCTGTCAGCTCACAGGACACAACAACACAGCATCTCTAAACAACTATGCAACTGCAGACATGGCCATGCAGTACGAGATGTTTGACCTTCTCACCAGTGATGAGGAGAGGGCCAAACTCTCCAAGAAAAGGGCCCTACCTTCTGCCCTCCATCGCAGTGGTGTCTCCATGGCCCTCCAGCATCCAGGCTTTGAGTCAAGTGCCCCAAAGAGAAGGCATGTGTCCTGTGCCCTTGGTGCCCCTCCTCCTGCCCCCAACCAAGGTGAACAATGCGCAACTCCTCCAGGAGGGCCAGCAATTGAAGCACCAAGGCCTACCACCTCTCCTATGAGGCAGGGTGCCACGCCCCCTCCCCCACAACACAGTATAAATCCTCCAGGGCAGGCGGTCACTCCTCCAGGGCAGGCGGCCACTCCTCCGGGGCAGGCGGCCACTCCTCCAGGGCAGGCGGCCATCACCCAAGGTCCGGCGACAGTAGTCCAAGGTCCAGCAGCTCCTCCAG
This sequence comes from Lepidonotus clava, assembly GCA_936440205.1. Taxonomy (NCBI): domain Eukaryota; kingdom Metazoa; phylum Annelida; class Polychaeta; order Phyllodocida; family Polynoidae; genus Lepidonotus; species Lepidonotus clava. Next base: position 26,953,321 of record OW387149.1, on the reverse strand, counting down.
GGTGGGCACAGGTCACTCCAGGTCCGGCGGGGGTTGCTCCAGGTCCGGCGGGGGTCCCTCCAGGTCCGACGGTACCATCCATGGAGATCGTACCAGCTGCAGCTGGATCAGCTGCCCTCTTCCAGTCATCATCCTCCAGTCTATCTCAGGCCTCTGCGCTCCTCAGTGGGGCAATCTTCCACGGATCTGTGAACATAAACTTCAATTATTATGGTGCAAACCATCAGCCTATGTAAAATCCGGGCAAAGTGTGAAAAAATATGAAAGCATGTGAACTGCGGGCAAAATCCGGGCAAAATCTGAGAAATCCGGGCGAAATCCTAAGAAATCCGGGCAAAATCCGACATAGTTTAAGAAATATTCAAAGTTAAATAATATCTATAAGATTCCGGAAACTCCTGTATTTGTTGAAGATGTAAATATCAATCTATATAGTAATGAGAAAGTTGTACTCAGCTTTGATTCCTGCCAGTCACTGTTGCAGGGAAGAGCTGCGTCGTTGCACGGCTGTACGGCGCGGTTGCAGGCCCTGGAATGAAATGATAGTAAAAATAATTCAAAGTCATTTTTTCAAACTTGTAAAATATTCTAATGTAAAATCGAGCATTCCACGTTGTTATAATTGTATATTTGTTAGATATTTTATAGCAAATAAGTATCTAATGTCAATATTTAGTAGGTTTTCTCCGAGTTGAAGTTGTAAAATTCAATCTATATAAGAATTCAGAAAGTTGCGCTGACCTTTGACCCGACCCGACCTGACCCGAGGAGGTCGCCTGTACTTGCACTGTTGCCGGGCCGAGCTGGCTGTTGCAGGGCCCTGTTGCCGGGAGGCTTGAAGTTAATAAATACTGAATGTCAGCATCTGCCTTTGAACCACGCATTTTCTCCACGCATTTGTCCACGCATTTTGCGCCTTCTCCACGTAGATATGTAATATTTTGAAGCAATTCTGGCGGGTGGAAGAGGAGGGTTCCCGGGGAAAGCACCGGCAAGCATGGCGCTGGGCGCGAAGATGGCGAGTAAAATATCCAATCTTCTTGGTCGAATAAATCCAAATTCAGGCTATGACACGTAGATTTCACACGTCCTCGTACATCCCGGGTATGTTATTCACGTGCAGGAGGCAGGATGAGCTCGTAGGATGGCCACTTTCACCGTAAATTGAAGAAATCCGGAGGATCAAATTCGCCTCTTCGCGCCATAACCGCCGGCTTGTTCAAACGGAAAGTAGGTCATTCGGCCTCTTCACTCCGGTAAATTGTAGTCCGCCGCGAAAAGAGTTCCAAATGAATCCGGCCGGTCGAATAATTTTAAAGGCTAACAATTAAAAAGAATTATGGAATATGTTTCACTTAGACTGTATAATGGCGACAAAGTATAGAAATAAAAATATTATCGAAGAATTTTCAAAAACATAGCCTGATCACTCGCGGCAAGACGCGTAAGAATACCAGGGAGTCTGAAGTCGCGGCGAAGTCGGTCAAATCGCCTCTGCGCCTTCATCAAACGTAGTCCGCCGCGCATATAGTTCCAAATGAAATGGTCTGATCGAATTAATCCTTGATAAATAATTGCCCCAATCGCTTCTAGAATTGCCCCAGTCTCTTCTATGTATACCATTAACCTTCTCAATTCCGTGAAAGTATAATAAATACAAAACCCAACTCGTGTGTAGATACGGATGGCCTGATCACCCGAGGCGGGAAGCGTATCACGACTCGTCCTTCGGACTCGTCGTGATACGCTTCCCGCCTCGGGTGATCCGGCCATCCGTATCTACACACTCGTAGGGTTTTGTCTATGTATATTATATGTACATGGTAAAGTAATTTATTTCTACAAGCTATGGTCTTAATATCCATCGAATAGCTCATATAATGCTCCTTATAAGAACAGCAAATATATTTGATCATTCTACTGCACAGAATTACTATCTTTATAATATCTAGAGCAAACTAAAGCAAGTATCTATGTAACGTACAGGACAAAGCTTCCAGCCTTATTTACTCTAAGCATGGAATTAGTTCACTGAAAAAAAAGGCTCACACTACCAAAAAGGCTTACAATGGGTACCTCTGAAAAAATGTCTTTTCAATAATTCTACACTTTATTTGCATGATATGAACAAAAGTACAGCAAAATTAATCATGAAAAAATTGTGTAACAGACAGAGCCAAGCTATATAATATGTATACAAAACCAGGGGGGGTGACCAAAAAACATCAGCGAGAACTGAAACTTCTCGCGAAAAAAAGTTTGCACCGTACGAGAATATTTAATAAAACCCCCCAGAAAACATCGCGTGGCTCTTTTTCCCTCGTGCCATGTTTCTCTCGTGAGCACTTCTCGCAGCCGTTGACTTCTCGTAGGGCAACCGAAACTTCTCGTGTATTTTTGTCACGAGAAGTAGCTCGACCGAAAGTAGGTCATCGGAGCGGCGGGAAAGGTCATTTCTGGTACGGCACTTTTTCGCTTGTTCTCGGCCTGTGTATATACTAAAGCATGCAAAACACGCCGGCAACCGGTGTATCTGCTGGTTTTCGGCATGGGCTCATGTCTAATACATTTAAAATAAGACTGGAACCAGCCGTAAGACGGAGTTGACGAGTCCATAAAGTGACGGGAATTTCATTCATCTCAGGTTTTCTTCCAAATCAAGTCGTTAATACCACGTAATATTCCAAGGTGAGTGCCAAACTGATAAATAGTAATTGTAATTGTACGACATACTTCACAATAGACATGTTGGTAATAGTTATGAACATGAAATGAGTCGACAATATCCAATTTCTGAGCATATCATTGTTGTTAAACATGATGTCAGACTAACGTAAGCCCCCCACCAATACACATAGAATGTTTACGAAATTTGTCCTTCCATTTAGATGGCTGCCCCCTCTCCTGATGCTGATCTCAAAGCTGTGGAGCGTAAGATCAAGTCGATTAAGGAAGTCATGTCTCGTCCCGATATCCAAGAACATCAGAAGGAGTCACTGCGGCTCATGTTGAATGCCGCCTTAGAGAAGAGGGACAGGATGTCTGACAAGTATCTGGAGTCACTGTTGGATCTGTACCCCCAGCCAGGCCAGAAGCCCAAGAAGGCATCAGCTGAGCCTGTACCAGGTCCCAGCCACCGAGACACAGCCGGTTCTGACGAAGTTATAAATGTAGATTTGGTCGAAGACAGCCCCGAACAAGCCAAAACTGTGAAGAAAGGGTCAGCAAAAGTTAAACAAGTTGTGCGAACAGAAGAAAAAGCCGAACCAAAAGGTTCTCGTCAGAGTAAGTCACGTCAATCCCGTCTGCCCCGTACCCCTAAGCCTAAGGCCAAACCCAAAACCAAAGATCCTGACAGCCCAGTGATAGAGGTGGAAGACAGTCCCTTACCGCCCACACCCCCTTTAGATAAGACACCACGAGGGCGTAAAAGGAAAAAGGCAGTTGCTACAACCACTCCCAAAACAGAGACACCAGCAAAGACTCCTCCTGCGAAAAAAGGGGGTGTGAAAAAGATTTCTAAAGTCACTGGTAAAGGGGCTAGACCCGATGTTGTATGGTGTTCCTCGGAGAGTGATGCAGACGATCCAAGAAAGATACCATTCACCGAAGCTGAGCATAAGGCCATGTATGACACGGCTCGGGAGGATGTGTAAGTATAAAAAGTCAAAACAAAGTGCCAAGAGTTACACCTATACGAAATATAATTAATATTACATAGATGCAACAAATAATTTTTACCCACGAGAAGTGTAACTAGTTTTTCTCAACATATGTAATGTTTGTTCATTTTCAATACAATAGGATTTTTTTTTTTTTTTTTTCCTACCTTACGTACCCTAAAAACGTCGAATGACTTCTTTCCCTCGTGTAAAAAGTACCTAATTTGAAAATGAAAGTATGAACATGTACAAATTGTAATGTTGAAGAAATAATTATTTTACCCTGGAAATTAAAATATTTGTTTTAACCATTCCAGTGAAGCCTTCAAGAACAGTTTTAAGGCCGAGCTCACGAAGGAATCCAAGAACGCCAAGAGGAAGAAGCTCTTCCAGAAAATAAAAGAGAACGTGAACTCCGTGGGCGGTAACAAGAGGAGGAAGAAGTACCTGTACATCCATTCACAGGACCACAAGTCCACGTCACGTGAGGCGGTAAGTCATTGAGAAACCCATTAAAAGAAATATGTACAATTGTCTCGAGAAGCTGTAGTTCTCGTAGGACAGTCTAGTTCTCGTACGTAAAAAAAAAAACATATCCATCGATTCAAAATAAAGTAGTACATATTGTGAGTATCTCATCATGTAATTTTCACTAAGATTATAATTGAAAACTGAAGAATCTGAAAAAATTAAAATGACAGTGTTGAGTTACCAATTTCAACACTTAATTTACGTCGCACTGTTTCAACTTACATTTTCAGCACAGAAAACTGGTCAAGAAGTATGGGACAAGTGGCGCGGCAGGCATGCCCAAAGACAAGGGCCTGACACCCTCCCAGATCATGTGTCTGGAGTTCTGGGATGTTGAATGTGCAGGATGTAAGTAAAATCAAAAAAAACATAAAATGTATACTATGAAATGAAATAAAGTAGTGGCTGTAAAAAGTACACCGTTTTTATATTGAGATAAATTGTATAACAGTAAATTTAATGAATAATATTTATAGTAATGTCATTCAGAAAGTATATGAAAGTACTTTCGTATAAAATTTTGAGACGAAGAATACTTACAAAACATAAGAAAACCTGTTTAAATCACATATGGCTAAATTATAAGTCGTTGCAGGGGCACGACAAACCAAACTTGATCAAGCAGACACGGACGATGAGGGGAGCACAGTCGGTTCCTCTGACGATGCGGCTGAGATGGAGGCCTGCGAGAGGGAGCAGAAACGGCTCAGGGCTGCCCCAAAGGTTGAGAAGGATGAAACTTCTGACGACGAAGACGACTTGGCAAAAGAGGCTGAAACCTACAGTAAGGATATAACTTTTTGGAGTCTTTAAAAATCTGAATGATAAAATATCACTAAATAAATACCTATAACATACCTTATTAAAATGATGATAATAGATTTGAAAGAGAAAAAAGAGAGGTACATTAGAATGTACAGTCTAAAGACATGAAACCTATGTAATATATATGAGCATAAAAATAGAATCTTGTTTCTTTTCGTCCCTCTCGTCTCTCTCTTCTGGCACTCAAGTTCTCGTGACATAAGACCAAAGTTCTCGTCACATAGTTATGCCATAAAGACAAGCCTTTACTTTCAATTGTTTCAGAGGTAAAGTCCAACAAGCGACCCACCTTGGAAGCTGCCAAGTCCACTCGGGAGGAGGTAGAAAGGGCCAGAAAAAGACAGCCGGCACGTGCAGTTCGTACCAAGAAGGGCCAGTGTGCGACAACGAACTCGGAGGACGACATTTCCGACAACGAGGAACCTGAGTCGCAATCTCCTGTCCAGAAGGCCCGGAGAGGGCGGGGTTCACGACTTCCTCCTCTGACGGAAAGTCCTGAAGCTATAGATACCCAGTACAGTCAGGGTAATTTTTTTTTTTTTTTAATAAAAAGAAGCCTAACTAATAATTATAAATACTTATTCTTTGCCATAACAAATTGAAAAAAGTCGATGTAAACCCAGTAAGAATAGCTATGTATTTCTACCAAAAGAAATATCAATATACAATAATAATCTTTTTCGCCACGAGAAGTAAATCTTTATAATATTTTTAAAAACAACAATACCAGTGAATATATATCCTGTTCATTTAACAGTTATTTCAATAATTATGTTTCCCTTTACAGCAGCAGTCACGAGCCCAGACAGTTCATTGGAGCCGACTCCGCTGAGGAAGGCACCGAGATCATCAGACAGGCTCAGACTCAAGCGTGAACAGGTTGACTCGGGCAAGAAGTCTATTGCAGCTACCCTAGAAGACCTCTCGTGGGGAAATAGCAGCAGACGAGAACTGGACTTCTCTTCACAGGAAGTACCAGAAACACAAGGTGATTGTGAAAAATTAGATTAAGGAAATCAAAATAAAAAAACATCAATGTAAAGTATATTTCTTTAAATGTAATAAATGTATAAAATGCAATGATATAACCGTTTTTGGAAAAAATTAAAGTATTCTTAGTTTAAACATTTTCCGAGTATACGCAAATAATAGGAAAACAATTCAATATTTAAAATGAAAATAGATTTCTCGGATACACCAATATATACAGTTATTATTTGAGATAAAATTTTTAAATCAAGTTTATTCGATTTTTTAGACACTCTGCCAGAGATTGGTGAATCTGCTGTCGGAGAGGATTTTAGTGAAGATCTGGACTACTCCGTACACGTCGGGACGGGTGGAGACGAAGTGAAGAAAGGGGTCAGACATTCCATCGATCTGGACGAGAAGAAATCAAAACCGGGCAACCAAGATCAAAAAAAACATCCACTCTCGTCTACACCCAAGTCGCCTCCTCCACACGAGAACTACAAGGCGCGTATATACGAGACGCCTTCTACGTCCAAAGAAGTTCCAACTGTTAACATAAATCGAAACCTTCCTTCCAAGAGAGTTAATCGAGGTGCTCTTTCTACAGATCAAATAGCTGCAATGGCAGCACGTGCAGCATATGAAGCCACAGAAGATGATGCGTTTGAGAGAGACAGACAGGCAGCAGTAGCAGCCCAGGAGGCCTATGACAAGGAAGAAGGTACAGGTGAAACGAGAAGAAATCAGAAGGATAAAAACACTGAAGATGTTAAAGAAGAACCTACATTATTTTCTAAAGGTCGCAGGGACAACGCCGCAGAGTTCATAGATCAGAGGATTGAGGATACCGTGTCAACTGGATTCCTGTCACTTAAAAACGACATAGATTTACATGACAAACAATCGGGTATCATGCACGGTGAGATTCTTGGTCTTCGCTGCGATGTACAGAAAATGTTAAGTGTTCCCACCGAAATTAACACCATCAGGAGTAACATCGAATCAGTAAGGACTGACGTTAGTCTAATTGGGAGTGACGCAGTAAAGTCGCAAGTTGCCCTAATGGGAATAGAACAACAGCTAGTGTCATCTGTAACTGATATTAGAAACACAAAATCACACTTGTCACACATTAGGCAGGAAATGACACAGATGAAGGTCGATACTCAGAGTATGAAGGGGCGTTGTGCACAGATATCTTCTCACACAAGTGACATCAAAGAGGATATGTCCAGCACGTACGACGGTCTGGTCAACATCAACACAAATGTCTGCACCGTGAATGACACTATTCAAACAGTCGAAGCCACAGTTGGATCTTGTAAGAGTGATATCAACAAGATGAAAATGGACGTCAGTGCGTTGAGAACAGAGGTTATTGCCTTGAGGCATGATGTAGTAGGTATAAAGGGGTCAATCTCCAAAATAGAAGAGTCTCTTGAGGTACTCAAAGCAGGTTTTCTCTACAGAACTGTTCCAGAGAAAATTATCATAGCTGAGAAGGAATTCAAATCTGAGATGATGTCACCAAAACCTACAGCTGTACCAACGTCGTCTGCAGACACTACCATTGCCGGTATGTCCACTAGGGTGGTAGGAGAAGTTGTTGAGACTGAGGGAGATCTAGAAACTAGCGAAGTGACATTTAAACCAAAATCTACCGAGGTGACCTACGAAAAAAACTTTGAAATGTTTGAGGACGATGTGCATGACCCTAATAATGAAATAGCAGACACTGAGCAGGAAGAGGAAAGCGAGGAAACCCAGGACCCGACTAGAGTTGTTTTGGCTCCTGATACATGTACCCAGGATGAGTCTCAGTGGCCTTCTCAGTCTGATGTAAAAGAATTGGCCAGTTCGGGTGGGTTTATACCGGTTTTGCAGGAGGGTTTACACGGGGAAGCCCAGGGGGACACAGTCTCTCTTGTACCGGTTTCAAACATTAGCAAAATCAGTAAAGTTTCGTCAGGTAGTGAGAAATCCGCACAGGAATAGAATAATTCATTTTTTAATATGCAAAGGTGCTTTTATTAGAAGAGACAGAAAGTAACTTCTCGTGTAGAATTTCAACGCAGTTGAAAGATACATTTCCTATGTTCATTCATCATTTCTTTTAAGATGTCTATTACCTTCCGGAAGGTGGAAAATATAATGCTGTATGATGTAGAACTATCTTACACTAAGCAACAAGAGAAAAACAATTATTACGATAACTTTGTTTTTCTTCCAGTCATATACTGTTACTTCTCGTGGTCATTATTATGACACTAATGCTACATGTCTGGCGTAAAAGATGCAAAAATTATATCTGTACTGGTGCAGTATTTAAAAAGAAAGTGATGTAGGTTCTGATACTGGGAACTTCTATTCAACATTGTATGTATAAGAGGCTGACATTAAGAGTTTGTAATACTTGACAGAACGGTTTAATTTCATACCAGTATGAATTTTAAACTTTCTCATTCGGCAGAATACATTAACGTCTTCATGAATGAAGAATGTCACAAGCTTTCTCTAGAAAATAGAGTAGCGGCATAAGTTTAAGAAACGAGAAAAAAAGTAGTGATAGTCTTTGCTGCAACTGTTATCGTAGTAAAGGTAATTTCGCTTCTATAATTGTTCGGCTATTCTAACGAACACGTCCAGACTTAGGTACACGAGGTCGGCCAGCAGTTCGACCTTCTGTAGGGATCCGTCCTCGGGGTCTGTGGGGGGAAGGCCGTATCACCTCTGGACGTGGCCCGCCGTAGTTACGGTGTATGTAGGACTTGCGTCTACGGTAGCCTGCATGCCTGATCCCATAGTCTTGCTGCACTATGTGGTCATCTTCATCGTCCGCTCTGTTGACTTGATCGGCCCGCGGCTGGTTCTTCTTGAACGCCTCGTGAGCGTCCACGAGAATCTGTCCCTCGTTCTCGGGGTCTTGGTTCTGCCCGGGTCGTATCTTTCGAAGCCCCCAGTCCAGGCACATATTATGAAGGACACAGCATGCCTTCACTAATCGCGACGCCTGAAGGGGCTCCATGTCGATGACACCGGCACCAGACTTTGAGAGGCACCTATGAATGATTTAAAAATTCATCGTATATACTTAGGAAAGGCAGGTAACATGTGTAAACTTAGAAAGAGTAGTTGAAATGTCATTACTCTTTTTCGTTTTCATAAATCTATGTGACAAAGTGTAATGTAACTGCTGTGCATCTATTTAATAGGAAGCATTACAAATTTTCTTATGTTTAGTAGGCTTAACCTTTCGACTGCGACATGTTATTATTTACCTCCAACGAGATTTCAGCTGACCAATACACCGTTCCACAGAGGAGCGTGCAGTAGTATGCGCGACTTGGTAGCGCCTGTCCCAGGGTTCAAGTTGATCTAGGATCTGTGCCCGGAAGGGTGTCATTACTTGTGGGGTGAGGGCATACCTGTGAACAAATTGAAGGTTAATCATGTGTCATATATATCTAACATTGTTGTGAATTGTTTACAAGTTTGAAGACATTGTAGAAAAGTACGAGAAGGTTTTCTGTATAATGCACAACAGTTTCAGAAATGGTTAAGATACTGTAGTACGCAACATGCCTAATATTGTTTTCTGATGTTAAGTCTCGTGATTACTGGTAGTTTGAAAACAATAGAAAAATTGTGTGTACGTACCCGCCATCTCCCAGCAAGAAGTACGGACCAAGACGGTCGTTGTTGGCGATCTGGTAGCCAAGATCAGAGTAATCTAAGACACCCTGATCGTGGTGGGCTCCAGCCATGGCGGGTTCAACGAAGGTGATCCGCTCCTCGTGGTCGCAAGCAATCTGAAATAACAATATGTGTGCATTACATCACGAGAAAAAATAACACTTGAATAAATGTGACTATGAAAGCGAGAAAGGAAAGAGAACTCTATACGAAAGATTGGACATGCTGGTGTAAAACAAAAACTTTCTCGGAAGATAACAGATAGTGATGAAACATTTACCATTGATGTCTAATAATGTTTTTTAATTCAATTTTTTTATTTGCTTACCAAGACGTTCAAGGCGTGGTACTGCTTACGACACACGTAAGCATATTCGTGTCGGATGGGGCGCTTGATAGGCACATAAGTGCCATCTATGCAACCTACGCACTGGTCCATGTTATGCCTCCTCGAGAACCGCACTGCCGATTCATGCAGTTTCTGGCCCTAATAAAAGTAATACAACATGGTACAAATTTCTATTTTTTAATTATTAACAGTAAAATGAATAAGAAAGTTGAAACGTGATTAAGTTACTTTATAATTAATGAACATTTAGAACCTTTCTTCATAGACATTGGGAATGTGATACAAATTTTTGGGTGCTTGGAAAATAACCAATAATTTGTAATGGCATAATGGTATTTAATTACCTTTGGGAACCTTATGCGCTTGCGGGCACGCGAGCACAGGAACTTGCAGAAGCTTTCCACAGCACGTCCTATGCTAGAACGAGATGCTCCACCCTGTGTGTCTCGGATTGTCCCATAGTAGGAACCATGGGCCATGTATCTTAGTGCGTAGCAGACCTTAAAAAATATAAATTTAATATGATTTATATTTCAGGATATACAAGGGAACGGGTTTTTTTTCTAAAAAATAATTGGTTTAAATTAGTCACAGAATTGGTTTTCATATGGGAGTGATTCAGAATGTGCTACATACTCTTGGCATTCAATAAAAATATTTAGATTTTCACTCTGTTGTACCTTATGGAATAGGGGAATTGGAGATCCTCTCTTTTCATCTTTGCCCTTTCCTGGTCGGAAGCGGCTTGGCTCAAACTCATCGGTAAGCTGTTCAACACACGAAGGTGGGAGACGGAATCGAGCCTCAAAATCTGAAATCCTAGGCCAGAGTTCTCGTGGATCCTTCCGTTCTTTTAAAATACGGAACTTCTTGCATCTCTTCTCTCCCCAACGAGGACGGTAGTTCTTCTTGGTTAGGGCCCATTTCAGGGCAAACACAGAGAAAGGAGTAGCGCGGGATAGCTTCTTCTCGGGGCGTTTCCTAACAGGGGCTGAAAAATAAAAATATTTAGTATATTTTTCTAGTACTTTTACAAATTCTTTAATTAATAATAGGATATTATAGCCTGTTTAGGAATCAATAAAAGACCAATGGAGATATTAGAAACAATTAGGAAAGATGCATAAGTACCATATTAATATTTTACATTATTCAGTGGGGCCAGGAAAGTTCATTCAGAAATTTTTTTACTAAATTCCTCTATTATCGCTCACACAGACTGCAAATGATGTTATTAGAGTGCAAAGAAAGGATAAACAGCTATTTTTGCCTTTATAAGTATCACAAAGACCAGCGAGAACTTCTGGGGAAGGCTATTTTACAGTCTATTTCTTAGATTCATTGTAAAAAGTAGAAAAAACATCTCAGCTATCTCACCCATGATTTTCGTCAAGCCGACTGACCTCCTCTGGTGGAAAAAAAAAGAATTAAAGCTAACCGTTGATGTTTAGGCGGCAAATAAAAAACCACGAGGACAAACTTTGCAATCGTGAGAATAGTCCGTTTTCGGCATGAAAACTTCTCGTACGCCTCTCGTTGATTGCCACGATACTTCTCGTGGATTTTTTCTGGACGAGAAAATTAGTACGAGAAGTCTCGTGATTCGTTTTTGGGCGGAAAAAGTCACGAGAAGTCCACGAGAGATCTCGTTGATGTTTTTTGGTCACCCCCCCAGGCTATCCCTAGATTTGTTAGTTTTGCAGGAAGATAGCTTGATGCTTACTGTTTTTCAAGTCCTCTACATCTGGTAGCTACAATTCCCCCACATGGTAAGCCTGTTGACCAAACAATAAAAGAATTAAGGTTTGACTACAACAAAAGTAGCTTGGTTATGTATGCAACAAGATGTGCTATACGGGATGAAGGTTTTGGCAATTTGACTGCAAAATATTCTGGTCATGAATATATTTTTTTTATTTCTTTTTCACTTTTTTGTACCATCTATGAAGCCAGACTTTCAAGATATGTTTTCTAGCTTTATGTATAGCAAAACAGCTTAGTTCTGTATGTTACACGCCTGGTTCTGCACGTTACAAAAGAATTATTACTTTCAAATCCAAATAATGATCAAGAATATTGATTAGATCTGTAAAGTTGCCCTTTTTTGACAAAAATCAGAGGTGTATACCTGTTTAGCATGATAAACAAAATACATGATTTCATGAAGGGTGAATATTTAGCTATATTCTTTGGAAAAATTAAGGATTTTGCAGATAATGACCCTCATGGTGTTGCTTTATTATGTTACATGTTAAAAAAGACAGGAATGGTTGGTTCTCATAATTTACTTATCTGATTGTAAATCAATGTACAGTGTTAATTTAAGCGAAGGCACCTTTAATTTCAATTGCTTAGGAACTAAAAAGTTTGTATCTCTTTTTCCAACTGAATTTTATGGATTTCATGATCGAACACTAGTTTAAACTGTGTTACAATTATAGAAAAAAGTTGTTCTTTTTCCTAACATTAACATCTTAAAATGATCTATATCTGCCAATAGTTTCAATCAGTTGATTATGTATTGCATGAGAAAGTGGAAAAAATAGTGAGCAATTTACTCCGACCAGAACAAAATATAACCAATCTATCTTTAAAAGATTTATTTGTCGTCAGCTGGAATTCTGAAATCCTAATGTTTTTGTATTTCCAATCAATGGAATTAGATTTGATGGCTACATGATTATACAAGGGCGTGTCAAGCAAGGCAAATAGCTTATTTTTGCTGTGATTGCCCATCCAAATGGGAAATTGAATTGTACATATTTGATATGAATCTGGTATGCTGCTTAAAGGGAGCCATAAACAATGTTGTGTCAAAATATGACAAAATTTTGTAAACTCAAATAAGTATGAAAATACATTCCAAGATTCTAATTTTAGCCATTGGTAGAGTATAAATCATGTTAACTATATATACCTTTTTTTCCATAATACTCATATCTGTTATGGCTGAAGGCAGCAATGTTTGTTAACAAACAAATTTTGATGGGTCACCAAACTGACCAGGGACAAGTTTTAATGTATTTTACTGGAGTTTAAGTCTGTATTCACAGTCAATATTTTACCATAGGCCTAGGTTATGGCAAGACCCTACATTTATGGTAGGTCCTACATTGCTTGGCTTCCTTTAGGCTACAGGTGGTAAAGCTGCTGTTAACCTAACCATAATCTGAAAATACCTTTCCTTCTGTCATAGATTAAGGTCGTTTGTTAATATAATTATTGTGTCCCTGCAACGGGCTAATGTTTCTGTGGAAAATGTTTGGATGCGAAAAAAATGAGACCAAACAACCATACAGCAAACAACATTAATTTTATCTCAGCGAAAAGCATCAAAGTAAACCAATTAATCGTTCAAATAGGTACTTACACATTTATATTACATGTAAGAAACAATTTAAACTAAAAGAAAATTCTTTAGATAGACATATTTTGGTGAGTTTCACTGTTTATCATTTCTATTCGAATAGGATAGATTCATCCCATAATACGTATCAATTATACTGAGGCTGACTTTTAAAATCCATAAGATATTATTCAAGGTAAAGGACTGATCTTGATGGTTACTGTCCACATTTGCAAGACTACCATGGCGTTGTTACTGTTATATTTTGTAATTCAATTGGCACGTATTCATATCCTTGATCGCATTCAAGGGTAGGTTGAAATTGAAATATGATAATGGTATAAGTAACAAGTGTTCCGAAAATCTGAAAAAGAAAAAAACGTATGATTAGGCATTTCACATTATGTCAATTAGGTGAAATAGGACTGAATGAGGCACTCTAGAGTGTAATCACTAGTTTTGTAATCTAAGATAAATGTTATTGACCTAGTTATGCAATAACATCCTTAAATATAAGTGTATGGTAATTACAGTGATAAAAAATGTTGGTTATCTAAAAGGGCGCACAGGGGATGTTGGGCCGTGATTTGCATAATTATGTTGATGATGCAATAAGTGAGAATAGTAATTTATATATCAATTGAAAATTACAATTATCTTTTCTACAACTATCTATACAAATGGATAATGGTGTAAATACTATGTGAGTTTGAACATGTTCTACCTACTTTTATTTCTTGAAGATGCATTTCTTATTAATAAAAAGAGATATCTGACTAAAATGTTTTATGTACCATAAGAAGAATTACAATTTCTCTGTTGGAGTTGTAGGTCATTCCTAAGTATATTTCGAATTCATTTAGTGGGATTAGATATGACTGACTATGGTTAATCCAGGCCCAACCTCCTCTGTATAAAGAATATAAACCAAAATATGACATCAAGGGCGATTTTCTCTTATTGAAAGAGGATGATAGGCATGATAAAATAAATCATATTGATTCATATTTATTTCCATGGCCTTTGAATGTATAATCAATTAACCTAATCTAAATTAAGAAACCTGTCTTACAGTCAGTGCAAATGACTTGTCAACAATTGCAAGTTTGGCAGCAGTTAAACCAAGCGGAGTTCCATTGAGACGACCAAGGAAAAGCTGGATCTGAAGAGAAACATTAATTTTCAGAATATATCTTTTTTCCAAATCCTATCTAAATATTGCAAGAGACTCAAGTCTGTATCAAAAATTCATGAAATAAATGATAAACTGATAAAAATGTAAACATCATCTACTTATTTTGCTTTCAAAAAACAAGTATAAAAATGCCATTCTCTGAAACCAGTATTACGTAAAACATTATCGTCCATGATCACACTGAAAACACAGAGTTGTCCAAAGTGGTGCCAAAAACGACAACCTTAGGTTGTCACAGGCTGTGTCTGTGTCTGTTAGACAAAAAAGTCTTATTTATGAATATTTTAATGTTGTAGATATCATAGTCATTATAATGGCTTCCTATTATGTTATTACTAGTTATTAGGTATGGCCATTACACATAGGCAGCCTATGAGTTGTATGGTTTTGACACCATTCACTTACAACACTGGGTTGATATAGGCAGAGGCCATGACAACCTTGGGCTGTCGTTTTAGGCACCATTCACTTACAACCCTAGGGTAGTCAAGCAGGACTTTTGACTCTCATTTTCTTCTGTGACAACCCTATGACAACCCAATCTTCGTTTTTGCTTCTCTGACGACCTTTTTGGCCCAAAGTAGTTGGGAGAAAATGACTACCTTTGGGTTGTCATCCAGCCTCAAAATTCACAATGACAACCCTCTGACCACCCCAAAATTGTCAAAGGATTGTCACAAGGTTGTCACACAGCATTGATGGCCTGAAATGAGCCCTCTAATGACCCAAAAGTCACCTATGAGAGCCCAAAAGTGACCTGTGACAACCCCTTGACAACTTTGCAGTGGCCCTCTGACGACTTTGTGTTTTCAGTGCAGTTTGTTATTTTAGGGAACAAATAATACCAGCAACGATTTTTTACGACCTCAAGCATATCTTTCCTAGAATCTGAATAGTTTTTTGTAAGCCTCGATATCTGTTAAACATATCAGTCGTGGATTTTAGAGGGAATTGCATTTCTATATTTTCATATAGTTCTTTCGATGTTATGATGTTAAAACCATACAATTCAATGCCGCTGATCATTATTCAGGAGAATGTGCTAGTACATGCCATACAATAGAACGTCTTTGTTATTTGTATAGGTTCCTGTAATATTTCTAATAACAATTTAGAAATGACCACATTTTCAGCAATGAAACCCACTTAGTGAAATAAGGGCTTAAGTAGTATCAATCACCATTTGCCTTGTTTCATCGCCAACTGCAGTAAAGTCAACTTTGTAAAGGGTTTCTCTGCAGGAGTACATCTAAGCAAAAGAAAAACTTAGTTTAAGAACAAAAAGAATCAAAAAGGAGAGAACCAACACTATTTAAATTTTATGAGGCATCACTGTTGGTACTTACAGTATTCAATGAATTTCAACAAAGCAACAATCATAGTTAAAATATGAATTTATCATGTTGATATACAAGTACACAAGAAAGGAATAACATGTTTAAGAAGGATATTGGAATTGTACTTCCTTCGCCTAAATGATAATTATTATGCTATTTACAACCTTAGTGAACAAAAAAGGATTATTGTATGTATGTACATGGATTCATAAAGATTAAGCTGTTGAAACACTCACCTCATTCTGTACTAGGATTGGAGGAAGTATTGTTGATACTAACAAACCTATGGCACTTGCCAAGCCAAGATGAATATTGGGAATTTGTGATTTATCCCCTGCCGCAAAATATATTGTAACACAGACAATACTCATGCAGTGGAAAACAGTTATTCCTATATAAAAACTGAATGAGTTATCAATGTAACTTAGGGCTTTCAAACATTGTTCATACTTGAACCGAACACTTTCGATAACTTCTGAAGACATGCTGTTCCCCTTGATCAAGAAAGATTCAATCACACTATTGCAATTTTTAAATGCTTGAATTAACAGATAGCACAGTAATCCAAGGTTGACTGAAAAAAATATGAAAGATGAAAAATAATAAATTGAATTGATCTGACTTAATATTTTTTGAATGATGAAAACCGTAGCTGAGTTGGTGTAGTGTTCTTTAGCCATATCTTTGAATAAAGAAAATTCATCAGATGTATATTGGATAAGAAAGCTAACAGTAATGGAAATGAATACAATGTATATACCAAGATATGCCAAGAGTAAGAGAACTTTAAGTATACAAACTGCATAACTGAATAGCCCGTTGAGATTACAACCCTGCAAGGCTTCTGAAAGTAGCGTACAATAGTGCCTCCTTTTAGGAACAATAAATATCCAGGAAAGCTGAGCTACAACCATATCTGAAGAAGTAATCAGTCCAATAAGATAGTAAATGAACAAAGCCGAACATGAATAGACTCGAATGAGATTTGCAATTATGATGAGAAGTAAGCTTAGGAAAAACAATATAACAATAATGGCGTACATCCACATTAAGACATTGAGCCACCTTCCCCTATGTCCAACACCAATGGGAATCGCCAACAAATGGAAAAACACGTCAAACTGAACTTGTAGGTTCCAAACCCAATCATTGCCGATGTTTCCTAAGTTAAATTCCTTAAAACAAGGAAACTTTTTCATACAGTTTGTGAAAACCCTAGTTTTGCAGCACTTCTGTCCATCAGGCGGTTGTTCAATATCCATTTCGACCGATTGTGATTTGTAAAACCATGTGCAACACCAGTATAGTAGGTGCAGCTACCATCCACACAGAAAGTATGAAGGAAGCCGGCGAGGTGACGCATTAAGCTAATTTAGTTGGCATGGTTACCCACGGCAATAAAAACATTACTCATGAAACCCTCCACTACGGAGCCGGACATGTCACCCGAAACACTTTGGAACAGATTGGTTTGGTGATAACATAATGTTGACTCACCAATTTATCCCTCGCTTATATTGGATAGCCCCTTAATGTCTTACACAAAATTCTTTCTCAAGCCTTTAATAAAGGGTCTTGGTCAGGTATTCAGATACATATACTTGTAACTGCGGTACTCATAATGTCATAATGTGTACTCCATTAGAAAAGGGATGTTTCTCTCTATATATAATGAGATTCTGCTCAAAATTATCACCAGACAAAAAGTAAAATTATCAATTCTAAATCAATTATATCACATTATTTTTTGAACAATGATATTGTGATGAATGCCTATTCATCCAAATATGTAGAGATCAAAATAAGAGAAAATAAGGTAATATCACAAAAGGTATATATGTTCGTAAAAGGAACGAAAGTGTAAAAGAACAAATATGTAAAAGGAACGAAAGTGTAAAAGAACGAAATATGTAAAAGGAACGAAAGTGTAAAAAGCCCGAAAAAGAGGCACGAATATGTAAAGGAACGAAAGTGTAAAGGAACGAATATGTAAAGGAACGAGACCCGGAAAGATGTAAACCGGAAGTGATATGTAAACCGGAAACGAGAATGTAAACCGGAAGTGACGTCAGTTGTAGATCACGTGACTGAAAGCAGCCAATCAGGGCTGACCTCTAGGGTATATAAAGGGGCGGTGAGGCCCGAATAAACAGAGTTCTTTAACAGTTCTCCTTGTGTCCAGACGTGTCTTCTTCCCTTAAACAACCGCTGAGATGAGCCGATCCGAGTTAATTAACCAGAAGTTAGAGTAAAACAGTCGAAGTTCGAGATAAATAGGAGAAACTTAGGGTAGGGGCCCGGCGGCCCGAGGAACGAGAACGAGGAACGGAGGACCGAAGTAGGGCACGAAGGCCCGAAACCGTCCCGGAAGCGTAGGCGCAGCATGGCACGAAGGCATGGAGAGCGGAACGGAGACCTGGAGTCCGCGGGGACGAGGGCGCGGCAGGCTCGGCCCCACGCTACCAAACAATAGGCGACCGTCGGCCCGACGGCCCCGCGGACCGGAACCCGGGGTGGACCGCCCTGTAGAGGTGAATGCTGGTCTGGGAGATAGAGAGAGACGAACCCCGGCCTCCCCGTACCCCTACCATAATTTCCCTTCCCCGCAGTCCTCCGTTTGACATCGAGCACCGATTCCCGACCGATTCGCTCAGCCCCCCCCTCGTGCGCGAGGCACGACTCTAAAAACACATCTCAGTTCTTGGCCCGGATTCCCCGTCCGCCCCGAGACCCGAACAATCCCCACGTTCCTCTGCTGTAAGAATCGGCAACCCCGACTTACCAGAGAACGTCACAATATCTTAAAAACAATTCAAGATAGTGATCTGAAATGTTGAGTATGCATTCATATGATTTTCTTTGAGAGAAGCAAAAGCTCAACAATATTGAAAGTTATATGTTTGACGATACCTGAGATATATCCATACTTAAATGTATTTACCAAAAATCTATGTTTATTTCTACCAACCCGTATCTCGGTGAGATTTTAACTCCTTTGAATTTGTTTTCTATTTCAAAAAAGCTAACAGTCTATAAGCCTTTTGATATTATTAATTCTGTTGAAAGTGTCTTTCACTTAATTCGGATCTAGGAACCATTAAAAACTGCAGGTGCAGTGAAAAGTGCACTGTCCTCCCTTATCAATCCTTAAATTGGCTTTTCACATCTTATTTACATGCACTGTCACCATACAATACATTTGCTAATACAATATTGATGTTTGCTGACTCTAAACACGTGCAATGTATTGCAGGTATCAGGCAAACACCTTCAGCTTTTACTGTCCATTAGTGAGCTATAAACCAGGTGGATGAAATGTGTGCTCACTGTCTGGTGTTATTTCCCATGGTAAATCACAAAGATTCCGGAAAATAGTCTTCCAAATAGCGCCTCAAACTCTGAATTTGTGATAGATATTTCTGTATATACACGTAAAGAAATGATAGATTAGTTATCCTACAAAGTAATATGGCATATCATTTATAATCAATCATAAATATAAATAATTTAGAAACTGAGCATCCCCACATATTGTCATTTTCAAGCTAGTTTTAAAATTCCGTAAACGCAGTAATATGTCCGGATTCAGCGGGTATCAAAATTTTTCCATGTACATGTGATATTATGATAATTCCTAGGCCTCACTGTATTTTGGTGGGCAAACGTCCTTATGTTTGTGAAATGTACCCAAATATCATTGTTTTTGGGTTTTTTTTAAAACTAAGTTTAGACCTGTCTGTCTAAAGCCACGTCCCCATGTTGCGACTAAACCTCGGCGATTAGTTGTCTCTGGTGGCCCAAAGTGTCAAACCCATCCTAACCCCGGCGGTTAGGGCCCTATAGAGTAGTAGTCACCCTGGAATGCATTGACTTGGTACATTTGGCCACCATACACAATTAATGGCCGAGGTTTAGTCACCACGTGGGGACGCGGCTTTACACTTAATGACAAACCTTTTATTGCCTTGTAACTGCTGCAATTTAATTGGCTGGCAAACATGTCAATACGTCGTTTGGTCAGATTCACGTGGTCGTATCCCACATATCCCTATACCGTATTTTCCATAAAAAGTACTCAATATTTTTCGGCCGGCTGTGGTTCTCTTCTTTGATTGTTTGAAATGCTTAGTCTAAGAGGGGTTCATAGTTTCATGCTCAAGTTTCAACCAATACATTAAGCAAAATCTTATGATGTTCAATCGGATACCATCCTAGTTCTCCTAAATGTGTCAGCAGTTATGTGGTTTGTTTTGAAAGCTGCGATGATTAGCTCTTATTTTGACCATTTCCCATTGTAAAGATATCCTATCTTTCCTTGTGTTTCTCATGTAGTTTGAGTTGTGTTGCTATATGTATTATTTACAACATGTTCCTAGTAGTTAGAGAAGTCGATTAATAACTGGAATATGTTAACTAACATTAGATAACAACGAGAACAAGTTAGATTGATTTGGGCATAAATATACCATTAATATTTATTAATCCTTCCTGTTTACATCGACTCTAAAGCTTAAAATGTTACCTTGATGGTGGTTGGAATGAGAATGAAGGGACGGTTACAGGTCCCATTATTTATAGTGACGTGTCAACAAGGCTGTGTCACCATGGTTACGTTCACGGTTACGTCACGGATCCGTTGAAATAATTATTTTGTTTAGGTATCGCCTCACAAAATATTACATAATTCACTAATTACTTATTTTAGAACTAGAACTTAATAGAACTAGAACTTAATAGAGTGGTTTCATTGAATGTGCAGTTATGTAGATGAATATGGGTGGGGAGAGGTGTAGGGCCAGATGTGGGGGACTAATATAAGCAGTTTAGGGTTCCACCTCTAGATAGGTTGTAATTACATACCCCTCTGTACACACAGCTGGCCTTGCAGTCCCTCTTCCTTCATACATTTCTAATTAGGTTGTAACTACATACACCTCTGCCATGTAATCCTTCTCCCCTGGAACCATGTGTATGTTAATAAAGTCAGTATCTATCCAGCCTCCAAAGGGAACAGACCTGTTTCAGGCTCATTTATCCCTTCCTATCATGGGCCCAGCCAGGGCATACATCAACAACTTTTAGTTTTATACCATGTTTAGGTATGATGATTTGTTTACTTTTAGGTATTCAGTTTGTGAAAACACGGCCAGAAATTGCTTCTGTTGTCTTAACTAGGTCGCTTGGTGGTCAGAGTTCACTTAATAAGAATCGGATGCCTCTAACTGGTCCCAAAACAAGATTGGACTACTTTTCAGTACGCATAGGGTGTGTTAATACAAAACAAGTGGCTTCGCCAAGATTCGAATCCACAACCTTTGGGTTTGGAGGTGAGGGTCTTAACCACTAAACCATGGAGGATGAGGCTGGAACTAAGAAATGGGGTCATGACCCAATTTGCTGGTTCCCACAGGTCCTTTTGAAAGCAGTTTAACAAAACAGTAACCAAATGGACAGGTTGGTTATGACCCATTTTGCTGGTTCTTGGTAAGACCTGAAGAAAGTTCAGTATGTAGGCAGCAACATGCGAAAGGACATCATTGTAGAAGAAGTAGGGTAATAAATATCACCACAGCCAATGCTTTTATTGTATGCTTGTTTAGTAATTCCGGAAAAGTATGATAACATGAACCTCTACATGAATGCCCCAGGAAATTATGCAGGTAGCGTTCATGTCTCTACTAGATGCATTGAAATATTTCATCATATCTCAGAAAATTGGTTGGGTGACATACTTGTGATCAACTGGCAAACAATTCCAATCACGAGGAGATCATTGGCAGTTTTGCCTTTCAATGATGAATGATGTTTTTATAGCTTTCCCTTGTAGAAAAGATGGACATAGACATATAACATGAAGCAGGGGTAGTAACAGTGTGATACTTTATTGGCACAACAAAGGCGCCCAATTAATAATGATATAATGAAAAAGAAAAAATTCCAATACTCAACTGCATGGCTAGTGGATAATGGAGTAGTGAGGTCAGGCTTCAGTATTTATAGTCCAACTGCAGAGGCCCCTAGTGTCTTACATGGGAGGCCTGTTACACATAGTAGATGGCAGTAGTGAGCCAAGGAGTGAAAGGCCCCAGCTATAATGATATAAGCAGGTGTGCCTATATCACTCATCTAGTACAAATTAAAAACGTCCGTTGTTCTATGTGACCATATTCAACTCTCTTCAATTTGAATAACAGTGGCGAGGAAACGGCGGACTTTTGTTTCCACTGAATGATTCTTTCAAGATCATCGCTGATTACGGAAACTGTATGCATCATTCATGTTCATTATCTCAAAGTTTTTAGGGGGAAATGGGCCTATATAGCTATGGTGAAGTAGTATTTGAGATTGAGTTTTACTTGTTATCTCCTATAAGTTATTGGTTGAATCATTTATCAAAGTTCTTTTGAATATTGCTGGTTAGATTGGGGTATTCCATTCGACCAAATCTGCTCTTCACCTAATGTAAAGTATTCAGTTGATTAACCCTTTAGCCCCCAATCCGGCCGTAGCCGCCCGGAAAAACGGAAATTTTTCCATATTTTTCCATATTTTTCCGAGGAGAACACTTTCATGAGTACTCAACATACAAAAGCAATGAATATATCGTTTTAAAGCTGATTAAATTCCCTCATAAGTGGCATACACCATAATTCTATAACTTTAATTGACAAGCTTTGGTCGAGCCTTGAACAACACTAATTAAAAGGAACTTCTGGAATTCCGGAGGGGGTCGGGGTGGCCAACGTCGTTGAGGTGTTGGTACCACTCGTTGGCATTGGCATCCCATGAGTTCGAGTCCCATGAGGTGCAGCATGGAAAAATAGGACATTTGGATGACCCCTACACGGAATTGTGCCCAAATGCTCCACACAGGACCACAATGGGAGACCAGACACAATGTTTGAATTGAATCCTGTATAAATTTTTAAAAAAAATAAATAAATAAATAAATCCATGGAAATCCTGGGGAAATCCTGGGGAAATCCTGGGGAAATCCAGCAATTCATGAACACAATCCGTGGGGTCTAAAGGGGTAATGACAAGTCTTCCTTCGTTCAGAGTATGAAGCATGAAAAGATTATTCACGGTAAAGCGAGCATAGGTTTTGGTAGTGGCTGGTGTAAGCTGGTCCAGGCGGTAAGGTTTCCAGTAGTGACCATTAAGGCAACTTTTTAGTCATAGAAGTGTAATGGTAAATTCTGTTGTTAGATGTGATAGGTTTTCCTTGACTCCCATAGACTAGAGGCTGCACATACCTTTATACCCAGTGTCTGTTCATTAGTTATTCACCATGCATGCATGGCCAATGTACCAAAATAAACTTTCGTTGATAACTACTCCTTTATGCTATCCTAATGGATGCAATCTATCACTTAACCACAACTTAAGGCTGTATTTCACTATGCGTTCTTTTACTTGCGTTGGGGATTTCATGGGTATCTTTTAACACAAATGCATGTGAAACGAAAGTAAACACATGCTTTTCTAAGAATGCATCTGGGAATATTTAATTTGCTTGCATTCATCCTTCCATTCAAGGAGTGCAAGAACGTTATCTTTTTTTAGGGGAGGCTTGCGTTCACATGTCGGTATTTTAAACCCAAACAACTTGTAATACCTAAAGTAAAGACAAATGCTGTGCAACCCATAGTGGAATATAGCCTTTAATTACATTTCGTGGAAATTATGCACTTGTCACGTATATGTTACCATTGTCCTCACACTTAAATTATCTAAATGCACAAGCAATTATATCCATCAAGCATCATGCACTATGGTACATTATCTTTTATTGTTTAAAATTGATTGATTTTAGATTCATGGGAATCATCAAAAAGTGATCATGTGGCCGTATTTGCAAATGATTATTAAACACAAACATTATTTTGGACAAAGACAGGAGGAGGTGTAAATATTAGCAGAAGTAAGGGCGAGTTTCACACTAGGACAATTGTAAATACGTTTCTCATATCTCAAAGTTTAAGATAAGGTGTTTTAAAAGTCAGTAGTCTTAAATATATGGTTAACAATAGGAACATACAATCAAAAGTCAGACATACAACCTCAAAAAAGTCCAAATATCTTAACTTAAAATACTATCCTAGAATTATGACCAGTGTGAAACGCCCCTAGATCTTCTTATGTCTGCTCCTGCAAAACGATATATCATATCATTAAACAACCATTGGTGATACAGCTAAAGATTGTTAGTCTATTACACAGATTTAGGTATTTGTCAATTTAGCCCAAGGCTTTCCAACTCTGCTCAAACTTGAAAGGGAGTTTTTTGTATAAACTATGTAGAGATACTCTCTAGGACAGCTAGATTTGTTAGTGAAGGCAATGCACAAAGCCTCTTGAGTTTGGAGTTGCCATCCATATCATGCATATATATTTTTTATTGGCTTTACATAATAAATGACCCACGTTTGATGATTTTTACCAACTTTAGCACCACTTAGATGCTAACCATTGATTAATTCTTCCGCTGAGAAAGGTCAGCCAACGATGTGAAAGATTGTTACAGCCATATGTACACAATAACTGCCAATGGCAAAAGATACCTGACATCCAGAGTGTCTGATGCGAGGGGAACAGGATAAACACAGAGCTTTTAGCACACCATTAGCACCTAATGGGTCGTTGGAATCACAGAAAGCCTGGTTAGTTGTTTATATCTTTTTTAAAATGTCAAAACCGGTAACCACTGCAGCACCACCTGATGTTAGTACTTTTGTATTGCCACTTATCCTATCATCATGATTAAGAATATAAACAACTATTTACCCAAAAAGTATACTGTGCTAAATTTCTTGAAAAAAAATATTTTTGTAGTTTTTTTGGTGAATTATAGTTATTCTTAGGGATAGGATTTTGAGTTTTGATGGTGAACTCTTGTTTTTGTTATCCTAATAGTATATTGTTGGTCCTATCCAAATATTTAGTGCTTTTGATGACGGAATTATGAATAGTTATTTCTAGATGGAGCAAAATGTTATTTTGTTATTGAAGCCAATGGTGAACACTAATTTTTTCAGATGCTTATATCTTGTTAATGGACACAGTGACCTATGGTTTCTTTGATTTTATAAAGCTTCAATGTATGTATCTACCAGCTGAATGAGTTTGGTAATTTTATTGTAGTTTTGAAGAAATCAAACGAGATACCCACATTTACATTTAAGTAAAGCAGTTTTCTGGGTTAATGTTCAGCTTAATTGTAGGTAACGTATGCTAATATTATTCTATAGGTGGCACCACCAACAACTGATTTTGTAGGAGGTCAGTGCTGGCCTTTCATCATACATTAACTGCTAAAGGCTGGTATTCCACATACCGAAAGTGTGATAGCAATTTGCAGCAGATAAAAAATCGCAAATGGCTCTTCAAAATTTCGGGTATCACCAGCAAATTTTACCAACATGTTGGTAGATAAAATCATCTTGCCAATTTTATAGTGGTTGGTAGAATTGCACTTTCGGTAGCTAATATTGTACTTTCGGTATGCTTTTGGAGCCCATATTACACTGAAAGTGTGCCGGAAATGCAGGCTGCCGATTTCGGGTAGTCGATCATAGTCTCCTGCCGCTTCACAATCTGTCGTGCATACTTTCGGTACGTGGAATACAGCCTTAAAAATGGCAGAGCAAAACAACAATAACAAAAAATCTAATAGGGAAGTAAGTGCCAAAGGCACCTGTAATTATGAAATAAACTGTAAAAATTGCAATAAGTCCAAGGTTCATTCGTTCTTTCAAATATCCATTTTCAAACAATCATTTTTTGTAATAAACCTTGTTCTATGTAAACCTAGATAGCCTGTCTATGGCGACGCCGGAGGCTGTCTAATAACAGTATGGTAGAATGTTCAAACAGGGCTGGCCGCAAATACTCACATTACTGGTGAGAAATCTCCAACCAGTTCCAAAGCGACAAGGTTTTTCCGGTTGATTTGATTGCAAACCTCAACATAATTTATGTGACGCTCATTTGTGTAAAACTTTATTTTATGGTATGCTCTCCAACGGATATCTATTGTTAATCATTGTATTTCTGGCCCCATTAATGATATCAATACATTTAATGAAAAATTATTTATTGAATTTAGATATATCACTTCGTTTTTCATTGCTTTCTTATCCCTAGTCTAAAATGCGACTAAACAATCAGTTTTCAAGTTGTCCCTAGTCACGGGTAGGCGACTGTTCTGAACCAATTACTGGGCTGATTACAAGAATGAAAGCTCAATTCTAACATTGATTTGCTACTACCTTTTTTTACATAGTGCTGGAGGTTTCCATGTCATTGAGCAGCAGTTTCGGCAATACGGTTGAATATATTTCAACTTGTGATTTTATGACAGACGTATTTTTAAAATTTTATGTTCACTTGACTATTACTAAAGTTTCGCAAATTGATAACGAGTATGAGAAAGACATTCATTTTTCTTTTTTTTTTATATTCTTTATTTTTCAAGCGGTTACATGAACGATTGTACCATCTTAGAGAAATGTCTGCATTAAACACACACACACAGGAAGCGTATCTCACATGAGAGCAAGAAACAAAAGTCTGCACAATAACCTTGAAGATGATCTACCTTGCGTTGGAATGAGCTCCTCAGGCGAAGCTTTGTCGGTTCACCAACACTTGTGTCTAAAAGGATTATAGAATTATAATTCCTAATCCAACTTACCTATATTTATCCATATATATATATATATATATATATATATATATATAGTTGTACATCAGTTTTAAGAAGATTAATACTACGGGTAAGTCTTAACACGAAAGTAGGGTAAATATACTGAATATATGGACAACCGTAAATCATTTTCACCTTGTCATAATTTTGAACAGAAACGCCTCAATATTACTCCCGTCATAACTATTTTATTAGACTGAGAGATTGGGTCTCTGCATGCTGCACCTTATATAAACACGTATATGTAAGTGAAATAAAATTGATGACATTCCACACATCTTATCTAATGTAATATACCCATATGTGCACGTTAATTGACTCGTGTCAGCCTTATAGAGAACATTTGCGGATACAATTTATATCAAGCTCTTTAACACTCAGACACACACGATATACAATATCGTGATATCATATATATGTATGGTTGTATATAATAAAGTCACAGCTACAGGTACATCTCAAATTGATAGTAGGGTAAAGGCCATATTATACTTTGCGTTTTTTTAAACGCGTTTAGGCCGTTTCAAATGCTTTTTTGCCAACGTGAATAGCAAACGCGAATTTTATTGCCCAACTCGAAGTGTAATATATAAAAAAGCTAACTAATTACCCAACGCAACCCCAACGCGTTGTAAAATGCGTAGTATAATATATTTCGCGTTGGGCCCGACGCGTATAGTGTAATATAGCCTGAACACAAATCAGACGCGTTGGATATTGGAACCAAACGTTAACAGATACCCGACGCACAGAGTAATTAGGGCTTAAATGTACTAAAAATATGGCCAACAGTGAATCCTTTTGACCTTGTCATTGATTTGAACTTAAACACCGCAATATTACTCCCACCATAATTATTTCACTAGAACGAGAGAGCAGGGTCTACAGACACTGAACCTCATTTAAACACGTGTATATTATACAAGTGAATTCAAAATGATGACATATTACATTAGCTAAGATATGTAATACATCACACATCTTAGCTAATGTAATATATATTCATTCGAGAGATGGCGCCACCGGGTAGCGTGTGACCGTTGTAGAGCTCTACGAAAAACGTCCGGGTAAACAGAGCAAACACATTCCCACAAACGTACAAAAGGGTTTGGTTACTATAAGAAGATAAAGTGGTTAAGCCTGTGTATACAGTACAGGTCAAACAGCAACAATGAGTGAAGTGGAGACGAAAACTTCGGAGTCGGGGGCGACAGGCCAAGACAAGATGGCGGAATCGCCGGGTTGTTCACGTAAGCGCTTTCACAGCGTCACTCCCCCGACGGGAGACGAAACGGCTGGTGAGACGTCACCGTGTCCAACAAAGTCTACCAGGCCTGAGCCCAAAAGGCTTAGGAAAAAGAAAGAGGGGGAGGCTGATCGGAAGAACGGTCAGCAAGACGCTTCATTGAGTGGGCGGCCGGGCGATAATGAGGGTTGGACTGATCACAACAACAACAGTGACAAGATGGCGGCCAAGGTAAACGCTGCTGTAACTGTGAGTAGTAAGGGGAACGTTACAAATGCCCCTAATTTGAACTTATCAGCTAGTCTACAATGTAATGGGGGAGGAAAGAAGATCGAGGGCACTGCTGACAGTGATGTAGAAGTAAAACAAGCACCAAGGCGGGGCAGACCTAGGCGCCGTGCGCTAAGTGTTGAGGCTCCGTTGAAGACGGGTAATCAAGATATACTAAATATTCTACTGGAGATTAGAAGAGACGTTACAAATGTCAAAGATGAACAGTCTGAGAGTCACGATCGCGTCATTAAATCTATCGATGTTAAATTGAACGATCTAAGCTTGATTTTGGTAGGGGAAATTAGTAGTGTGAAGGACTCACGCGCAAAAAATACTACGAAATTAGAAACTATTGCTGAACAGCAGGAGAAAGACATTTCAAGCATCCTTGATCTAGACCGGAGGATTGTAGAGATAGAGGATGAGATGTTGAACTACCGAAGGACAAGTGGCAAAGACATTGAAGTGGTATCTGATCATGTGCACAGGGTTGAGTGTGACCTAGCTGAGGACATTGAGGGCCTGAAAAGTTCTGTTGAAAATGAGTTTGTAGTACACTCGGACGTTGTTAAGCAAAATTCTGAAAGAGTGGACGATTTTGTAACTAGAGTGGATTTACAACATACGCTTTTTAAAAAGGAGATCGAATCGCTTAAAATTAGTATTGAACTGTTAAAGAATTACAAGGATGACGATGATGTTGACACAGTTAGTTCTGATACAAGTGTCCCAGAAGCTAGTTCGGGTAGTGGGGACTTCTTAGTAGGCCCTGATACCACTAGGTTGATTATCGTTGATTGTATGCGCGAGAACACGTACGAAAATCTCCGAATTATTTGTGTGCATTTTATTAACGACATGGGAATTTGTGTGGAACCAGATGATATAGAGAGTGTATACTGTATGGGTGCATACAACCCACATAAATCTAGTCTGCAACCAGTAAAGATAGTATTAAAAAGTAGTATTATCCGAGACCAGATTTACCATTTTATATCTAGACTCAGATATTCCACGGTGTTCAAAGATCTGAAGGTTAGCGGGGAGGAGACCAAGGAGGTAAGGAAGAATCGAGCAATCTTGAGACAGGCTTTTGAAATTGCGAAAAAGCGTGGATGTGATGTAAGATCAAAACCAGGAATGATACAAATTGACGGTGTTGAGTACAATCTGGCCACTACTAGTAATATTCCAGATGAGTTTCTCAAGAACAAACAACCATTGGCTGAGGGGGAAATGCCAATGTTAAATCTCCGCAGGCTATCCCTTCATGAGAAATGTAGTAGACAAGCAAAGGAAATAGTCATGATCGGGGATGGTATGCAAAAAATAGGAAAGGGTCTTGTGTTTTTCTCGTCCGCCTGTTTTCTTAGTAATTTTTTTAAATGTAAGCTTGAACACAGAGGGATTGTATATAGGTCGGTGGAGCAAGGCTACCAGGCCATTAAGGCCAAGACAAACAAAGCTGAGAAGGAGTATAGACTGATCATGGAAGCGGATTCGCCTGCGGAGGCCAAGCGCATAGGTAAAATGGTAGAGAACGGGGAGGAATGGAGTGGCATAAAAATCTTTGTTATGGAAGAATTACTCTACTGTAAGTTCCGGCAGAATCGCGAGTTGTATTTCAAGCTAATCAATACCAGACCTCACAATCTGTACGAAGGTACTTTAGATGATTTTTGGGGAACGGGTTGTAGACTTGGATCTATTGCCTCGGTAGAAGGGGAATGGGAGGGTCACAACCATCTCGGTAACCTGTTAATGAAGCTTAGGGATTTCTTCGTTGAGGAGATTGAGCGCAGGTAAATATATCTAAATGTATTAGGAGGGGATTATTTGTGTGCGTAGGTTCCTAATCACCTCTGTTTACCCGGTACTGTTTTTCTATTTTCTATATTTTTCCAATGTAAATTTGAAAATTAAAAGGAGAACATCCTCACAAAGGTTGTGTCAAGAGGTCAGCTTGTACTATATTTGAACACCTCTTGGGTCCCTAGCTCCTTTGTATAAAGCAGCTACTGACACTGTACATACTCTGATATTTTGTATTTGGTGTGGTTTGATATTGTTGAATTTACTACATAACCGTACTCATGTATAAGGGATTCAAGGTTGTAATGCTCAACGTGCGAAGCCTCTGGTTACATTTTGAGGAGGTTAAATTTCAGTTTCATATGTACGATGTTGTTTGCCTATGTGAAACATGGTTAAATTATTCAGTTACTGACTCAATGATCTCAATTCCAGGTTTCTCTATATTCAGGATCGATCGATGCAATAACCCAGGGGATAAAAAAGGTGGGGGAATAGTCATTTATGTTAAAAACAAATATTTACCTGGACTTTCGGTACTTCATGACTTCTGTAAAGTCTCACCTGTTTTAGAACAGTTATGGATAGTTATTGGTGGCAAGAATTTAAAATCCAAATATATTTGCTGTATTTATAGACCTCCATCAGGGAATATAAATGAGGGAATTCAAGAGTTGAAAGACTCAATGGACACTATAGATTATAATGGATCTGAAATTATTATAGTAGGAGACTTAAATATAGATTACAATAAGAGACATACTCAATATTTTGATCTACTAAAGGATTTTGAAAAAGAATATTACTTAAAACAGATTATCAATGTCAACACCCGTGTAACTAACACTTCAAAGAGTAGAATAGACTTAATTTTTACAAATTGTGAGTTTATATCACATAGTGGACGTTTAGATATGTCCATCAGTGATCATTTCCCGATCTTTTTAGTCAAAAAGAAACCCCGTACAACGAAACAATATTCATATACTAAGGGGAGGAGCTATAGGTTTTATGATAAAGTGAGTTTTCAGACGTCTATATTAGAGAGTGTTTACTGGAATGACTTTTGGGATGATACTGATAAATCTGTAGATGATTTATGGGATATTATTATGTGTGTCTCCCCACACAGAAAGGATGCTCCGAGGGGGTTATATCTTAAGCTCTAAGGCTAATATTAAGGGAGATATGGGTAGATTTGTGAAAAATAGGGATGAAAATGTCTTAAACCAACTTTTTGTGTAGAATTCAGTTATCCCACTGTAAACATTCCATATTGTGTGGAAAACATTCTATTTGGAATGATAATGGAATGTTTACCCCCATAATATCACCTAACATTAGATGTTTGGTTACCATGGAAATGACAACATTTTGAGGATTTTGTCAGAAATTGTAACCCATTTGGAACAACATGACTTCATTATATTATCAGTCCAAACTAAAATAGATTATCTTTTCTAGATCAAAAGTTATCTGGATGATATATTTTTAAGGTTTTTTGTTTATTTATGGGTAAATTTTAATTTATTTCTAAATATTTAGATAGATATTCAATATTCTGGCTTTTTGCCATTTTCAGGGAAACTGACAGTCCTGGATTCAACAGGCTGTAGCTTCCTTAAAAATTATCCAAATTTGATGAGCTTGGTACCATTTGAAAGCTTGAAACATCTTCTTTAATGCTTTAATTCCTGCCTGGAGCATCCTTTCTGTGTGGGGAGACACATGTACATAATTTTGTGCTTTGCTAATCAGCACTGTCCAATTATTAATATTAAAGTGAGGGACAGTTGTCCCACTTGGTTTACGAGGGAGATTATAGAGGAGATACATCAGAACGATGTATTATTTAGAACTGCGCGTGTCTCTGGTGACCCACTTGATTGGGCTAAATTTAAAAAGGCTAAAAACAAGTTGAAACGGCTGTTGCTTGATGCTAAGGAGGATTATGTAAAGAACAAATTAGATCAGTGTGATGGTAATCCCCGAAAATTTTGGAGAGAAGTAAATAATTTTTCTGGACTAGGGAAGAAATCAGCTACTGGCAGTCTGACTGAGTTAACTGTGGACGGTGAGTTATTGAAGGGTCAAAAGCTAGCAGATTATATGAACAATTATTATGTGAACGCTGGGCCATTGCTGGCCGAAAAATTTGATAATGTAAGGAGTACTGAAACGTTTGGTGTTGATACAACATTCGGTTTTGAAAGTGTGACCGAGGGCCAGGTGCTTGAACTGGTAAAAAATATTCAAATATCAAAGTCATCGGCGTGTGGAACTATAAGTTCTAGGCTATTGAAGGACGCATTTTTGGTTTGTATTAGTGCGCTAACCTACCTTTACAATAGATGTATTAATGTATGTAAGTTCCCAACCGATTGGTGTGTAGGATTTGTTACCCCTATTCCTAAAACTAGATGTAAAAGTAGTAACCCTAAGGATTGGAGACCGATTGCGCAGATTTGCCTGCCCGGAAAAATTCTTGAACGTTTAATGCACAAAGCAATTTGCAGCAGATAAAAAATCGCAAATGGCTCTTCAAAATTTCGGGTATCACCAGCAAATTTTACCAACATGTTGGTAGATAAAATCATCTTGCCAATTTTATAGTGGTTGGTAGAATTGCACTTTCGGTAGCTAATATTGTACTTTCGGTATGCTTTTGGAGCCCATATTACACTGAAAGTGTGCCGGAAATGCAGGCTGCCGATTTCGGGTAGTCGATCATAGTCTCCTGCCGCTTCACAATCTGTCGTGCATACTTTCGGTACGTGGAATACAGCCTTAAAAATGGCAGAGCAAAACAACAATAACAAAAAATCTAATAGGGAAGTAAGTGCCAAAGGCACCTGTAATTATGAAATAAACTGTAAAAATTGCAATAAGTCCAAGGTTCATTCGTTCTTTCAAATATCCATTTTCAAACAATCATTTTTTGTAATAAACCTTGTTCTATGTAAACCTAGATAGCCTGTCTATGGCGACGCCGGAGGCTGTCTAATAACAGTATGGTAGAATGTTCAAACAGGGCTGGCCGCAAATACTCACATTGCTGGTGAGAAATCTCCAACCAGTTCCAAAGCGACAAGGTTTTTCCGGGTGATTTGATTGCAAACCTCAACATAACTCATGTGACGCTCATTTGTGTAAAACTTTATTTTATTATATGCTCTCCAACGGATATCTATTGTTAATCATTATATATCATTATGATATCAATACATTTAATGAAAACTTTATATTTAATGAAAAAGTATTTATTGAATTTAGATATATCACTTCGTTTTTCATTGCTTTCTTATCCCTAGTCTAAAATGCGACTAAACAATCAGTTTTCAAGTTGTCCCTGGTCACGGGAAGCGACTGTTCTGAACCAATTACTGGCCTGATTACAAGACTGAAAGCTCAATTGCTTTGAAAGACGAAAAACCAAATTCTAACATTGATTTGCTACTACCTTTTTTTATATAGTGCTGGAGGTTGCTATGTCATTGAGCAGCAGTTTCGGCAATACAGTTGAATATATTTCAACTTGTGATTTTATGACAGAAGTATTTTTAAAGTTGTATGTTCACTTGACTATTAGTAAAGTTTCGCAAATTGATAACGAGTATGAGAAAGACATTCTCTTTTCTTTTTTTTATATTCTTTATTTTTCAAGCGGTTACATGAACGATTATACCATCTTAGAGAAATGTCTGCATTAAACACACACACACACAGGAAGCGTATCTCACATGAGAGCAAGAAACAAAAGTCTGCACAATAACCTTGAAGATGATCTACCTTGCGTTGGAATGAGCTCCTCCTATAGTTGTACATCAGTTTTAAGAAGATTAATACTACGGGTAAGTCTTAACACGAAAGTAAGGTAAATATACTGAATATATGGACAACCGTAAATCATTTTCACCTTGTCATAATTTTGAACATAAACGCCTCAATATTACTCCCGTCATAACTATTTTATTAGACTGAGAGATTGGGTCTCTGCATGCTGCACCTTATATAAACACGTATATGTAAGTGAAATAAAATTGATGACATTACACACATCTTATCTAATGTTATATACCCATATGTGCACGTTAATTGACTCAGCCTTATAGAGAACATTTGCGGATACAATTTATATCAAGCTCTTTAACACTCAGACACACACGATATACAATATCGTGATATCATATATATGTATGGTTGTATATAATAAAGTCACAGCTACAGGTACATCTCAAATTGATAGTAGGGTAAAGGCCATATTATACTTTGCGTTTTTTGAAACGCGTTTAGGCCGTTTCAAATGCGTTTTTGCCAACGTGAATAGCAAACGCGAATTTTATTGCCCAACGCGAAGTGTAATATATAAAAAAGCTAACTAATTACCCAACGCAACCCCAACGCGTTGTAAAATGCGTAGTATAATATATTTCGCGTTGGGCCCGACGCGTATAGTGTAATATAGCCTGAAGACAAATCAGACGCGTTGGATACTGGAACCAAACGTTAACAGATACCCGACGCATAGAGTAATTAGCGCTTAAATGTACTAAATATATGGCCAACAGTGAATCCTTTTGACCTTGTCATTGATTTGAACTTAAACACTTCAATATTACTTTCTCCATAATTATTTCAATACAACGAGAGAGCAGGGTCTACAGACACTGAACCTCATTTAAACACGTGTATATTATACAAGTGAATTCAACCTGATGACATATTACATTAGCTAAGATATGTGATACATCACACATCTTAGCTAATGTTTTATCCGTAATGTGCACATTGACTTGCGTCAGCCTTATAGAGAACAACCGTGGGTACAATTTATATCAAGCTCTTGAACACTCACACACACGATATACAGTATATAGTTATATCAAATATATATGGTTGTATATCATAAAGTCACATCAATACTACAGGTATGTCTTAAATTGAAAGTAGGGTAAATGTACTAAAAAGATGGACAAAGTGAATCCTTTTGACCTTGTCATTGATTTGAACATAAACGCTACAACAGTACACACGCTATCTCCTTTCACTATCTATATTAGACTGAGAGATCGGGGTCTCCAGACACTGCACCATATTTAAGCACGTGGATATGTGTAAGTGAAACAAAATGACATTATGATATATCTTAGTTAATGTAATATTTGTATGTGCATGATGACTCATGCAAGCCTTTTAGGGATCTTTTAAGGATACAATGTATTAAGCACTTGAACAATCACACGTACATTTAATATTCAATATCTTAGTTTCTAATCATAACACTTGGGACTTAATTTCTATGAATAAATGTGATACGTTGTGTATAGCGCATACGGCAGATTAGCACTGGCCGTAGAAATGCTGTAGTATTCCTACACAAAGTAGACAAGTGGATATACTTATTAGCTGAAATGGTACGCTTGACCACCCAAGACAGTGGCGGGAAAGGCAAATAACACCTTTAATCAGTGCGCGAACCAGACTACCGATCGCGGTTATACTGCATTATACTTGAATGTGACTTCTATAATGGTCACAGTGTGAAAGAGTGAGCATACAGATGGGATTGTACTGCTACTATTATTTCCAAATAGGTTTCCCTGGCGTTTTGGAACCTGCTGGTTGTTTACACGGTCTAGGTTCACGGCTAGCCTCGTACCTACTGCAAATGTGTGTGCTTCCTGTCTGTTGGGATCTATCAGTTGTCGTCATCTCCGTGCGTTCTGGGCTGCGTGCCTTTCTGGGAACTGAAACATGACTTTGATCATCCTTCCCGGTGGCATCAATGTCAACACGTTTGGTAACAGCCGATTTTCTCGGAGTGGATCCTTCGTCTCTTGTGTCCGTGCTTCTGAGTAATAGGATGAAAGGAAACCTTGATTAATCTTACGCTTTGTTTCCGATTATGGTAATAATTATAAAGTTATAATCTTACTCTTTCATAGAGATTCTAAATTGCATATATATAGGTAATATGACTATGCAGCTGAGGGATTTTCAGGGGGATTCGGGGAATTTAGGGAGATCCTTGGATACAGTGACAGGCGTATTTAAACATGAGCCACATGAATAACACAAGCAACACAATCAGCACAAGAAACATAAGCAAGAAGAATAAAATAAATTGTGCTACCCAAATAGATAAACATCTTTTATACTTATAGCATAAGTACAAACTAAATTCTACCAGACAAAGACGGAACTGCGCCTTATGAAAGGGGAGAAGAGGAGGAAAACTATAGGTCTGCAGGGCAAGAAAGGGCTTTGTTTTTCAGTTCTATTTTGAGTTCTATTTTTCAAAGATTTGTATTAAGTTTTTTTTATATCAATCACATAAGTTTACTGGTGGGGAATGAATGATTGATGACTTTTTGAATTTTCTAAACATATTTTGTGTGTCATTTATGGCAATTTATCATCTGAACGTATTTTATATTTTTTTCCCTTTGTTCCCATTAATTATTGTATTCATTAGCAATGTCACATGGGAGAATGCTCATATTTTGAAAACTTGTGCCATCTTTGACAGTTTCTACTTCCATTTCTTTATAGAAATACTTGTGCCTGAAAAAAAATGTTGGTATTGAATGATAGAAAAAAATGTACTGAATCTAAATATACCACTTTTATTTTTATCATAACATTATTAACAACGCTACAGTTTTAAGACATGTAGAAGGACCAGATATTTCAAGTTTTTCAGTCCTTTCTTGCCCTGTGGTCCGTCGCATAACGGGTATTGCTGTTGCGAGGGTTGTCCACTACAGCGAGACCTCTCCCTGTTCAACAGCGAGTGTATCCAACTTTCCTCGCTGTTGCGAGGGTTGGCACACCCCAATGTATTGGGGGGGCACTTTGGGGTTGGAATTTTTACATTTTGTTTTCACTAACTTTTAGATGTGTTCCTCAGCTCTTAAAATGTGCAAGAGGCAAGTGGCGGAAATGTATTTGTCAATAAATTAACTGTGTTCAAAGTTTGTACAAAACCATCATTGTTGCGAGGGTTGGCAAATTGAAAACCATAAGGATATCGCTGTTGCGAGACTTAAATCTAAACCCTCGCTGTGGTCTCGCTGTTGCGAGGGTTTGGTTATGCGACGGAGCACTGCAGACCTATAGTACCGAGAAGTCTCCCAGGGTATTTGATAACAGAAGAGAAAAGAGCACAGAGACTGCAAGAGATCCTCGGGTACTAATACTTTATAATTAGCTCTTGCCCTTTCGAGGAGAAAGAGGGTCACAACAGTGTGCACATATAACTAAACCAATGTAAACTGCGTAACTGAATATCTTTTACTTTAAAATCGGCAAAAGCAATTCCTAAGAATTCAATTTTACAAGTTTTGGAATACGATGTTTTCACAAATGACAAAGGGTTGAAAATAGCAATCGATTATTACAAAAATTGCAAAATCCTGACAATTGTTTCCAATCATCATTATGACAAATTTGAAACACTCAACAGGATTGCCAGTTATAATTCTTAAAGAGAATGTTATACCAATTATAAAGATTGTGTGGATACTCCAACATCAAAACCAGATGCACTATACACTAGTGATAAAGCTGCAAGAAGGTACGTCAGAGTGCTTTCCATGCTACTGAAAGTCGGACATAATAGATGATGTAATAATTGTGTAATCATCAGTAGAGTTTCTCGGGGTACCCAAATTGTGTGAATACCTGAATTATGTTAAATATCACAAAAGGTTAGAAAATATTCGGGATAACAAGAAACTCGGGGTTTATGGGGTAAACATGGGATGAATTTTTATGGGGATATGTCATGTGATAGCCAATCAGCATTCACCTGTAGCAAAAAAAGGTAGACCGTTATTCGGAAAGTAAACCAGTTCTCTTTGAGGCACTCAACTGTGAATATCTGATCATTTGTTGTCTTGTGCTTAAGAAATAGCTAATATAACTGTCATGAATACTCATAGATGGGTTCCAACTGGGACACAAAAATCCTAAAGCCCCATTCGCCCTGCAGGTGCTGTCTTCGTTGCAGAGACCCACGAAAATTTTATCTTAAGGATTCGCAAACAACCTCAGGTACGACATGCTGATCGTAGGCTAGAGAAATTGATTGTATAGCATTCATACCAGGAAAAAGGCCCTCTTGCGATAATTTTCGCAAGTAATTTAATCTTGAATCGCACAGGATCCCCACAAAAAGATCCAAACAGGTTGAATGGGCTTCAGGCAACTTGATTACCTGCCGACCTAGCTGAGAGCAACCCAGGTTGTATTCAGGGGCCCTGGGAAGGTGCCTTTAGGGTGGCCATGAGACAACCCAAACTCTAGCGTAATCACAAACATGTGACCATCAGAACACAAAGATAGGCCCCCATACATGAAACTCTCATGTCACATGAAGAAGCTTGAGGAACCTCGGAATCCTGTCCGAACCCTAAAAATTCTTGGATACATCCAAACATCGAAACAGGTGTTTATTATATGGTGGAAACCGCCAGTGTAAAACAATGAAATAATGGAACTGTTAACCTGTAATTATTCAACAAACTTAAATTTCAAAGTTTTTAAGAACATATGGAGAAAATCAATGGGTACATCTAAAAGAAAAGTCTTATATCTAGCAATCACAAAAGTCTTGTCATCTCTTAACATATTATTTTCAAAACCTGAAGTGTCATTTTCATGGCAGAAACGCTAGAAACATCACCTTTCAAGAAACTTACTGTGGTGTGTCAACTTGTGTCTGGCTCAAGGTTTCCGATCCCTCAAGTGTGGATTGTGGAAGGTGACCCTGTTGACTGCTGATAGACTGTGTTGTGGTCTCATGGGAAGAGGGATCTTGAGTATGGTTAGCACTCTTGCTCTGTGGTGAACTTTCTGGTCTAGAAACGATGTTGCTTCTCTGGAATGAATCATCAACTGCCGGAACATCACATTCCCCATCCCTGTCAGATGTACTTTGTTGCCTGCAGTAAAAAGTAATCAAAAGTGTGACAATGGTATTACACTTAAGTAATGTAACAGTAACTGCACAATGTTATGTTGTAGCTGGGAGAAATGAAACGTTTCATTTACCAACCACAATAATCATGCAGGAACAAATTATCTCTAAATCCACACACTATGTGACAATATACTTTGAAATAAGTCATTTTAGAATCACAAATTAAGCATCACTAGTGTTCTTCTGTACTATTGTAAAAATGTAATTTCTCAATGTGATTTATAACCATGCATTCATCCACTCAAAATTGAGGAAAATATCACATGACTCTTTTTTTCACCAAGTAAGTTGGCATGGCGAGTTTCCATGTATTTCAGGCATCATCATTCAAGAAACTTACTGTGGTGTGTCAACTTGTGTCTGGCTCAAGGTTTCCGATCCCTCAGGTTTGGATTGTGGAAGGCGACCCTGTTGACTGCTGGTAGACTGTGTTGTGGTCTCACGGGAAGAGGGATCTTGAGTATGGTTAGTACTCTTGCTCTGTGGGAGACTTTCTGGTCTAGAAATGATGTTGCTTCTCTGGAATGAATCATCAACTGCCGGAACATCACATTCCCCATCCCTGTCAGATGCACTTTGTTGCCTGCAGTAAAAAGTAATCAAAAAAGTGTGACAATGGTATTACACTTAAGTAATATAACGGTTACTGCACAATTTATGTTGTAGCTGGGAGAAATGAAACATTTCATTTACCAACCACAATAATTATGCAGGAACAAATTATCTCTAAATCCACACACTATGTGACGATATAATTTGAAATAAGTCATTTTAGAATCACAAATTAAGCATCACTAGCGTGCAGATGTGTTACTGTCAAGTGAGATTTTGTATTGCAATTTGTAACTATTCATCCACCAAAGTAGAGGAAAGTGTCACATCACTCTTTTTTCATGAAGTAAGTCGGCATTGCAAGTTTTCAGGTATTGTGATTTTGATGGAAAATATGTGAAAATGCGTCATATGGTGTGAAGACGTTTTTCAGTACTTTATTTGCGATAATGAACCTTTCAGAGGCGGTTTATATATTCCCTCCCTGCTTGACCTCATCTATCTTTTTAAATCACAATTGCATAATCGCCAGTCAAAATTTCCTATTGTGTGCTACAAGCTATAGACTTGTTTACATTTGATGCCTGTGTCGCATGTAACTCACTTTTGTTCAAAGGATTAATAAAAATTTGTCTGTTTTTGAGTTTATCAGAAGCGATCGGTATTCTCGAGTTTGTTTGCAATGTTCATCAGCTGCTGATATTTTCTAGCATAGTGCTGAACTACGTGTCTAATATTCTTGAATAAGGAGTCGAACCAGTATTTGAATGAATGAAGATGAAGCAACCGTGATAAAAGGGGACGAAGGGAAAGATGAAAGTCGGTTTGCATAAAACAGATATTATATACATGTGCACATCCTGTAACGGTAGAAAATAGTCTACACGATACAATTTACATGAATCTAAATATATGAATAGCAATAAGGATCTCGACTGAAATCGACGCATACAAATGTCAATTAGTTTTATCTAATGAACAAAGTACAACAATGTGTATTCAACGTCATAGGGTGCATTGACATTTTTTTTTAATATTTTTGTTCATCATGGGTGGTCTTGCCTATCATAAAACTGCCATACATTACTACTGATTGAGCATCATCCACCACACTTAAGATTTCCAAGGTATCGGATAGCACTGATTTTCTTTCTGCAGGGTTATCCTTATCAGACATACTTTAGATATAAGATATCCTGTCAGAATTTGCAAGATCAATATTTTTGTGCGTCGTTCTTCAGACCCTTCAGGAAAGATGATCCGTTCCCTTTGCATTTCATATAATGTATATACATCTTAAAATAAATTATACTAGTAATGTTCATATATGGGGCGTTGTATGCATGAACCGTGTCATGCAGTAGGATCTTGTGAACTTTATATACATAAAACGGGAGAACAGTGAAAAGCAAAAGTGAAAAGCAATAATTAGTACATTTCATTCAATATGTGACAATTTACGAACTTTTTTCGTGAAGCCGTCTTTTTTCTATCTAGCTGCAACTTATGCCGTTGTTTCTCCGTCTCCCGAAATGTCTTCGCACGTTCTCGATCTTCACTACCCCGAGTCAGGACTTCTTTAAGCTATTTTGTTTCCGAAAGAGATCAAGAAGAAGATATTTAGATAATTGGATGGTCTGCATATGCAATGTTTATAATATTTTAGAGTCTTTAGAGTTTAAATAAGTCTAAAATGGATTTTAAATAAGTCTAAAGGGGATTATCTTTAAAGGAGCAAGCAGAGAGAAACAACTTAAATAGGCATTGATCCGAAGAAACATCTTCGTTACTCGGAGATCTTCAGAGAAAAGTAAGATAAATAGGCAATTTTCCCTAACAAAACCATTAAATTCTAAACCCTGTTCAGGGTATAGGTTACAAAATAGAGTGATATTAATTTGAACTTGTAACGTGATTGAGTCACTATTTTGGTTAAACTCTACTTGATGTTGATATTGTATTTTTTATGCTGGTGTGAGGTTTCATGTCAGAAATAAAAGTTGGAACCTAAAAAAAGAAAGAATCGCCATTATGATAA
Organism: Lepidonotus clava; assembly: GCA_936440205.1. NCBI lineage: Eukaryota > Metazoa > Annelida > Polychaeta > Phyllodocida > Polynoidae > Lepidonotus > Lepidonotus clava. The sequence goes on along the minus strand of OW387149.1, from coordinate 26,911,799 downwards.
CAGAAATGGAGAGATATACCTTGCTGTTTACCTCTTCCTCTGCAAGACGTTTTTCATCCTCTTTCCGAATGCTTTCATCTATTTTGCTGAGATACCTTTCTATCAGTGGCTGGTACTTATGTTCAAATGAGAATGCCTGAAGTTGGCATAAGTTTTCAAATAATTCATTTGCTGAGTTATCCCCGTGTATTATGGAACAAAGGCTTTCAACATCATGTCCGTGTGCAAGGGAAACATGTCGACGGGATGCAAGAGCACACTGTAGCTCAGAGAAATGACCCTGGACAACTGAAAGTGCTCTTGCTGCTAGGGTGCTTTCAAATCCTGTGTCGAAGTTGCCAGAGGCAGTCACGGTCCATAGGTCATTCAAGAAATGGGATAAGTCAGCAAATCCCCAGCTCAGCTTTGATTGCTCAACAGACTGTAATAACTTCCTAAGCTCGTGAACCTTCTCATAGTACACAGTCCCATTTTGTGCCCACAAAGGAAAATGGCAGACATGCGGTTCAGATGCAAATTTGAGGATGTCATCCATTGCTTTTGTACCTAGCATGTCTCTTTCCTTTATTATATCTCTGATGTTTGACCGAAGTTGCACAGAACTTTCACCATTGTTGCCCAAATTTTCAAAAACGTATATTGGTGTTTGGGTTCTTTTGAATCTGTCATTCCATTTCTTCATCATGAGCATTGTGCGAATGGCAAATTCAAGCACATGGTTCTTTCTTTCCTGGTCGTCTTGCAAATTGAGGACCAAAACGTCAGAGAAACCAACTGTTAGAGCAAATGTTCTAGTATTTGTTGATACGCCAACAGCTTCCAATACAATGGTATAGTCAAACTGATTTGATGTCGAAGCTTTCACGAGGCGCAAACTGACACTTTGTTTATCTGTACACATCAAAGGAACCTGCCCAAACACAGCATCAGACACTGTTATATTGTCTCCGGCTGAGCATCCAAGCACAGAAAGGGTAGACAGGCTCTGCCTACCTAGATCCACTTCAAGTCTCTCAAATACTGCTTTGACTAAAGCAGCTGGCATTTGATTGGTGTCCCCATTTACAATCTGAATTGGGTATCCCATCAAGAGAAGATGAGCCAATATGTCTGGCAACTGATCAACATGTTTCTTTATGTCAGACTGTATATTTGGGTTTGCCAGTCTCTCGTATACCAATGCTGATTCAAACAGCAAGGATTGAATGACCGGGCCAGGTCCCTCTTTTGGAATCTGTTCTGTTTCTGCGCCGTACACTACCCACTGAAGAAAAAACAGGACACATTTGGATTCATAAGCCTTACTGAGACCTACCAGAAACCTCTCAACCTGTTTGGAACAGGCTCCTCTATCATTGTCAGTTGGACATGTGCTTTCTGCCGTTGGTTCCCCCAAGGTCGCAGAGAAACCTCCATCTCCCTTCACAGGTTCCAGATTTCCAGATACAGAATCGATAAAACCTTTGACCAAATCTTTCCCCTGTTGGCATTGCTTCTGCTTTTCATCAATTCCCAGGTTTGATCCTGTCATCAGATGCGAAGCATCTGCTAAGAGACGTTTCTCAAACCCTTTGACAGCCTCGGCTATCTTTTGTGTGATTTCCTTTTGAAGATCAATCATACTCTTTGGGTTTTTGCCTTTGAACCCAGGCAGCATTCTTATATTTTCTGATTGTTCAGGGCTTAACTTCTTGTTAAAGTTAGCCCATGAGTCACGTATTTCGGCCAAGGTATTTCTGCAGTCTATCTCCTTGTCCAGAAGAAGCAAAATAAGCTTTGTATCTTGTGACATGGCCATAACCTTCTCTTCAACTTCGGCTTTTTTCAAATCTGATAAATCAACACACACGACAATAGCCTGTGACAGTTTAGTCAGTGCTTCCACCTGTTTCATATGATCCATGCCGTCACCGCGCAAGTTAAGAAAGAGTGTGGCGTCCTCTAGCTCATCTTTGCTTGTCCCTTTTGCTTTGTTAAATGAAGCTTCAACTAAGCCACCGGCAATACTTCGCTCTAAATTGCCTTGTCTGCACTCTTTATTGAAGTGTGCATTTCTTTGGTTTTGGTTTTGTATGCCATTAAGGAGTTCTGATTTTGACCATTTCGGTCTTCCAAGTCTCATAAATGAAACAATACACTGTGGATTGAAGACGATGGAGCCATTCATGTGAGTGTTAATTGCTCGCAAAGCCCACAGATTAAATGTCAAAGATCCATCTGTATCTGATTGAATTAAAGGAAATGCAAGATTGCAAATATCCATGTTCCTTACAAGTGTCTGTCTGAGAAGTAAATCGCAACAGAGAAAGATTGCAAGGAAAATGTCAAGTGGACTGTGTTGTTTTTCATTTGTATCGAAACCACCAAAGATATCATCATTGTCATTTGCGATCCCCCCTGAATCGTGAAGGATACTGAGCGCATTTGTAAGGTTATCTCGTGCCTGGCTATTCAGCGTTATTAGATCTTTCAAAAATGCCCAAGCCACATCTCTAGGCGAGTTTCCCGTGAAGTCATCTGTAACGTGGCTCAGCACATCACAGAGAGTCATTTTACCTGGGTAAAAGCTTTCTAACTCAAGGTAGCTCAGAATCTCACTTATTTTCCCATCCGTGCCTGGATTACAGGCCTCGTGAGGGAAGGGACCAGTGCCATCAGACTCTCTTTTGAGAAAGTTGCTTAGCAGCCGTTGCCATTTGAAAGGTGAAGAAACGATAATTTCTTTCAATGCATTATCTACCTTCACCGCCAAGGGATCCCAGGCTTTTTGCAATGACACAGTTTCGTTGTGAGGGCTTGTGCTCAGGCACAAATCGATCAAGAAACTCTCCAGAACCTCCTGACTCACCTCCTGATATCGCACATACTGTGGCCAATTCTTTTCGATCCAGGCTACCGTGCTTTCGATTGCATCGAGATTGACAACACTGACAGAGGAAGAATTATCTGCAGCCATCAGGAGGCTGAAGCTAGACACTAGGAATGATAACTGGTGGTAGTCCCCGCATTTCGACAGGTGTGAATGCAGATATTCGAATATCAATGCTATATCCTTCGTAACCTGGATATCAACCTTATAAGTGTCATTATAAGGAACCTCGGAATACCTCTTCTCTATAGAGGGTTTAATCTTGTCTTGTAGGACCTTCAGTAATGAAGGTACGCTATCAATTTTGTCTCCTTGCAACAGGGGGGGTAGGACATGCTTTTCTTGTATTTCAAGTACCCATCTGGGAATGTTTGCCTTTTCATAGATATCAGGTTCTCCTGACATTTCAATAAGTTCTCCCACCAAGCACCTTAGGTAGTACAGGTCTGCCCTATCACGAAACGATAGGCTATGGATGTGGGAGAGGAAAACTTGAAATTCATCCCTGTACATGAGCACATCAGTGAAATAAGAACAGCTTCCCTGTGTTATGTATAACTGTACCACTGAACTGTACATTTTCAGAACATGTTCTAAAGCACAGTGTTGGCTCATGGTTTCGTGCTCGAGAGTTTCAAGTTCTTGGAGTAGATTATTCAACCTCAGCTCACTTTCGGAAATTGATTGTGGATAGAACGTGTGCTTCCAAGTTTCTCGAAGTTCGTAACTAAGTCGTCCAGCATTAGGGATCTGGTTCTCATAGTCAGATAACAGTTCCCAAATCCCCTTGAAATCCTCTGAGAAAGGGACCCCCCTGTCAACGATAGTCCATGTGTTTGAATTTTGGCATACGTTTTCTTTCCAGGAACTAAATACAAGTTTACCTGACTTTCCTCCAAGAATGCCTTTCACTTCTGCGGAGGGATCGGGTTCTTCACTTGGCACCACGGATTGCAAATCTGGTATTTCATTTTGACAAATGCCACCAAATTCCACCACAGTATTCACATGAGACCCGAATTTGCGAAGAAAATCTTTGCATCCAGATGCTACACTCGCCCCACTCTCAGATTTGCTTATTTCTAGTCCTAGCTTTCTTAAGTCTGCAATAGCAGCTTCAGACAGTTTGACTGTTTCCTTATTGACAACGCAGTAACCTGTTCTAACAGTAGACACTTGTACATTCTGAGTCTTTCCTATGTGGATTGGTTTTGAACCGTCTCCCTTTTCCCCTCCACAACCCCATCCAGTTTTCACCAGTTTTTCTGCAGCACTACTGCCGATAGTTTTCAGTGTTTTCGAGAGTATATCTTCCTGTTCCATTGATGGCATGATGGCGGAACTGACTTTACACCTACCAGTTTTTAATTCAGTTTTGCCTTTCGGTTGTAAAACCGTCTGTCTTGGAGTCAGAGTGTCATCTAAGTTGCTACAGAAAAGAAAACCTTTTATGGTGAGCGCTTGGGACACAAGTGTTTTCTCATGCTGTTCTTTTATCATTTTTAGGTATGCCATTTTTCTCGTCTTCAATACCTCTCTGGCTAGGGCGCTTCTACCCCCCTTGATACTTGACTCTTGTCGTTTCAGCCTAAGAAAGTCTCTCAGCATAGTCGTTTCCCATTCATCCCGAGCTGAATCTTTCACTGAATTGAAGGTGGTTTCACTTTCAAACGTTACTTCGTTTAATCGAGATATTTTTAGCTTCCCTCTAAAAACATTGTTCCAATAGTCAGGGTCCAACCCGGATGCTGACAGACAAGTCGCTAGCAATAAGTTTTCGTACATTTCAGAGAAAGAGAGGCACAATGTACAATGTGTGAGGTAATCTAATTAAACCGAACCAAAAGGTATCTCAGCTGTAGATTGACATGCAGAGGTGTGCCAGACGGTACCTGCAATAAATAGGCGAGTTTAAGATTACAACTTGCAACAGGCTGTGCATGATTATTAGTAGTTCAAACTAGTTTTTAAACGTGCGCATGCGTAAAGCAATAATGATAATCTTTGACAAGGGTCCTTCCATTAATTATCTGTGCATCCATGGGGTGGGGTTGGGTGGGGCTGGGCGGTGGGGGAGGGGGGGGTGGCCAAATGCGTACGGCTGCGTACACGGAGGAGCTGGTCGATATAGAATGTATGCATTTCACACACATATTAAGGTAATTCAGTGTAGGTTGAAGTTATGAGTGGGAATTATTTATTAGAGAAAGTGTATCACCCATATGTTATATATATATATATATATATATATATATATATATATATATATTGCAGTTTTTCCACCATACAGAATAAATGTATACTAGAAGGAGGCTGATTTTGGAAAAGTAAGTACATCAGGGGTGCCAGCCCAAAAAAAATCACGATATTTCGACCTCACGATACATTTAAATACCGACAATCACTAGATTTGTGATCGTGGGATATTAATTACCTACAATATTTCATGGATTTTTCTTTTCATTTTTTCACTTTTTTCTAATCCTAAATTGTCCCAATGTCCTTCAGACACATATTTTATATGGCTTTACACGTATTGTGACTGATTTTATTATGCTTTTTCACAAAAGATTTTTTCTGGTTGGGATTTTTGTATCGTGCCCCCCCCCCCCTTCCCCATGATACATTTTGGCGTATCGTGGAGGTTTTTTGGTTGACACCCCTGAGGGTGGTCTTAAATCCTATATTATTCCACATGCCAATTTTGTGCTGATTTTAAAAATCGCTAGTGAGAATTCAGTTTAACATAGAAAATTTGTATAATATATTCCTGGAAAGCGTTAACAATTATCTTTCTGATGGTAGATAGGATGTATCGTATCGTGCCATATTCCTGAGGATGTATCGTATCATGCCATATTTCCGGAGAAAATCGAACAAATGGGGCCTGTGTTCAAAATTCTGTCAAAAACCGCGTATGTAATTAACGGAACGCCCAAAGCCTTCTATTTTTCTTACATAGAATCATTCTATCGCCTAAACAAAGATTCCTTTGTATCAAATCAAAAACATCAAATAGAGGCGATAGTTTTATTTATAAAACTCTGCCTAATCCTTAAGTAGTCTTTTATTAAAAGAATTATATCGGCAAAAGCAAAAGAAAACGTCTTTTCGATGCTCTTTTGATTAGTACCTTAAATCATAAACAATACGCTGTATGCAAATCCGTCATGTGAGATAATGTAATTTCGAGTATTGCATGGTAGTAAATGGTGATAAAGAGGAGAGAGAAACAGTTAGATATTTAAATTCTTTAAACAATATCAGCTACCTTTAACATTAGGGGTTAAACCCAGTTGTAGACACATTATCAAGCTTATCCTAAAAATCATCGATCTCTCAAATAAATTCCGTGGGCCTATCAGCTCTTAAAGCCTAATAAAGGGTATTCGGTGTGAGATCAAAAGCAAAAGGATTTTACGGCTGTAAGCCAGTCGCAAACTGCGCGATAGTATGCTGCGAACTGATAGGACTTCAAATTACTTCAAATTGCAAAAGAAATAATTAAAATTGTACAGCGTGCAAAGCATTATGCCCGCAATTATATACCAAACAACTTAATTGCAGAATAAACTTTATTGCAATTTGATATAAAAATTCATTGAAATGCAGTTTGTTGAACTGATCCTGAAATTTGCCACGGGTGTTCTTGAGTTACATTCAGACGGAAGCCTGCTTCAAAATTTAGTTTTCATTTTATCAAGTATTAAGGGATAACTATATGCTTGTTGGCAAACCAAACTAGTCAGTGGCATCCAACGGCCTACGGTTGATGCGACTTGCTAATGTTTGATTCGGACTATTCATTGCCATTATCCGTGATGGTATTGAACCACCAGTCATCAGTTATCTTTTGCCAACGAGCTATCTCTTTTTCTCTGTTTTGATAACATTCTATTTATAAAGAATTTGTTTCTTTATTTCAATTGAATTAATAAAATAAGTGAAAAGGCTCTTCATCATCGCTCAAGCAGTCTCTATGTAAAGCACACACGCAATCGATAATCTTTAGGTAGATTACAATGTTAAAGTTATTATTGAAATTAATGACCATGGAGAGCTTTTAAATAATGTTTAAAGCTCTCCATGGTCATTAATTTCAATAATAACTTTAACATTGTAATCTACCTAAAGATTATCGATTGCGTGTGTGCTTTATAGAGTGGTCTAATTAATTCTATTTTTGTATATACTGACATTTTTCAATCTGAATCTGACTTTGTAAATTATACCTGTATCAAGAGCATGTGACAATTTGTGCATTCTGGCATGTACTGAAAACTAGTGGGCTAATGCATTTTGCCAGAATAAACAACGTTATAAAACAGAACTGAATTCCTCAGAGAGGGGAATTCGCATACGGAACATAAGGGACGCCAAACAAGGGCAATAACATGTGTAAAAAATAGTGTAGTATACATGTTATTGTTCTTTTAGGTAACCGTATCAGAAAGTAGTTAGAATTCCTATAGAACAGAAAAGTGCCGATACAAATTATGATAATGAAAAATCACATGTGTGTGATGGTTTTGAAACCCATGGTTTGCTGTATCGCTGGTAATTACCTCTCATAAGATACACATTATCTCTCATAAGACACACATTAATAAAACTGTACTGAAAACACAGAGTCGTCAGAGAGCCACCCGCCCCCCACAGAAGAAATCTTTCCAAAAGTTCCACATTTCCTTGCAAAATTTAATGTAAAAATTCTCCCAGTTTGAATCCTGTCTGATCCGACGAAAAACGAAGTCCTTCCGGACAACCTAATGACAACCTTGAGCCATCGATCGAGTTGTTACAGAGAAATGTGACAACCCTGCTGCCTTTTTTGACGACCCAGGGTTGTGGGTTTTGGCACCATTCACTGACGACCTTAGGGTCGCCAGATGGCCCCCTCAATGTCGTCAGAGGGTTGTGGGTTTTGACACCAATAAAGTTGTAATCCTGACGACCTTGTGTTTCAGCGCGTGTGTGCAGGGGCAGATCATCTGGGGGCTCAACGACCCCCCCCCCCGCCCGGTCCCCACAAAAAAGTGAAAATGAATAATGACGGGGGGGGGGGGGGGCTGACAAGTTTTGATTTAATTATTTTCATCTTTTTTAAAACATTGATTTGTTCCAATGTCCGTATGACATACTTTATATGTGAATAATTATATTAGGGGAATGACTTTAGTATGATTTTTCAAGAAACTTTCATGTCCATGAAATGTTTTTGGGTGGAATTTTCTTCTAATGGGCCTAAGATAACCACGAGATATTGTGGATGCTTTTTGGTTGGCACTCCTGATTTGTACGAAACAACAACCATAGATTATTCAAAAAAACTTTCTACTCAGTCTAGGGGCAAGCGCCCCTTTTGCCCCCCCCCCCCCCCCCCCTTTCTGGGATCCGCCAATGGTGTGTGTTAATATCACTCATCAATCAAACCACATCTAACAATAATATCATTAGGTAGTTAACATAAAATGCACATACCGTGACAAGTATGTAAATGGTAACAGCATTCACAATACGTTTATGGTCAGTTCGAATGAATAGAAGTCGGGGAATTCACACAAGAAATTATCTCCAACTCTAGCGCATGTATGCATAGTCAGATATATTTTGATTCTGTTAATTTGGCACATTGATCATTCTGAAGCTTAGTCTGAAAAGTATTACTTACCATGCGTATTGTACAGGTTCACCCCGTTTGTCTTGTTCGTTCAACTGAACAACAGTGCTTTATATCATGATGAAAGATAAGAGATAATCAATGGACTGGTTTGGTGGCGTTCATAAACTAATACACCGTGTAGTTAGTTCATCATGCTATTGATGCTTAATTAAGGGGATAGCGCAGGCCGCCTCAAGATGCTCCGCGGGACCAACCCAGCATCGGGTTACGGTCACCATTAAATTTTGTTAAGGCAGGGGCGGATCCAGGATTTTTTTGAGGGCGAGAGGCAACATTTGGAAAAAGACTGGTAGTAGCATATGAGTAAATAATCTGTGGGTGGCGGGGAGGGCATATATAAAAGGGGTGTCCCCTATCATTGGAGGAGGGGGGTACGGGGGACCACCCCAGACATTTTTTGAAAAGATAACCTCTCATTCATGCAATCTTGGGCATTCTGAGGTACCTTAGTGACTTTAAGGGACAATAGGGTTTACTAACATTTTCAATTTGCATATATTCCTTCTTGAATGGGAGTGGGAGTGGGAGTGTGTAGGAGTGGTTCTCCTTTCCATAGGGGGGTTATGGGGTTCCACCCCCAGAACATCTTTTAAGAGATAACCTCATATTAAAATCTGAGGAATTCGGAGGTACCTGAAGCCCCATTCGCCGTGGCCTACCGTCCCGTCGCAGAGAGTGGCGAAAATTCTGTCTCACGTCTACGGTGATAATCTCCTGGGCGAGAAAATGATCGCAGGCTAGAGAAATTGATTGTATAGCATTCACACTTTGAATTGAGGTCCCTTGCGATCATTTTCGCAAAATAATTTATATGTAATCGCACAGGATCTCTACGAAAATATTAAGCATGTTGAATAATTTCACAAGGGATCAAGTCGCAGACAGCTACGATGATGCAACGTTTCCTATGTTCCCAGATCGCAGGGGCCTACGACAAACCACGTTCACCACGGCGAATGGGGCTTCAGTGACATTAAGGGACCTTTTTTTCTTATATTTACATTTTGCACAGCAATTCTTCCAGTGAATTGGAGCTAGTAAGCAAAGGGCTGGGAGGGAAGATATATAGGCCCATGGCCAGGAGTGAAAAGAAAGACCCAAGAGGAAAAAGAAAAGGCCAGGAGGAGACCCACCGAGCTGGGAAGGGACCCACAAGGCCAGGAGGGCACCCACAAAGCCAGGAGGGAAAAGAAAGGACTGGAAGGGCAACCGCAAGCTTAAAGGGAGGGGCCAGTGACCATAAATTAGTATACTGCCGTGATCTTTACCATCCAAAGAATAATCATACCAAATTTTATGATTTTATCTCTATTAATTTTTGTTTTATTCACATTTTGTCTCTATCAAACTGAGGTCCCCTGCCTGCATCTGACACTGCCTGCATAGAGCAATTATCTGTATGTGACGTCACAAGCAGAACAGTTGAAAAATTATAAAACTGAAATAAATCTAATTAGAAATATGTTAAATGTTCTTTATAAGTCTAAAAGAGATTAAAATCACAAAATTAAATAATTTAAAAAAGAAAATGTGAAAAAATGTGATTTTTATGGATTTTAGAAATTTGAAATTTGAATATAACTGTCATTTGTGTGACGTCACACACAGATAGCCTGTGTCAGGTGTGCAGGAGATTCAATGTGTGATCTGATATGTAGACATGGTTTTCTATGCAATATATTAATGTTATAGTTATAGAATTGTTTTGTACCCATATTTAAGCATCATATCTACTGTATGACACAAGAATTTTACAAAATTAAAATTTCACTGGCCCCTCTCTTTAAGGCCAGGAGGAGGTCCACAGGGCCAGGGAGGGTGGAGAGAAAGGGCCGGGAAGGCACCTACAAGGCCGGGAGGGGAAAGAAAGGGCTGGAAGGGCAACCACAAGCTTAAGGCCAGGAGGAGGTCCACAGGGCCAGGGGGGGTGGAGAGAAAGGGCCGGGAAGGCACCTACAAGGCCGGGAGGGGAAAGAAAGGGCTGGAAGGGCAACCACAAGCTTAAGGCCAGGAGGAGGTCCACAGGGCCAGGGGGGGTGGAGAGAAAGGGCCGGGAAGGCACCTACAAGGCCGGGAGGGGAAAGAAAGGGCTGGAAGGGCAACCACAAGCTTAAGGCCAGGAGGAGGTCCACAGGGCCAGGGGGGGTGGAGAGAAAGGGCCGGGAAGGCACCTACAAGGCCGGGAGGGGAAAGAAAGGGCTGGTAGGGCACCCATGGCCACAAGGCCACAGGGCCAGGAGGGGAAAGAAAGGGCTTGGAGGGCATCCGTAAGGCCAGGAGGTAAAAGAAAGGACCGTGAGGGGAAGCACATGGTCGGGAGGAGAAGCACTGGAATGGGAGGGGAAGCACTGGGCTTATATATTTAGTTTCCTCCCAACTAAAATCTGTGGAATACGGACGATTTAGCCTTTTAGGTATGAATCCTAAAGATCTATCAGAAGAGAGGGATATATAATTATCTAACAGGCTCGTATCCAGAACTTTCCATCAGAGGTGATCATTTAGGGAAAATGGACCTTTTTAGTCAATTTCGATGATGGATGTACTAATGAGCATGCAAAACAAGATAAACATGTGATTTCAAACATGTGGTATCGTCGGCCGAATAACACATTAAGGTTGTATCTGGAAATCGCTCATTTTGAGTAATTGCTAATTTAAGAAATACAACTTATTTTGAATGGTTCTCCAATTAAAAATATCCGCTCCATTATTATAATATCTGATTTATAGGAATAATGATAATTATACTAAAAGTTCTTTAATCAGGATTATTGATATATCTGGATTATCGAGCCAATGTTATTCACTGAAAAGTGCAACTGTACAGATTCGGCCTTTGTTTACTGATTATTTTTTTTATTATTATTTGATTTTTATTGGGCAAAAAAAAGGGTTTGGCTGAGCGGTTCTTCCACCCACACTCCTTCATTTCAATACATCCAATAGGTGCGGGTGTTCAATCAATAACAATAGCTTCAAGAGTACAGTGTGACGTTCCTCAGTAGTTCGAGGTTTCCGAATTCTACAGCAAAGGGATGTGGGGGTTATTTTGGTTCTCAGTCGGGCGAGGAGTCCAACAGGAAGCCAAGATGTAAGATGAAGAGTCGTGCCATGTCTCAGTCAGCCAGAACCGATGTATTTCGGACATCGGGACTGGGGGACCGGGGCTTCTGTTAACAGGCGGAAGACACGGGGGATCAAGCCCGTAGCCAGGGGGGTGGCGTAGGGTATGCGTCCCCCCCCCCCCCCCAAGCTGGGTCAGGCCCACTTTTTTCCCTCCTGGCCCTTTCTCTCATTTTTGTAGCCACAAAACAGTCAAGTGTTTTTCTTTCCCCTCTCTGCCCTTGCTTTCCCCTCTCGGCCCTTTCTTTCCCCTTCCGGCCCTGTGTGCCCCCTTCCCTCCGTTCCTTTCCCCTCCCGGCCCTTTGGGTTCCATTTCCAAATTGTAAATACATGTACTACCTTTAGGGAATGGAAAGGTTATTTGAAACAAAGTGAAAGTTCATAATTAGCTGTATCCACCTTTACAAAACCTTTACTGCCCATGGAAACCTTTGGAAAGCTCTTTTTTTCGCGCAGTGTTCGTACTCCCAGTCACCGGGGGGCTGCTCACTATCTCAGGTTTCTGGACCTGTCCAGTCTTCTGGCTTTGTACTGCCGCTCGAGCTGTTTCGGGCCTTCGGGCCATGTTTCTGTCCTTCGGGTCTTCGGACCCCATACTACTTCTTAATCTATTTTCTATGAACTTCCACTAATATTATCTCACGTTTGTTGAGTTACCTAATCAGTTTCCAACCATCTCATCGACTTAGACCCCATTCAGGGTGATACCAGAGAAAGAAGATACATGTAGACACAAGGAGTACCAAGATTGAACTGTTTATTTCGGGCCTCACCGCCCCTTTTTATAGTCTACTGCTCAGCCCTGATCGGCTATTAGAGGTCACATGGTCATTATGATGTCATTTGCGGTTCAACACGGTTCAGTAGGATTGAGGCAAACTGAAGACAAAGATACTTTTAAGAGAGCGTTGAGTTCAACAATTGAAAACCCATTTGAAAAACTGAAGTAAACACGTCTAATGGAAATCTAGTTTATCTCATCTCATCTAATTTCATTAATATCCACCAACTGCCATTTTCATGGCAAGGACATGTAAAACTAGAAATATATCTGCCCGCTCCAGTAGAACTAATTTGTATAACATAGGGGAGCGGGTGGAAGATCGGCCAAGCCGAACCCTGTGAACCCAAAGAAAAAACAATTTAAAAAAAAAAACACTTTCGGGTTTCGGGTTTCAGGTTTCGGGTTTCGGTACCTTAAAAATACACTTTTACTTTACATCATTCTATTTGTTTTTGCCATCCTCGGCCCCAGGGCCATACAGCCTCCCTCAAACGGCCACTTATAGGTTCGTAGTGTGTGATGGTGCGTCTAGTCCATGAAGAGCCCTTTCTGTCGTTGTTCCCACTGATACGATATAATTGTCGGACCTGTAAGCGACACAACCATGGGCCAGGGCGAATGGGGCTTCATAAGAGATGGCAATCCATAAACCTATTTGTGTAATGCATGATCCATTTCTGTATGCATTATCTGGTGACAGGACAACTACCCTTGGGACAACTACCCTGGGGACAACTACGTCCTAGGACAACTACTGCTTAGGACTTTTACCCCCTAGGACTATTCCCCCATAGGACAACTACCCCTGGGGCAACTACCCCTTAGCACAACTACCCCTTAGCACAATTACCCCTATGGGTAGGACAACTACCCCTATAAGACAACTACCCCCAATGGTAGGACAACTACCCCTATGATATGACAACTACCCCCATTGATAGGACAACTACCCCCACTGATAAGACAACTACCCCCATTGATAGAACAAATACTCCCATAAGTAGGACAACTGCCCCCATTGGTAGGACAATTACCCCCCTTAGTAGAACAACTACCCCTCCTTTGCCAAGCCCTGGACACCCAATGGGGGTAGTTGTCCTACCAATAGGGGTAGTTGTCCTACCAATGGGGATAATTGTCCTATCAATAGGGGTAGTTGTCCTATCATAGGGGTAGTTGTCCTATAATTTGGGGTAGTTGTCCTATATATAGGGGTAATTGTCCTATCATTGGGGAAGTTGTCCTACCATTGGGTGTAGTTGTCCTATCTATAGGGGTAATTATCCCAAAGGGGTTATTGTCCTACTTTTAGGGGTAATTGTCCTATCAAGAGGGGTAGTTGTCCTACCATTGGGGGTAGTTGTCCTATCTATAGGGGTAGTTGTCCTACCATTGGGGGTAGTTGTCCTTTCTATAGGGGTAATTGTCCTACCTAGAGGGGTAATTGTCCTATCTAGAGGGGTAGTTGTCCTATAGGAGTAGTTGTCCTATCCATAGGGGTAATTGTCCTATGGGGGTAATAGTCCTAAGGGGTAGTTGTCCCAGGGGTAGTTGTCCTATGGGGGTAATAGTCCTAGGGGGTAATAGTCCTAAGGGGTTATATTCATATGGGGTAGTTGTCCCAGGGGTAGTTGTCCCAGGGGTAGTTGTCCCAGGGTAGTTGTCCCAGGGGTAGTTGTCCCTGGGGTAGTTGTCCCTGGGGTGATTATCCTAGAATCGCATTATCCGTATACGTCTTGGGAAGCCTACAGGACTGTTTTTTCATGCATACGCAGGGGTCAGAATAGCATGGGCTCAGGGGGGTCCATAAAGCATTGAAATATTTTTTTTTTTTTTTTTTTTTTTTTTTTTTTTTTTTTTTTTTTTTTTATTTCAAGTTATTTATACTGGTTACATTCGAGGTAAACAACGAACCCCGGTCTCCCTAGTAATCCAGGTTTTCCATCACATAATCTTTACATCAACTTTCACTTGTGATAATGAATCATGAGATGAGATGAGATGAAGAACAGTTCAGCATTGCATGTACAGACTATCAATTTATAATCAATTGGACTCACATTCTGTTAACAGGGGAATTTTATAATTACATAATCAGGCTTATGCAGAACACTGTTAAACAAATCATATTGTACTTAAATAAATTGTAGGATAATCTTCTTAAAATGATCCAGATCAGGAATATTTCTTACGTTCACAGGCAGCCCATTCCATAACAGTCCACCTTGGTAAACAAAATATTTGTAGTTTAGCAGCTGTTTGTAGGATAGCATCTTGTGCTGATGCTATCCTACAAATCACAAATATTTGTAGGATAGTATCTGTTTGTAGGATAGCATCCTCACAACCCCTATTTGTGCAGTAATGGCCTCACATCTCGGTCCTCATACAGGACCCTCGCAAACCAGTAGGATAGTGTCTGTTGGCGCCCATAACACCCAGTCTTCCCCCTATACCCTACGGCTAAGCTAACTATGGACTGCCCATCCACGTCAGTACATGGGAAGCACAACAACACAATTCCCACACCCCGTGGTTTCCCTTCATGATTCAAGCAATCACCAAGATGCAGGCCTCAGACATAGGTGCATTAATTATCATTCAGACATATTTCATAGTCTTAGATAGTTTGGAAAAAAATACAGCACTCACAATTTGTTGCGACAATGTTACTTAGCCAAGGTCAGAGTAACCCAAGTTGAATGTTTTCTTATCAATAGACTTTTGATATATCAAATATTAATTATATGTCTTAATAATCTGCATGAATCAACAAGAGAAGATTATTTTTCTAATGAGGCCTTATGTATGAAGAGGAAGTCAGAACGATGGCTTCTGTCACACTTACAGAAACATTCACAGAATGACAATAGGCATTTACTAATGCTAAAGTGCTTGCTCTTCATCGCGGTGAGATACAGCATTTTGATAGGCTGGCAAAAGTGTAAATCTATCAATCAATTAGATTTAAGAGTTCATTATGTCTTATCGATATTATGGGATATAAAACAAATAAATCTTGCATAGTCCGATGACCTAACGTGATGAGACTGGGATAATTTCTGGAATTTTTTGAATGCCCAGTCCTTGTCCAACCCCGGGACAAAAACAATGTAGGATGATTTCATTGTTTCTACTACGACAACGATCTGCTTTTTATATCGGGTACATTTCGAAGAGTAGGATTTTTCTACCTGGAAAATTTGACATGAATAAGTACAGTAAAACAAATAAACGACGTTGATTGGCCTTATGTAGTGAAAACTAATTGAAACAGATGAAGTGCACACCACTTATTAAGAAAATGTAATTATTGAAGCAAAACTGTGGGTAAAGATTAACATTTTTTTCGTATTCAGAGGGAGCATTGATATTTTTGTTTGACAGTTTGTTGTTTTCTTTTGGTAATATTTTATTGTCGTTACAAAAGTGTTGATTTACTATAAATGTCCATGGTATAATATTATTTATATATATATATATATATATATATATATATATATATATATGATGACGATAATGACAATGATGCATATTCACAATAGACTGGAATGTGCTGTGCCTTTATACCATGTAGTTAAAGTACTCCATACAATATGTATAGGAGGAACCAGTGATCTGATGTAACCAAGTTTATTTCAAGGTATTAAATTGTTTCAATGTGAGGGCAAATATCCATGTTATACGGCCAAATAATACAATGCCTTAAGCTGGTGATCCACGTTGCGATATTTTCTGGACCGACGAAAAAGATAGGAGCAAACCGATTTTAGGACCGATTTTTTTGTGTCGGTCCAGAATCGGTTGGGTAATTAAACCTATTGGTCCTAGAATCGGTCCAGAATCGGTCCAGAATCGGTCACCAACCCATGATCCACAGTGAAGTTGATTCTGGACCGATTCTGGACCGATTCTAGGACCGACACAATAAAATTAATAGGAAAACACTGAAAAAAAATCGGTTTACTAAATTATCACAATTTTCGAAATATTTTCTCATTTCATGTCTAAATATGGTCAGAAGAACCAGAAATATATATCATTTAATCTGTTTGATTAATAATAAGTAAAATAGGAAAATACTTGTTGAAAAGCATTAGAAAATATATCATGTGAAAGAGATATCATTTTCATATTTTTTGGTATCATTTTCGTTCCATTATTCCCAAAAATGAATGAAATAACCTTGGAAATGCATAGATATAATAAAATCAGTTGGAAATCGGTCCCTGTCGGTCCAGAATCGGTCCAGAATTATTAAACAGGTTTAATAATTTTGTCGGGCCGTCGTCGGTTGGAAATCGGTTGGAAATCGGTTGGAAAAAATTATGTCGGTTGGAAATCGGTTGGAAAAAATCGGCTGACATGATCCACGTTGCGATATTTTCCAGAGTGAACCGATTTCCAGCCGATTTCCAGCCGATTTCCAGCCGATTTCCAGCCGATTTTGGAGATAGAAAATATTTTGGAAATCGGCTGGAAATCGGTCCATTTTTATCGCAACGTGGATCACCGCCTTTAAGGTAATAATGGTTTATAATGTAAATTAATCTTAGCTTTAAATTCTATTTTACTATCAATATTCCTCAAATCACGTGGAATTGAGAGCCACATTTTAGCTTTAAAAGGGTGATTTTTGGCAGCCTCATATTTGGGTTTGATAATCTTAAATTGCTCGGTGGTTTGGTTTCTGGTCACTCTATTTTGTGATTTTAACCATATGTTATTTCATAGTTCGCAAGTTAGTTTATTTTTTATCCTAAATACCTTAATTATACAAGGAATAACGTTAACGTTTTTGCATCATTCCATTTCGCGTTTGGTACAAACTACTTAACAAAATGAAAGTAGGGCCGACTTGCCTTATCTACTGACTATCAGAGC
The DNA here is from genome assembly GCA_936440205.1 of Lepidonotus clava. NCBI lineage: Eukaryota > Metazoa > Annelida > Polychaeta > Phyllodocida > Polynoidae > Lepidonotus > Lepidonotus clava. The sequence goes on along the minus strand of OW387149.1, from coordinate 26,894,453 downwards.
ACTGTCAGTCTTCATCTGGTTTCAAGTGCGAAATTTCGCCTAAAGAGTGCTTTGTAAAGATTTTATCTGGTTTCAAGTGTGAAAATTCTTTTATAGGGTGTTTATTAAGATCATTCAAGGTAGTCCATATTTCATCCTTAGTTAAGGATTTTTAATTATTTCATTTAGCCTTTATCACAAACTACTTAACAAGATGAAAGTGGGCCCGACTTGCCTTATCTACTGATTTCAAGTAAGAAATGTTTTATAAAGACTCTTCACTTGATTTTGATTGATTGAGCACCCTCATGCGAAAATCTACAAGTATGCAGTTCAATAGTTGAGACAAAAGGGGGCAAATCTTAGAGTGGGACTTTGAACGATAACGCTGAAAGACGGCCACTTTATCTTTGTTATCCTGGTGGAAGTGAAAAGATGAGCAGTGACCCTCCGCCCACCCCCGTCCCCCTTCTATGACGACAACCGTTGATACCGAAACCACCCGCAATATTGTTTTCATTCCTGCATGCACATTTTGAATGAACGGAAATTTCCAAATTGATTCGACACGCCATTGGTCAGTTTTGAATGATGACGTACACATTAGAGTATTTAGGCACCGTCCCCACCGTGGTTGAGAAGGCGGGCCACACAGATCGAAGCAGTGAAGACTGAATTCTGAGCTCATCATACTCGATATTGCTGTTTGTCCGTCCCCAAGGCAACGATAGTCTACAACGTTCATTCAGTTAAAAAGACAAATCCAGACGACATATGCCAAGAGAAATTTGCAGCTTCAAGGTATGTATAAAAAAAACTCTGATTAATCAGTTCCGTGTTGAAAGCCGAATAGTCAAAGATATATAATGTGGTCAAAGATATATCTATAAGAAATATATTTTAGCAACTTTAAGAAAATATTTAAATTTCTACAGAAAACTTATTTTCTTCGTAAGTCCTTGTTCAAATCCTTAATCAAACAGAGTGGTGCTGGATTACTAGTAATCAACCTGTTTAGCTGCAATTGTGTGATATGTCTTTTACATTGAAAGTTAATTAGTCTCTAAACCCTGTGCATGTGCGCTATGAATCAATTTCTATGAAATTCAGGCTAATGACAAACAACAAATTACATTATTATTAACTTTATGATATATCCTCCCTCAAAACTTTCAGGAGAAAGGGATCATATTCAAGAGCCTGCAACTTTGTTGGTTTCGACCACATTTTTATAATTTTGTGGGTCTTCCATTAAGTACGTACGCACCGAGTGGGGCTGGGGGGGGGGGGGGGCTGACAACTACTTAAAATCTGCATATCTTCCTATACAAATCCATTGCGTATTTTAGCCGAAGAGGGGGTAGGTAGGATGTCTAATCTTTTGGGGTTTTTCGTAAACATTGCAGACGTACTAAATGGAAGGCCCCCTGGTATGATTTGAAAACTACAACAATCTTCAGAAAAAAAATTCAGTGTTTGTGAAAATGCCAGATATGTCCGACGTTTCGCATCATATGTCCGACTATTGGGTTAAAAACGTCAAATATTTTGCATAATCATATTTCAGGGTTGGCCCAAATTGTTATCCACATTCTTCTGTATAAAATCACCAATTGACTGCCCTTTATCGTGGGTAACCCCAGTGAATAATGTCTGACAGGGCACTTAATATTAATGTCCGATAGGAAGCTAAAAACGTCGGACACAATGTCCGACGTTTTGAAATAGTTTCCACATAGATTAAAATTGTGTCACTAATCTATTTCCAATTTCCTACCACAATTGTGAAACACTTTCTTTAGAGTTTTCTAAGCTTTGAAATAATTCTCGATAAGTGAGCTGGCTATGGGATCTGCCAAAGAGAATGTCTTAAGTATTTAATAATTTTGGGATGACAAATATATTCTAAATGAAATTGCAGACATACCTTGACCAGTCGACGATCCCTTCAAGATCGATGTCCGCCGCCGCAGCCGCCGCCGCCGCCACTTAACACTGAATGCTGAACTAAAGGTACCAAAATTTACTTTTACAAGTTTGCACTGTGTACATCTTAAGGGCTGAGGTTATACGCACAGACATCTCTGTGCATACAGTAGTAACCTATATGAATAGACTTCAGGATGTGTATGTAGGTCTATGTACGATTTGATTATGCCGACGAAAATATGTAATATTGGTAATTTTCAAATTCTTTAGAAGACTTGTAATTGCTTGTGAATTTTCAATCCAGATATGCTATTGTGATGAATTATAGTAATCAATTCAATATTGTGTTGCACGAGTTCGTCCAACCTAATTATAAAGAGATAATCCAAGTAGATGTGTTATGAGAAATTATAGTCAAAGTCAAATGTTAATGCATAATCACAAATTACACGAATCACATGAGAATGTGTATCACAAGTTGTACTAATTACAAGAAAATGCACTTACGAGTTACACAAAATGAATGAGAGTCACGAAGTACAAAGTGCACAAAGTCTGTAATGCATGAGATTTTAGTGACCGGAAGTGACACGGCAAGAGGTCAAAGTTACCACATGTTGTTGTTTAGCTGATAAGAAGCCAGATTGTGGCCATATAGGAGAGTGATTTCACGAGAATAAACAGTCCCATCTTGGTACTCATTGTGTTCACACCTCCTTTCTTCCTGGGAATGGACCGCAAAAAGGCCTGGAAGACTAGGACAGCTAGAGATAGGGTTCCTTGAGATAGAATAGATTTAAGTTTGGCCCAAAAAAAAGGGAAGTTGGACTTAGAAGAAATAGGAGTAGATATGAGGGATAAATTCTGACACCTGAGAATGGGTATGAAATGATTGAGGACATGAGTTCAAGAACCCGAATCCTGGCCCAACCTAAACTGTAATGCTGGCCCCTGTCTCCTGATCCCTCTAGGACTGAAGATCCCTGTGGCACACAAACCCCTTCCACAAGTCAAATCCCAACCACCATCCAGGTTTCCAAGAACCCTATGACCACTTGCCCAATTCGTCCCCTGCAACTTCCCAGCGGCCCAAGACAAGTGCTCATGTAATTCAGCATGCTCATGCTCTCAAGGTATTATGCACGACTGGGATGAGATCCGTCAAGAGTACGAATATATACAGCAGGGAAACTGTGGAAGAGCCATCTGCTCATCCCGGCTCCTATCATTCCCTGAGAACATCAGACTATGAAAAGTGAAAGAGTATAAAGATCCATGCATATCTAATATCTTTAGATGTGCAGGTATACTAACTGGACACTTATAGAGAGAAGCCTATGAAATTACGATTTTGGCTATTTCATATTCTAAATGTTAGATTTATTACCTACTTAGAGGTTACAAAACTCCTTTGCTGATCAATAAAGTATTTTCATAAAAAACGTTGATTCTTGATCAAACTTCTTCAATCCCTCAGGGAAGCACAAGTCTGTGTGTGACGTCACGTAAAACAGACGTTATTTTCAAATTTCACAAATTTATATTCTTTAACAAAATGTTTAATTTCGTCAAGGATCATTGAATTTCATCTTAGTAAAGATTAGCAGACTAAATGATAACAATCAGGAAAATCATGTTATCATATGTGCTCAGATTTCTATTTTGCACATTATCTGCAAGGGGCATCAGGAGGTAGCAGGCACTATTATTTGAAATTAGAAAATTAACCATAAAAATGATTATAACTAGATAGATAAAGCCATGGAAATTGGTATGGTTACTACTTAGATGGTAAGGATGACGACGCTATAGATGGTTATAGTCACTGGCTCCCCACTTTATCATTAATCCACTTGTCTGCTTATTAAATTAAACATTTAGATGTGTGTGTCAAACTGGTACTTCCAATACTAAGTGTAAAATAGAAGGGACATATAATTATGTTAAGTGATATCAGGGTAATTGTAATTACTCAAAGCCACAAAAATTAATATTGTTAGTCACAAAACATGACATGAAATAATTATGACACAAATTTATGTAGACTCGAAAGGCTTGAAATGCCAACTACCATCAAGGTACGAATTATCCTAAGATTGTAAACTCAGCTAAATTCTTGTTCTTATTATATGATCTTAAACGGACCAATCAGGTGCCATCAGTTTGGACAATTTTATTTCTTTATAAGACATGATAAGACAATGCGGACGTCCAGCAAGGGTTAGCATTCCTCGCTCTCTTAGCTGTAAAAATAGTTTGAACAGTACGATTGTTATTAGTGTGGGTGGGTGGGTAAAACGTTCTCTGCAGAAGAGGTAAGTGGAGATGGGGGAGCACTGCTTATCGGGCCTGAGGCCAGAGTGTTAGGTATTATCATGTCAATTTCAGGCAGCAGTGGGTCCCCCTAGTGTTCAGGGTGCGCCCGTTGGGTTACAGAGGTACTGAGTTTCGCCCAGAAACCATCGGTGGAGGAGCCTAGAACAAATGATGTATAAGAGTCAGCATTGAACTGATGTTCTTGATTACTGTCAATTGCCGAATTAACCTCCAATCATATAGCTGAGGATATCCCCCATATTTGTAATATATACAATGCAGGATTTTTGTTTGTTGGGTTAGTTTAAAGTCTGGCCAACCCTTTAGGGTTCTTTTACCAGACTGCACAACATAAAGCTTTTCAGCTAGTTTTACGCAACAAGGGGAGTGACCGAATCTATGATATGATTTAGGAGAAACCAGCCACCGGGTTCAATACCCTACTCTTTTCGAAGAGTGGCAAGGGGTCTTTAATGTGCAATGTCCAATAGAAAGCACACCACACTCCCGGCCTTTGATGACCCTGTTGGGGGCACAGGGTTCCCCATTTGGTAGCCGACAAGCAAGGGATGCTGAGGAAACATTCTTCCCCGGGAGCTCCAACAGGAGCCCCCACCCCTGTCCCCCACGGGGTACAATGCAGGAGAACTCAGAAATACTACTATGGGGACTTCCACACATAACTATCCTCTCGTGAGTATTCTACCCCACCCACACTTGCCCCGAAACTGGGGTCAGTCAACTGCCTATACCCCTTACATACCCTGGGTGTACTATCTCCTGCGCCCCAAATTTAACTATTGTTTAGTTGTAAAGTTTCTGCTTAGTACATGGAACAACAAATGCGTAAATCATTCTTTCTAGTGATTCTGAGACAAGCCTGAACTATGATCTGAATTCTTAACTTGTCGACCAGGGGGCACAGCATGTGTAAAGAAATGCTTTTGAAAACTCTCAACAGAAAAAAAATTGTTTTCCCAATTTTCCCTATTTGGCTCGCCATAGCTACTACATTGTATATTACGTGCATGACTGGATAGTAGAACAGATGAGTCAATGAGTGCCAATGAGTTTAGACTCAGGTTGGCGAAAAAGTAACAGGCAGAGACATGTATGAAAAAAACAGTCTGAACAGTCAAAAAGATGAAAATATTTTCATATTTGACTCAACACAGGGAAAGGATGCTCTGAGGGGAATTTTTCCTATGCCCTAGGACTAATATTTAAGGAGATGGTAATTTTATGAAAATACCCTGACCGAAATATATAGACAGTGTCCTTGTTATCATAATTACCAAAAGTACAATAACTTCCCCTACAGATCCCTTATCAACTAGGAGTTTTCAATGTAGGTGAGAGAAATACTTTTGTTAGAATATTAGGTGGGGGGGTGAATCCGTGTATTCCGAACATTCCATCATTTTGTTAGTTACCATTGTAACATGCTATCATTGATTATTATGGCACCCTTTAAGAAATGTACAGTCCATACGAAATAACCAATAATACATGAGACGAGAGAATGATTTTATTATTATAATTTTGATCTCTGGAAACGTCTACCCGGTCGCAAATCTTATTGAAACCATTAGTAAATTACTTGTTTCCATTAATAGCCTTGGTAATAGATTTAGAGCAAATTACCAAATATCCCTTTTGATGTATACTATAGCCTTTAGAGATAGGGCAATGTGAATTTCCGTGATTGGCACGGAGAAAGATGTTGTCTATCCTTAAGACATGAATAATATTTTGTTTGTTCTTCATACAAGTAATCAGCATATCCTTTTCATCACAGAAATGCTGACCAGACGATGAAGATGGAGGTGCCAGATCCACAATGAAGAATCAGCGAATGAAGATAAATCAGCAAACAACTTGCGCTCTATTTCATCAGCAGCATCACAGACGGAATTGTGTGCGTGTCTTAGCTTGCTTTGTATTCTTATAGTTGATATTTCACCAAATCTACTATACATGTAGTGCAAACGAGAGGGAATAAGTAGAGGAGCTCGTGATTCACGGGTACTCCAAACAGATTTACACAGGCAGATTCATTTTCTATTTTTGCTGAAAAATATTTATATCTTGGTATTTGATCCTCTATGGATGCTTCATAGAATGCTTTAGTGAGTCAAATTACCCGTTAAGTACCTTTCTAATCAAATGCGTGCACTGAAGCCAGAAGGATTACTTATTATCCCGGCAATGAAAACAACACAAAGATCAATAGTTTGGAGCAAACGGTAGTGACCATTTTATCATATAAGGTATACAACTCAAACAGGTCAAGATGGACAAGGAAAAATTGCCCCCAGAAATGTACTGGTCTAGACAGATTCCAAAGGGTACTCGACTTGAAGTGTTTGACTTCCTTGAAAAAGAGCTTTCAGCCTCAGAAGTGCTTCGGAAAGCTTCAAAGGGGTTAGCTCTCAGGGGAGTAATTAAAGAAACGAATAAGTTACCTCGCCCATGTAATACTGTTCTCGATCCACCAAGTGGCCTGGAACACTATGAGCCGGTTATAAGACAAAGAGTTGATAAAGTCCACATATCTTCAAATACAGATTTAGACAAGTTTAAACACTTGACAGCAACTATGGGATTCTCTGTGGATTCTGTCATTGAAAACGGGGGTTTACTGAAGGTTGACCCTAAACAGAAAACAGAAATTAGTTACCGAGGGGTATACACTACGGTTCCCACAACACGATTTGTGTTAAATGCCAAGGAACTTAGGCTGTCCCCACCTGTGTTACAAGAGCTTAAGTCTCTAAAAAAAAGAATATTTGGTTCACCAAATAAAAGGGATATTCAGTCTCAGTGCCAGAAATTCTTTCAAAAGTATGGGTCCCATGTCATTTGTGGAGATATTCATTTTGGTGGGGTGTACAGATGGGAAGCTGAACTTGGAGGTGACCAAACAGATCAGGGAGACTTAGTTCAGCAGACTTTGGATTCGTTTGTAGTGACAGGTGGTACGTCTTCATCTCAAGTAGACCTAGGTACTAACTGTACTGGGGGTCCTAGGCATGCACATTCCTTCAATCTTTGGAAGTTGGGCCTTGATGCTGACAACACCACTTGGGCTTTAATTGACAGAGATTCAGCGTACACAGGAATTTGGGATATCCTACTGAATCACGCAGGTGAAATTGACCATGTCAATGAATTGAGCCTTACATTACACAATGCATGGGAAAATGGAATGCTCTCTGAGAATCAGAAAAACCAACACCACACCCTTCTCGAGTGCCTTGGCTTGCAAAAATACTACCCTTCCAAGATATCGATTGCTGATGTAATGCAGTTAGAAGTGGGGGAGGAACGGAAAGAATCTTCAATCAAAGAAGTCGCCTGGAACATTCTAAGGAGATTGATTATGTTGGATTACAGAGCATTCACTGATGAAATGTCAAATTGCTCTTCTAAAGGTAAGCATGAGAACACTGAGTGGAATCCATTAGATGTCTTCCTGACAATATTCTCGTGTTGCGATCTTTACCTAAGACAAGTCCTTGTTCAGAAGATGCAGCAGTGTCGCCTTGCTTTACCTTTCATTTGTCCTTTATTGAACAGTGACGTTCTTACATTAAGCCTTTGGCCTTTGCGAGCAGTACTCCTCGAGTTTAAGGATCAAGGTGGAAAAACTGAAGAGTCCTCGTTGACAAACTTGCAACCAGACACAGTGTCATTTTTAAGGCTGGGAAGACCGAATATCTCAAAGTCTAAAGTTATGAACCACATCTTGTCTGATCAATTCCACGACACGTTTGTCAATGTTGAATCTCAGAATGGAAATGTAGACAAAGTTTCTGCTGATGGATTCATAGATGCCTCGTTCTCTCTACCGGGAGGAAGGGAAACGGATGCATTTAAAAGGGCAACCATGTTTCTTAACCTTCACGGTGATGCTGTAAAGCATAAAGAACAGGTCAATGTACTAGCAACACTCTCTGATACTCTTGTCGTGTGTGTGGATGTAGATGACCTCAACAAAAACAATATACTGCAAACTATGAAGAGGATACAGAGAAGTGCATCTAAGACCATTGTTCTTCTGTCCAACAGAGAAGGCAAAAATGAAGAAGCTACGGAGAAGGCTTGGCAAGAATCTACAGCAGAGGTTATTAGTCCACAGACGAGGAAAAGATCCTCAAAACGATATATGTCCTTCCAGGGTAACAAAGAAAAGAACATGCACAAAATGAAATGTGAACTGCGATCAATGATCTCAGACTTTATTGGGCGGAAGGATTCGAAAGGTTTTCAGTGGGCCGGGGCTGTAGACACTATAGCAAAAGAAGGCATACGGTTGGATGAGGCGGATGCTAAGTGTCAGAAGGCAAAAGAATTAGCCGGTAAGGTCATATCCCTAGTAAGTGGCGACACTGGTATCGACGACTATAAAAAGCGGATGCTTCCATTGCAGGGAGAGCTTTGGAAAAGTTGGAATATTCTCCTGAAGGAAAAACACAGGCCAAAAAATAAGTCTCCACATTATGTGGGGCAATTAGAGAGTGAAATGAAGGAATTGCGGGACAAGCAATTAAAATACTGTAAACATCGAACTGATCTAATGAGAACGTTTATTTCGGGACTCTCCTCTTCAATGGAAGAGGGTTGCTCCGATTTCTATTTACAATGGTTACGAATGCATTTTGATAATCGGTCAAGACAGACATTGCCAAAACTGCGGAATGATTATACCATCAAATCAAACCGATACAGAGAGGCCGCCAAAGAGGCAAACCAAGGACAAAGTTCAGACAAAGCATACGTTAGAAGACTTGATAGACTTTATAATGACAAAATGGAAAGTGAGAAAGTGCTTCAAAATTCAGTTTTAGGAGTTGAGCACTTATTCCGTGAAATGGGACAGATCTACGAAGCAAGTTACAAGACAGATGACGTCGAGGTTAAACGCCTGCCCATTATCGCAGCAGGGCTGCTTTTGAAAGGAGAAACTTTGGAAGTGATGGATGGTGATGCATTTGGAGTGCCCAAAGTATGGATGAATGCAGTAATGTCAAGCCTGAGAAACATCCTCAAAGAGAGGCAGTCAAAGCTTTTCACTCTATCTGTATTAGGTGTTCAAAGTTCAGGGAAGACGACGTTGTTGAATACCATGTTTGGGCTACAGCTTCCAGTAAGTGCTGGGAGATGCACGCGAGGTGTGAATCTTCGCATTGTTGAACCAAAGAAAGACAGCAAACTACCATTCGATTATCTCATGGTTTTGGACACTGAAGGTCTACGAGCACCTGAGATAGGTGACTCAAAATATGACCATGACAACGAGCTAGCAACATTTGTTATTGGGCTAGGGGATGCCACGATAATCAACATCAAAGGTGAGAATGTTGCTGAAGTCAAGGACATTATCCAAATAGCTGTACATGCTTTCCTTAGAATGAAGATGGTGAGTGAAAACATCCAAAAACATAGATCCTGCATATTTGTCCATCAGAATGTACCAGCAGTCAACGCACAAGAGAAAATGCTTGTTGGTCACTTAAAGTTTAAAGACAACTTAGATCAAATGACAAGAGAAGCTGCATCTCTCGAAAATATCTCTACAGTCCGAGCCTTCAACGACGTTATAAACTTTGATAGTCAGACGCATGTGTGGTACTTCTCTGATCTATGGCAGGGAGATCCACCTATGGCAGCTGCTAACCCAGGCTATCATGAAAAGGTCCAGGAGGTGAAAAACTTCATCCTGAATCGATTGGTACAGAACCATAAGATGCTTTTTGGGGTGCCCGAAATGGAGGCTTTCATTCAGGACCTGTGGAACGGAGTTTTAGCTGATGATTTTGTCTTCTCTTTCAGAAACAGTGTTGTAATAAAGGCTTACAACCGCGTGGACCATCAGTATTCAAAATTGAAATGGGAAATAGAAAAAAGTGTAAGAAACTGGCTGTCTTCAGAGGTGTCCATAAGTTTTGAAAACTGCCGTCAAGAAAGGCAAATTGCTGCGCAGAAGACAGAGCACTTGACTTCGCTTCAATGTCGCATAGTTGAAGCAGAGAAGAGGGCCGTCACTGAATTTGAGACTTTCATTGACAAGGACGATCAAAGTGCAATTTTGATGCCGTGGAAAGCGGACAAAATCTACTCACTAAAGTCGTCAGCGCTCCGCCTAAAAGAGGTTGCAAAACGGGAAATTAAAGGGATGGCCGAAGCTCAGTATATGTCGCTATTACATGAGACCAAGTTGAAGAAACACAAGGAAGACATACGTGAAATTGCAAAGGAATTAGCATTCAAAATGAAGGATGAAAGTCAAAACTCAGAAACAGATCTTAAGGGCAGATTTGCAACTATGTGGTCTGAATTCATCGATAACACTAGTCTGGATGATTCTGAAACTTGCGCTAGCGTACGTTTAGAAGTAGAACGAATACTTAGAGACCAGTATCCGAATCATGGGCTCTTCCTCGAAAATGAGCTGAAGAAAGATGGTACCGACATTCCTAAAAAGAAACCCCTTACTTTAAAGCGAATTTTCAAACGCCTTTTCGGACAGTCGTCAGATGTTCCAAATATCGAGGCAAACGTAAAAATCTTTTTAGACAACCTCCGCCAAACAACTAAAAAATTTGATCCAAGTTATGCGAAGGATGTCGTAGATAAAGTTGCCCAGGCAGTATCATTCCACAACCATACTCATGAGAAAGCTATTCCAAAAGACAAGGAAATAGAGATTGCAGTGTCTGTAAGCAGGTACGCCATAACTGTTTTCGAGGAAATGCAATCTGCTTATGATGAAACTAATGGTGTACAAGTACACCTAGAAAGATACAAAAATACGCTGTGGACTCTGTTTGTGAATCGAGTAAAGCAGACAAGTGCTGAAGCTTCGTTTGCAGATTTCATCAGAGATCAATTCAAAGGGCCAATTGAAAGTTATGTTCAGAAAAAGATACATGAGGCTGTGGTAAAAGATATTGTCCCTGACTTTTACTCAAAAAGTCATCTGATTCGAACAATTCTTAAGGAATTGGCAGAGGAAGAAATCTTTGAAAATTTCAAGATGTATGTGTCCACACCAAAAACATATGCACTTAAATGGCTAACAAACTACACCGATAAACACATACGAGACAAACGAGATGGACGTTCTTGGTACATACAGCTCGCCGAGAAGCATACTCATGATATATGTGGTGAAATAGAAAACGCTGTGCAGGAAGCTAGTGCAAAGGTGAAAGAATCATCTTACGATCAGACATTGACCAACTGGATCTCCATTTTCTCCGGAAAAATGAAATCTCTCATCGCTGTGCCACCAGAAATCAGTCATCACAGTAATGAGTACGAAGTAAAAGACTATGACAATCTCGAAGACTTTACGTTGCATGAGCTAAAGACCGTAAGGAATGACGTGCTGGCATATTTCAAGGCTCAGATCGAGAAAGGTATCAAATGGGTCAATGAAACACCTTATGAACAGATCCTGAATGCTATCTGGGGATGTAACGAACAGTGCCCCTTCTGCAAGGAACCATGTAAGAAGTCGGATATGAACCACGCGTCAGAAACAGACCTTCATGAGTGTGTGCAGCATAGGCCTCGAGCTGCAGGCTTCCGTCACGACCGCGAGACGAAGAAACTTATCAACGAAAGCTGCAACTATGGGGTGCAGTCAGGTAGGGCGTTTCGCTGCCTTGGCACTGAACATACATGCGATGATCCTGCAACAAAGGAAAACACAGAGAGGGTTTATCATCCATACAGAGACTACAAACAATTCCTTCCTCACTGGCACATACACCCTAGTACAGATATGGCATCGTCCCACTATTGGTTGTGGTATTTAACCAAGTACAACCAAGAAATAGCTGATTATATTCAGAAGGAGCCAGCTGACATCCCAGAATCTTGGTTAGATATAACCAAGGAGGAAGCCATAGAGAGTTTGAGTAAGTATGCTTAAACGAAAGTGACCAAAGTATATGCTTTTGACATTAAATATCAGCTCAGTCTGAGACATATGAAGTCATCTTTTTATTCAGCATCCCATCGTTGAAAGGATGGTGTTTGAGAAACGTCTCTCACTTAACTAAAGGATCGCTAAGAAAAGAGCATTCATGATCAAAATGGCCAATTTGTCTAACATTTGATTACCCATTTAGTTATTGAAATGGTCTCTCCAGCATGATATTGATATGCAAAACATTTCTGAGTGGGAATACAAATAAAACTACAATGTACTTGATTTTGGTAATCCATTACAATCATAGGTGTATTAGAGAAAAATCAACCTCTTGTGTATCGCTTCCATAATCTTTGTATATATCATAATAACACTTTAGAGGGTAAGATGTATTATTCTACCAGACCGCTATAGGTTATTCATGTACCTTGTAATGATATACCTGCTTCTGCATATTATGCAGAAGCAGGTATTATGTTTTCAACATCATGTCAAGGTATTCGTGTTATTCACTATCTAATGTTATCTTTATGAGGACTGTTGAATTGCATTTGTATGTACATACTAAGGTAATGCATCCGTAGTCGTAGATAACATATTGATTTACCGGATGTAGGTCGTTATTAATAAAATAGCTATGAAAAGGAATAACAAGTAACAACTATAATTAGTTTGAACAGATATAAATATGGGTAAATATTTATTAATCCTCCTATTACAATCAGCTAAAATTTTAAAATTAGATGATGTGAGCAGGTCGGTGGTGTGGGAGCAACTGAAAAATAACAGTTATGCTCCCGAGCTTTATAGTGACATGACAACAGATCCGCGTAACCACGGTTACAGAACGGTTACGTCACCTCCCGGAAATAACAATTTTCAGGTCTCGGGACCCAAAATAATACTATGTATATAGATTGTACCCATTATAGGTGTAATTCTTATGGTTGACACAGACTAGCCTTCTTGTTATGATACGACCATGGGGGATGGTCAGGAATATCTGACAATGTTGTTATTTTCGCAACACTCCCTGACGGTCTGTGACTATCCTGTCAGTGTGTACGCAATCGTATGTGATCTGAAACGATGGAGTCAGGTTGTAAAGCTTTAGTGTTTGTCCTGCTTTAGACTCATATATGAGATGAATATTTGTATATAACAGATCTTGGGATAAAAATATGGATCTGGCATTAACATTGTTACCATTGTATATGTTTTGCAAAGTTAAATATAACAAAGGAAGAACGGCAACTCTACAAACTTTGGGCTTATTATCATAAAGTTTGACAAGTCCAAAGTCAATAATTACATAAGAAATGGCCAAAAATAGTAAAAATACACTAAAATTGTACTTGAAATAGAATTTTGTGTGTTTTATCAAATGGTCATTTCATATTGTTGCCATCGTAACTGAAATGGAGCCCACGACTACAAGAGCCCATGGCGATCTCTGGGCAGTTCAAAACTGTCAAGATTATCTTTATTGACCCTTTATGAATGGCAAGAGTAAACCCTTGAGCGTTGTTGGGCTGCTGCCTTCTTTATTGTCCTACCAGCGATAAAGCAGCAGCCCCAAAGCACGCTAGGATAGAGGGTGGGATTCCCACCTAAAATGGCTGCTGGTGTGCATACTCACTTTGTGAAACAAATGGGTCGGTCTTGACAGATTGAATGTACATATATGCTGCTAAAGATGAAGGAATTGCTTGCCATGGACACTAGGTCATGTGACCAAATAAAATCTAAAATTAAAAAAACAGAAAAGAAGAACATTGAGGCTTTATTGTGCCAAAAACAAACAGCTTAATGGTACCTAAATTTGAACACAAATCAGAGCAATGTATTCAAGCTCCATATTTAAACCTCCATGATATCTCTATTGCTAATTGTTTTCATGCAAATTTTATGGAATTATGGTGTCCAGCCCTGTCATATTCAGAACCCCGTAGAGCAGCTTCAACTTGGGATATTCAAGCGATTTTTTCAACGTTAGAAAGTTTGAGACTTCTGCATTCATCATCTATGTCATTAACCCAAAATCACAAAGCAGGTCATTATTATGAATTAAGAACTAACAAAAATATCGCTACTCGTATTGTAACAAAGGTCCATCCATTAAATACCTTATTAACGTACTACATTATGTTTTGATGTCTTTGAAAGGGATACCATTATCCTTTGGACTAGGTTGTGTTGTATTACTGTTTGAACAATAACGAATTTCTTATTATCCTTATTAGTATGTTTATCAAGTCTATAATACTATTTTTGTTGATGCAAAGTTTGTATTGTTCATGCTGCGGTATCGGAAACAGCATATGTATATGTAATATGTGTCTTTGGTGTAACAGGTAGATTCTGGCATAATCTCATTACACCAAACAATAATTAAGATAAAGTTACAACATGATATGTAGTATTGTTATTCATGTTATTTTATGACAGATCAAATGTATTACAGAAAAAGTGACCATGTATCTCTTTCATACATTTAATATATACAATAATAATATTTTTGAAGGTAAGATGTATTATTCTACTAGACTTTTATATGTTATTCAGGTACTTTATAATATGCACAGGCAAATATAATGCTTCCTTTATTATGTTGAGGTATTTATGTTATTCAAATATTGATGTTAACTGTATGATGACTGTTGGAATGCACTTATGTGTATGTTCTAAGGTAAAGCATCCATAATTGTATGTAATGTTTGTTTGTGTATAGACTGTGCCCATTATAGTTGTTATTCTTAAACTCATATAATGTGATACGTATAATTGCATATAACACATTGTGACGTAGAAATACAGGATTGGCATCAATATTGCTACCACAGTATATGTGTATTGCAAAGTGAAATATCATATTTTGGTTAGCTCCTTTTATTATAATGATGATGCATTTGCTAAATGCCTACATTATGAATCATCTACTACCTTATATAATATGTTGAATATGCTATTTCCTTATGTCTGATATATAAACTATTTGAAAACAACAAATTGTGTAACTTATCTAGTATCTTTATTTACCCCTTCAACCCTTGGTGCCTTAAAGTATGAGGCACGTTTTGCCCATTAAGATAAAATATCTACCCTTTCAGAAAGTGAAAACCACTTAAATTGTTTCCATCAGATGCTGAGAGATGATTTTTTGAGATTTCGAACTTGTTGCATATGCGAACCCAACTCATATTGACTACGTATGATGTTGAATATGACTTGAACAGAGTAATGTTGAGATAGATTTTATCCATTTCACAAATTTCAAAAGTCCAATTACTTTTTATAGAATTATATATTTATGGCATTACCTGTCAAAAGCATGAAGAATGTAGAAAAAAAAAACATTTCTAACATCAAATACAAAGAGCATTCTATTTTGTAATAGAATTCTTCTTATATTACCATGGTTACTTACTTACCATATTCATTTAGAAAATATCCCGAAATAACGTTCTTTGACAGATTTCCAACAATACAATACTCGTTTGAAAAACAAAGAAATGAGAGAAAAGTTAGCATTACTAACAATAAAATCAAACATGTCCGACATTCCTCCATAACACACAGGGACTAAGAGGTTTGTCCATGGAAAGAACGGCGCCTCCAAGAGTCGAGTATCTCTTTTTTGAATGCTGATAATGTGGGTTGCTGGACAAGTGCCTACTTCAGCTCCCCCAATTGAATATTATATAAGTTTCGCACTTTAGAGGCGCATTTTATTCTGGGATTTATCTTTTCATAAAACTCAACTCCCAACCAGAAAAGATTCTTTAAAAACATGTTTGTAACAGTAATATGTTATTCAGGAATCTTTTTCGGTTGGGGAAAATATTCTTAAACAACATTTTCCGGGTTGGGAGTTCAGTTTTATGATTTATTGTTATGTTTGGACATCTAGTTTTCTTAATTAAGAATACAGAGACATAAGTGACGCTCCATCAGAAATTCAAGCTTATCTATACTTTCATGAGACTTCAGTTACTTTTAGCTCCTTTTCATATGTAACCCCATATTTTCTAGCTTCACTCTATGTTTACCACTTACTATGGAATGTGCGCAGGATGAAAAGAAATATAGACTATGGAACACCTTCCGAGGATCTATTGAGCAACTGACACAGATTTTTTCAGACAAATTATTACTTTTGATGGGGACAAAAACTGAACTGTAAAACATTTGTTTTAAACTGTTTTAGATACTGAGAATCTTTCTATGAGCACTCGATTTAATTTGATTAAAGATCGGCATAGAAGACTGCCGCTCGCTAGTCAACGTATCACAACATTGGGGTTAAGTAGGTGGGCGGGGGGTTGGGGATTAGGCCGCCGGGTCGGTCGCCCTCGGTCCACTAAACTGTTGTACAAACAAAACCGCGTTTGCTAGAAGTGTCTAAAAACGCCCCCGTTAGGCTTAGGCCTAGACCGTGCTTGTGGCGCAGACCGGCCTTCAAACCCAGTCTAACCCGCCAGCGTTGTGGCCGAACCTACCGGTCCGACTGCCCGGGAGGATATTTCCCCGCACGGTCTCTCCGCCCCCTCGCTCGGTCCCCCCCCCCCCTCCCTTCTTTAGGCCTAACTTTTTTGTAAACGCGGCGAGCCGATCAACTTTTAGTTTTTTTTCTAAAACGTGGCGAATGATTAATATGCCGGTCAGACTGGGTTTGAAACCCAGACTGAATTAGGCATTTCAAGGTTGTGTACGATGGTAGGGTGTAGGGTGTTAGACTGGGTTTCAAACGCGGCGACCCAAACGCAGTATGGTTAGGCCCCGCGCCTTCGGTCGCTAGAAACACCGCCTAAGTTAGACTGGGTTTCAAATACGGCCATGAAGAAATTTTTACGTGTCGACTTTATTACGGTCAGACTGGGTTTCAAAGCCAGTCTTCATTACTAAATCAGTACTACAATTTGGCAAAGAAGCCAATAACTGGGACACCTTGCTGACGTCAGATTCGCTCTTCGTGGCTTTCCCACGATATCAGCGCCGACTTTTCCCTAATAAGGGCACGTCATCAGGCGTGGCGTCACCCCATCCCCGGGGGCCATATATAAGGGCCCGCACTGCGCCGGGTTTCAAACCCAGTCTGACCAGCGCCCTTCATTGATTACAAATACGCACACTAAATGGACCCGCACCAAACTTCCTCTCAGTCTGAGAGTGATAACTTCGCAGAGGAACTATTCGCGCAGGACGCAGCAATAGTTCGGAGGCACCGGCGAAGGGAGAAGCGGAGGAGGAGGAAAGAGAGGAAGGCCGCCCAGAAGAAGGCGGGAAGTGACGTGGAGGCAGCCGGGGAGGACCCAGAGGGTGGGGCACACGCCCGGGACTCAGCCGGCGAGGGCCCCCCGGAGGCAGCCGCCAAGGACCCGGAGGGGCAGGAACAAGACCGGGACCCAGTCGACGAGGACTCCCCGGACTCAGACCGGGACCCAGTCGACGAGGACTCCCCGGAGTCAGCCGGCGAGATGGAGCTGGATCCCCCTGCTCGTCCCCGCGCCCAGACACCCGAATACGCCCGGCGGGTGTCCGAGGCTGGCCGGCGCGTCCTGCCACTTGTAAGTAAAATTCAAGACTTTGTTTGAAAGGACGTTTAGTAGTTCACGCTAGTACTCGTTAGACTGGGTTTGAAAGCAAGTATGATGCCAGTAGGGCCTATCGTTAGACTGGGTTTGAAACCAAGTAAGATGCCCCCCAGTAGGGCCTATCGTTAGACTGGGTTTGAAACCAAGTAAGATGCCAGTAGGGCCTTACCCGGTCAGGCCTATCGTTAGACTGGGTTTGAAACCAAGTAAGATGCCAGTAGGGGCAGGGTAATGTCGGGCACACGACCGGGAGGGGGGGGAGGGGGGTGAATGTTAAGGTCGTATGTCCGCAGCTTAAATTATAAGAAGATGCCAAGTCATGTCATGTCATGTCCGAGACGCATGTCAAAATATTTATTTATTCATTTTTCTGTATAAAGCCACTATCTATACAGTCATATCCGTTGATTTAAGGTCTTGGGGATTCCGCCTCTGCAGCCGGGCCGACGTGGGCCTAACAGGGCCCTGTCGCCTCAGACGGCGGAGCGGACAGAACCGGTCCGCGAGAGGCGCGCCCAAAAAGCCCGGGTGAGTTTGATTTCAATGAACTTAATGCGCAATTGTTTATAAATTAACAGAACGACTGTACCAACCATAAAATCTCCATCATTAAAGCTTTATCGAATCTGTTAGACCGTGTTTCAAACCGAGTATGTTTATATATAAATGTGTAGCTAAGGATCAGGCAGGGTATTGCTCCTAATAATAGGTTTAACAAATAATTAACGGAAACAAATAATTATTTCTTCCCACAAACTAGAACTGTTTGTAAGGTGATGTTCATTTTTTTTTTACAGATTAAGTACGTCCCCAGGAAGAAGAAACCACTCACGAGGGCACAGAAAGACCGGAAGAACTTCTTCGACCGGCAGAGCGCCGCGACCCGGCTGCGGGACCAGGGCGTTCCAGCCCGTATGTTTACGGACAGAAGTAAGTGCTTTTTTTGGTTTATGACAGCTAGACTGGGTTTCAAAGGCAATTTACCCGCTGCTGAGTCAGACTGGGTTTCAAACCCCACTCTTATTGCATTACTATGGAAGAAGCAGAAGCTGACTAACAATAGTAAAATAGTAAAGTGGTGGCCCCCTAGCGCCAAATCTCAGAACTAGGTTATACAATGCACAAAAAATCAAGGATACAGTGACAAGTCAAGTATGTATTGTAGATGGCAATATACTCATGCTAATATATGAACCTTGCTATTTCAGGCATTGCCGGGTATGAGACCCCTCCACCTGCTCTCCTGGAGGAACTAACCGCCCAGGGCACCGCCAAAACAGCAAGGGAAGGCCAGGGCACCCGGCGGAGGAGACGCAAGAGGGCCAAGGCGGCCCGGGCCAAGGCTGTCTTGGACCACCAGGACACCTCTGGCCAACCAGCACCGGAGGAGGAGGAGGAGGAGTTTGTCCCCCCCCCCAAGCTCCCCGCCCTCCCGGTACAGAGAACACCCGGGCGATGACGACCAGGAGGGCGGTGGGGCAGCCCCCATGCAGACTCTAACCATGACCAGGCTCATCCCCAAGACGTTGGTCGCCCCCTTGTAAATAATTTTAAATAATTTGGCGCCTGTGTAAATAACCACTGAGAATCTCTCCTAGGACATTTATCCTAATTTTCTTCTTGTTTCAATGTACTCTCCTGAATATTTTTAATCTGAGACTCTACCCTTGGAAATTTCTCCTAATTTTCTTCTTGTTTCAATGTACTCTCCTGAATATCGATCGATAATCTGAGACTCTCCCCTATGTAATTTGGCGCCTGTGTACATATTTTTTTTAGTCTGTATATATTTTGTGTGTCTGTATATATTTTGTGTGATCCTTGTAAATACCTGTATATAATAATAATAATTTGTTTGGATTGGAAAAAACTTGTTGTTATATATGGTATAGCTATGAAACAAGAGACTGTAAATTATTGAGAGATAATTGAATATTCCTTCGAATCTACGCGATTACTTAAGCAAAATATGTTGGTGGGTTTGAAACCAAGTCTAAATATCTAATTATGAAGTTAGAATATACGCGCTACACTTAGAAAAATATATCGGCGGTATTGAAGTCTATAATGTGAAGTTCGTAAATAATAAGTCTAAAATATATCTTCAAAATAAACGCTACACTTAGAGAAATATATCGACGGGTTTGAAACCCAGTCTGACGCCTACCATAGAATGGGTTTGAAACCAAGTCTGACATAGATCTTGAATTTACGCGCTACACTTAGAAAAATATATCGGCGGGTTTGAAACCAAGTCTGATCATCGACCCACTAGCCCGGCTTCAACCCCAGTCTAACTTTAATCAATAGCCATACAACCACTCAGACACACATACACACACACACGCACACGATCAATGAGTAAAGACCAACTCTTATGAGAGTGGTTTGTTGGCCCTGAAAAGGGCCGTTTTGGTCATGGGTGGCAGATGTCGTCTATACTACACTTCATCAGGGTAAACTGGGGCATTGACTGGGAGGTCGCGAGGTCCGGGCTGCCCAAGATCACGGAAATGGTCTCTGGCCCATCTCAACTGAGTTAGTGCACGTTCCCTGGTCGTCAGGGTACTCAGCTCTCCTACAGTGCCGAACATGGCCCAGAATCTTCCAGGTATAGCTGGTGGTCCTTGGGCACAACGTCCCTGGATGGCCATACATGTGAGATTTGTCGGCTCAAACACACCCAGTGCCTTCTGGGTCATGGCAGGAACGACCTCTCTGTTGCACTCATCGTCACATGCAGCCAACAGCATTTTCCAGCAAATAGAAACCGATAGGTATTCAGGCCGTATGAAGTTAACTACAGCAGAACTTGCTGTCAGCAGGTGTTTTTCCGGGTGGCCCAAAATAACAGCAACATCCTTCTCAGTGGGCTTCCATGGTACATTCTTGAGTGGCATCTTGGATCTGAGTGACCCCTACCTGCCCTATCAGACTTATATACCTGTGGCCTAACCAGGTGAGGCCGGCTCTTATCATACCACCGACTCACAGGTGCTCCCCCCTCCCACCCAGCTAGCCGGCCGGCCGGCCCACTACGCGCCGCCTTGCTGCAGCCCCAGTCTAACGCCTAGCCTAGCCTAGACCGGCTTTGAAACCCAGTCTACCGCGTCGGCCAGGTGAGGCCGGCCCTTATCATACCACCGACTCAGACGCGCTCCCGGCCAGGTGGGGACGGCAGGCCGGCCGGCCGCGCCACAAAACCAACTACGCGCCGCGTTGCTGCAGCCCCAGTCTAACGCCTAGCCTAGCCTAGACCGGCTTTGAAACCCAGTCTACCGCGTCGGCCAGGTGAGGCCGGCCCTTATCATACCACCGACTCACACGCGCTCCCGGCCAGGTGGGGACGGCAGGCCGGCCGGACGCGCCACAAAACCAACTACGCGCCGCCTTGTTGCAACCACAGTCTACTGCCTACCTTATCAGCCCAACAGGTCGCCTGGTTTCAACACCAGTCTGCCTGGGAAACAACTTACCTGTGACTACAGGGGCAGGCGCGCAAGTGTAGTCACAGGTAGGTTGATTCTGAGGCAGGCGCGAATGGCCTAAAACAACAGCTGATGGGACTCGTCTACTAGGTTTCCCCATCTCTTTGGTTGAAACCCCGGCTGACTTGTAAACTTCGCGGCGCTGGCGGGTAATGTGGACTTAGTGGAAAATATATTTTTGGTTTGAAACTTTTCGAGATTTACAAAATATAATATTTGATATCGCGCCGCTGATCGGTTGACCAGTGGCGCCGCCAGTGGGGACTTTGGGAGAATCTTCTACTCTGGGTTTGAAACCCAGTCTGACTTATCAAATAAGCGCCGCTATTGGGGACTTGAATGGAAAATATATTTTTGGTTTGTAATTTTTTGAGATTTATAAAATATAATAATTGATATTTTATAAAATATAATATTTTATAGCGACAGTGGCTCCGCCAGTGGTCGGTTGACCAGTGGCGCCGCCAGTGGGGACTTTGGGAGAATCTTTTACTCTGGGTTTGAAACCCAGTCTGACTTATCAAATAGGCAGTATGAGAGCGGAGCGCCGCAAGTTTGAAATTATTTAGAATATTTTAAACATGTTAAATATGTTAAACTGGATTTTGAGCTGTAGGGGTATACGAGTGATCACTTTTGTGAGAGTATGGGGACCTGAAAAGGGCCATTTTTGTGGTGTATTGGGAAACGGAGAGGGGCACTTCAGTCATCGAAGTTGGCGAAGTCGTCATCAGCTGGGTTGTCTGGGTCAGCCATGTCTGCGTTGGAGTAAATTTTGAGGGAGTTAGTCACCCCTTCACCGGGGTACCAATTTTGACCATTCTAGCCAACGCTTTCAACTCCAGTCTAAACACACCCGGCGGGGGGTGGGTTGGGGGACCCTCGACCCGAGCTCCTTCCCCAAACATTCCCGGATTAGCCTCTGTAAACACGTTGACTAGTGAGGAGCTCCCGCATAGAACAACAATGAGAAATTGACAATTAATACATCAGTCAGATACACATCTGGTAAATGTATTTGTAAAAAACGTTCTGAAGTCGCATGACCGCTATACTCTGATTACACAAAAATACATAACATCAGTATGAACATTCAAAAGGACATTCATGGACTGCCGTTGAGGTTAAGACGCGCGGACATTCCCGAGTAGATTAAGAGCCTTTATCCACGCGGACGCAGATGTCGTGTGAAAGCAACACTGTAAGGGCGGACTCGTGAACCCGCGCAAACATTTTTCTTGTCACATTTGTTCGTTTTTGTTGTTTTTTAGGTAGAGTTGATCATGCATTTGATACAACGGTCCGCGTATATATATATCTAAAGCATTTATTATATGCGCGGACCTCGCGCAAATATCCAGTATCTGTGGACTCTGCTACTTTGCAGCATAAGGAGAGGTATAAACCAATCAGAACACAACATCATGCAGAAGTGAAATGCGGCAACCTTAAAATCTTCCTGATAATTATCGCAGTCCAAAATTAATGTGAAGGGTTGGCGCTAATATCGCTATTTTGTAGATATCGTGACTTCAAGCACATGAGTGCTGAAAATTATAATTTTGCTTCCTTTTTAGTGTATTGACGAGGTTCAGAAAAGAAAAATTGAATCTTCATACTGTTAGCCTATATGCAGTGACCCACTGTCTATATATAGACGTTGTGCAAATGACGTCATATCTCCTAAATTGGGCTGGACGCTATATTGGTGATCAACTTACAGTATTCAATATTTACAAGTTTGGAACATAAAGAACCTAATGTTTATATTTTCTGACTTGAGCTAATATCCTAGGATCACAATGAACAATTGTTACTACCTAGAATGATTAATATTGAATGGATTTGATAGCCATGTGGTCATGATTACCACGTTTAATCGCCATAAACTGGTCACGTCACCACGTCTGCACAAGGTCTATAGTAATATTTTCTCAAATATTGACCATAAAAACACTATTTTCGGAGCAATTTTTCAGCGGGTATAGCTCTTAACTTACATGTAGCTTTAAAGGCAATGTTGGGTGTATCAGTGAGGTAGGTCAAAATCCGCAATATCCACAATCAAGCCGCCCACCTCTAATAGGGCGTTTAAGATTCCACAACGCATCTCGACACGTCAACTTTAATATCTCAAATCTACCAAATCAAATTTAGGGCTTTAAGTGCAAAGCTAAAATAAGGATAATTAGATACTCATTCAAAATAGAGGTAAAGGGATATACTCATGATGAAACAGATTTTACCCCCCCCCCCCCTTTGGATCCGTCCCTGGCATTGGCTCTTTGTTCACTTGGCATATGCAATGGTAGTGGATGCTAATCTAGGCTGACGATTACCTAATGGATTATCCAGTTGGTTGTTAATTGGTTCATTTTAAGTATTTGAGATTTCTAACATTGGAAGAGAAGTAATGAAACAGCGACAACAGTAATCTATCTCACTAAAAGTGTGTCGGCTTTAAGTTATAAAATTAATGCAATAGCACTTTACAGTGAAAGTTTAATGAAAGTATCAAGGTAACGCTTCCGATATATAGATGTACTGGAAAACAATATTACTACCTAAGCATTTTTTAACCTGTAAAACTGTATTCCGTACACCAATATTACTGAAGTGATACTGGACCATAACGACTATCATATACTATTTCTTATTGAAGGTTTCAGCACGGCTTATCTAAGCTTATTTAGGTTCTTATTAAATTTTAAGGTTTCAGCATGGCTCACTACTGCCCCCTAGTGGTAGTAAAACAAACGGCGACCTTCAGTGCTACTCACCGAGGTGGTACAATGGTGACATCTGGTGATAAGTCAAGGTACTTAGTTGTGGCAACCCGCAAGTCAAAGTTCATGGTCTCCTCACGGCGCACTGAGGACCCCTAGTGGACGTAAATCTAACTACTGCCTTAGCTGTGATGGTACACTAGTGACATCTGGTGGTTTGTCCGGGTACTACGACCCCCCCCCCCCCCCCCATTGCCACCTGTCAAAGTTCACGGTCTCCCCACGGCGCACTACCGCCCCCTAGTGGTAGGAAATCACATCAGTCGTCTTTGGCGTGTTGGGACATTAGTGCCGCCTGGTGTGCAGCTAACACACTAAGCAGGGGTTAGATCCAGGAGTTTTAGAAAAAGAGAGGAGTGCACTGCTCCCTCCGATCTCGCCTCCAACCTTCTATTTCCTGAATCCCCTAATACTAAGTAATAATAATATAAGTCAGATTCAGGTTTCAATCACAATTGATCATAGAATATTGAGTTTACCAGTCCTAGTATTAATGAAGTGAATTTCCTTTTGTAAAGACGTTATTTGATCCAGTTGTGTTCAATAGTTCCACTGTATATATAAAATGATAGCTCAGAAACTGCTGAATACCATATCGATCATATAGGTTACATTAAATGAGGTCGACGTTATAATAAAATGATGAAAGAAATTATAGAAATAATTCAGGTATTTTCTTTCCATGGATATTCCTTCTATGAATATGGATTCTCTATGTAGTTTAGCTTCGAACTATGTAAAGAGGTAATTCTCTGTGGGAAACTTGTCCAACAAGTTAATATGAAGAATATAGCTAAAAAACGTTTATCAGAATTTCTTACTCTCTATAGTGAAAATATGAACAATTTTAAAATAAATACCATGAGACACTTGAAGTGACTTCCTTTTCGAAGATTCTTTAGAACGAGAAACTAAAATGCATATGGTTTATTCCCATCGCGAGAATGACATAAGTTAATGCTTAATGCAATAAATAAAATGGGTGTTAAGGAAATTTAAAATATGGACTATGCCTAATTGCTATTTCTCATCTTTTAAGACATGGCCGCCCATACTATGAACATGGGATAGCGTAGATAATCACTTGTTGAGCCTATATTGATAGATAATATGAATCTACCTAGAATAATGCTTGAGATATTAGCTAATTTTGGCGATAATACGTTGCTGTCTGATCTTAGCACGGCGCACTACCGCCCCCTAGTGGTAATGTATCACACCAACCACTGCGGCCGGTCGGCGTGGTAGTTACAGTTGCGCCACCTAGTGTATTTACGAGAAACTAAGTCACAGGTATATTGAGTGCCGCACTATTAGAATAATACGTCTTTAATGGTTTATGTTTACTATAAATTATTACATTACCCTTCCACATTTATGTCAGAAGTTTTTCCAATAGTAATAATGAGTACAATATACAAAGCGTTCTCGCAGTATGCGTGCAATTGACAACATTAAAACGTGCCAGTTATAGAAGGCCGACTGCATTCTATCGAAATCTACACAAATAATAATGCCGGGACATTCGGTTTCAAGGTATGGTATCAAAGCCTCTGACATTTACTAGAGTAGCGGTATATATTGTTTTTGAAGGGATGGAAACATTCAATTGAATTGCAAGCACGAGTTTCCATGCTTTATTTCCTATGTGTTTCTACCTCGTATTTCCATAGCCTATATAACCGAAGAGGTATGACATTCTACAGTTAATTGGTTTATAAAACGTTATGATGTCACAGATATAACCCTTCACAGATATATGTTCTGAGTGCTCCAAACTTGGTGTTTCGCTAATACACCAGATGGCGCTCTGGTACCCTTCCAATGCCCTGCAAAGGACACAAGACTGCTTCATAAGCCTATAAAAAAAAACCTATTTCCACTTCCCACACCTATTTCTGAGAATACTGTGCAGTTTGACCTTCATAGCATCAGTCTTTCCTCCAAAAATCCCATTTCCCCTGAGGCCCTGTCTATAGGAAATGACCGGCGTTCAACGAGGCCTTTTCTGGGTACTGCATCAACATAGTCAAAAAAAATAAAGGCAAAGACATGAAAATTGGCAGAGATGTTGCTATGACCAGCCTAAGCTAGGAACAAGTGTCATTGAGAGAATACCTAGCCCAGTTTTTGTGTGGATTGGTCAAAGGTTTGGAAAATTCTCCAACCGAACTAGAAAAATGGACAAAAATTGCAATTTACCCTGACTTTTTTGTTGAAAGCTTTACAAGGAGGGCTATCTAATGTACATATTACAGTTCCTGCCTATGTAGAGGACAGGTTCAATCACTTTGAAGTGAATGTAACTATTTTTTTTAACTTTCAGCTCTATCCAGCCATTTTCAGTGTGCTGCGCTACACCAAAATTGACCGATTTTTTAAACTCAAGCCAGCCCCAGGACACAATACCCAGGTCTAAGATGACTCAAAATCAGTCAAATGAGATGAGAATTATACCATGATTCATGTTTTAGGAGAAAATGGGGAAATTGAAAGATGTCAATATTTTTCAGATGTCGCAGAGCGCTAACGTCCCTATTTTTGACCCCAAAACCTAAATTTCTGCTTAAAACCTACCAAAAAATGATGATATTAAAAAATCACAATACCGGTCAGTAATCATGTGTAAACCAACTCAAAAAGTCAGTTTCAGAAGACCTAAATTCATTTTAGCCAACTTTGTTGTATAAACTGCAGGTCTCACGGAACTAAATGTTTTCCTGTATAGTTTAATATAGCGCATATTGAAAAAAAAAATACCCCAAACATTGCAACAGCTTAATGGGACTCAGTAACCTATTGGGACCTCTTTGGGACACAAAATATCAAAATTTGAGGGTAGGTTGACCATGAAAATTTTTCGCAAGAGTCCCAGATGTTGACCTACCCTCATTTTAGCAGTTTTGCAGCGACCAAATTCATGGACCACAGGGCCCATTTTAAAACCCTACTGGCATTACCAAAAACCCTTAATCATGGATTCTTTTTTTATGGAATAACTCAGAAATAGTAGGGGATATCATATGAATTTTAATTCTGCATTATCATTTTATCTTATCCCATTTTCAGCCACTCAGAGACTGGCATCCCCTTCACCTCGGGACAGAAAGGTATATGACACTACAGATGGCGCCACATTTAGTTCCGTGAGACCTGCAAAGGTGGTTAGTGTATGATATCAACACAAGGGGGCAGTACTGCGCCATGCTCCGGGATTCCGTTGGCCGTGACTTAATATCTTCCCAATACATCAGATGTCGCTAGTTTAGCCACCGCTTTGGGTTTCATGACCAGATGGGAGTGTCATTTTACCACTAGGGGACAGGCGTGTGCCGTGGGTTGGCGTCTGGTGAATGTTGATGAATACATATACATTTTTTATTTAAGTTAAAACCGATACAGGCGCGTATACGTAGTTGGTCCATGAATAGTTTGTACTCAATCCAGCGCACCAGGATGTAATAATTAAAGTACATTAAGTGAAGAATCAGTGTACGCATATATGCACTCTTCTTTACTTCAAATATTACAATAGTAAAATATTACTCTTACTGTGTGGTTTAAGCACGATGGCCTTATCACTTGAACATGTGTGGTGTTTGAATTCTGTTTAATGTCTTGTTGTAAAAATCCCCTTATTAAATGCTATGGATCCTAATCACGACGATCCAGTTGGCATAACTTCATAGTATATCGGCCTTTTAGTGTCTTGCCACAACACCAGATGGACTTAATGTCGACAGCCCAGCCAACCAGGAGTCCAGTTAGTGTGTGATATTTCCACTTGGGGGCGGTAAGGTGCTTTGCTCTGACAATCCTGAGTTCACCTTGATGCTGCCATTGACTTAGTACGTAAACAATACACCAGACGTCGCTAGTGTAACGAGTACGACTGTCTCTCCAGTAGCAGTTTGGTGTGTTTTTCTACCACTAGGGGGCAGACGTGTGCCGTGGAGTGAACGTTAGGTTTCGAACGTTGACACGTATAGTTTATTGTAGGCATACTCAGGAACTGAGCTGGTCCCTGAATAGTCTATACTGACTCGAGTTTCTCATGCGATAATCAAAGTAGATTTAGCTTAAAATTGGTATGCGCGTTTGTAATTTTCTTGTAAAAATTCTACATTGTGATAACAAACAATTGTCAAATTTATTAAACGACCAACGTTGTATTGATTGCCCAGATATAATCCGATCTTGCAATGATCTGGTCCTCAGAGGGCTCCATTCGTTATGACCGATGGCATAATATTAATTGAAATGGGATCTTTAGTACCCTACCACTACACCAGATGGCTCTAGTGTCACCACTTCGGCGATCGGAAAGTAGCTGGTGTGTATTTTAAACACTAGGGGGCGGTAGTGCACCGTGCTCTGATACTTAGATAATTTTTCAGCAGCAGTAACTGAGTTCCTTGACAATACCTCAGATGTCGGTAGTGTGAAACTACAATGACCGGCAATGAGAGAGGGTTTAAAAATCTACCACTCGGGGACAGTACTGCGCCGTCTGAGTGATACTCAGTAAACCTCCCTATGAAGCACGGCAAATTTTTGAACTAATACATTAGACAGTCTCGGCCGTGTCTGAATCCACTTGCTCTAAAACATGTCAAGGAGTGTAAGTCTTACTCCACCACTAACCCTCCAACAGCAAAGTATCATTATACTCTCGCCCGGTTTAAAACGACTATCCTGAACTTTTCAAACGGGTGCGTAAGTTTTACTGCACCAATTTATTCCTTGATGTGCGTTCATGTTACAAGCCCTCCTGCAGGAATAGTATTCTTAACACCGTCCTAGCACAAAGTATAGTTTCACACTATTCCATTGCAGTAGTTGCGGCTTTAACAAAACAATCCCCCCTTTCCAGCTTCAACGTGTTAATTCCATTAATGCGCTTACCTCTCACAGTTAATCTGACAACCTGTATCCAAAGGTATGCTACCCCGGCGGTACCCCGGTACCCCGGTACCCCAACTAGCGATATATACAATTATTCATTCCTGTTAATTTTAATCTACACACAAATCTGGGCAGTTTTTGGGACCCCCCCCCCCCCCCGGCCAGCGACACATGTACATGATTACAGAAATGCCAACATTCTGTAGGCCTAAGTGTAATTAATGGAGGAAAGCGGGTGGGGGGGAGGGGTGGGGAGAGGGGGGCAAAAACATGAATGTACGTGGGAGGGGGCCCACCGAACAAACATCATTTAATATTTGAGGGGGGGGGGGAATGCCTGTTTAAATACATCATGTCGGATTGGTAAAGTTAGAGTCAAGGCCTTCTTAATTATTTCATATCAAATAAAATTTCCGGGTTTCAAATACTTGCAGGCCTAACCCAACCTTAAGCTTTATAAACTTCTAAATTAAAAGTTATCCAAACCAGTCTAAATAAAAAGAGGCATTTTTTTCCAAGCTGTAGATAGTTTACTACTCTAATTTACTATGACTGCTTCCAAATTCCTGTCCATTTTTTCCAAGGGCTCAAAAGTTTATCAAGAATCACTTAATGCCAATGTGTTTAGCACGATTTATTTTAGTGTTTTCCTGTGGGCACAAATTAATTATCAGAGGACTAAAATATTGACATGTTTTGAATCGTACAGATTTATGTCTCAAACTTATCAAGGTATATATATATCTGGTTTCATTACATATTATAGTAAAAACTCACAAAAGTGGTGAGTGTCATGTTGACACTGGGGAAACGACAACCGTTTTGTTAGGCCGGGCCTAACGAATCTAGTGGGATTCAAACCCACGAGGGGCTCGAATAATTCATTAGTGGCCCAGTGTCACGGCTCACCGGACGGGACTCCCGATAGAGGCCTTTTATATCAGAACCACAGGACTGATGCAATACACTGCGTCCTACTTCTAGTATAGTGTAGACTGATCTTTCCTCCAGCGACACCTGGTTGATTAAATTGAAACCAGGACGACCATGAACGAAAAAAATGTATTCAAATGGGGATTCGAACACGGACAGGCCACCATCCAAGTAACAACCGGTCTCAATGTTGCTTAACTTACCCGGGCTAGGGACCATCCAAATACCCACCGGTATGAACAGATCGTAGCTTAGTGAAATTGACTGTATGGATTTAAACATATCAACCAGGAGCCATCAAGAGATAAAGTCTAGTATTGATAGACTTGGATACCTGCCAAACTGAATTAAACCTTCTGCATACCCAGTATGATTAGATTAAGCAGTTTGGGGTATTTAGGCATATTTCCTGGTACTGACATATACAGAACCAGAGTTTTGGGGGCGGTGATGTGAGTCTTCCCTGACAAACAAGGGGCCCTTGATGGGGGGGTCCCAATGTCGCATGTCGATTTTAAGAAACATCCATGTCGCCCTGTCGAATTTAAGAAATGTCCATGTCCCCTTGTCGAATTTAAGAAACATCCATGTCGCCCTGTCGAATTTAAGAATTAGCCCTGTCCCATGTCACTAAGCCCAAAAAGGGCCATGTCGCCGTGTCGAATTTAAGGGTCTAGGGCCATAAACAAGGGGTGCACGTGGTCAACTAGAATTCAGGAGGGATCGGTGAGAAAAAGAAGGGGCGGGCGGTAGTTTGGCAGTGGGTAGTATCCTTGAAAGGGCCCCCTTCCCAGTATGAAGTGGAAAAGGAGAAAGTGGAGGATCGGATTCATATGGGGAGTCCCATTGGTATTGCAAATATAAATTTATGCAACATTTTGTTCACACTTTAATGTCAGAAACAAATTTCACATCAGAATGTACTGAGCATTTGTATATATTGTTCATTCTTAGTCCTAACACCAAGGAAAATGTACGTATTTTGTTTTTTTTTCCATATGAAATATTTATAGTTTTATATTCTGAATTTGTAGTCTTATCCCCGTCATGGGTAGCCCTGTGGTCAGGGGTGTCTGGTGACCAGCTGCAGATGGTTATGTGATCTGGGGGAAGAACGGGGGTTGGGCGATAGACACAGCATGTGGTCTCTGTCCTGTGGAGCATTAAATTATTCCGACAGTGATGATAGAAAAGTCTGAAATCATAAATCAAAGTAGGATTTTTTCTACGGAAAACATTCTTTAACATAATTGTGAACAAATTGATATGTTAAAAGTCAAAAATAAGCAATAATTAAGATAAATACAAAATTCGGAGAATTAAACAAATAATAATATGTTAATACTCGACCCTCCCTTTATGCATGCAATTCTTCGCGCATGAATTTACAGTTTTTTTTTCTCATGGACCACTTTCATCTCTGGAAATCCCCTTAGCTTATTACAGGGGTGCTAAACACTGGCTTTCCCTACCAAGACATATTCGTGAATTAGATAATATTGATATAAAATAGTACAATAATAATGACAATTTAAAATTATGAACAGAAAAAAGGCGTATTGCCGTATGACGGACGATACGTCAAGTTTACCCAGGCATTTACAGGATTCGAACCCGTGCAGAGAAAACACATAAGGTCGTCAATGAAATGACTTATCCATTTCACCGCCGACCTGATGCTGCAGGTGATTGATTTTCAGACGGGTAGGTTCCTCCACGGGCCTTACAATGGGGTCAAACATTGCCATTTCTCCACGTCTTCACAAATCAAGGCTCCTGCCCCGCTAAAACTAGTAATCTGTCAGGATAGACTGGGAGGGAGTGAGGGAGAGAGCCCTGCGTGATGGAGGATTAATCTCCAGGGCCCGACCCGGGGGCCCGACCCAGAGACCGCCTGACGGTGTAACCCTTACCGGGCCACGCCCCACCACGCCCCGTTGCACTGCGTAAGTAAACCCCGGTCTCAACCGATGATTGGGACGGAATCTGAGCTGTGTTGCAGTTTGCCCCATGAGTTTGCCCCAGTCTGAGAGGAGGTCTCTGTGGGTCGTTACAGGGGTGTGCACCTGCCATCCGGCTTAAAGCCTGCAGTCTGTAGCAGAATGTATTGAAGGGGGGGGGGGGGGAGGTCTTGACACTCAATCCGGCCTTTATTTTTTTATAGTTACCAATCTGGGGCGGAAGCCCTATTAAATCATGTTTGATGGGGGGCCCACCCCCCTGTACATTCATGTTTTGCCCCCCCTACAAATTCCTGGGTCCGCCCCTCTGTAATGCCCACTAACGGCCGCCCATCACAACACCCTAGGGGGTGTGGGGGGGGGGGGGGGCGCTGACTTGTTGGAGGTTACTCCCCACTGCCAAACTACTACCCCCACTTTTCATGACTTACCCCTCTGAATTTTAGTTGACTGCCCCCTATTTTGGGGGGCTTTAGGTCACCGCTCCACAAAATAAAAGTGTGTCAATACCAGAAAATATACAGAAAAAAACAAAAATGGTCAACAAAACTTCTTATGAAATAACTGGATTTTTTTGGGTGAAATAAAGTAACAATAAGGCTAATTACCAAGTTATTGCCCCTATACTGTTATATGAATATTGTTCACCGCCCCCCTATTTGCTGACCGCCCCCCAATGTTTACGTTCCCCGCCCCCGCTTGGTGGGTCCGTTTCGCAGTGGGTACCTTTTCAAACCCAAGTGACAAGTGCCCCCCCCCCCCCTCCTCCCGGGGGGTTGGGGGGGGCGGACGAAGCCAAATTATTCCCCCGAGTAGGTGCGCGTCTATGCCTTCAGGGCTTCGGCTTTGGCTGAGTCATCCCCCAGGTCCGTCTTGTTTTATTGTATACAATAACCCTGGAAAATATCCTATTAACCCATGAAGAGGGGATTAAAGCGGGGAAATAATTTTGGATTATGTCCTTGCAGGGAAATAACGCTGACCATATTTTTTTTTTTAAATACTTTATTTATTCTGGCAAAACATCGGTACATTACCGGTCTTCTCTGGATCGCCAGAGTGACAATAGAAACAGGGAAACACAGAGTAAATCACATGATTAGCGACACTTACAGTAGTTACAGAATTAGGTAGGGGCACCCTGTGTAAGGATAAATTGGCCCCCACCTGGAAATACAATTACATCAAATACACAAATCATAAAGAAGATGACATGATAATTAATTGGTCAAGAAAATTAAGAAATTTACAAATGCAAAGACATACTCTAGAGATTAAAAAGCGTACAATAAACAGTGATCACTAATAACGGGTGTGAATTAAAGAAAAAATACAGTATGAGTAAGTAGACCCGATACTACAATAAGATAATCATGGTATAGTCTTTTTAAGCCACTGTTTCTGTAAGACTTTAAACGACAATAGGGAGCCTACATTTCTTGTGTCAACCGAGAGGCTATTCCACTCCAACGCTCATTAGCCCAAATTTGCTAGCGGGGAAGGACACTGATGAATTCGAAGGTATAGGCGCTACGAAGTTGGTATAGAATAAATTAAAATAATTATCCTCGAGCTCTTGATCCTGTTTGTGATATTAGCAACAAACTCACTGTATATCTCTATGATCATGAGTTACATCGATCGCAACCCTGCTCCACCCACCAGGGCACATTTTTTCACGTAACCGACAACGTGACCCTGCTTAGTTTCGGAGCATGTGTTGCATTTTCTTATCAACAGGCCTAGGGTGCAGGCACATTGCGTTAGTTTCAACTTGAATATACTCGAACTAGCGCCCATTCACACATAAAACTTAGAGAAGAAACATCTGAGTCATGTCGACCCCTCCTCTGGAAACCATCGAAAGTCCACAGTCACCGGGACCCTCTCGGGAGGTCAATCCTCCCGCGACAATCACTAAAGATTGTGCTGACACTAGGCCTCCTTTGAAAAGAAATCACGTAACCGTTCATCCATACTGTCGCGCAATGAGCACTACTACCATGTATGATCGTCGGCAGTCTGTTCCCCTGGCCCGGGCTTCCCTCTCTCCGCTCGTGCTGCGGGCATTATCAAGTCAGCTGGGAGCCCACACCCAAAAGAGTGGCCACCCATCACCCCCTCCAGCCAAGTGAGGTAAGAAAGAAACTCTTTTTTTTCCCCAGCAACATCCCTGTAAATCGTGTACATGTTTCGGTTAATTATCTAAGAAACCGTTTCATCTTTCCTTTTCTGGTATACTTGCATTTTCAATAACCTATAGCTACTATATATTGAACGGGTTCTAACTTTTTATCCTAATTACATCTTTTCCCAGTACCGAGCAGTCTGTGCCAGAATCTACTTTCCTTCTCCGTCTAGTGCTAATCAGCTTCTATTTAATGATTTCAGTGGCGCCCGTCTTCTGAGATAGCTCTTCATGGTCAGGGCTTCCGAATTGATCAGAATATCTAGTTCTTCTGAACCTGGCTGGTCCGCGTCGACATTGCTTTGCAATTTTTCCTTTGGTCGCTACCTGGTGGATCAGGGCCAAGGGCACATCCCGGAATATGTACAGGTGGGGGGGGGGGGGGGTAAAGTTCCCCCTTCCCCTCCCCCCCCCCCCCCCCGTCGTCGGCCCTTTATCATCAGTTCTGGGTGGTACATTTGAATTCATTTACCTCATCAACTCTGTCGACGTATGTCATAGTACCAGTGTAAACAATTAATCGTAATAAAGAAAGTATTCACGCGATTTAGTGCCTTTTATCATTGTTTTCTCATCAATCACTTATTGATTTGTGCATAATACTGTGAAGTGTTTACCTAGCAATAA
The DNA here is from genome assembly GCA_936440205.1 of Lepidonotus clava. Classification (NCBI taxonomy): domain Eukaryota; kingdom Metazoa; phylum Annelida; class Polychaeta; order Phyllodocida; family Polynoidae; genus Lepidonotus; species Lepidonotus clava. The sequence continues at coordinate 26,859,805 of OW387149.1, read as the reverse complement.
GAGTGCTATTTTAAATTATCTTTGATTAATTATCGGCTCATGGGTTGTGTAAAGGGCAACCAAGTGGAGTCCTGCAACACTTCCAGCATGATAAGCCTACAAAAATGAACCTCGGTTGGCTAAAGAGAGGTAATCGAGTGTAATTGATTGTTAAAGGAATTGTCTTATCATCAAGGAATTCAAGTGAAATACTAACTTTATGGAAAAGGTGTTTATAAAAGTTCAATTTCAAGTACAAAGATTCAGAATATTATGCTTACATCCTGATATATTAAATCGTATTATTAAACGATAAGAGTCTTTAGGCATTACTGTAGACTAAAAGTTTTAAGAACAATATATATATTCCATTCCATATATACCTTCGACTTCATCAACGTTGTCATTTGCAGTAAATAGTGCCATCTCGTGTTAACTTAGCCGATAGCGTTAACCTTAATTACGTGACCCAAATTAGCGTTATCTTTCAAATACTTGAAGTCGGAGCCATCTAGTGAGTAAATCAATAGCCAGCTAGCGTATACTTAATATCCTAATATGTACTGGGGACATCTGCCGGTTACATTAATATATAACCAACTCCGTCCCCAGGCCTCGAACTCTGGTTGAAAAAATATAAAATGCAAAAATATAAAATCGAAATTATCGTACTTTCTATAACAGAATCACGGCCGGTTGATAACTTGACATTTTTTCACAATTATTGATTAGCAATGAATTTTGACTCATTCTATAAGACAAAGCACCGGAACGATATTTTATTCAATAGATATTAGAATTCAGGGTTCATTTTCCTATTAAAAAAAAAAGGTATTGCTGCCTTGTCTATGGCGATGGTGAATATTATTCAAGTCCTATATGCTATTTCTTCATCGAGCCCAAAGCAGACGGGGGGTTCCTACCAAACGTTAACGACTTACAATACAACAATACAATACAATAATTTATTCACAGCCCTAATTGAGGCAAAGGAAAGAGATCGTTTAGCCGATATATAGTTACTTGGAATCCCAGATTAAGAATAGAAAGATCGAGATCTAGAGTCAGCTAGCTACTCCATGATAACACTAAAGACTATGAAACAGATCAATTTTCAAAAAGGGGGGGGGGGGGGCGTGCTATTTTGGAAATCTCCTCCCGCACCATAAAATAATTAAGTGTAATGGTTATCCAGAGTATCCCCTTTGATGGGGATTGAATAGTGACATGGCTTGGCCAGGGTAGTTATTTTGAGGTAGCACCTTGAGACTAAAATGCTTTTAACATGTCGACTAAGTAGTTTAGAGCTGAGATTCTATGCCCCGAGAGGTGTACCTTGCCGCACTACCCATAGTTGTAGACAAAGTATTCGTCCCTGGATATTGCCATTCCTATATAGCGCAGGTGGTTGAGCAGGGGAGGGGATGCATCGCAGGCTAGCGCATTTCATGCTTTTCTCTTAGGCTTCCGGCCTGCGCTCTTCTCTGGCATGGAGCCGCATGCGCATGCTTTTTGTTTTTAGAGGATTTAGATTTATGTTTTGTTTTGTGGTCCAGCTTTTCGGCCACATACTTGTCTGAATTTGGCCATCATAATGCTGCAAAATTAATTCTGTCAAATTGTATAATGTTGCATGGTTTTCAGTTCAGAAGAGCGCTTCCATGGTTAGGGCATTTTGACGTCACAGGCATGTGTGAGTAAGAGATATGTACATCGGTCTCTCTTTGGCAAGGGATTGGCAGTTGAATAAGTAATGAAACTCATGGGACAGGACATGACAGGTTTGACGCCGGGACACGCGTCTATGATGACTGCGTCCAGCTGTTGGCCATCTGAGGCGGCGCATTTCAACTAGCTTCTGTGTCGGGTCCCTCATAGGAGTACTTGTCGCGTTTCACACCGGGACACGCGTCGATGATGACCGCGTCCAGCTGTTGGCCATTTTAGGCGGCGCATGTCAGCTAGCTATTGGTCAGGTCCCTCATAGGAGTACCGCGGCCGGCCCACGTAGTCTTAACACTTCTTGACACGTGACGTAACAGGCCTCAAACAGGGCGGCGGTCATGGTGTCGCTCATACTCCTAGGACGTAACTTATGGTAACTTATGGTGTCGCTGAAACCCCTGGGACATACGTAACTTATGGTAAAAGTCTTGCCCGATCGATAAAAAATCGCTTTCGCCAGATCATGTGTCCACAGGAGAGCCAGCCTGGGATGTATAAATACGGCGTGGCATATGGCTATAGATCACTGGAAAACCTGCTGCCACCATGAACGCATCAAATGACTGTCCTGACTCTGCCCTGTCCAACCCGAGTATCAGCCCGTGCATGATGATCACCAGCAGCCCAAAATGGGGTGGCGCGCAAATAACAGATCTTGATCTGTCTCCGGATCATTCCCTGTTCCCCATGGATGTGTCTCACGTGACAAATATTTTTGACGAGAACCTGGAAGCGTCTGGCTCTTCATCCACCTCCGCCATTTCAAAACCAACCATGGCCGATGTGTTGGCTAAGATGGATCGCCTGGAGGCGAAGTGCCGAAAGGTCGAGTGTGAAGCGTCTGCGGTAAGAGCAACGGCCGAAAAGTTCGCCAGTATGCAGCAAGCCAAGCCTGCGCCTGCCCAAACATCCTTGGCATACGAACCGAAGCCGAGTAATGCTATAGCTGTAAGTTGCGAAATATGTTTCAACGGCTCCTTATATTATAAAAATGTACATATTAAACATAGTCTTGGTTTATCAATTATCGACATATCATTTAGTAAGTAATCGAATTCCATCTTAAATATATTTACAATTCACTGCTTAATGCTTGGTTTTATTTGTTGTTTCTAGTATTCTGTTCGTTCCGCTTACAAGGGCAGGTGCAGGGAAAACGCTGGCTTCACGCTTACTGCTGGGTAGGTGCATGAATTAGAAGATCATATAAGGTGATAACGATCGATGTGAACAGTGGAGACCTTAATATTGTTTTCCCTTAATATTGTAATCTAATTGTAGGGATATAGCACGTGCACCCCAAGCCATGCCGTTCATTACTATAATACATATGATTATATTCCTACATTCAGGGCGGGGGTGAACCATCCTCAAAACGCTGCGATTATCCAGGATTTGGTTGATAACGTCAGCACCGGCGAAGATGCCCCCAGACCCGAGGTATTAGGTAAGTCGGATCGGTAGCAAGTTTCCCTGTTAAGTAATTACCTGTACAGGTACATGAGTGGATGGATCACGCTCCTCCTAGTCATCTTAATGCCTAAATTCCGGTTATCGGAAAAAGTGTTGATATACCTATGTCAATGTTATAATTATGATGTAACTGTACTACTCGCTTGGCATATGCGTGTCCATAATTGTCTATTAAATGAAAGATGACTTGGAGAGTTAGTACAGGTATAATCCATAATTTATTAATAAAGGCTCACTCCCGGAGGAGATAATATTATACAAATAGGAAATTGCAACTGTATAACTAATATCTTCAGTGTTACAAATGTAAAGTGTCACAATGTAAAGTATGACAACATAACTGGTATTACAAAATATAAAGGGTCACAACAAATGTGACAGTCGCAGTCTCTCTTCATAAAAAGTCCTATCACAGTTTTTTCACACCTCTGAGTGTGTATCACAAAGAAGAAAGCTTATAATTAGGGCTAATACGCTTTCACACTAATTAATAACCTGCAGCTGGTACAATAATTCCATACAATGTCAAAGTATTTCATATATTTTTCCTATACCATTCCTATAGAACGTTTTTGTCCTTTCCCGTGCTTTGATTTAACATGTAAGAACCCTTTATATCCTTTCTCAAGTAGTGGCTTGAATTGTAAGTTGATTTCAAATCATTATTTATATAGTCGCTACCCAGACGTATTTCCGCACTCAGCAAACCAGGGCGAGGCGAGAGCGGGCCGGGGAGATCGAGGAGAAAAACAGAAAGGCCAACCTCCGTCACCATTTAACCCAGGTAAATCAATTTTGGTCGAAAGAGAATGGGCGCTCGTGCAGGCATTATTTCGTGAAGCCCCGATCCTATTAAGCATGTACTTTTCTTATAGTTGCCATCTCACATTTGAACCTACACTTACTATTAGAGTGACCAATTAATATTGTAACGCTTGTTAATACTGAGTTGCACTATTTCAATTCCAGCAAGTAAGATCCAATGCTAAACAACTTCTTTGTGTTTGATGTTGTTGGCCAAGTATGTCTTAACTGTGTTGTATATTTAACAACTTTGCAGAAGATACAAAGACGGCGTGTCGCACTGGACGAGCTTGTTCATCAGGAGTGGGACGAGGATAGGAGGTCGGCCATGAGGGCCGTCCTCACACCAGACTATACAAGTGATGAGGATCGCGTCCTTGATGAACACTCCCGGCGATACTACCGCCTAATCAAAACCCTGGTGTGGGAAAGTGACGCCCTCAGATCCTCTAAAGCGCACCTAGACAACAAAGAGGACTCTGTCACCACCACACGTCAGCAGTCCGTCCGATTAACTGTGGAGCGCTCGCCGACCTGCGACCCAGCACCAGAACGCCAACAGCCTCCTCCCGGCGCCCCAGACTGGGCAGTGAAGCCTGCGTATCGGTTTTGCGACGGCGATGCCTAACACCCAAGCTGCCCAGCTGAGATTCTCCCCGCCATTCAGCCATTTTGCCATAATTTGTTCAATTCGTTATATAAACTGTTCCCCAAAGTACTTTGCACTTCTTGTTTTCACTTCGATCTTATTATTGACCCCTGCCTGCTAAGCAGGGTTGTTTAAATGTAAAACTGACTTTTTAAAAATATATCGGTACAATCTAGGTACAATCTATAGGTTACAGATATAAAGGCATTTAAAATGTTTCACATCATCACTCCATTATTATCGTAAAACCACAATTAACAAGACTAATAGGACTAGCTTGATGACAAGATTTTTTCCTTGACTAGAATGTATATAATATTGAAATAGAATAGAGCACACTTTACCATGGTCAAAAGATTACTATACTTATTTGTAAATATAAATATCACATCACTCTAGCCGACTACCGTGATTTAGGAATAAACTTCCAATTGGATCCTCTGTCGGTCTTTAGATATATTATCAGCAGCGCTACATAAAAGTAAAATAGCATGACAATTAGGTACAGTGTACCAGCTGTACCAGAGACCGAGTACTAGTAAACATTTCAACAATTCAATTGCAACCTGCACACGACAACCTATATATGTAAATTGTAATAGATATAGCTCAGTCGCCTGCACACCATACACGTACGTGCTGTGCACGTGCACACAAACATCAGCTCTAAATGCACCAGCTAATAATACATACGGAAAAAACAAAATTTCGAATACAACACAGTGCACGTGTATACTTATGATAGGACTAGGTCTGACACTGTACAAGACTGTACTTTGCAGATTAAACACATTTCTCCCTGCGACATGTTAGGTGTACAGTGTTGGCGACCAACTTTTTGGCCTGTGGGCCAACAGGGCCGACTATGCCAAGTATTGTCAGTCCTGAGAGCTTTCTGACAGCCCTGATTTTTACTTGTTAGGATAGGCCCATTCAGTCTGGGGAATTCGAGCGGTCATTTCCAGCTGCCGTTGGTAGACCTCGCACAGCTACCGATCCGACGCCACAGACCGGCCCTAATTGCGTCTGTGGTTCATCGGATCGGTAAATGTACGAGGACTGGTTCCGCATCGCTCTCAAAACCTTGAAGACCAGGAGGTAGCTAGGTGTTGGTATTAATCCCCCTCTTGCCCCCTCCCCCTTCCCTGTCCTGCTTGCCCCCATCCCCAGACCAAAAAACCCATAAAAAACAACAACTCAAACAAAAAAACAACAAACTATGTATAATACTATAAATTAAGAAACTAAGCTAAACTAAACTAAACTATTTACAAAATGAAAAAAAAAAAAACACCTTCTCTCCCCTCTTGCCCTTGCCCCCCATTCCCTGTCCCCCTTGACCCCTTTCCCCCTTCCCCCCCCCCCCCCCCCCCACACACACACACACACGTGTAAGGTCTAGCCATGGAGACGAGGATTAACAAATATTGCATGGAAAGTTAAACCAATGAGGGTAACACGAGGTACTATTGCCCTGAAATTCCATTTAGATAAAGTGGTTTTACAATTATATCGTAAGAGTCCCTATTATATAGGGGCGTTGGCATGGAACCAATTGGCCATGCACATATATCAAGCTGAAAGTCACAACAATTCAAAACCATCCATGGTAAAGATATGGATTGAGGAATATGTAACGTGACTCTAACACCTGAGATAGGCAGGCTTAACATAGTCCTGCTTACTCGTTTTGTATAACTACTTGACTTGTTCAAGTGACATAATATATTTAATTATTATAATAATATAAACCGGGATAAATTCTTAACATAGACAATATCCCTTACTCATTAACAGTAGATGATAAATGAGTGTTATATTTGCTGAGTTACAAATATTGTACATATATATTACCTACACCGAGAACTTTGTTAAAAGAGTGTGGTTAAAAAAAAAAAAAAAAACTTTACTCTCTCTGGTCCGACTCTCTGGTCTAGCTATTTGAGTCGGACCCTGAGTCGGACAAGAGAGAGTAAACAGACGCAGGGCTCGGCGGTGGTGGCGGTGGTGGTGGTGGTGGTGACGGACTTGGTGACGGTACCGGTGGTGGAGACGGTGACGGTGCCTGGGGGTGGGGCGGCGGTGGCAGCTGGGGGTGGGGCGGCGGCGGCAGCTGGGGGTGTGGCGGCGGCGGCAGCTGGGGGTGGGGCGGCGGCGGCGGCGGCGGCGGGGGCGGTGGTGGTACCGGGGACGGTCCGTGGGGCTGGGGCGACGGTGGCTGCTGGGGTAGCAACAGCATGACCACCTCGGCCCCTGCGGGCGGTCGTACCACCCTAAGAGAAAAAATACAAATTTACAAAATTAAAAAATATTGCCTTTGCTTTCCTTCGAAATAAGGATATAACCCTAACCCTAACCCTAACCCTAACCCTAACCCTGTTGCCTTTGCTACCGGCCTTTGCTTCGCTTCTAAATAAGTATGTAAGCTCGTAAAGTGACGGTTGTTCATGGGAAATTTGGACGAAGATATTTATATGTCCACTGACTTTTAATTATGCAGAGTATATATAATAAGCTTAAGGGTGAGGTAACATGGCGTTACCTTGTTACAAGGGAAAAAAAGTTACAAATGAAATGAATGGATCAGAATTGATTCTAATACTAATTTATGGAATTCGAAGTTATATTTACATAAATAATGGAGTGTTATAACTATATATTAGACCAAGGAGACTACTGAGTACTCACTGCAAGCGTGGGGATGGCCCGCTGAGGACGAGAAAAACTATCCCCGGCCCAACCTGCTGGGTGTACACGAGGCCTCTGAAAATTGAATAGTGATGCTTAAGGTCATTTCATGTCTATCAATAGTAAACAGCTCCGGTCCAGCAGAAGAGTAACTTCAAACATGTACTAGTCGGGCTAGTGCAAATCGTAAACAGCTAGCCCAGGGGGCTAGTGCAAAAAAAAGTTAAGGTCTATCCCTGACAGGGGACAGGGGCTTTAAAAAATATAATCACATGGGACATGGCCATTTCGTATAGAGCATATGTTAAGACGCTATCGTACAAACAGAACTTTGTCACTTAGGACAAAACTTTGTCACTTAGGGCAAAACTTTGTCACTTGGGACCATTTTTTATGTCATAGCGGTTGCACATGTACAAGCTGCTAAGCTGCAAAATTGTTTCTAATGTAGGTGACAAAACATTAATTTGTCACTTAGCGACTTCTTATCGTGCTAAACTACAAAAAGATGCTAAATGACAAAACATTAATTTTATCATGTAAATTATTTAAAATGGTACTTTAAGGGTCATAAAACCATGCAAGGAGGGGTATATAAGGGGCAGGGCCACCTAGGCCGGCCAAGTAGCCTGAGACATATTCCCCGACCTTCCCGTCCTTGCATTGTCCAGGGGCGGATCCAGTGGAGGATGAGGGGGGGGGGGGGGGGCAGGTCGATTTTGCGCTAGGGGAGATCGGGACACTCACGGAATGTCCAGATCTAGAGTGGACATGTCGGTAATAAGTGTCGAAAAGAGGGGGGTGCGCGCTACTGGAAGTGTTTGCTTCTTAATTACCTTTTGGACGAGTTTTAAATTTTAAAAAATGTAAAATTGGTCCCAAAAAGGCACCCGCGCAACCCCCTCTAAATCAGCCACTGCCTCCGCCAGATCATCTCTTTGCCCAAACGGCCAACTAAAAACCATCGAAAACACAACAGGTTTCTATATATTATAAACCCTTGTTCTTGGGAAAATAGGGAACATAACTAACAAATAAAGACTTACTGTTGATGCCCGGGTCTATGTGCCATTGTGTGGTAATCCTGAACCGTAATCCTAGACACTCAAATCAAGGTGTTTCCGTGTCTGGGGTCTGGAGCCTTCTGCGCCCCGGTTGAAATTCCGCTTATCTGTTTGTCCAAGACGTCGACGTATTCGGATATCTGACGTCATGACGTACGACGTCAGCTAGAAGCTAGCGCAATGCGAGCGTGAGAACTTGGTTAATTAGCGGAAAACAACACTCTTTATCTCACACACTTACGTTCACACGCTATAAATAGCGCAATTAAAACACATATTATCGAAACACAATAAGGAATCAGCGGTTGCAAAAGATACACTGGTTTTATATAATCTCTTGTTCAAAGATTTTGTTCACAGAACAAAGAGCTCGAGATAAGTTAAAAGGCATAACTACTTAAACTGCCATTTTATCGACTTCAGGTTCCAAAATAATTGGCGGGGAATCACCGATATCTAGCTAGGCCTGAGAGGGCCATCGGGGTTGTGTTTTCGATGGGAGGGGGGTTGGTGGGGTGGGAGCTATAAGGAGTTTCAGGTCCTCCAAGGATGAACTAGCTAACGCGGGCCCCAGTCGGGGATGTTTACGCATTACTGGGCAAAATGAATCAACGTTAGGTTTTGGTTGTATTTAATTTTAAATTGAAATGACATTGCTTCAATGTCAATTGAACATTGAATTTGTAAATTGAAGGGCGATGATAATGAACATTGATGCAACATGTTGCACTTAGGTTGCAACCTAACAAAACCAATCAACCGATATTCAACGTTGTCTCAACGTTTATCAATGTCCTATAGCTAGCTATATCGACTGGTATCATAGACTGGTATGTTTTATGATAGCCGTTATAAAGTATTTCAAAAATATCTTTTGTATCCGTGTACTAGTAAGCCTCAATCATACATCCTGATTTAATTATAATCACCGAATGTTGCACATTTACCCTTAAAAATCATTCTGTAGATTTGAGATACCTTGACGTATCAAGATACGTTGTGGGATTGAAACTCCCCATTGATTGGACGCCATTATTAAGAAGGGGAGTAACCTTCAAAGAGTCCCCCCCCCCCCCCGGGAGGGCCCTGTTGTGGGCGGATGACCCTAAATTATATAATGGCTGGATGGGACATGCGACCACCTAACTGGACCCACTCATTCTACTCTCCTTGCTCATACACAAACAACATGGCGTGCAATAAGTCGTCGTTGTCCGTTCGCTCTTACACCTGGACAATGTACCAAGAGGACCTGCTCATCGACTGGTTCGGATTGCACTCTAGCCTATACGAGAGGAGCACATACGGAACAACTACTCCACACCAGAATTGGGAAACGTACACAAAGATAGGAAAAGAAGTTGGGGCGCCGGGTAGGTAAACTCCGAAATTAGGCTATAGGGTAAGGTCGGGTAATATGGGCATAGCAGGTAATATGGGCACCCCCAATATTTCATATTTCTATCAGATATAAGTCCTGCAAACTCATATCACAATGTGGGGAACCAAAAATCATTGCCATAGACCATTCCTTTTCAGGAAATTACTATATATTAAAATAGGGGGTGCCCATTTTCCCGGCGGTGGGTAATATGGGTTTTGAAAATGTAAAAACTTATTGTCTCAATATATTAATTATTTCTTGACCTAGATAGTCAAAAACGTTATTTCTTCAATTACTGAAAACAATTCCATAAAAGAAAACAGAAGTAAATTATGATCATTTCTCTTGATTTCAAATATACCAAAATTTATAACAATCGGCACTTGCGAAACCCACTGGCCATGGGGGATCAACACTTTTTAAATGGGGGAAAGGCATGGGCCCTCTGGAGCCGACCCTAAAATGTAACATGACATGAATATCTAATTAGTGTTTTTATTTTAAATCTTTAGCCGACGAAGTGAGGAAACACCTGGACACGTTGACGGAGTTTTACATCCGGTACAAGGCCAATGAGAAGTTGGGAGTGATGGCAAAGCCAGTTACAGCGCGTCATGTCGACGTAGCGGCGCGCTTGGGGTTCCTTGGACCATCCCTTAGTGGACTCTCGACTACCTCATCCTACGAGTATATATAGAAAAGGTGAGGAAGAAAATGGATGGACAAATTAAAAAGGGCAACCTTAGCTTGTACCGTACGTAAAAGTGTTTATTAAAGGAAAACTAGCACATAAATACATGTTTTTATACACGGAACATTATTCGTTTCTAATCCTTATGTCTAATCATTGGTGAATATCATTTCCAGTATCATTTACTCCTTTGCTGACTTAGGAAGTGAAATGGGCAATGAGCCCCGGGAGGTCCTCCAGGCCGGCTGACAGTGGGGTGTGACGTACCACGGGTACTACCCGGCATATGGGTCAGTGTAGGGGTGAGGGGCTGCAGCCGGGTGTGGGGAGGCTGCACGACCTCCTCCCGGTGTGAGTGCACTCTACCCCTTCGCGCCTGGAGTAACGGTCAGCCCACTGTGTTTACAAGCTTCCAAATCCATCTTTGCACTATATTCTGATCTATTAACACGTATGGTGCTGTGCTATAATGCACAATTGATCATATGTTTGTGTCAAAATTAAATGGGGAGACTGTGGAAATCATTTATTTAAGATTAAAGATATTTCCTATAGTACTGGCTGGGCTCCTAGTCTCCGTGTGACGTCACAAACCAGGCTCCCAGGACCAGTCTCTCAAGGAGAGGAGCATCCAGAGGCCAGAGCTTTATGCCATACATACATATGGTAGATGAAAATATTAAGAATTTGTGTTTCCAGGGTTGCTTATCTAAAAGACCTATTCGAATAAAATTCGTTGTGAAATATAGGAATTCGATTATGAAATGTATGTAGAAGTTTACCTTTAAGCTATAACCAGACCGATCATCAGACGGGTCGATTGTGTATGTGATTCATAATATAGAAGTCTGGACGGTGATTGGGCGTATAAATGCAATGTTTTTAGAACTACAAAAGTTGACTAAACTAACATGTAACCAATACCGAACCGATATGGATTGTATATTCTGTGAAATCAGCTAATTTGCATGGTTGTTTGCATTGCAGGAAGGAGCCCGAATCGTTGAGGCCAACCACCAAGGCTGCCGGGGGGAGACACGAGAACAATCTTGCCCGTCAACCAGCCGGCGCACTTCGTCGGGATGTGGGACAGTGGGCAGTGTAAAGAAACATGTCACCTTTTCTGACCCCCTCCATTCCGAAGAAAATGAGCCGGCAGCTCGAATAGCTGGAGAAAATGACTTGGAAATCCCCAAGTCGTCTGGATTTTTCTGTTAACAGGGGAAATGGACCATGAGTGACCAACATTAAGAAAGAGTATAACCACCTCCGATATTGGGGAAAATGAGGCTAGCTGGGGGTTCCTTGGGGGGGGGAGGTATTTATTTATATTACCCAACTTATTTCCAGGAAAGTTAATTTCCTAGGTTCGGACCGGGTTGTTTACCAAATGGGGATTCCTCATATCGCCAACGATGTTTGGTTTGGTGTGACGTAGAAGGAGTTGATTTAAACAGACCTTGTCAATTTTAATAATATTCATACATCAACATAATTAGGATCAGATGAGGTATTGGAACACAATTTCATGAAGCATGTATAGGTCTGAATCAGTTTTAAAAATAATACATCGATACACTGAATAAAGTACTAACTTTCGCTTTATAATATTGGTCAAAAGAGGTGGCTAATGAAACTGCCCTCGTTATTTTGGAGGGCAGTGATCTGGGGTTAACTAAAATTCATGAGCGGTAAGTGGGGGCGGAAGTTTGACAGTGGCCCCCCTAAGCCATTATGTAATAGGTGACACCGCTCACTCAGACCGCTCGGCTGACCTAGATTGCCTCTCAATACCTGCCCCTTGGTCGGAGCTGAGCGGGACATGGGCGGACATGGGCCGGCACCAGCCTACCTTCATCCCGGCCGACTCAGGGACAGGTTATATAATGCCGCCCTCTCTCCGGCCCACGTGATTGGGACGCGGGTCCAGTCTACAGGCATAGGACTGTCAGAGACACTGGATCATCAACGCTGCAACGTATAATCTTCCCTTTCTTTTTCCCGATCTTCCAGAAGATGTCACAAGATCGTCAAACCAGGTGGGTCAGTGCGTTGCTTCAGTAAAATAAATGTTCTCAGGGGCGGATCCAGGAATTCAAGAATGGGGGGGCGCCTATATTAAAAAAGTCCCGGCGCCCCAGCTGGGGACAACAGTTTTACATTAACAAAATCTAAATTTGGCCAAAAATAGGGGGGGCGCGTGCCCGGGGCGCACCCCCCTAAATCCGTCCCTGGTTCTTCAGGTTTTGGGGGCGAATAAGTTCACTGTTGGATGAGTTGGAGGCGGGCCGGGGGATTACCCCTCAAGGGACTGGAGGTGGAGTGTTTGTAAACAGGTCAGTCATGGTCATGAAGCCGGCTGCTCGACGCGGAACAGGTGATCCATGTTATCCCTTTTCTAAACGGACCCGCATGTAAACAATTGGGAAACTTTTAATTTATAGTGTTTTTTTTCTCTCATTCCAGCGCTGAGGTGCTGCATGAGGAGGAGGAAGAGGAGACCCACCCCTCCACACCACATGGTCAGGACGGGGAAACCAATTCGACGGATACGATGCTGTGCACGCCGAAGTAGGTTTCAAATGTTAATACTAGTACTGTTCTAGACATTTTACAAAACATCCAATGGTAAAATAAATGACGGTAATAAAAAGTGCATGTATAATAGTTGAATGTAGTAACCCAAATCATGTCCGGGTAATTTACACTTAAGAAAAGGACTTTACTTTAACATGGTAGAATTTAGTTATAATCTATATATTGTGGAAAGCATAACCGGTTAGTTTGTGAAAAATTATGGAGATCGCCGATGATTCTCTATGTTCAGTAATATATAGCTGGCAAAGTCTAAGAGAATGTCCACATGCGGAGTCTCAACCACAAATTTATTCGATTTTTTCTGATGGACGTAAAATATATGGACAATATTGACCCAGTTCTGATAATTGTTTTTTTTTTTTCAAGGGCGGACTACCACGAAAAGAACGACGACGACGAGGAAATGGACCTCACCAACATACACCCACACTGCATATCAGACACAGAGTGGACGTGCTGCTACTGTAATGGGCACCCATCACAGGTTCGTAAGAGTTATTAGACCCCAGTAGGCTAACGTCACAGAGGGGCCGCTCGTGGCGGGTGGTTCCATACTCGGTGGCCGGCTCTGATTACCACTCCAGGGCCGGCCACTCACCCCCCAGCCGGGCCCACTGACCAGCCTGGCCTGGGGGGACCCCCGACAACAGAGTTTAGGGGTGTAAACGAGCGTCATATTTCCGTTATTTACCCTTTTATTATAATTTCTTCCTATATTTAAAGGTATGAGGTTAATTTATATGCTATCCACAATATCAATGTGTGAAAAGGGAGTTATTGAGTTTGACAGCTGGTTCTTCTATGGTTTATAGAGGAACCACATGGCTCTGCATGGAACCAGAGACAGCGTGAACCAAGGGTTTCCCGCCAAAATGACGTTAGAGCCATTCGAGTCCTATGACAAAAAGAATGTACATATCCCAGTCAGGAAGCTGGCCATCAAAAGCTCATGATAAGATGGTCAGGAATCCAAAATAGCCAAACTAACGTACTCAAGACTTGAGCAGGTTGGGGCTAACGTATAGGAAAACGTTAGCCCCCCCCCCCACCCCCTACCACTGGTAGAACGGCAGCGGCGACAGGGCCTTGACTTGAGAAGATGCGACAATAAGACCTGGGCCGGGACGTGGGCCCAACCCCTCGCTTTGATAAACTGATTTATCTGTTATTATGAAAGTTCAGTGTTTCTAAAGTATACCATGTTTTGTGATATATCATCCCCTACATGTATATGAATTTGTTAGTCCGAGCAGCTCTTTATAAAGAAAGTAGAGAGTTTGACAGTTGGTTTTACTATAGGATATAGAGGGCCGCTCAGTTAGGGTCCAGGACCAGTGTCCAGGACGGGGGGGGGGGGGGGGGGTGGGGGGGGTACTGTGTAAGGTGACAATGGGTGTTCCACGCACAAATGACATAGGTAACGTTGGTGAGAATAGTTATACGCGACAGCCTGAGAAGTATGATTGGCCTGATAAACTGGGCTAATTAATATTACCCGCCTTTTTCTTGTCGTATCTGACCGCTCCAGGCCGGCCTTGGAAGCCTGTCACTGGGTTATGTATCACACCACAGAAGTGCCGCGTTATGGGGGGCTGGACACGCGACGGGTGGTTCAAATTAGGCCCCGGTCCCCCACCACGGCCGTGGTCACTCCCGGCACCCGGTGCCCTGAGTGACGATAATAGACCAGGGCAAAAAACCAAACCGGATAGTGTGTGAAATAAGCATATTTACTATCTTATGATCATGCGTGTTATTACATCCTTCTTTATATATCTGTGAGTTTCATATGTAAAAAGTTAATATATTTTGAGAAAACCTAAAGTTTACAACCGCTTCCCTATGGTGCAAAGAGGGCCCACAATGACATGGCACCGTTTTGAACGATTGGGACTCGGGAACCAGGGTTTCCCCACAAAATGACGTGAGCGCTTCCGCGGGCTACCGTGTGTCGCAGACCCCGGGGATGGTTATGTAATGCTGTCCGGCCTGCATCTCCTCCACTACTGCCCATTCACACAGTAGTAAGGGACCATAGAGAGACTAATTTTTTTCTTTGCGAAAAAATGTGCAAATTTAACTGTAGAGGTAAATACCTATATAATTGGAACTACTAATTTATTACATATTTACCGAGGCGGAATTTTCAGTAACTCTCTCGACTTGAATTTTTACCAGAACCACGCATGGTATAGTACTGTTACTGCTTGATGTCTAATACATTCAAACGTACTAATTTTCAGACGGAAGCGGCTTATTTGAAGCAGCAATTCAGAGGGGCGATGCAAGATTTTTACTGGCACGGCGAAGACCTTCAGCCGCGGTCGGTGTACTTGGGAAAATTGTACAGGTAGGCTGTTTAAAATAGTCTGGGAGAAATTGGGAAAGGCATAAGTTTATATTTGAAAGGGTTGAAATGTAGGAAGAGGTACAGGCATCACTTACAACAGTTTGATTAAAAAAAAAAGGCCGACATACTGTGTAAAGTATTTGTTGGACACATCCACCTACTCAATATACCGCCTTGACATTTCAGGATCTACTTGAGGTGCCATAACTGCGGAAATTGCTGCCACGCGGATTGCACAAATTTTACGCCACAACTGATACTGACGCGACACTACTTATGTGAGTGGTGCATCGGGAAGGAAAACACTATTCATGATTGGCCATGGAACAAGGATATTGATGCATGGTATAGCCAAGGATATTGATGCATGGTATAGCGCCAGATCATGATGGTTGTATATGATCCTTTGGTAAAACAAATTTGTATCTGATAATCAATTGCAAGCGAGAATAAACCGTTGTACAACAAATCATTTGGTTCCGGGCATGTTTATATATGTAACCTACCTAGACAGACGGGTTGATTTAGAAATGTATTTGGGATGGGATAATATTGACCAAGTTTAATTTTTTGGTGTTGACACTTCAGATTGGAAATTACGAAGCTATTGAGCACGGATAAAAGAGGGTTTGTAATGACATTTTTACTACAGAAGGTGACTAAGACACACTTGAATAAGAAAAAGGATTAACATAGAATAATAGGTTTCTGCACGTCGTGGTATCTGAAACTCCCTATTGGCGGCACGGCTCCCCACCCCCCTTGATGGGACCGCATCTGAGAAATATTATTTTAATATAGGCCTAATGGCAAAGTAGCTTGGCCACCCTCGCCAACTCCCACTGGAAGACATGTGTGGGACTAGAAACGGACGGGGTCAGTCTACCCCTTATTAGTGTACCCTAACCCATCTTCACGGGTGTGGTGGGATCAGGCTCTGTGCGGCTCCCGTCACCTACGTAGTGTAGGAGCGGGAGCCCGGGGGGGGGGGCAACTTGGGTTTGAGGAGGTACCCACTGCCAAACGGACCTGCCAAGCAGGGGTGGTGAACTTCAAAATTGAGGGGCGGTCAACAACTTTTGAGGCAAAATAGGGGGGCCCTGACCAGCATCCAGAGAAAAATATAGGGGCAATAATTTAGTAATTAGCCTAATTACTACTTCATTTCACCCAAAAATGGCTATTGTAATATTATCAGAAGTTTTCTTTACCAATTTTGGTTATTTATGTATATTTTCTGGTATTGACACACCCGTATTTTGGAGGGCGGTGATCTGTGGTCCCCAAAATTAGGGGGCGGACAACTAAAATTCAGGAGCGGTCAGTCTTGAAAAGTTTGGCAGTGGGGACAACCTTCAAAGAGTCAGTGCCCCCCCCCCCCCCCCCGGGAGCGGGAGGGACGGGCCCCGTTGTGGGAGGATGACCCTAACACAGGGGGGGCTGGGGGCTGAGGGCTAGTCAGTTAGCCACTGACCACCACCTACGACACACGAACTGAACTAGCTCCCAACTCATCAACATGTCTACAAACGCACCTTCAACCCCAAACCAAGGGGAAACTGAACCGCATAACGGCCTCTCTGCTCAAATCCCTAAGAGGAAGAGGGAGAGGAGCACAGTGGCAATCAACGCTGCCTTGATTGACTCAGTGAGGGAATCAACAAAAGCTCAGTTCACATCACTGGACGACCGTTTCGACCGGCTAGAGGCCATGCTGGGGCAACTAGCCCCCACCAACCACCATGACTGCCGGGGGGCTTGCCCGTCGACCAGCCGGCGCACTTCTTCGGGATGTGTCACCTTTTCTGACCCCCTCCAGTCCGAAGAAAATGAGCTGGAGGATGACCGGGACACCGAGTGGGCGCGCCTGCTCGTGATGAACCTGCAGGACATCAGAAATGACGATGTCAAGGAAAGGCTTAAGCGGCACTTTGACAACCTGACGGGTGAAGCGCTGCGGACTGGGCAGGCGCCGGCAGCTGTAATAGCTGAAGAAAAGGACTTCGAAATCCCCCAGTCGTATGCACGTGGATTTTTCCAAGGCATTGACGCCGATGGATTTCTGATGACGGGGGAAATTGACTATGAGTCAGAGTGACCAACGTGTACATGTAGTATTCATGACATGCTGTGTGTAGGTACTACGACAGCACCGGGTATAGGATCTGGACAGTTTGGGCCCTGTATTCTGTCACCTGCCGAGATTTCAGCCTCAATTTTAGTGTCATTTTAACATTTCAATATCTCGGGATCTACTGAAGGGAATTACTCAAACTTGAATAAAAGAACATTCTTCAGTAACTTGTTGTTATTTTGAATTGTTTAAAATATGGTGACGGAACAAGATATAGGAATTTGGTTTGGGTAAATAACTTTTTTTATTACATAATATGAGTTAGATGCGCTCGATAAAATAAAAGGAATATGATATAATAATTGTTTGACGGTTCAATAAGAGTTACAAGATTAGGAATTATTAACAGATTTGAATTTTTGCTTGAATAAAAAATAATGCCGAAAATTTGTAGCGAAAAAATTGCCCTCCCCGGGGACAAGTCTTTCTGCTAAGGCTCCAATCTCAAGAATGGTACTCTCTGCCTCGTCCTCCGTCAAATTGCACGTCTTATACGGCCGCTTGCAATTAGTGGTTGGAGAGGTCAACTGATTGCCAAGGTTGCAACTGAAGGTAAAAATGACGACGCGAAGGGGTAGAATAGGGGAGAAGCATCCAGAGAATTTTTACAAAACGAAGGGGGGGGGGGTGCCTATACTTATTTATAAGAATTGAGGAGCACATTCGGGATTATAATTTTTACATTAAGAAACGTTAATAGTTAATTGATCGATGTTATTAATTTTTGCATTTATAAGGAATGTTTTACAGCCGTAAATAGATATATACATATGTGACATTTGGCTCAAAGTTTAACTGATTTAGGGTAAAGGCAGACTCACCTTGGACTGGTTACCGGGTTGGATTCGGCTTTCTGTTCGTGTCGAGCTCCCGGGGGGGGCTGATCGTGGTTAGTAATTGGACCATTATCATCCAACATGACCGTCGGTTCCATGACCATCTTTTCTTCCCCCTTTTCGCCGTCATCGTCCGAGATGACCACTGGTTCGCGGTCAACTAGTTTGGGACTTGTGGTTGGCTGAATATAGATCGGAACGTTAAGGAAAATGAAAAAATGAATGAGAGCAGCTACAAAACCTACCCAACAATACGGGATGCGGTGGGTAGGCGGTACCAAAAATAAGACTATTAATTGTCCAAATTATCTTTTAAATATCTTTAGCAAAAGAGATTTAACTATTGAAGTGGTGTGATCTAAATGTAACTTACACGGAGCTTAAGCCTTAGGCTGCGCTTGCCCTTAGTCGGGGTAATATTCCAAGACGTCGAGGTCATCCTTGCTCGGCTGTTGATAGATGAATGAGCTACTCGCTTGGCTGAGTGCTACCAAGCGCCATTTGCATAAGTGCAGAGATTACACACAAACCAACCTTTGTTCTACTAGATTTAGGGGAAACCAATCGTTCAGGTCGAACCACATGCATATGGCCAGTGTGAGGAGAACTGCGGAAAGACGCGGAAAGACGCGTCCATTAAATTGGTGCTTGCATGGAGTGTAGACACATTAAGACGCCGCCAAAGTTGAGGGTGTTAACAGTATTATGAGCTATACGGACTTTGGTGGCATAATATAGTTAACACACTCTGATCAACACTTCTTGACACGCCAGAAGGCGTAGGGAAACTTAGAAGGTAGGAGTAAAATAGCAGCAATAATACAATAAACACTGCGTGTGCAATAAGTCAGATTATGATACTGTGCACTTTCGGTGTTAATGGTGGGGGAAAACTTACACTTATTGACGCGGTATATAGCAAAGTTATTCAACCACGCCCTAGTCTGTCTAATGTATGAGATCAAATTCTTCCCGTGAAGGTGACAGAGTTTCTTCACAATACATCAGATGTCGGTAGTGTAACATGTCCTATGTCTGGTCATATAATACTACCACTAGGGGGACGTAGTGTGCCGTGCACTGCCATTAATTCAACTTCAATAAATATTAAATGTGAGCCGGTGTAGGCCTGTATTCTCTTTCTAAATGACTCAGTCCAGAGTATTTCAATTTATACATGTTATACATGTGTTCAGGCCACATGGAAACAGGTATTTATTATTCCCACATCACTTATTATTAGCACCCCTATCAGCGTGTAGGCTAATATTAATGCCTTTTAAAAGCAGGGAGACGACTCCATCTGTCACTGAGAAATTTCTGGATTGGGCTGAAGGGAGCAGGCTATTTTCATAGTAATATTTGTTTACACTTGGAATATAGTTTGGTGCTTGGATATTGCTCCAGTGGTTTCCAGTTTCAAAAATAATCTATGAACAGAAGCAATTGTAAAATAATGCATGGAAGTGATGAATACGAAAGGTATAAGAAGCAACTTTCAAGTGATCATCTGTTGACGGGAAAAGTACAAACTAGCTAAGTTCATTGTCAATGCAATAAAGATAAAATTACATATAAGAGTAATAATAACAGCTATGCACGATTCACTGAAGTCAAAGAGGTCAAGGTTTGTACAGTTGTAAGCGTTGCACAATTGCAACTTAAGATATTGCTTATGGCCGTAAGGTGTAGATTAATACATACAGGCGAGACTGATTCACTTTAGTTTAGTGTTCAGAACAGTTCTATTTAATTAACTTATAATTACAATTACCAACTTCCTACTTTTCTGCATAGTAATAATAACATACAAACAATGACAAGGCAAGTGGTTTGGCGCCTGATTTTAGCCCAGCAATAAATGTTCATATCTATTACATAATCATGTGATGGGAGCATACCAAACTCTGGCAGAAAGAGAAGACATTTTAGCGTCCGTTGGATGTGAATCCTGGAATTCATCACTCATGTTGACATATACTCAAATAAGTAGGGTGGAAACCAGTAGTTCATTGTACTAAATATTTATCTGCAATTAACCTCTTTTGTAGCTAAGAAAAGGAGAGCAGGCACACTCCATGGAACAAGGCATCACTTATAAACTAGAGATAAAAGATTTCAAGAATCCATAGTATCTCAGAACTCCACCAGATGACGCTACTGTAGCCGTAGTGGTCGGCAGCCACCGTCGGCCACGCTGTGATTTACAGCCACCAGGGGGTAGTAGTGTGCCGTCCCTTAAACGTGCCGTGTTGGGGATAATGTGAACGCCAACCGTCTGCTGAACGAATAATTATAACCCCGATACTTCATTACAGGCCCGTAACCAGGATCTGCTATGGGGGGGGGGGGAGGGGGGGTGGCGAGGTTCCACAAGTGGAACTCTTGCCTAAATTTTGAAAAATTCGAATATGAAAGGGGGTGGCGAGCTGTAAAAAGTGGAACTTTTCAATATTTTCCTTCTATTTTTTTTACGGATTTTTACATTAGATTTTGCAAGCACAGGTGGAACTTTTGGAAGGATTGATGTGGGAGCAACGGGATAGGGGGTGGCCACAAATTTTCAATAATCTAAACTTGAAAAGGGGGTGGTGAGCAGTAAAAAGTGGAACTTTTCAATATTTTTCTACTATTTTTTTTTACTAATTTTTACATTAAATTTTGCAAGCAAAGGTGGAACTTTTAGAAGGATTTCTTCTGTGTGTGTGTCGGGGGGGGGGTGCCCCCCCCCCCCCCCCCTCGGTACGGGCACTGATTCATAGTGTCTATACCTGTGTCTATATTAGCCGGGGGAGGGGGTGCCGGCGCTGAGCATATTCCGCCGTCATGGATGATTTCACTGAAGTCATTTTCACCGAACCGCTGTATGGTGGGTTCGTTTTATGTTCTCTGGCGTAAGCCGCTCCGAGCATACTCATATCCTATTGTGTTGACTGGGATCACCGGCGGTGGTTGAAACGAACTCGACAATCACTGTCACTGATCGCACAATGGATTACCTAAGAGTCTTGACCGTTTTGTTACTCGAAAATACGAGTCGGGAGGTATGATTTTCAACTTATGGTATATCATGTACTACTGTGAATGTTCACAGAACCGTAAGGTCGTGTCATATTGTGAAACCAAGCGCTTCGGGTTTGTTGAGACTGGTCTGTAAAGAGGTAAACCACCCACGGGTGACCAAACCAGTCTTAAATGACAGCGGATCGGGGCGTGGGGAGGTGGGCGAGGTCAACTATTGATATTGTCCACTATACAGCTAGTGCTATGGTGCATAAGCAGCTAGTAGATATTGATACTTTGCCATTGGGTTCCATGGGATTCTAATAAGATAGTTCCCACAAGGTCCGCCTTTATGATATTGAGAGAACTCAGGCCCGTTCCCAGGTTCTGATGGGGGGGGGGCGAGGTTCCATAAGTGAAACTTTTGCCTATATTTTCAATAATTGGAACTTGAAAAGGGGGATGGTGAGCAGTAAAGAGTGGAAATTTCAATATTTTCCTCCTAAATTAAGGGGGTTTTACATTAACTTTTTTAATGAAAGGCGGAACTTTTGGAAGAATTTCCTTTGTGGGAGGGTGGCCCGCCACCCCCACTAGTTACGGGCCTGCAGAACTCCGGGTCCGACCTGTCTCCCTGAACGCCCTTTTATGGCTACGCCGCCGACCGATTTCACCACTGATCTTCGATAGATAGCACTGGCTCTGAGCCAGTGTTGGATACTAACTTTTTGGATTGTCGGCCAAAAGGGCCTACTTTGCCAAGATATTGTCGGCCCTGATAGCTTTCCGTTTGCCCTCATTTCTCAGTGTTTGAATAATTCCTCTCGTAAACAGCAGGACAAATATTGAACAGCCTATACCAACAACTTTTTCACACGTCGGACATTTGTCCGACATGCAATACTTTAATATAGAAACCTTGAAAAGCTCATGTCGGACATACGTCGGACATCTCCAGATGTCCGACATTATTGGTAAATACTACAAATAGGAAAAATATTATCAGAAAATTCAGAGAAAAATGGCAAAAATTCCCTGTCGGCCATCAGGGCCATTTTGGCACTAGCTTTAGTGGAAATTATAAGCCCTGTTCTCAAATTGATGGCCATTGACCGACGGGCCAGTGTTAGTGGCAAACACTGCTCTCTGACGTTGTAATTGATCCTCGACGTCGCTGGTGTCGCCCTTAACGTCGTCAATTACCTGCTGGCGTCGCTGCTTTCATTCTGACGTCACCACATACCCTCTGACGTCGCCGCCGATCCCCTGATGTTGCTTCCGCTTCTCTGACGTCGCCACAAGTCCTCTGACGTTGCCACCAGTCCTCTGATGTCGCCGCCAGTTCCCTGACGTCGCCGCCAGTCCTCTGACGTCGCTGTCGGTCCTCTGACGTCGCCACCAGTCCTCTGACGTCGCCGCCGGTCCTCTGACGTCGCCGTCGGTCCTCTGACGACGCTGCCAGTCCTCTGACGTCGCCGCCAGGCACCTGACGTCGCTGCTGCCATCTAACAGCGCTTCTAGCCCTCCGATATCGTAATGTCACCAATCAACTACTGAAAATGCAGTTGTAAGGCGGCGGAGCAGCACACACACACACACAATTTAATTTAAGGTTATCATCAACAAATTACTTAAGCCAAGACAGTAATACCAAGGAACACAGAACGGTTGACCGAGGTCAGTAGGCGGGAACAATCGGGCTTGTAAGACGAGGGATAATTGGATGGGAAGGGCGGATAAGTGTGGAGCTATCATACAGGTATACGGGACTATAGGAAAACTTACAGAGGTTGATCGTACGACCCTGAATACGAGGTGGGCGTCGAAAAAGTTCTGCTCGAGGCCGTTAGGCCGAGGGCAGTACTTTTTCTGACGACCCACCGAGTATTCAGGGTCGTACGATCAACCGAGGTCTGTTTTCCTTATATTATACACCATAATAACTGAGAAATTCAAGAAATAAAACCATTTACACGAGCGGAGCAAAGTGGGCCGTACGTACGTCCGTAAGTCGATCACGTGACGACGCCTTCCTCCGCCGGAAACACCCGAAGATGGCCGAACATTGGGGTTTTTTTTTCATCTTCTCCCTAACTGCTTAGATCGATCTCTTATTGATTAAATATGTCCTAATAAGGGTTAAAATGAAATAATATGATATCGATATCGAAAAATAAACGCTTAAAATATCCAAATTGATATGCCGATGTCCGCCGATGTCCGCCGATGTTCGCCGGAATGGCCCGACACCTCCTTGCTCGTCTCGCCGGGTACAAGCTTCGGCGGAAAATCCAAGATGGCGACCACGGACGGCGAAGGAGGGTGGTCCGTACGAAGAAATACTGACCAGTGTGCCGATACGACGAAAATATTGCCTCTCAGTGTCCGGTTGGTATTCGTAATGTATTTTGGCATCGGTGTATAATATTGGTCTGTACGATGCAGCGGCAATGTGCAGAGTGAATACAGGGTCCAACTTCAGGCCATATGTTCAAGGGAGACTCTTTTAAGTCCTCTCCTACTTGTACCTAATTTCCAATTAGCCTCAGTTTCTGTTTCCGAGGAGGGTCTGCTGCAAAGCTTCTAATAGCATCACCAACGACCCTCGGACGTCGCCGCCGACCCTCGGCCGCTGCTTATCTTCTAACGTGAACGCCGACTTTTAGATCGACTTTTAGATAGCCGTTGTCCTTTCCTTGCAGTGCCGGACCCAGGGGGGTTCCGATGTGTCTGGAACCCCCTCAGATTTCTCAAAGTTCATGAAATGAAACTACAAATATAAGGAATTTGATCAAAATGACCATTCGGACCCCCTTAGTTTTGCATGGGACATTCAGATTTACTTGGAACCCCCTAAGATTTGAAGGCTGGCTACCCACCTGCCTTGAGACCCTGCGACGTTGCCTCCGACTTCTGACATCGGCAGTTTTCCATAAGTACATCCATCATACTTACAGTACTGCCGTGAGGCTCCAGACATCATTGTTGTACTCTGGAAGATTCCTGCTGTCTACTCAGAGCGTCGCTGCAGGGGATTTTGACAAGAGTCGGCCGTTTCAATGGTGCTAAAATCGGCCGACTCTATTGGAAGAGTCGGCCGATTTTCGCTCCGACGCATATCAAACATGTACATTTCAATATACGATACTGACAGATGATCTGAAACTGTGACGATTTTACCAGCGATTCTGCTAGTTTCCCGTCACCCATCGCCGATAAAATCGCCTAGTGGGTATGGGGCTTTAGACGCCCCACTGATTGTCCAAAATCCCCGTCAACTTTCAGACGTCGCGGCTCACCTTCCGACGTCACCAGTCACTCATTGCACGGCTAATACTGTCATCGTCCTGTCAATGTTGTTGCCGTTATTCACACTAAGGCCTTCCACTTGGCAATACAAACACAGGAACAGTACGACAACAGTCGGTGTTGCTCATTGAAATTATATTGCCTAGCGATTGCTGAGGACAACAAAGGCAATCAAACGCGGTGAATCTTATGGGAGCTCGGAACAGCAAAGATATATTTTGATACTAGGTCGGCAATTGTGCAATTCCCTCGTGTTTCCCAATCTTGCCCATGTATCTTTGTAAATTTGTCGCCATGTGGAATCCCCACATAAGCTGCTGTATTCGGAAGCATGTCTACCGGCTTTTCGGGGTTAATGAGTTACTCCGTTCATGTCTTTCCACGTGCATCTGCTGAACTCTAATAACATCTGCAGAACTCTTGAACAAGGTTGACGATTATTTTGACATGGTCAAGGGCTACCATGTTCCTTCATACCAGTGTCACATTGTCCGGAATCCCCGACGTCGAGCCCTCTGGCGGTCGGAAGTCACTCTACTCACCGACGTCGCAGCTCACAGCTCGAACCAACGTCATCGACTTCCGTCTTCCCATCCACGCCCGTCCAATGTGGCTGTTCAGTGTGGTCGCCGACACTGCCCGACTGATCAATGTTGTCGCCGACATCACCTCCGATTTCCTAATGCTACCCGCTCATTGTGATATCGACTTGGGTTGTTTGACCTGCGTTTCTATGAGACAACTAAATGCCGACCAACTATGTTAAAGCTGAAACCACACTGGATTGCCGAATGGGACCTGGTCAGCTTATCAACGCAAAATCTCTTGACATGTTTCTATAGAACAACAAACCATGCTCGTCGTCGGCCAGCCAGCGTTAACCTTTTCCAACCCTGGTTATTAGGATAGTACCCAAAACTGGTGTGAACGGAAAGAACCATCCTCGCAAACCACGCCCTCTAGCCGCTACCGCGTTCAGGAGGCCTTGACTGGGGAAGATGGGAAAGAACGGTGATGGAAAGCATGGCGTGTCGTTCTGTGTAATCCTGCCGGGTCCACACTATTACCAAGAACGTGGCAGACTATCTTCAGTCTGACTTAATCCTTAGCGACAAGTGCTTCTTTGGTGGCAATAATCGCCGAGTATGCAGGGGATTGACACTGGTCATACTGTGATTAATGCTGATAGCCGGGGTTAAGTCGCGCCCCCCCTCCCCGCTCCGGAAACGCTCCTCTGATCATAGAACGTATCCTAATTTGTCCTACATCTACTGCGGCAGGCTAACCGAAGCACTGATTTTGAAGTAATCAAGAGTGAGGGTAGTGTGATGTCTGTTCGCGGCCGATCCTCGATGGTCCCTAATGTCACGCATTGTGAAGAAAGAAAAAACAATTTTCCATGAAAATACTGACGATTTTCACGTCTTATACATGACGCTCTTAAACAATCCAGCATGAAGACATTATTGGAGATAATATATATATATTCAAAGTTTTATGCGACGTTGTGATATGCTTTTATAAGTTTAAGTTCTGGCATCGGGTGTCGAGCCCGCCGTCAATTTCAAACAATGATAAGGTATAAGATATATAATGGATGTTGTGTTTTACAAGAGACGACAGGGGGATCTACTTAACCAATTTATAGCAGCTAATAGACACAATTCTATGAGTATCTGCGATAGAAATTTAATTTATGACTCATAATTATTAACTACTTTTACTGAGTAATACTTCAGATGGATTGTAGGTCATAGATAAATTCAACCAAGGACCCACTTGTTTGTCATCCCTGAGATCGGATTCAGCCCTCAAGAACAGTCTCGATTTCACTAGAATCTTGTAGGGGTATCTAGTCATTCCGTAATCATTGTACGCATTTGTCTGTATGTGAGTGATGTTCAGTGTATGATTTTGAAAACACGTTTAGAGAACATCATACACGACGCACGGGACACGGAGTGGGGCCGACATCTAAAATTGTTCAATATTATCACCTAGAAACTTATTAAAGTTATCCTGAATGAGCTGTCGAAAATGTTCTGGTAAAGTCAGTCTGCAGGGAAAAATCATTAACACTCGCAGATTCTGAATTTCCAATGTTTTAGATTGAAGAGTTGCCACCATGGGTTCGAGTTTGGTTTCACTCACCACACATCAATTTACATCGAGTGGACGCGGTGTCGCCATAGGCTTAACACTGAATTTCCGCGTCAAACAAATTTACACGAAGTGGACGCGGTGTCGCCATTGGCTTAACCCTGAATTTCCGCGTCAAACAAATTTACACGAAGTGGACGCGGTGTCGCCGTAGGTTTAACACTGAAATCTCGCGTCAAAAATCCATCAACGCTAAATCAAGTAGCAAAACAATTGTCAGTGTGAATTCATTTGCGTGGGGCACGAAGATATGCGAAACATTATTGCATCGAGTATAAATCTAGTATATATTATACTATGATGGCTAAGGCAAATTACAAGATAAGAAATATAATTATGAAAACAAAACAATTAGAATTACGGTTAATAGCGTAGCTAAATGTTAGTCCAGTATGGCTAATGGGTCTTTTTTTTCTAATGCCGTCATGACCAAATATTATCTGTTTTAGCACAGCAGATACCAAAGAAAATCCCAACAAAAAGCGCCATACCCACTAAACGATTTACCAATGGTCGACGGCGTCGGCGTCAAATTATCAAAAATGCGGGCGATTCTTTCAAACATACATAACTCAATGTACTATACTGACGGGCGATCTGAGAAAAGCATGATCGCCGAGGTCCAAAGTGTATGGGTATATGGCTTTAATATAGATCGGCCTGGCCGTCGGAGCGGCCGTCGGAGCGGCCGTCGGCCGACTCTGACTGGACAAGTCTACCCATACACAATCAGCTAAAATCGGTCAGTGGGTACGGGGAGTGCGATACTTCTATTTATTTGTCTGTCCTGGAAATGTATCAAATTGTATATTTGATAAACAACAAGTCTTTTTAGTGCCATCCCCTTACTAGAGTCAGGGCTAAGCCCCATACCCACTAGGCGATCTGGGCTTGGTCGCCCGTCAGTATGCTATATTGAAATGTTTGATCTGGATCGCCGGGAAAATCGCCCGACGATTCGCCCGACGATTTTATCAAACATGTTCATTTCAATATGGCATACTGACGGGCGACCAAGCCCAAATCGCTTAGTGGGTATGGCCCTCAAAGAGCCATACCCACTAGCCATTGCCGGGCGACTGCACAACCGTCAAATCCCCGGGCGACTGAGATCGCGGGACCATTTCTATGGGTTCTGTGTGCATTCTGAAGCCCCATACCCACTAGGCGATCTTACTGTCGCGGGGCGACGGACCACTGGAAGGATGGCCGTCGCCGCCGAGCGACTGCCATATATTTTGCGGCTGATTTTGCGGCCCGTCGCCAGTCGCCCATAATTGACACAATACCAACCGGGCGATCTACTGATAACCCAGTCGCCCGGCGACTTTACCGGCAATCCTATCAGTCGCCAGTCGCCCGTCGCCGCTAAAGTCGCTTAGTGGGTATGGGGCTTCAGTAACGAGCGACGGACAACGGGATCGCTGGTAAAATACTTACTTGATATTAAGCCCCATACACACTAGGCGATTTTTAAGCGCCTTTAGCAGCGACTGGTTATTCCTACACGTTTTGTAAAGCCCCACACCCACCGGGCCAATTTGGACTGCAGTGATTATATTTTGCTCTGACACCTATTAGTATGCTGTATTGAAATAGATATGTTATAAAATTGCTGGTTGAATCGTCCGGTGATTAGATGCAATATGCACATTTCAATTCACCATACTGACGAACAATCAGAGGGAAATATATATGTATAACCGTAATATTAAAAGTGACGTCACCATGTTTCAATGGGAATCTGGACACATTTAAATTCTGTAAAATGAAACAGTTGATATCTAAATATGGGACAATTTGGTATGGTCGGGATTTAAGGTCGCGTATGGAGGTGACGCTTGTACAGGTGAACACATCAACTTTGTGATTGATCATAATGATCGATGTAAGGGACATCCAGTTTCTAATAGAGTTAAATCAAGAGGCCGCGTGTATAGGTTAATGATGAGCGCTGATGCGGGCGTTTGCGTCCCTAGTTGCACTCTATGGGCGCTAACTTAAAACAAGGAAACATGTCGGACCTTTCAGACTTTTCAAAGCGAAAGGTGCCATGCCGACATGGTTGCCTGTGGACAGTGAGAACGGTGCCGTTTGATAATTTTCACAAACTGCTAAAGATCGTCGGCAGCAGACTGGTTTTGTCGGCGCCGACCGCCTCAAAATTTGTCGGCATGTGGAAACCACCCTCTGTGAAATCGGAAAATGAGAGCGTTAGTACTACCAGGACTAGATTAAGACTGTTCTGTAAATAGCGCGGTAATTATGTCAATACTGAGAGCATAAGACACTGACCCAAGTTTGATGGATCTTTTCATCAAAGTGAAATCTCAATAAGTAAATTATTATGCTGTTTGAGACAAATGCTCACGTATCGAGACATTGATTTATATTAGAGGATGTCGATTATTCATATTCATTATTATCATCCACTACTACTATTTGAAAAGCAGAAATATTTGTGAAACAGTTTGATTCAATAAAAACATTTTTAGCCCCATACCCACTATGCGATTTTTTGTTGAGTTGGCGTCGGTACTAGATGTTGGTGTCGGGGTCTATACCCACACACGATCGGCGTACTTGTCGGCGCTGACCACCGACGCCGACGAGTACGACGAGTACGCCAATCCATATTAAAGCATACATACCCACTAGGCGTTTTCTTGCTGAATCAATGTCGGAGTCAGTGCTCGCGTCAGCGTCGGTGTCGGCGGACTTTGGTGCCTGTACCCACACACAATGGGCGGTCCCCTCGGCGTACTCGTCGGCCGTCTGAGGAAGTTCACTTGCGTTTCCATGATTAAAGGGACGTAAGTGGTACTGAACGCATCGTGGAACATAGCCTTAAGCCCTGTTTCCACCAACCGATTTTACAACCGATTTCAAAAATCAGCAGTGGAAATAATAGTTAATCATGAACATTTTATATATCACTAGAAAGGGTTTTTAATTCTCTTTCAAATGATATGTAAGATACAAAGTCTTTTGTTGTAATTGCTATAGTTAAAAGTAATGAAATACCAACAAATCGGTAGTAAAATCGGCTGGTGGAAACAGGGCTTTAAGCAGCATATGATACCCACTAACCAACGGACCAACGGTTGTCGGTCGTCGGTTGTCGGCGTCGGCGTAAAATTATTAAAGCCCCAAACCCACTAGGCGACTTTAGCGGCGATGGGCGACGGCCAACTGGGAGAATCGGCGGGAAAATTGCCGGGCGACTGAAGATCGCTGGGCGACTTCTGTTGGTATGGTGTGTTTTCCGGGCGACTGGCGACGGACCACGTGATCGCCGGGAAAATTGCCAGTAAAATCATCGGTAAATTATCAAACTTGCTTAAGCCCCATACCCACTGGGCGATCTACACGGCGACCGGCGACGAGGGGTAATTACATAATCGGCGGTGTCCAGTCGCCTGGCGACCACAGTCGCCGGGCGATTCGCCATGGGTATGGCGTGTTTCCTCGGCGACCAGCGACCGGAGATGGAATTGCCCTAAAAAATCGCCGGTAACATCGCCGGTAACATCGGTAAAATATCAAATTTGCTTGATCTGACAGTTACCGGGCGACGACGACGCCAATCCTCCCAGTCGCCGGACGTCGGGCGACGGTAAAATCGCCTAGTGGGTATGGCCCTTTAATATTACCATCGCCTGGCGACGCAGACGGCCGACCGACGCCAACGCCGACGTCGCCGCCGATTATGTGTGGGTATGCCTTGTCTAAGCAGAGTCGGCCGACGTCAGCGCCGATTCGTCAAATAAAACGGTTAGTGGGTATGGCACTTTATAGTTTTGTTTGTACTTGCGTTCCATGAACGCTAGTACAAACGCGAGGGCCCTATTAAAAGGGACGTAAATTCTGTGCTAGCTTGAATGGAGGAAATAGCTATTTCACGCTGATTTCTTCAAATTACTATTTTATCTTCAGCTTATCGTTGATAATACTTCATTGCGTTAAGCCCCATGCCGATTAGGATGGTTGGAAGTCGCCGACCGTTTTTGCAGCGACGTCGAGGAAATTATTAAATCAACTTAAAATGGATCATTGCTCAAGAGTCTGTTTCAGCAAAACAGGCCCACACACTATCAGTGTATAGATTTGTGAAAAACCAGCAAATTCCATCAATTGCAAAACTCCCCTAGTGGGTATGCCCCTTTAGAGAAAATATTACTCCCTCGACCATTGGCAGGCCGACATCTAGATTCCTGCCAACGATTCCCTCAACAAAATAACAGGAATGTATTAACAAATGTCAAGACATTAGCTATTGGATTATACCCATTATTAATGATTTATTACAAAGCAGGATAAATCGAATTGTAAGATAATACATCAATGATGTGTGTTTAACAGTAGCAGTATTACAAATACTAATACTGTTCCCCGACGAAAATAGAGCGAAAACATTGCTTCCACATTGTAATCGCATCAAGTCATTCCGCTATATGGCACTTTTGTAAAGTGCCTTGTGTCAGTTAGCTAGCGGAATACTTCTCAGATTTTGCCTGCAACGCGCAAGTCGCGACTTAATCAAGATCGTGGTAATTCATTATCAGCGATTCCCGCGATCATGTATTGCAACGTGCGATTATTGATAAGTGAAATGTACCCTCCAGGGAAAGGTAGGACAGTATTATGGCTACCACAGACAGCAGTGTACATACATGTAATTGAAGATTTTTCAAATTTCAGATTATTCAAACGGACGCGCGGGCGCCATAGGTTTAGCGTTAAAAAGTCGCGTCCGCGTCTATTTTCAACATTCTAAAACTATTTTCAATTTGCTGATTGTGAGTCAGCCGACTGTGAGTCAGCCGATCGTGAGTCAGCTGGCAGTTCTTACGTAGAGAAGGCCGACTGAATGATCAGCGTCCACATAATTTTTGATATAGAGCAGTGCCAGAGAGTCGACCTACGACCAGCTGACTACAGTCGGTCGACTCCCGCTGTCGACCGCATTTCAAAAAGGCAATGCAAACCTACATAGTATACTAATTCTTGAGTCGGCAGACTGGACAAAAAAATAGGTCTACCAACTGACGTTCTGGTGAATATGTAGCTCACCCGCATATAAATCTTAAGGTGTGTGTAAAATCATATTCAAGCCAGATGAATATTAAGCAAGATACCTGTTCATGTTAAAAAAATCAAAGTTAAAAATGATTTTGTATTTTGATTAAATCTACAATTCCAAATACATTATGACCTTATCGACGGATAGAGAAAATTTGAACTTGGAAATGACGTATAATGCTTTATGATCAGACTACTAGTAACGAAGGTATTGGTGATTTCCTTAATAATAATGGCCGTCCATCACTGGGGTCTAGTAGCCTACCGACGGAGCGACTTCAGCGCCGACCTGCGACCGACAATCGGTGACAGAATTGCCGGTAAAGTGGCCGGCCGAGCGACTGGTAGGGCCATCTGATTGTCAAGCAATATTGATATTTTACCGAGAGTCTGATGGATGATTCTTGGGTGACGGTCGGGGTCGGAGTCGGGGACATATTGGGACTTAAAATTGCCAATAAGAAAGAAAAAAACATAAATGCACGTTTTGATACTCATGGTTATGTGCGGAGCACCCCCCATCCCCAACCCGTCTCTTCGAAATCTTGTATCCGCCCCTGCTTTGAGTATGCAAATCGGTGGTAGAATCGGCCGATCGCCGGTAATTTATCATAGTAAGTATACGACTAAAGGAGCCCCGTAATCACAAGTGAGTTTTGGTCCTCGCCGATCACTTATTGAAAGAATCGCCCGTCGGTATGTAGCATTTGATCAATGCACGTTTCAATACATGCACATGTATTTAAAGGCGAATTTATAAAAGGACTTGTAGAACATTGCATGAAACATCTTATATGGTTAAGTTTACTATTACGACCAGTTTCATTTCGTTTTTGCACCTACAAATCCTTAATTTCCCTGGCTGTGTTATTAGAATATTATGCTAAAATTATACAGAACAATTCAGGTGTCGCCAGATGAGGAGATCCCGGAGATTAGGGAACGCGGACACATCCCCTATTATAGGCAACGTACAGTATTACTTACCTCAGTTTTTCTAACATCGTTGCACAACTATTCATCACAAATTAACTATTATTACTTTGTAATAGTGAGATGTAAATTTAGTTTTTAGAAATAGTTTATCTGTACTCTTGATAACATCCTGAACATGCATTGCTGCATAACGATATTCTTAATATTGACTACTACCTATTATGAAATATCTCTTTTCCATTACCAATGTAACGTTGCCAATAATATATCTTTATCAGTTTTTACTCATGAAACATGACATATGATTTATTAACTTACATTGTAGCTGGTTCTTTAACCGATATAAAATTGGAAACTGAGTCATAATCAAAGCACCATGTATCAAAGAGTGAGCAAGACAATTGCGAGTTAAATAGCTAACCGGCAGTACCTACCCAACCCTGCACAAGCACACAGTAACACTTGCTATGTTTCAGGAGTCGACAACAATACCCCGACGTTCTCCACCATCGGCCACTGGAGGCTTTTCATACTGCCGCACGTTCTGAACCCAAGGTTTGAGGTAGAGATTGGCGCAGCGGGTGTGGAAGTTGGGCTGCCAAGTACAGTTTGAAGGCTCCTCACGGAGAAAGGTCTAAAAAGGGTATAATATTGCGGAAGAGTTCGTTGTCGTCGTCACATCATAATATTCCAGAAAACAAGGTTCATTGACTCAGTTCTAGTAAATGTAAAGGATTGCATGGACTTGCGACCATAATTGTGTCCTTAAAGAACCAAGGCATCTTCTAAATTTGATCTCAATTTTTATGGAACAATTACATGACTATGAGTGACACACAACGAAGCCAATCCCAAGTATAAAGATGATGTTTGTTCAATGTAGCTTTTATTCAAAATCCAAATAGCGTCAAAAATATTTTTTCGCACAAACATTCTGCTATTGTAAAATGATATTAAATGTCTTTCTTTGAGTTACTTTACTGGACAGTTCTAACTAATACTAAGCAAGAGAAGTAAACTAGCTGCTGAGATTAACATCGTCATCATATATTAGTATATATATGCTATTGTTCAAAGACCATAATCTAATGCATGTCACGGACCGTGGTATCGTATAGCGCTTAATGATATACCTTCACGTTTAGTACAAACGTGCGAATTGAAATGGTATGCAAAACATATGACGTAATGATGAGCTGTGTTCAAGGGGAGAATTTGACTCAGATAGCGGTTACCAAAATTGTAAATCAATGTTAAAAAATCAATCGATCAAAATATTCCATTATTTTTTCAGAAGCCGACGACCAGCACGTTGATCTGAGGTGACCACTCTGCCGCTTCAACCTTCATGTGCTGTGGGACCTCATCTCAACGGCAAGGAGTACAGGAGTTCGTCGCCGAGTGGAAACCCACGGTCATCATTCTCCTGACAACCCAAAATCTCCACCAACTCGCCCATCGTCCTCTCCAAGATTTCTCCTCTTCACTTCAAGCAAGTGCGCCCGACGACAGACCCTGGCCTCGACGCCCGACGCCAGAGGGAACTGCTCTAAAGACTTGCTCGACGGATCCTGGAGCTGAACCCCGCGTCGCATCCTTTCCCGAGAGGTGTACAGCAATGTACAGGGCATCCATAATCCGCCTAAAGCCGCGTCCCCATGTGGCGACTAAACGCTGGCGACTTGTGATCTGTAGGGCCGTACCCACTAGGCGATCCACCCACGTCGGCGCCGACGTCGGCGTAAAATTATTAAACATGTTTAAAAGGGTCGGCGTGGTCGGCGCCGAAGGCCGACGTCGGTTTCGATTTTGGATGGGTATGGGTTTTGCAAGCTTAAACCAAGTCGCTGGGGTTGGGACAGGCTTGGACACCACATACAACTAGTCGCCGGTGTTTTGTCGCCACGTGGGGACGCGGCTTTAATCATGAGGTCCGTGAAGCTAGATGTGCCCACAGTTTACCCAAGTGCACGCGCGACCTATTTAGAATAGGGGTTTACCTTAGTATGTATTAGAATATTAATTGTCAATGTACTTATGGAAAAGTCGCGGATTAAGAAAACATTATGTGCGCGGACGTCGGCCTCCGTTTATGTTATTTTCCAAATTATTAATGTGCCATCTGCGTATCGTGTAAAGCATTGCCAGGGACGGACCTAAGGCGCGTCCCCACTTGGGCGACTAAAATGTAAGTAGCCTGGCGATTAGTGTTAACTCTTTCTTTCAACGGCATCCAGTGGTTTTAAATGGTCTCGGTCGCCGTTGAAATACAGGGTTAACACTACTCGTCGGGCTACTAACATTTAAGTCGCCCAAGGGAGGACGCTGCTTGAGAGAGGGCGTCTGAGGCGCATGCCTCCACTAATATTTTCCAAATTTTGATAATTTTGATGTAAAATTTTAGTCCAGTGATGCGGCGCCTCACACTTTCATATAAGGGCGCCCGCCCGCTCTTCTTTATTTTTCCAATTTCTGGATCCGTCACTGTTTATGTACACAGACTAAACATGTAGATATATCTTGGCTGAAGTCGCGCATAAAATGTAATCCTACGTACGCAGATTTAACTGCAGAAAACTGGGTTACGTAGAATTGATAGTAGGTGCTTCCAACAGTTCAATGTGTGATGAAATGGCAGCGACGGTCCACATGAATTTTGTCGTGGCGGCATGTATATGGTCCATCAGGGGCCTACAACTACCTGACTACATGTAAAGGCGCATTCACTAGCCGCCTCAAAAAGTAGGGTTACACGGTATAGACTGATTATAGGTTTAGACGATGTGACTACCGCCTACACAACGGTACATCTGTACGCGACAAAAGGTCCGCGCGTGTTATCGGTTTATACTGTTAGTACCCTTCATGTATGCTGATATCCGAGTCCTCATATCATTTCTAGAATTATGCGCGTGGTCCAAACCGTAACAGGTGAAATCGGCCCCATGGTGAAGTCGCGCCAGAGTTAACTTTGCCCCATGGTTATGTCGGCCCAAGAGTAGTGAAGTCGCGCCATGGTGAACTCGGCCCCGTGGTCAAGTCTGCCTGCCCTTAATAATCAAAATTACAACTTAAGGAACATTTTCCACATCCCAATATTAGGATTTAAAAATGTTTGAAAGAAAAAAAAAATCTTAACTTCCAACCATTTTCTCCTTAACCCTATAGCTATCCCGCCACCTTGGCCTAGACACCTCCTTGCAGGGTCATAAGAAATGTGTAAGAGTAAAGTTATTAGTCTGCACATAAAAGATAATATTGGAAGGTATGAGAAGGTTTATTCATAAAACGCGCGAGCTGTGCGTCGTATAAACAGTACCCTGGTCTACTTATTGGGGGGCCGACTTCACAATGGGGGCCGGCTAAACTATTGGGCCGACTTCGCCACTGGGCCGACTTCACCGTGGCGCGACTTCGACAGACCATAGAGTATATCGTTGCGGCCTTTATGTAAGGTCCGCCACTGTTGCATATATGGAAAAGTGCATATATGGCGGATGGGTCGAAACTTTATTGTACCAATAAGAATGGCTGTTAGTTGTAGGTTCTACCTTAATGCCCCATACCCACTAACCGATGGACCGACGTCGCCTAGTGGGTATGCCGTTTAATTTAGACGTAAGCAATTTTATTGTATAGCTTACGCGAAAATGTTAGCGACGCGAAAATATGCATGTGTATCAATGTGCGGTCGACACGGAATAAGAAATCGCCGGGTTATCTGTAAACATGCGCCCAAGTATTGTATTTCTGATGATGATTACCTCTTTTGTAACCTTGAGCCTATGAACAAGACAGGCCCGTATACTAATATAAGAAGACCCGCGGGGGTCGTCCTCGGATGGCCGGACTACCGAAGGGCCATACCCTCCCCGTTCTGCTGGGGGAAGGGCGAAGTTCCCAAATTGGAATTTTTGCTTATAATCTGATAATTTCAATTTTAAAAAGGGGCTGGTAATGATTATCAAATGGAACCTCTCAACATTTTGTTACAATATTTAAGGGTTTTTGCAAAGAAATGGTGAAGGAAAGATGGAACTTTCTGGAAAATGTCCTCTCTGTGTACGGGA
This sequence comes from Lepidonotus clava, assembly GCA_936440205.1. Taxonomy (NCBI): domain Eukaryota; kingdom Metazoa; phylum Annelida; class Polychaeta; order Phyllodocida; family Polynoidae; genus Lepidonotus; species Lepidonotus clava. The sequence goes on along the minus strand of OW387149.1, from coordinate 26,822,870 downwards.
ATGCAAGAGGAATTTTGCGTCGACTGAAACTTTGTTAACGCATTTTTCCATCAATGCATGACGGCTACAGCCACGGTAACGGTGGCCACACAAAGTCCGTCTCTGCCTCTGCCTCATGGGGCAGTAGTAATGACGGCCTCTGCAGCGACGGCCTTGGATGTCTTACACTACACAACTTGAGCTGCCATATGACGATATTGCAGGGTAGTGGCACATGTCATGCAAACTTTCTACAACTACATAGCTCCTAAATGTAAATGTGTCTGTAATATCATCATAGCGCGCCGACATCGCAGCCTAAAAGTCGGGCAGTGTAATACCGCCTAAAGTATAAGTGAGGCGCTGTTACTGCTGCTTTCGCCGATATGCGTCGATGGAAAAGTGCCTCTAGGTCCTTCGCTGCCGGACCCTGGTACATGTCACAATGGCAACGACGGACAATTCATAGACCGTCGCCACTTAGCCTTAACGGGAGGTGCCTGAAATCTTCCAACAGGGAAGTTATTCACAGGAGAATACGCACATCGCAAATTTCGTGTACATAGAATGCTCATGCCGACACTGCTTGCCTGTGCTGGTTTAAACTCGCAGGGATAATATTGTCACTCATACACGAAACTCACACATGCATATCTACATGATTTCACTATCAAGGTTGTGTGCGTATGTAAATTGGTATCATGTGCGCAGACATAAGAGTCCCTTTATCCTACCTACCCTTGTATTCGCGGATCTTTCTATTCCTAAGATTTCTTAGTTTTTGAAACACATCTGTGTGTTAACTCCATTATGAAGTTATACGGAATTGCCAGTTCCGCGTATGTAAACAAGACTTGGATTGGCGACCTGAGATCTGCGGACACAGATGGTCAGTTTATAGCTGTATCCTTAGCGTGAAGTGTAGGCGGTGTCGAAAATAGTATAGCCAAAATTCAAAAGTATTGATAGATCACTCATTAAGCAATGCCTATATGAGCTACAAAGCTGCGCGTATATTTTGTTCAAATGAGGCGCGGCTTGAGGCTGCGCTTTAAGACTTCTCCTTGGCGGCACGACTTAGCGCCGAAACCTATCTCTCGTAAAGGCGGCGTCCTGGGGTCGGCCGAGGAGGCCACTGCTGCGCCTGTTCGTCCAACAGGTGAAATCGGCCCCATGGGCTGTCCCCACCACAATGGCGTGGCGACCTCCCGATCCGGAACCCCCGACACATTGCGACGCGTTTGATTTTGTAAATTCTGTTTGATAGCACCAGACAGCTCCCGAATCATAATTATCTGACCATACCTACGCGTCGGGTTGGGTCGGAAAATACCGCAAAGTGACCCCACCCGACGCAGACCCGATGAGAATTAAAGGTTCATCTGCGTCGCATCGGAACTGTTCGAGGCAGAATTTAGGGCCTAAAACTATCGCGACCTGACGCAGATCCGACTCGATTCGCGTCGGGTTTGCGGTCAAATCCGGACCGACCCTACAATATCAAGGCATACCACACCTGTTTGATATGGCCCGACGCGTCGGACCCTCTCGGGGTCGGGAATAGTGCGTGCCGCCGTCATGGGGGTTCCGTCGGATCCAGTCTTTTGTGGGATCGGTGAATTTTGGGGTTGGTTTTAATATGCGGTCGGTTCACAATCATGTCGCTCAAGATATTCTGGTTAGAGACGGAGACGGTGGATCCTGATGGTGTCCTTAGCTTGGTTCACAGCTGACGGTGAACATGGGTGACCATTGTGAGAGCATGTTGTAGAGAAGGAACACATGGGGACACCCTGCTAGGGACGGTGTGGGCTATATTGGCGCAGACAAAAGATGAGCATGTGTTTTGTAGTCAAATCGATATAATTACGGCGATGTACGTACATTGTACGCACGGTGTACGTGTATCTAGAGGGGCTGAATGCACTGTCTGGAATTGTAGAATCCGGTCATGATGAGATGCATTAATTTTGAAAAGAAAATCTTCTGAATAGACGGTCAATAATGTTCACAAGGAGCAGAGATGTAGCATTCAATCAAAATTACAACAACTCTTCGCTTTATTAATAGTGACCGCCTGTTTGGAGAGTAAACGTGATTGTTATGGTCGATAATATGTTCACACATTTGCCATATTTTTTATTCCCTACGTTCTAAATATTGTCTATAGCCGCCAGGTTAAAAGGCCTTTGCATGACCACCGTCGTAATTTGTATTAGTACTAAAGTATTATGGGTGATAACAAAAATTAGTACTTGCAATATCAGTTGCAGATACATAATCAGGTGGAAATGAATACCAAAATGTTAGTAAATTATGTTGGCAGAGCCGGAGCTTATAATTTTCGGTAGTTGCGAAACCAGTCCATCTATATCAGCGGCATATTACTCAATCAATTTCGATTTGTGGAATACGGCCTTAAGAATGTCTCTTTCGATACCACTACATGTGTATTTTCAAACTTCTCAATATTGATGTTTCTGCCATACTTCGTAACACCTTACATTGCTTACATTTGTGTGAAATAGACAGACGAACAATGCTCTGAGAAAAGCCGGCAACGTATACAGACCTCTCATGTCTTGTGTAGGTTCACAGATGTATGTTAAACCACTCTACATGTACTTTTAGAACTGTAAATGATTCATGCCAAAATGGAAGTTTTACCGATACAGACGCATGTAGTGCTGAACTTGAATGATGTCCGTAGAACACTTGGGCTGTCCCACGATTTGGGAAAGGGAAGGACTATATATAGATGTGCAATACTTTGCGCAGTCTTTGAACATACTTTGACCATATCTGTATAGTACTTTGTGCATTCGCATGCGGCACTTTCCCCGCTTTGATTAACCGCAGTATCACTGGTTTTGACTTCATTGTATACGTACGTCGATGTGAGTAGTATATACAAAAAGGGAAATTATGCATGTCTTGTAAATTGAAAACAATATTCACGCGACAGCACTTGATTATACTTTGTAATATGTTTCAGTATCAGTAAATTCTGTCCACGTATGGGACGTCGGATAGATTTGTTTCTCAATATGTAATTGCATACGAATTAATACTGTTGTGGTCTTTCTTTGCGTCCGCAACGGCTTAGTAGTTTAATGGGAATTTAATTGGAGCTTGCCGTGTTCTATATTATGTTCCAATGTGCATATGCGACGTTCTTTATATGAACGGAGAGATCATTATCAATTGTAAAAAGATTTATGGAAAATGTAAAAAGGGGAAACATGCCTTGTATTGTCGCGCACGCAGCAGAACGCAACAGAATTAATCCACGTGAAATTGTCAAAAAGCATAAAAGATCAATTGTGTTACGCACGTTTCGTTTATGTCTACCAAAAGCCCCGGGCCCGTACCCACTAGGAGGTCTTTCCGTCGATGGGCGACGGGCGACTTGTAGAATTGCCATTGTCGTCGCCGGGCGACTGTATTATCAAGCAAGATTGATATTTTACGGGCGAATTTACGGGCGATCCTGTGCCACGATGCCCGTCGCCCAGAAAGCATGCCATACTCATGGGGAATCGCCCAGTGATCACAATCGCCGGGCGATTTTGACGGGACAGCACCCGTTGGTATGTTGTTCGTTCTGGTCGACGGGCGATGTCACACGAGTTCGCTCAGTGGGTATGACCCTTTTAGATTCTTTTTTCAAACCAATGAGAACAGAATCTAAAAGACAAATGATGTGTGACGTTCGTAACCTAACTTTTTGTTTATTACTTTATCTTGTGAAGTTTTATCTAAGATAGATATGAAAGAAGGTTGTATTACCAAATTGATTCCATTGTTTACGGGGTTTTATACATATAGTTTGGAATTTCCGCGTTACGTTTACGCGGTGAGAGGCATCGGAGGCGTAAAAACTCCCGAATTGAGTCACCGCCGTTTACTCGCCTATTGTGAAGTATTTTAGTAAGGTTTGCCTATCAGGAGATCCTCCGCCGCCTGAATGCATTTAATAATGTTCTCATGTATACAGAATGTGTCGTGTCTATGTTGTAGTATACAGATTGTTGTATGGAATAATACTTGGAATGAGGTTGAATCAATATTGAATCAATCAATTAATGATTTATGACATGGGTTTAGGATTAAGGAGTGTGTTTTCTAAAGGCTGTATTACGCTATGTGGGGTCGCGTCGATTCGCGTCAGCACCGACTGTGTCGTGAAAATTAGATGACGCGATCCAGCCGATGCATGGTGTAATATGGCCTTAAGGGTGCAGGTATAAAAGGGAGTTTCAGCAACAGAAAACGCATCTTGAGCTATACGTCAATGTATCTCCCCATTCATACTTGAAACAGGCCAGTGTATACGGCGTTTACACATTGTAATTGAATCCGACTTTTGGTCGGCCGACTAGTGTTCCGCCGCGTCTCAATACATTGATGCCGGGCCGATCTCCGTAAAAAGGAATAAACCCCAGTAATTAGTGCATTTCATAGGCCGACACCTGTTAACTCTTTCCAACTACGGCGATTTGTAGCTGCCGGCAAATTGTAGCCGCTGCGGCTGGAAAGGGTTAGCAGTGGTCGCGATAAGAGGTGCCTGGGTTTATTCACCTCGTTGTTACCCTTTTTTCTTCCTGTCTATTAGCGCACTTCGTCGGCCGACGGACGTTAACCCTTTCCTTCACCGGCGCCTTGTGCTGGATTGTGCCTTTGATTGTTGCGGTAGGAAAGGGTTAACAGTGGTTGGCCAACTAAATGCGCCGGAGTTTATTCGCCTCGTAGGAACTCGCTTCAACACCCTGAAGTGATCTTTTTCTGCAATGCAACCTTTATTAACCCTTATCAAACTGTCCCCGTGGTAGTCAAATCAGCGGTTGTTTAAAAAGGGTATCCTCCATTCTGCCGCCTCTGAGGGAACGATTACGTTTTCCACCCTGGCGGCGAGAGATCGGGGGGCGGGCACTAGGCGCTGAGGAAGGCAAGGGCCAACGCTATATTTTAGTCGGCCGTCAACAATCAGAGGGATGGCGGGTCCCGATGAGTCGAATAAGCTCCGCTGATAAGTTGATTCTGTTCAATTCTGCCAACCAGTGTTAATCTCTTCCAACGACGGCAAATAGAGGCACCAATAGACGCAAGTCAGTGGGGATGAGGGGTTAATACTGGTCGCCTGACGAAATCTACTGATCAGAAGGGTTCTATTCGCCTCCTCTGGACCCACCTTAAGGTCGGCATTATATCATGTATATTGTTTTGTTTGTTAGAAGCCTTTCATGTTACGGGCATAACAGAGTTCACAAGAGAAAATTCTTTTGACATATATTACGGGAGGTGAGATGAGAGGCACATTATGTTTATGTTACGGTATGTTTATGTACGTGAGGCTAAAACTCCGTATGTGTAGAGTAAAGGGCCATACCCACTAGGCGATTTTACATGAATCTGCGTCCACGTCGGCGTCCATGTCGACCGACTCTGTATCGGCATCGTCGGCGTCGGCGACGGCGACGGCCGTTGGCGCCGCCGTCGCCGACGGCCCGATGGCCATAGCGGCGCCGATCCATATTTGATAATTTTAGACCGACGACGGCCGTCGGCGTCTGCCAATGGTAAATTGCTTAGTGGGTATGGGGCTTAAGTTAGTCGACGATTGCCAAAAGGTATTGAGAATTTGTTACCCAATTCAATTATTGATATTCTATTAGTCCTATATCATGGTGTCTCTTTTACTAGTATTTTTGCTGTTAGAAATTAAAGAACGATTGTTTACCATGTACAAATGTGTTGTATGATGTGGTCGATCCGTTACCTCCGGTCAGGTGAATGTAAGCAAGCTACATAGTATGAGTTAAAGGTGTTTATGTTAATTGCCTCTGCGTGGTTCTTTAGTGTAATTTGTTTTCTAAATATTTAAAAAGAGTCAATAAATGTATGGTTTGAAACGTATTTAAGCCTCCGATCCTTTGTTATATCGTCCTGAAGAATCGTGCTGACGAGTGAGCAACGTTATAGTTCCATATTCCTTTAAACCGATCTCTAATTCATCCCGAAATTGTTTTGGAGTTAGCATTGTAATCATCTAAAATATAAGCACATGCTGAAGGAACCCGATACGAGAATACCGGTTATATTTGGTTTGGGGGTGATGTTATTGTAAAACTAGATAAATGGATGGTTAAGTCAATGTGTCAATGTCCTGATGTGGACGCGGCGTCGCCGTAGGCTTACCACTATTTCATCGCGTCCAAATTTTGAATATGTTACAAAATTCTTAATGTTCTGCAATGTGCGGACTTCTTCAAATTCTATAGCGATATCATTACGAAAAGAAACGTAGTTTTTACTACAAAGTTCAGATATCCTTCTAAATAGTAGTGTAAGACTGAGAATACATACTTTTTGATCATTCACTTATTCAAATAAAGCCCAACACAAGTACTACAACAAATGTTGACGCACAGTCTTTTATTACTATTTTGAGCAGTGGTGTTCTTCTACAAGTGAAAACTTGAGGTCGTCAGCATGTTCAAAGCCTAAGTTTAAGGTCTCTCGTGTTAACAATATAACAATTTTCAGTCGTTATATATAAAATTGTAAATTAAAAAGCAATGGGATGAGTGCGGCTATTAGTTTATTTATTTAATAGAGATTCAATAGTGGTGTATCTCTAAATTGAAATTCATAGCGTAACTGACTTTCAAATCATAATGACATTAACGTTTGACGTTAATTCATGAGCCTCGTTATCAGTTGTAACAGTTTAGACTATGACGCGCTGGCTCCCCCGTGTGGCGCCCACATGAACTAGAATACTTCGATTAGGTGTCCGACGGTCCGTTACCACCACTGGAATTAATACTATATTATGTATCAATTTTATAGTCATGAAACTAGTCGGAGCCACCGAAATGAACTCTCCTTTTCATTATTTTATTAGACTTTTCACGTTGCTTTCGAGGGCATTTTGAAGTTCATAGATATCGATCTTTTTCTTATATATTTCGTCGTTATATATCTAACTGAATTCTTTACTCGATTTCGTTTAAATCATTTCGGACTTCGATTTTCGATTTTCGAAATGAATTTATTTTTATTGAATAATTCGAAGTGAATCTATCGGTATAAAAAAAGAGAATTTGATATCTTCGTTGAAATCATCAAATAAGAGAGCATCAAAATTAATAAGAACGAGAGAAAGTACGTTTGTAATTCAAAGATTTTATTCAACAGATATTAGATGCACATCAGTTTTTCATATCGATTTCTTTTCATACCTAAACCACGGGCCCGTGTATTTCATAACCTCATATGACATTTGTGCCTCAAATTACCATCAGGGCAATTCCCTGAACTTCATACATTTCATTGCATACATTTCATTGCATACATCATTTCATTGCATACCTACATGTTCTTACATGCCTATACAATTATCACGGTTTCTCTTTTGTTACCGCGTTAAGTACCATCAAGATCAGACATTATTTTGATCTTTATAACCATCTCTACACATATATATACAGACGACGTTTATCTGGGTGTTTGTAGACCCAGAATTTGGATTTTTCACTCAGTCGTTTGGCAATACGGACATAATTCTGCGGCCCTGGGGAATGGAGCGCGTCACACGCCAAAATACTCCGAAGACTGTAGACCCAGGGAGGGGGCGATACCGCAGTGACCGCGTTAACCAACGACAAAGTTTATTTGAGTTTATAGATTGTGGGTAGGGTAGATATCTTGTCATCTAGTCGTTGGGTGATACAGACATGGTTCTGTGGCCCTGGGGGATGGAGCGCGTCACACGCCAAAATACTCCGAAGACTGCAGACCCAGGGAGGGGGCGATACCACAGAGACTGCGTTCCCAACTCATGTTCAGGCATTGGGTCACCCGGCCAGAACTCTGCGGCCCTGGTGAATGGAGCGCGTCACACGCCAAAATACTCCGAAGACTGCAGACCCAGGGAGGGGGCGATACCGCAGTGACCGGGTTCACCAATGATGAGGTCAATAGTTTGTAGATCATAGTTAGGGTAGAGATGGTGTTACCCACTTATTGGGTGATGTGGATATGATTCTGTGGCCCTGGGGGATGGAGCGCGTCAAACGCCAAAATACTCCGAAGACTGCAGACCCAGGGAAGGAGCGTTACCACAGAGACCACATCACTGCTGACTTCATTGACAGGGTAGGTTGACACAGGGTAGAATGATGATGTTACCCAGTCATTGGGCGACACGGCCATGATTCTGTGGCCCTGGGGAATGGAGCGTGTCACACGCCAAAATACTCCAAAGACTGCAGACCCAGGGATGGAGCGTTACCACAGAGACCGTGTCTCCTGCTGATGCCCAGTTGTTGAGTCACCCAGACTGCTTCTGTGGCCCTGGGGAATGGAGCGCGTCACACGCCAAAATACTCCGAAGACTGCAGACCCAGGGAGGTAGCGTTACCACAGAGACTGCATCGGCTACTGACTATGTTGATGCTCAGTTCTTGGGTGACCCGGACATGATTCTGCGGCCCTGGGGAATGGAGCGCGTCACACGCCAAAATACTCCGAAGATTGCAGACCCAGGGAGGGGGCGTTACCGCAGATGTCCAGACATCAGCTGACCTGGAAAAAACAAAAGAGTATTACTATAAAGACATGGCTGTCAAATTAGAGTGAACTGAAAATATGAAATAAAACACATTTAACCACATGAAAAAGAGGAACAGTAGGCCGCATGAAAAAAGGAACATTTGGCCACATAAGTATTGATCAAAGACATGAGCTACACCGAAATCTTTTTCAAACTGTTAATTATTAAATAATAAACGCAATCTTCTCTTATTTCTCTATGTACTGATTGTTTCTAGTCTGTTTAAATTGATGGTGATCGAACAAAAATAATAATTACCTTTTCCCCGTGAATCGAACATGGGTTTTTGTATGTCCGTCACCATGCAGCGTCCCTCGAGTCAGCGTCCATCATCCCTCGCGTCAGCGTCCGTCATCCCGAGCGTCCCTCAGCGTCCGTCATCCCGAGCGTCAGCATCCGTCATCCAAGCGTCAGCGTCCGTCATCCGAGCGTCCCTCGTCTCAGCGTTCGTGATCTTGTGTTCCTCGTGTTAGCGTCATCCTCCGCGTCGCTTGTCCGAGTGTCAGGCATTCAGGGTCCAACGTGCGACGTCAGGTCAGGCCGGGTGGGACTTCAGATATATAAAAGGAAAAACAGATTAAACACAGTTTATGGAAACAAGCCGCATTATCACCCTGACAGGCGATGACTTACAACACTTTTTCTTCCATGGAACTTGGAGGCAGTCGGCGGCGGTTGAAGTCCTGCAGGTCTGGAAAATACAAACAGAAGTAATTAGATAAACAGTATGTGGTGACATTGTGTTGACTTACTACACTTATTCCCAACACTTTTTTTTCCATGGAACTTGGAGGCAGTCGGCGGCGATTGAAGTCCTGCAGGTCTGGAAAATACAAACAGAAGTAATTAGATAAACAGTATGTGGTGACATTGTGTTGACTTACTACACTTATTCCCGTGGTACCGAAGTGTTGACAGTGGCGATGGAAGCTCGGACCTGGAAATATACAAGCTAGAAATGGTTAATAAAATGCATTCATTTTTCTATTACCTACCACCTGTACCTGTAGGATGTACCCGTTGGTCTCAAACTAAACCGTTTATCGTTTTTTGTTCATCGTTTTTTTTCCGTTTTTTTCCGTGTGTTTTTTTCCCAATCGTTCACAATGCATTGATCTTCCAATGATCTGTTGGTTGAAATGCCTGCAACTAAACAGAAAAACTGTGAGCAACATGGAAAATATGTTTCAATTCTGAAACAAAAAAGGATTAGAGCTGAAACAAAAAAGAGGAATTAGACATAACAAATACAATCAGGTTTTCATTTAAAAAACATAGTTACCTGAGTCAAAGTGAATCCAACCAATGTCTGCTCGTGTCCCAAAATGCTGTCTTCTTTGTTCGTTCGTTCCGCGTTTCGAAATCGCGAAGACGGTTTGTAGTTTGGATTTGCGAGTTTCCCCGTAGTGATTCCACCATTTTTAAGGTTTTTTTTCAATCAATATTTTCCGTTATCGTGTATCTAGCATATAGCCTCATCAAGTGCGTTTATTTAACCTTTGTTTCTGTGTTCAATTGACTATTGTATATGTATTTAATTGATCATTATAAGTTTTTTTTCAATCAATATACTCGTTATCGTGTATCTAGCATATAACCTCATCAAGTGTGTTTATTTAACCTTTGTATCTGTGTTTAATTGATTATTGTATATGTATTTAATTGATCATTATATTATGATAATATTTTTATTTTATTTAAGCAATAGGCCCCGGCCATCGCCTATTGCAGTGGTGGACAACCTTCTTCAGTACCACCCCCTTATACCATTTAACAAGTATTATTGAATAAGAGTTTAGAAGTTTAGAAATCTATGTTACTATGAATTTCGTGTTTTGTAGATGATATATTTTGTGCTTTGTAGATGATAAGACAAGATTAGGCATCAATATTAGGCATCAATATTAGGCATCAATATTAGGCATCAATATTAGGCATCAATATTAGGCATCAATATCGGCAAAGAAATAATCTATCAATCAGTAACAAAATAGTCATAAAGTACAAAAAATGCTTCCACCCCATAACTTTCCCGTCGTACAGCGAGGGGATGCCCCCTGTATATCTAATCAGGTATGTCTATATTCGTTACAGTAACTGATAACTGTATGAATTCTAATCTACTGATGCCCTATAAGGACATCACTAAGTTTCGAACGGTCGCCTACATATCGGAGTTTTCGCAATTTTCGCAAGAAAAAACGATGGAATTTGTTGTTTCGTCTCAGGGGATTCCTTGCTTCGGGAACTTGCGTTGAATACTGAAAATCAATGTCTTGAGCTGGCGTGGAATACTTGTGCGGAGTACTTGCGTGGACTACTGTAAATCAAACACAATCAATACAAAGTTTAAACATTGGTGTAACATTCTCCTCTCCGTCGTCTTTTTTTTACATTTTTTTTATCCTGGCCTGTACATTGTGGCCGCCAGCTCCGTCCCCGTCCTCATCCTCGACATAACCAATTTTTTTTCTGTAAGAAACACATAACAATTTCGTCTCTGTAAGAAATACCCTACTGACCGTTTGACCTTACTGAACTTACTCCTGGAAGTTGATGTACTCCTGCGTAGATCTATGATGTAATCCGGTGTAGATGCATGATGTAATCTGGTGTAGATCCATGATGTAATCCGGTGTAGATTTATGATGTACTCCTGTGTAGATCCATTGTGACAGTCCTTATATGGCCTTGTCCTTTCAGCAGTGAAGATCCAGGCGTAGTCCCAGGAAGTAATCATCTCAAATGTCGTCTGCTGCATGTCGGCATCCGATCGCTGGTGCCTGGCGTCATCTCCATCAGTTCAGGAAACCGCAGAAAACCGCACGGAACGCGCATCGTGTATCGGTAAGTTGGCACCCCCGGAGGGATGCCAACCGATTAAGTTCCCCACTAGGGGAAAACTATTTCTATCTATGCTAAGCTGTTATGATAAGTCATACTAGTAAGAATTTCAGAGTTACTTCTTTGCGCTCATGTTCCATGTCTAATATAATGAGTACACTATTTAAAATACCATTTTCACCTGTTACCATTCTCTATGATTATTTCACTATAGAAAACAAAAAAAGTTTATACATGTAGTGAGTTTATATGTTTTTAAGGTGTACAAAAGGCTCCGACCTCCGCCCTTTGCTGTGGTGGACTACCAACGGACATTGTGTGAGGAACACTAAGTCATTATTCTCAGTTTCATTTTGACCTTAATCTCCGCTATCACCTGGTGGCTGTTCCTCACACAAAGTCTCCACCCCCATGGTGCGATATCTGTGATGTTCTATTTCCTTTCAATTTTGAAAGGTTTGTACTATCATGTTTGTGGTTTTTTTTTCATTTACATTTGTTTATGCATATGTGGGTTTTTTTTCATTTATGCATAAACATGACCTTTTTGATTCTGATCATTTTGACCTTTTGATTGTTTTAACCTTTTTGATTCAGAATGTTTTACCCTTTCAGAATCATTTTAAAGATTTAGGTGCGCACCAAACCTTTTCAACATACCACATTTTAGTGGAGACTTCCACATTCACCTTCATATAAACCAGCAGGGGAGTTTTCAGGAACCCCCCCGCATTCACATAACACCTTGTCTCATGACCATTACCTGGTGTATTCTTGAGGAATACCCTGTCGCAGCAGGGACTTAACTTCCCGTGATTCCACCTTTCATGGACGTTGTGAGACTTAACCACGACCGCAATGAATGGCGACCAATCGGAAACGGTTACTTACCCCCACAGGTAACAAGTGGGAGTAATATTGACATCACCCCCACAGTTAAGTAGGGGTGATGGAGTCGAGCGGTAACGAACGTAACGAACGCAGCGTCTTGTCTTGGGTTACTTGTTAAGGGGTTTCCATGCGTCCCTTCCCATTTGTGTTGCTTGAGTGTCCTGGGTGTCTGTAGTTGTAGTGTCTTGACTGGGTTGATGGCGTGAGGCAGGGTCTCCAGGGTCTCCAGGGTCTCCAGAATCTCTAGGGTTTCCAGGGTCCATCATCACTCCAGGGCAGCAGCTCGGAAAAACGTATCGCAGTCGGCGGCTGACCCCCACTGGGAGTCGGTACGTGGGGAACGTGTGATTTGGTATCTCACGTTCCCCTGAGAGATATAATTACTACTATTCTAAACTATTGCAGTATTCTAACTTGCTTGATATTTCAATATTATCGATCTTAAGGATCATTTAATTACTCACAGAATTATTTAATTGAATTAATCAATTAAGTGCGATAAGGTTATCATTGAGATCTATCATGAACAAACAAAAAAATCTTCAAAGTTGATTCAGCTAATATTTCTACCCGTACATTACGTTCAAACCCATAGTTTAGAAATACTCCAATGTTAACATTATTTATCAAATAATTTTTGTGCAATACGATCTACACGTTTGCCATTCATGCAGATATACTTTGGATAAATCTTTATCATAAAAGTTTAGCTATCATTAACACCATGTAGGAACATTTCAACGTTAATACTAATAGTAATCAATTCATTTTGTGGTAATAAGATATCATGTATTCAATCAATCTAAAAGATATCAGGTATCAAGGTTATCAATCAATACATGCTTCAAATTCATGTCAATGTTAAGTACTTCGTATCATAAAAACCTTTAGCACAGACCTCTCACCATGTGCATTTAGTTGACTTTTTTTAATGATAACAAAATATGTTATTAGTGTTTAAGCAATAGGCCCCGGCCATCGCCTATTGCAGTGGTGAACAACCTGCTTTGGTTCCACCCCCTTATACCGTTTAACAAATCATCATTTTGTGTTATTGTTAATGTTAGTGTTAGTGTTAGTGTTAGTGTTAGCGTAAGTGATCGCGCAACGCAGGAGAAAGTCAAAACGAACCCCAATGGGGCATCCTCTGTCTTGTGTTTCAAATAACTTGGGCAAAAACAAAACTACCCAAGAGGGTACCCTCTGCCTTGTGTCTTGAATTGCAATTCCCTCAAACGTGGAGTTCTTTGACAAATGAGATTCCATGTTCTTGCTTGAACATGGAATCCAAATTGTCCTTGTGGCTTGTATCTTGTACATGTGTCTCCTTCAATTCTTGTACACGTCTTCTACAAGTTTTGTTCACATCTTGTACACATTTGTACCACATCTCGAAACTCAAGAACTGAAAAAGTCTAAGGCATATTGTTATCACAGGTCGTAATCATTTGGCAATATTCATTCGACAGACAGAATAAACAACATAATGTGAAAGACATTGCATCATGAGAAAAAGATATTCAAAGCACATAGATACATTTCAAATAATTATGAGCGAGTCACAGACATTCAGCGAGAAAACAAAACAAATTCAAAATGCAACATTCATATCAACAAGGTTTACTATAACACTTCACTTACCATGTTATCAGACATGATACAAGAACATAACAGTAATCAAAACCGTTTTAAAAAAACAAACATTGCAAACAAATCAACAAACAATGAAAGTGATAAAGTAACAACATCACGTGAAATGATAAAATATCAATGAAAGCAGGGGCAAAGTATCATAACATAAAACAAAGCGAAAACGAAAATCGACAACTTTAGATCTACTTTAGCTTTTATCTATTCTTTAATCTAAAAATTCATAACAATAAACAGAATAGTTTTAGAAACACAGTGAAAAAGACCGTGGCAATAAAATAAACCAAAGTCAAAATTATCATACAAAAACGATATCAATGAGAATGACATTCAAATCAATGACAAAGTAATTCAACATTCAAATCAATGACAAGTAATTCAACAAACAGACAAGTTAAACAAGCAATACATCACTGAACAAATAAACGGCATCAACACAAAGTATTCTATCAGTATTCATAGCATAAACGTTTTTGATTGTTTTACTCTAATGATATTGTTTTACTCTAATGAAATAGTTAATCTTAGGAAATATTAACAGTACTTTAGGAAATGAACTTTAAGTTACTCTAATCTATTGGAATTCTACAATGATAACAATAACTGAGAAAACAGAAAGAAAACGCTATTTCTGTAGGACTTCTAAAAAGAGAAAAGGGAGCATGGTTAGTAAAGCAGTCACAGCAAAAGAAACATCATGCGAGAATGGTGAATGAAATTAAGAGTGAGAAATCCTAGAAACTAAACACTAAACTATAGATCAATCTATTCATTACTTATTCTATGAGATATCACTACAGAAGCTGAGTCTAAACAATATTCAGAGAAACATCAAACCAGTGACAGACAGGCACAAGTTCAAATTGATTTTTTTACCTTTAGATTAAACAAGTTACTTTAGTGTCGATTTGACCCCTTGACCTTTTGGTTTTCAGTCACCTTAACAACAAAAATCTTAGTGACACCATATCTCCAACCCTACATAATCTGACCCACGTATAAAAATGGGTGTGAGGTTTCTTTTCCTTTCTAGTGTTAAACCAGTGCTACTTAGAATTCAAAAAAGCTTACAGCATACTACTTCTAAACAAGGAAGGCGTTCTTATCAGGCAAGGATTCCCAAAATAACGACTTGAAGGAATCATTCACAATAGAAAAGCATACAAAATGAGGAGAGTTCTGAGGATTTTGGATGATTTGGAAGTGGTCGGCTGCTGGGCCTCGGGCGCAGGACAGGGGGGTCCCCAGACAACCATCTGCGACCTGCACTAAATGGTTCCCGGTTGGTGAGTTGTACAAGGCTATCTCCTCAAGGTCGGCTGTCCACGACTGCCACGAACTGGCCGCAATGGCCCATCCTCCAGTATTCCACCTGTTACCAATAACGTCCACCTGGCCGGGCGTCGGCTACCTGCATCAAGATGGATCCGGCGAAGTCAGCGTGTAAAGTCTTGCCTTTCTCGGCGTCCCTGCCCACATCACGTCAGTTGAGAAACACACATCCGTCCATCGGGCCCGTTGCCGTGAGGTCCCGCCCACCTGCCTCTGCAGCAGCCGACCAATAATGTTCGGTGGACCTACACAACTACATGTAGGCCCCTAAGAACATAAACCACCTACATGTACCTGTAAGTGGCAGAGGTTAGTAACCGTTGTTTTTTTGTGTTTTTAAGAACGTCTCCATCATTCCAGCCTTTCAATTCTGTGGGATTACAACACTGGCAAGTAAACTCTGAGTGAACCTACATAACTTAAATAGGTCCACACCAGAGGAGAACTACTTTACCTTAAGCAATAGGCTCCGACCATCGCCCATTGCAGTGGTGGACAACCTGTGAAGAATAAAACTTCAACCAAATATTTCCACCCCCAAAACAACCTCTAAGTATTTGATTCATTCTAATTCCCTGAATAGTGGATCATAATAGTGATATCTTTGAAACTACATCAAGACTGAGAATTCAGAACTATTGTTATTATTAATATTCAGACCACTTGAAATTTTGTGGCCTGGGAAAGGAATCACTCCTTTTAAATTCGGGACTACTTTTTAGAATTAAAGCCAGTGGTAATCAGATATCAAAGGTCAATACCAACCAAAGTTAGCCGGTGACAAACTTCACTCTCCGTATACTACTACCCCCGTCCGCCCCTAGCGGATTCGGGGGATACTAATTTGCTTTCATACCGTTTAGGCGCGTTCCACCATAGGTAACTTGTCTACATAGAAGATATAAAATAAGGCGCGTTCCACCTTATTATTTGTCTTAAGTTTCCTAAAGTTTCTGGAGAGAGAAACCTTTGATGTGGGATCTATGATATTTGCCCAGCCCCTACGTCTACAGTAGAGAAAAATGTCTTTGCTATTTAGAATTTTAGAGATAAACACTAGTATTTTTATGAAGCCCAAGAAATAAGAACTAGCTCTATGCGTATACTTGCATAGACGAAAACATACTGGAATTAGTTTCTAAAATAATCCTGAATATAACCGTGATGAAATGACCACCTCTATATTCTTCTATCTACGGTAAGAATGACCCCCAGCGTCCTGGTGACACAGGGGTCAAGTCTCCGGCCAGGGGTCGCGAGGGTCAAAGTTCACCTCCCGACCCCATCATTATGGTATAATTATATCTATCACGCTCAATCTGAATGAACATATCCTGTGCTATATAGTCTACACTCTTGGTAAGTTTAACCTCATGTCTTTGAGAAATTCAACCTGCGTTCTATACATCATAGGGCATTACAAATTACAGTAATGCTTCAACAATTCTAACATAACCCCCACAATAAGCTAGAAACTGGTTTGAAAACTAACAGAGATGGTCATCACATCCACAAAGTGGGCCTGTCATGCCATGGTTTGATTTAAGAAATTGATTAAGAACTAATAATTATAAGAGACAAGTCTACAAATGAGCAAACTACAACTGACATACAAGTTAACAAATACAGACAGTGAAACAAAAAAAAGGCGAAGCTGATATATACCATTTTAGCAGGCGGCATTGGGGTCAGCAGGAAGGAACAGGAGTTGGCGGGACGTCGCTGGTGCCCGCGGCGTGCATGAAGACTGGTACGGGCAGGCTGAAGAGAAAGGTCAGAAGGTTAGAAAGGTTGGCAGGAAATTATTCTGAATAGTTGAGGACGATTTCTTTTGTAACATTAACCTTTGAAGCGAACTACATGCAAGAGGAGTGTTTACTGATAAGAACTACAATGTCTTCAGGATTTATTCACAAACTGATAGCGGTCTCTTCTTGTCTGAATAAAGAGTAAATTAAAAGAAAAATGATAGTCAGTATAGCGACAGTGCAATAAACATTGCGCCGACTGGTCTGAAGGACCCCCGGCCCAACAGTCAAGTTGGTATATAAACGTGTTCGGCCCTTTAGGTTTCCCCTTGGGCAAAACAAGCATCAGCGTCGCTCATATAAGAGCGCTTGAAAAGGAGACACTCGCTCACATAAGAATAGACTACAGTATCGGCGAAACTCGCTCATGCAATTACGGTACCGCCAATGTTCATGGGGTGTGCCACAAATTGTGACGGATTTCGGTAAGAGTGTCCTTTGACCTAATAAGACAAGACTATAAGACAAGAGTGTTTATACAGACCGGCAGATGTCCTTAAGAAAGAAATATTATTATCCTGAGCTTCATTTCATTGCCATAAGTCCATTCACCTAAGCTTTTAAAAACAAAAAGAAATATTATCATCCTAAGCTTCATTTCATTGCCATAAGTCCATTCACCTAAGCTTTAAAAAAATATTATTATCCTCAGCTCATTTCATTGCCACAAGTCCATTCACCTAAGCTTTTCAAAAAAAAGAGTTGGAACATATCTGAAATTGTCGTTTTTGCCGCAGAGTGGGAGTAGCGATGGGTCGCGCCCAATCTCATGGCCGAGTTTTCCCCTGGGCGCGGCTAATTTGTGGCATCAAAGATCTATGATTACCACTCTTTCCTCCTTGGTAATATCCCTACGCAGCCCTACTCTGATAACCCTAACGGGGGACAAGACAGGCCCGTAACTGCGGGGGCCCGGGGGGGGCGCCCCGCCCACAAAGGAAGTTTTTTTCCAAAGTTCAACCTTCCCCTTCAAAATTTGATTTAGAAACCTCAAAAATTAGTAGGAAAATACTGAAAAGTTCCACTTTTTACTGCTCGCCACTCCCCCCTTTTCAAGTTCAAATATTTTCAAAAAGTTCCACCATTCCTTCAGAATCTAAAGAAAATGTTGAAAAGTTCCATTTGGTGAACTTCGCCACCCCTCTTTTCAGGTTAAAATTGTGGAAATGTAAAAGGTCCTCTCAGGGAACCTCGTCACCCCCCCCCCCTCCCCCCCCCCCCCCCCCCCACACACACACACGCAGCAGATGCTGAGTACGGGCCTGACGGTATTTGAAATTAACTTCTATTTGGACACCAGCCATCCCGCCTAACATTCATGAAAAATGTCAGCCCTGACTGAAACATTCGGCCTTTATTTCATATTATAAGAAACTAAGATGAGTAAGAATTTCACAAATATATACAATCAGAAAAACTAAATAATTTCAAGTTATTTCTAGTCGACATAGAAAGTCAAAAAGATTAGCTAATTCATACACCATCTCTTAATTCTGAATATTTCCAGCCCTCTGCACTGGCATTGTAACTGCATGTTATCCAATCAGTTGCCCACATTAAACGTATTATATGGAAATTTGTATCTAAATGTAAATAAACCTCTGCCTACCATCCCCCAACGGCCAGTGGCGGGCCGCATCAGCCACGTCGCACACGCAGCGTGGCTTACATGAGCGAGTGTCATTTAAAATTCAGATCTTATATGAGCGACGTCCCACACTTAATGCTTGTGGCCCGCAATGCGCAGTGAAACGTCATTCGCCTTGCAGAGGTAAGGTGCTTTTCCATATGTCCGTTTCGGATGCGTTTTGCCCATATAAGGTATGCGGAGGCTATGCGTTTTTCCATATATGGAATTCAAGATAGCCTTCGCAAACCCTATATGGGAAAAAAACGCATCCGCAACAGACATATGGAAAGGCACCTGTAGCCCATAATACATAGCGCGAAGGGGGTTCCGGTATAAGAAGGTCAAACTTTTTCTTAACTAGATTCATAAAGTTATTGTAATTGAATTCATTGCATATCGACAGACATTGTGGGTCTGGCTTCCCTGTCTGGGGTTCTTCTATCATCTAAAGAGATTGCTTGTTTGGAAGTGGAATATTCAAGTTTTAATCATCAAACGCATAAATTGAAAATAGCCCTCATACTGTTATCAATATCGAAAGATCAAATGATTATTTATCCCAGTCCATTTTGAAAATGACTTGGAAAAAGTGACCGGAACCCACGCTTCTTGGCAATTCTCGCGGACGAGACAGCACCTCTGTTAGGCGAATTGAATCTAACCAATTAACCATTTCGCGGCACAATAGGAGCAATAGGAGGAAATCGGAGAAAGTCGATCGGTACTAACCCTGAGGTCTGTCGGTGATCGCCGGTGACCAGCTCAGCAATCGGTGGGCGTCGGCGTCCCCCCGAACCTGGAACAATCAAATAGGAAAACGGCTAAGTCAAGAGATCAACAGAACATTCAAACACAGAAAGTATGCTGTATTTAGGGACGATCCATGAGAAATCGAAGGTAACTGTGGCGTGTATAACTTTGATTACCCCCGGATCAAATTACAGGCTGAATCAAAAGGTTAAAAAATGAATAAAAATAAAACCCGCCGTATGAAAAATGTTATGTCTGCGCACACTCACTGGGAAAAGTGAAGTTCACTTGAGAAACATTTCATTCTGACTGAATAATTCCAATATGGCGGCGGGCAATTTCCCGCCATATTCAATCCAAATGATCAAACCTCGCTGCGCAGTAAGAAACATTGTCATGTACTTGACCAATTCATCATAAATACATACATACGTAGTTCCACTCAAAAGGTACCAAAGGGAAACATGGCCGCAGAGACTGATTACACGCGCGGACTTCGCGCCGCGACCTTCGCGTATAGATATCTCTTTAAACGCGGACTTCTTATAAATCAGTATAAGGGATCCTAGTCGGGAAAAAATATAGAAAAAGGAGGTTCGGGGGCATGGCCCCCGATTAAGATACATTTCAATAATACTCCACGCACGCGTCTAGCCTAATGTAAGTGTCTGAACCCCTTTCTATATTATGCTCCCGAAATAAGTCGCAGTGGAATCTGAAATAAGTCACGTTTCATGCATGTCTAGCCTAATGTAAGTCTCTGCATGTGGCCCTCTATATATACTCCCGAAACAAGTCGCAGTGAAATCTGAAATAACTCACATTTTCAGGAACGTCTAGCCTATTGCAAGTGTGTTTTTCCATCCATAGATATACTCCCGAAATAAGTCGCAGTGGACTTTACCTAAAGCCGTGACAACCTACTCCCCAAATAAGGGAAATTTAGATTTTCGTTGGTTAATTTTTTCACATAATGCGAGTCGCACTGTGCCGAAATGCAGTACCGTACTTATTTCAGATTCCAGTGATAAGTAAAATCCCCAAGCGCAGAAGCCCTTCCGGGCGGCGGTGCCCTAGCGGGAGGTCCTTGTCCGACTTACCGTGCTGAGGTCCATAGGTCTCTGGTGCCCTCAGAAAGCGCGCCCTGAGGTCTTATACCCCTGGTCACGTGGCCGTCACGGCTCATTAGTTTTGGCGGGAGCCCTGTCTGCGGGGGCGTAGTACCATGGCACTGATCCTCTGTCCGTAACGTAGGGGGTAATTCAGTGGATTATCTCAACCCGCACTATGGCTGTAGACCCTTAAAATCGACAGGGCGACTATATATGAATGAACTTCGATCACTGTAATGTCTGGAAGAACAGGTCCATCCAAACATATTCAATAAACAAAAATTTTTTTTTAAATCAACATAGACCTTAGTGACAGTAGGCCTATATAAAAAATAGGCAATATGACATAGGGAACTTAAAATCGACATAAAAATTATAGTTGTTGTGTTTTTTTTAAATAGTTTGTATTAGTTATTCACTTCAGGGTTGCCCCGGGTCGAGTAGGACATTTTTCTCTATATTCTCTCAATAGTGACATGCGACATGTCCTTTTATTAATTTGAATTCGCACAATCTGAATTATTATTTATATATGCGTAAGTTAGAAATGGAGGGGATATACTGTAAACGGTCCTCATTTGATTTGTTTTGTCAGTTTTGTCAGTTCTGGTTGATGTATTACGAAGTGCGCACTGACAAAACAAATCAAATGAGGACTATTAACTATTAACTCTCTTCCCCCGACTTAGAAATAACATGTCGTTATTTATATTATCTTGTAAAAAAAATTGAAAGTAGAATTTACAACTATTATAGTACATGGGGGGGGGGGGGGGGCGCTGGTCAAGGAGACGTGACCGTCAGGGCTCATTGGTTTTGGCGGGAACTGGACCCAAATCCCGGCGGTCGCGCGTGGGTGGGTCCTTGGGGGGGGGGGGGGGGGGATTAGATTATTGTATGAATGCACGGGTCGAGTAGGACAACATGTTGGCAATGCGCAGTACCCCCGGTCCTCCCACTCTCCCGGGGGGTGGGGGGCTGACCAAAAAACATCCACAATTTCTAGATCTACATTTGAAAGATAGTTCGCATGTCCGCGAAAATTGAAAATAGGGGATATTTTCTTAACCAAAATTCGCGATTTTGATGAAAGGGGCATTTTTTTCATATATAGACACGTATATATATTAATTAATGCATTTTAGATATATGAATTTTCAATGGACAAACCTAATAAAAAATGTGAATGTGCACCTACAAGACAGTTCCAATGTTCTATGAGCAAGTATTTCAGTAGGTTATTGTATGAATGCAAGGGACTTATTGTGACTAAGGTGACTAATAGTTCGGGTGTGTTTTTCAAATAGGCGGTGTAACTGAGACTCCAAAAAGTCGCGTTTCAATGGAAAAAAGGC
Organism: Lepidonotus clava; assembly: GCA_936440205.1. Lineage (NCBI taxonomy): Eukaryota > Metazoa > Annelida > Polychaeta > Phyllodocida > Polynoidae > Lepidonotus > Lepidonotus clava. Next base: position 26,800,902 of record OW387149.1, on the reverse strand, counting down.
TCCTTTCAAGCCGAAAAAAATCTGTGAAAAGGGGGTATTTTTCAGATTGGAGAACGCTGATAGGTTCTCACTTGGTTGGTTGAGTGGGGTACCGGTGTAGTACCTTTCATTAGCCGGCCGGTCGTCGGGCATTGTCTTGCGGGCTCTAATCCCCTCTAACGTGTCTGTGGGGGCACTGACCCTCAGCCCGTACCGTCAGTGGATTATCTCACCCCCGTAACACATCAACCAGAACCAACGATTTCTGTTGTTGGTCACTCTTTGATAATAGTGATCTTGATATACCGCTGCTTGGAATATCTATTTGTAATTTACAGATTCTAAAGATTCGTTTATCGTACAAAATCTAGGCTTTTATTTTTTCATCATTAATATCAGCTAGCATGGCTGAGTAAAAAAAAAAAAAGAGGAATTTCGAACACAGTTTCAGGGTCATGCATTGGTAAAATATCGGCATGGCGAAGTTATCAACTATCTTACAAATAGCGGGGAAGTCTAAAATGGTACAAAATTGATGATATTGATATAAACTTCAACAATAATTTTCAATAAAATAGTCGCACAAACATTCAATTTTTCCCCAGGCTTTTTTCACTTCCCAACTCATCAGGAGGGGGCCGTATGTGCATTTTCTAAAGATAATCATCATTGAATAAAGGGTCACCGGAATGCAAGTCTAACGTCAATTTTACAGTGCAGTTTTGCAACATCAATTCAGCCGGCCGGCCATGACCAGATTCTTCGTACTTCACAAATGGTGCTAATTGACTCCTACACCTTCCCCAATCACCACCTATTGTTTATAATTACCCACACGCTCGACAGGGAAGGGCGCTGCCGCCTGCCAGCCTGGGGCCCGGGGGGCGACCAAAAAAACGTCTACGAAAAATGACGTCACGCGAAAAGTTTAAATATCCGCGAAAGGTCCATTTCCTATTGTGAAATTTAAGCCTCCAAGAATGTCCGTGGATTTTTCTTTCAATTATCTTTAATTTTGTCATGTTCTAAGTGTTTTCAATGATATTCTAATATGCATAAAAAATGATTATGTATGAATTTATCGACATTATGAATTAATTTAGTGTGTTTTTTCAAATAACTTTCATGACATAAAATTTCGTAGATGTTTTCTGGGCACGACTATCAATCGTGGCCATGGACAAATAGGAAAATCACCTCTAGAAATTTCGTAGATTTCTTTTTGGTCGGCCCCCCAGCTGGTCGGGGAAACGACCAAGGCAGAACTATCGGCAGGGTTATCAACAAAATAACCAGGGTGTTAATTGCCCTAATTCTCACCTCCACTTCTCCCGGTCACCCCCTATTGTATACCCACGTGGCGGCCGGGGAAGGGCGCTGGTCGGGAAAACGACCAAGGCAGAACTATGGACAGGGTTTACCACCCTTCCAACGCCCTTTTGACGTTATAACTGACGTTAATACTTTGTATGAAGCTATAGGTTTATTGGATACAGGAGAGCTCGAGGATATCTACAGTAATAGCGGTCAGTACTGTAAGTATAATACGGCTATATCAGTGGTATTCCACGGCCCAGGTGTTGCTCAGACCCCCTGGGTCAGTGCGGGGCCACGGGGGGGGGGGGGGGGGCTACGCCGATTCTGGCGATTTATGGATCTAACCTACCAAATAGAACCTACCCCTGTAACTTAAGCATTATCAAAAGGAAACGCCTTCATTTTACAACCTATGTGAGGGACGAAATTGGGCGTGATAATTGTACTCAGGAGTTGTTTTGTTCGAAATTCTAATGAATTTTAAACAATATTCCATTTTATCTCTAAATCTCGAATACCAGTTTATTCGATACACACTAACCAAACACTCACAGCACACAGAGTATAAATATACCTTTGGATCCACCTTATTCATATCTGTATATAGAGTTGATAGAGGGTGGATCAAGGGATGGATCAATAGAGGGTGGATCAATAAATGGTAGATCTATAAAGTGTAGATCAATCAAATGATATACCTACAAAGGGGGGGGGGATAAATTGTGGACCGATAGATAATGGACCAATACATAGAAGATCAATTGCATGAAAGGCACATTACAGTTGGATCAATAAATGATGGATTGATCCACAAACTTTCGATCAATGATTGGTGTATCAGTGAAGAGTAGATCATTGGAAGGATAGAGCTGTAGAGGGTAAGAATCATAGAGGGAGGATCTCATGAGGTTGGATCAATTGGAGGATAGACAATGAGGGCCAGAATGGATCAATTGACACTAGTTGATCCAGGATTTTGAAAAGGTGGGGGCAAACAAGTACTTTTCCTAGACCATGTAGTCCCAGTTTATATTATAGGGTGAGCTGGGACGCTCATGGGATACTTACGCACGTACGTAGTCTGACCTGTAATTTCCGAATTCTAGATATGTCCGAGAGTATCCTGACTTCCACAATACAGTCTTAATACCGTACAGTATTACCTTTTTATCTATTCTACTCCCTGAATAATTCTGATGTTAAGATATAAGATGATACGAGAGGCTTATACAATCAGCTTTCTTGAAATTTGCGGACGCGGTGTCGCCATAGGTTTAACACTGAAATTCTGCGTCCAAAATTGCGGTCCAGTTTCAGGCACTCTATGTGGTTTCCCTAACCTTATAAATGAATACAGAATAGTGGCAAATAGTACAAAGTGTCTTGTTTATGTGACTATCTGTCCGATTGGGTATGGGTTATGTTCGCTGCAAAAGCGTAAATGATTTATAAAGGCATGTGCAGTTAAGGCTATTTATGGATACATAACGCTTAAGTTATTTCTGGTGTTTTTGCTTGATTCACGGCTTATATATTTATAATTCAATTGTTAGGAAAAGCTTTTTGTCTGCATTAACGTCGATTTCCTTTGCATAAGTATACTTACCATTTGCTCATCATTTTGACTATATTCCTTTGCAATTATACACACACGCATATATATTTTATATATCCACATTTGAAGATTAAGGTGACGTACTTGTAGCTTTCGCCTTGACTCATATATAATGTTTAACCTGCTATTCCTGTTTATTAATTAACCTTCATTTGCACTCTTACAGAAGCTGCTCACACGGACGGGATGGACCCACATGACCAGCTGACGACGACGAGCGCGCGGGGGGGGGGGGAGCTGCGAACTCTCTACCCTGGAGGTATACCTTGACCGTCCGGTAACAGTGTGCGGTCCTCTACTCCAGGCACTTAACACCGGTGACACCACGACGTTATATGTTCTTTGCGTGGTGTGCGACCTTGTGGAGGATGTAACGTCGTCGGGGGGGGGGGTCAAGTCGGCCTGGTTATACGTCGGCCCTGTGGTCAAGTCGTCCCTATGGTGTGGTCAGCGCTGTATGGTGAAGTCGGCCCTGTGGTCAAGTCGGTCTTCCAGTGAAATCGCAACAGTGGTGAAGTCAGTCTTTCAATGAAGTCGGCCCATTGGTGAAGTCAGCCCTGTGGTTAAATTGGCCCTACGGTGAAGTCGGCCATGCAGTGAAATCGACCCTGCAGTGAAGTTGGCCCTGTGGTGAAGTTTGCCCTGCTGTGAAGTTGGCCTTGTTGTGAAGTCAACCCTGTGGTGAAGTCTGGTCTGCAGTAGAGTCGGCCCTATGGTGAAGTCAGCCCCTCTATATATGTTGTAATATAACGCGGCATCTAAAATGCTTTAAAGTAGCGTATGATGGCTTCTGTTCTCTAGGTAGGGGGTCTGCAACTTGATGGTTGAAGAGAACTTATCATAACACTAGTCCACTAGGCTAGTTACTCACAAATTGCACTAGCCCTGCGGATATTATACTAGAACACGGTTCTAGTAATTATATCTTTGTGTTAACCCTTGGTCTGAATTTACTAGACGGCTGACCTCACTATGAAGCCTACTTCACCATAGAACAGACTTCACCAGGGAACCGACGTAAGCACGAAGCCGACTAAACTACGAGGCTGACGTATTCATGGCACGACTTCGCCAAAAGGCCCATATAACCGACTTAACCATGGCGCGACTGCAAAAAGGAGCCGGTTTTACCTGCCACCTACGCTGTTCAAAATCCAAAATCTGGATCGACTTCAAGAAGGGACCGACGTTACCACGGCGCCGACTTCTCCAAGACGTGACTTCACCAAGAGGCGAATTCACCTGTTACCTACGCCGTTGACACACCGGACGTTGGACCTGGTGCAGAATTCATACAACCACAACTAGGTCGGCGTGGCACAAGTAGGCTCCTGCAAATCATGTAATAACAATTAGTATAACACCCTAGGGGTGGATCCTAGATTTCCGGAATTCGGTCCATATAGAAGCTACAGCTCCGTCTGTGAACATTGCGCATGTCCCTGTAAATGCGGGGCATGTCCCCCTCATTATTTTGTAGGTATGATGACTACCTACATCCACCCCTGCATACATCTTCTCTAGTCCGTCGGAGGCAAAATCGATCAGGCAATAGTTATAGAGGAGTCGGGACATAACAAAGTCTCTTCTGAGTGGGCCTGATACGTTTCGTAAAAGACTAACTATGGTCCCGTCCTACCATATTGCTGCCTTCATGAGCATCATGCGAAATTAAAGGGTGGTTCTATATTACCCTGTTTGTGTGTCGCGATTAGGAAGTATTCAGCCCCGGGTAGTCAGGGTCCAGTCACTGAAGGAAGCCGGCTGATTACCCTAGCCCCCACCCCACCCCAGCCAAGTCGGACACAGTTCTCCTTTGTACAAACAGGTGATCATGTCGCGTCCGTCGCAAAATAAGAACGAGGGTAATCGGTGACCCTGGGTTACTATAATTATTTTATAGAAGAGGAGCCATCGTCTTTATCTGGCAGTACTCGCCGGTTAAACCAACTTGCGGGATATATCTTTATCGGCCACCATGTAATGAACTTGCAGAGAAAGTCTTCAGATGAAGAACAAACCTAAGATGCCCTGACCAACCACCGCTTACTCAGGTCCGACATTTCATCGCCTCGTGTAGCCTTGACAACGACGCCACGGGATAAAGGTTTCTCTCCCGGCGACATGGACAAAATCTGTCAGCCGGCGACGACGTAGAGGTGTCGGCCCTCTACCAGCAACGGAATATTTCATCGCAAAGTTGAGATGGCCCCGGTGACCAAAGTACCGGCAATAATTACCCCCCAAAGTGGTCTATTCCCCATGCTACTGACGCCATGCAAATGAATTAAGTTGCCGGAGATGCGCAGCTGAAAGTCAAGCAAGCTTTTTGCCAGCATTGCCGGTTTTTCTTTGTCGCTATGGTTTGTCGGCGCGCATCATGTGGCTTCCATAATGAGTCCTTGTGCTACTGCCAGCCTGTCTACCACCCTCCACGATAAACTCGGACTATCCCTGATATTCATCGCCTCGTGAAGACGCGGCCTTCCGCAAAGATGGGCCTAGATGAGGGGATACCGGATCCTGAGGGTACGCCGATCTTTTTTAATATTCTATTAGGTATGTGTGGATCCCCCCCCCCCCCGAAGTCTCTACAAAAAAAAACATTGGATTTGTAGGGTGTGTATGGATATTTTCCGGGATTTGTTTACCCCCCCCCCCCCCCCCGGATGCGTGTTTACATATCTAAAGCCGCGTCCCCACTTGGCCGACTAAGATTTTTGTAGTTGGGTGATGAGTGTTAACCCTTTCCAACCATGGCGACCAACACCTCAAAAAGGCGCTAGTCTCCCATGATTGAAAGGGTTAACACTAATCGCCCGGCAACTAAAATTTTAGTCGCCAAAGTGGGGACGCGGCTTGATAGAAGGCTCTTTCCAGTGGCGGATTTAGAGCGGCACCAAACCAAATTTCATGAAAAGGTCTTTTTGTTATGTAACGCGGCATATCCACTGGGCGACTTTCTCAGAGTCGGCCGACGAATCTGCGCTAGAATGGCCATTCCTCTCAGAATATCGTCGGCCGACTCAAAGATGTAGAGGCGATCTGTATGTTGGAATTCCTTGTCCATTGAGCGTTGGTCCACTCCCAAACACCGATTCATACCAAACACGTTTGATCATTTTACGCTGATCCCGAGGTCCGGGCATTCGATACACAGTCCTCCTATTAGATATTGGGCTTTAGATTTCTAGTGAGACTTAATATGAATTGTTTTGAGAGGTAACCCTCCGTTGCCAAAGTAAGGACTTCAAATCACATAGGGATCTGTTTAAGAGGCACTGCTGACATCTGCCCTTCGCCTATTTGATAATATCTAATAGGTGGAGGGCAGAGGTTTGAACCGCCAGTTCAGTTTAAACAAAGTAGTATATTATACTACTTTGTTAAACTGACCGTTTCTCAGGTCTACCAACCGGTATCACAGGCCGTGACCCAAGGCTGCGTTCCTGTGTGTTTCGGGGAAGACTTTTACCCATTACAAACGCATCCTATGACCCCCGCAAACTGTTGCGACCGCCTTGTCGTCGGGTCGGATCGACAGGCATCGCGGTATGTCCAGACCTATAACCGGATGCCTTGGGTCGGGTCACGACTGAATTTGGATCCATCGGGGCATATCAGGTGTATTTGTTATTTAGTTACTTCTTATTTTATTTATGAAGAATGGATAAGCATTAAAAGTTTAAGTCCGCGTGGATAACAGTTATATAGCGGGCGCTGATGTCCGTGTCAGCGCACAATACCGCGTTAGGGAGAGGCCCAGTGGGCGCCGCCATGTTGGTAAAGGGATGATCCTGATAGGCTAAAAAGTCGCGCTTGACCCCCGAAAACTATTGGCGCCAAAGGACCACACATGTGCAAACATGAACTCCCGACGGCGGCATATATTACGCAAGCCCTTAGCCAGAGGGGGTGACGTGGGGTATGCGTCACCCCCCACCAAGCTGGGCTAGGTCAACTTTTTTCTACATTCATGGTGGCCCTCTGGTACCCCTATAATATGTCTTTTTATACCCCTGCCAAATAGTTGCATTTTGTCATTTGAGGAGAGTGACCCATGTAAAAGATCCGCACCATTGATAAAAATGTCCTCTTTTGAAAATGGTCACCAGCTCGCGCGTATAGGCCTAAAGCCCCATACCCACTAGGCAATTTTACCGCTGACTGGCGATGGGCAACAGCATAATCACTGGTAAAATCGTCACCAATTCAGATCACATGTTAGTTTGTAACATTTCAATATTACATACTAACATGTGATTTGAATTGGTAACAATTTTACCAATATTATGGCTGTTGCCCGTCGCCAGTCGCCGGCAAAATCGCCTAGTGGGTATGGGGCTTAAGTCGCGCGTGTGACCCATCTCGGGCAGGGTGAAATAACCCCTGAGTCTGGTGGTTTAAACCTACAGACAGACCAACCATCCCGGGCCGGCTAGGTCGGACGCGGCAGGAGTACCGTCGAGTCGGATCTACGTCGGTGGATACATTTAGTGGCGGGCTTAATTAGGTTACCTTATTAATAGACATACATGCAACGTAGGTATGACGGGCGCATGATTCTAGTTTTCATAGAAACAACATATATAAATTCGCCATGACCAAGTCGCGCATAAGATCTGTAATGGCGGAGTTATGTTAAGTATCACTACCCCCGGCAGCTTGTGATTATTTTCAAATAGTCAGGGGACTCGAAGGGCATTTAATATCGCATTTATGAAAAAGAATCAGATGACAAATGTATGATTAGTTGATCTCGCGTTCATCCAATCCTCAATATACTCGAGTTTCACGAAATTGCCCTTTCTGTATACTACTCACATCTCGTGTAGTGTGGAATTAACCGTATCCTTCCGATCTTTCCGTGCATATGGTGCATTATATTAACATGATGCCCACACGTATAGAAAAGATCACCCATGATTTTGTCAGTTTAAAGCACGAGGTGTACACATACAAGTATAATTTGCGCAAACGACTCCAAAATCTCATTTTCATATACTACTAGCGCGTCACTTGTATAAGAGAACATGTGGTAGATATAGCACAAGTCAGTGGCTATATGCGATATATAAGTAGGGCCACTGACGAGGGTTATATCTGGCTTATACCACGGGCGCTTTTAATTAATGTTTGTCTGGATCCTTACAGCCAGGTTCCCAGTGTCCAGTGCCCTACAGGCCCCTGTACACAACCCTACCCGAACAGATCTACCTCTGCACTGGCCAGACCATCTTCCCATGTCAAGGCTCCTACCACCACCACCGCTTACTACTCTTACTGTTCATACAAGTTCCATGTGCGCAAACGACTCCAAAATTCTATTTTCATATACTACTAACGCGTCACGTATATAAGAGAACATGTTCCAGTATGTGCGAGAGAATGTCGCGCAAAATGTGAAACAAATCTAGGCAACCTCGCGCGAAAACAGCTTATCATAAGCGCTCTGTCGGCATAGATAAATGGTGTGGGTATGCTAAAATAGGATGAGCGGTGTGTTTAGAGGGAGTTGTGTTTTGACAGGCCGTGTATACTGCTCCTCTTTTTTATCAGTATTTTCAAGAGCTTTTCTTTTGAATCTTAGGTAGTCCTCAGGTGTACATGCGACCCATGGTAATCATACCAACCCCTGTGTTCGTAAGGCCACCCTCAGACGCCCCCCGCGATTCTTGTTATAATTATTATTAGTATAATTATTTATCAACCTACTTGTGACCCGCGCCACATTCAGTGTGTCTTTCTGCCCGTCCCGGGGAGGCGACTCTCAAGTGATTCTGTCTGACGTTTTTTCTTTGCTTAACTTTGATACAGATGGAAAAGGCAGAACGCACGAAAGTTGTGTCTCGACAATAAGATGAATATCAGGCAATGTGGTCGGCGACAGGGTCAGGGTCGGCAGGCAGAAAACAAGACTGTTACTACTCGGCAACACACCCCGGCAACCTGGAAAACCTCGGCAACAGAGAAATCCCTACAATGTGTGCAAGTATTCTTAATTGGTCTCCCGTCGGTATGCAACATGGATATCACAAATTCAAGTATGATCTGAAAAGAAAGTCTGAAGCGGCGTTCCAACATAACGACTAAATCCTGCTTCAACTCGTCTGAATGTGCTATAATTTAGGGATTTTACAGTAAATGGAGTAGGCTATCTTGTTATAGGCGACCGACAGGGTTAAAGGTGCCTTTCCATACATGCGTTATGGGTGCGTTTTTCCATAAAAGATATGCGAGGCTATGCGCTTTTCCATGTGTGGAATTACGGATAGCCTCCGCATACGTACCCTATTATGAAAAAAACGCACCCACAACGCGTGTATGGAAAGGCACAGTAACAATTCGTATAGTCAGCATGTGGAAACCCGCCTTTAGGGCTGAAAGACGCCTAATGGTTCATCTTTCTTTTTTTCCCCTTTCACATCATGTAGTTTGAGTCAAGGGGTGTTTGAAAGCCGTTCTCGAGTTCCCTGAACGGTCCAGGAAAATCAGTGCGGCCTTGATTTAAAAACCTTTTACGACATTGACCAGAGATATGAAAAGTCACAATCATTATACGGTCGGGTTGTTGAGCATGTCTTTTGGTAAGTCGTCGTCTATCGATTACGTGCTCACAAAGGGCTGGGAGAGTGGGATGTCGGCCCAAGGGATTTCGTACTTTTCTATAACACGTTTTGCATCCTTAAGGAGGCGAGTGGGGGTTTTAGAAATCATGTCATAATTCGTGCAAAACTGTAGAAACGCGTCCTAAATGGGTGGACAGGTTTGGCGCAATTAATCGATTATACACATGGTTGCTTCAGGGTTGATTTTAATAATTTCATGTTCTTTAGTTTATTTGCACAGAGCTGGTGGGGCACTGACAGACGGGCGATACTCATACAGGAAGGCGGGTCGGCAGAACAAGGACGACTCTCGACACGGACGGACCAGAGACCAAGCTAACCCTGCTATAGTCTTGATAGGACTAATGTACAAGGTACGTGAGGGAGTAAGGCAAATGTAAGAGATATATAGCTCATTCTCTGACTTTAAAGTTAGTTTTTGAGAACGTTTTAAAAATGTTTAAAAGTATGCCTGGGCCCTCCTCACGCAGAAGTGTATATTTTCCTGGGGCCAGGGGGCCTTCCATTTAGTACGTACGCAAATTTTCCAAAATTCTAGACCCCCCCACCCCCCCACCCCCCCACCCCCTGGGGCTAAAGTACGCATTGGATTTGTATAGAAACGTATATGCAATTTTTCAAAAACTAAGGATCCCCCACCCCGCCCCACCCCCTTGCTGCGTACGTATATAATGGAAGGCCCCCAGTTTGAAATCTACAATTAATTGTTAGTGAACTGAAAACTTCATCCCGTGCCTTGTATTTACAAATACCATTTTACTTTACTGTTCCAAAGTTAATGTCATTTTAGCTTGAAACCAGAAAATAGATGCCAAAAGTACGTACCGCTAGCGCTCTGCTTAATGTCATACCGCCAGACAGAAGATAATCTGAGGGTTTTTATAACTATGTAACTTTTTATATTGTTGCAGCTTTGATATATGTCCATATATTGATAAGATATGCCTATCTGCTCCCATTACAGGCACTGAAAGCTTCCAGAAAACTATGCCACCGACCAACAGTTAGAAGGAATGTCAGTCAACCTGTTTCGTGATACAGTTGGTCCATGACCTACTGCTCGCACCACTGTATGTGAGGGAGCGCGCAGCCTGCATCATCAGTCGCCATGTCCTGTCGTAAGGCAGGTCCAGGAGCTATGGTCCCCACCCTGGGTCCCCACCACTGTACGTGAGGGAGGGGCAGTCTTCAGCGTCAGTCGTCATTTCCTGTGACCCCTACCACTCTTATGTGAAGGAGGGGGTAGCCTACAGCATCAATCACCATGTCCTATATATCGAAAATCTAGGAACTGCACCCCTCACAACTGTGCGTGAGTGAGGGCGCAGCCTGGATCATCAGTCGCCATGTCCTGTGGTATGGCGGGTCCTGGAACCACAGCCCCCACCACTGTATGTGAGGAAGGGGGAAGCCTGCGGTGTCAGTCACCATAATCCTGTGACATGGCAGGACCAGGAGCTACAGCCTTCATCACTGTGTAGGAGGGAGGGGGCAGCGTAAATCATCAACTGCCAAGGCCGCACCCCAACTTGAGAATGAACAGCACCGACAAAGCTGGACTGGTTTTAACCCTCTACATCAACTACAACAAGCGCTTGTCGGCGGAATTCGTCGCCTTGGTTTGAAAGTGTACACTGTTGGTCAGCTGATTCAACTTATCAGTGCCATTTGTCACTTATGTTGGCACCTGGCTTATGACCTGTGAAACTTCAGACTCAGGGGTGATGGCCCCGTCACTGTATATGTGTGAGGGAGGGGGCAGTCTATAGTGATATCCGCTATGCCCTTGACTTGCCAGCCCTACCAGCAGAGTATACCGGCCGTGCGTTCAACCAGCTGAGCCCGAGATCCGTTGTAGCTAACCGCTGCAGCCGAGCAACCTACTAACGAGGACGACCATCGAACATGGAGGTGATCATGGCCCCCAACAGACTGTATCGTCGGCACGTTTACCATAGACGGGTCCCAACTAGGCGAATAAACCCTGACTATTAGTGTGTTTCGTGGGTCTCCTAATGTTGACCCTTTGCATCGGCGGTGACTAGAGACTGTTTGCAGCACTAATCACACTTATGGTTGGGAACGGTTAACGCAAAACCACTGTAATCGACAACAATTAAATACAAGAGGAATCAAAGGGGGGGCGCGCCCCTCATACTTTTGGCAAAATACTGTCTTTTGTAATGTAATATTCTTGGGAAAATTTTGTAATAGGGCGCTCCCTCTCCCGTTTGAAAATATATGGACCCCCTACCTCTATAAATGACGTCATGCCGTGGGGGGGGGGTCAAGCTCTATACATTCCTATAGTTAAAGCATAACCAAGGGGGGGTGGGGGGGGGGTCAGAAACGGTCAAAAATAGCACGACGTCATTTATGGAAGGCCCCTTTATCTCCCACAATGGGCTGCGTCATGTGCGATTTACGATGTGTAGGCTTTTAGAAACCAACCTACCGTGAATGTGACAGTGTTTTTTTTTTGGGTATGCTAAATTAGTATGCGAACATGTAAATATTAAAACTTGTGCAATGATCGATTTGATGAATTATATATATATATAATATATATATACATATATATATTTATTTATATATATGAAGTCACACTGCCTAGATACTAGGATTCGAGAAAATATGTAAAGTATGAAAAATAATACGTTTATGAGTTTATATCCGAGTGTCGTTTCTTTTGCGCAACCTTTTGTATAAATATTCTTGTCATAAGACAGAAAGGTATTATATGTTTAAATGTTAAACACTTAGCTAGAATGAAAAGCATTTAATTAAAAAGAGCATCATAGACACCATGTCTCATTGTTTCCGTGAGTCTTTATTTTGTCTATATATCACACTTGTTGGAGTTGATAATGAGTTCATGAAAAACATCATAATGTACCATACATAGGATAGTTTGTCGGTGATCCCTATGGACCATTGAAACATGATTTTGTTATCAATATGTAATGACAGATATCATGAGTGATGGTTGAGAAGTAATACAGGATGTATTTCATTACAACACTGATTACCAATGGCTACTGTAATTACCATCCCGAGATAAGGTTAAAGCCTTGAAATTCGCTTTGGGTTTCTCATGCAATATTTCAGATAACTGCACCATTTATGACTCTACAAAAAATGTAAGATTTATGAACTCATAACAAGGGCAAACTTCATAAGAAATGTATTTTTTCATCAGTGAATAAAAGAGAAGCAAAATGAAAATGAAAGTGTCTTATTGTTTGTGACATTCATTTATTACGCACATCTTTCAAAAATATACGTTCTGAACAACTATAATTTGGACATAATTGAACTAAGTAAGAAACTGATATCCAGACAGTCTTTCGGATAAGAGGTGAACCATTAATTTGTACCAGGAATTGTGATCAAAACAATTCTACGAATTGATATTCTTTGAGGTGGATTGAGAGTTACGAATGAAAAAAATATGTCCAATAATATATGCAATATCATTTAAGAAATAACTAAATACGTGAAATCACGTTCAAACATTAAACAAACAACAACGAAAACGAATCTCATAGTTCTCGATTTCAAATTTTTGGAATCGTGACTAATAGACTTAATTGTGAATATTCATTAAATCTTATTGGTCGCCACGAATCCTAAATCATTCTAATATCGATACTTGAAAGCGACAAGACGATTCATCACCATTTCTTCAATCAAAATATTTATGGTATTCCTGAACGTATACATGTGTAGAACATCAATTTAGAATAAGCATAAATAATTCTTTAATTATTATAGAATTAGACCTTAAAGCTTGTGGGCTGATTCAAACGTTTTGGTACTGAGGAGACCAAAATTAATTCCTAAGACATACATGTATTTAAAAAGAACAGTTTTGGATAAAGTATTTCATAGTCAATGGTCCAAATATTCCCTGAATTGTCACTGCAATATTGTTGACGAAAATTATCAGAAATCCCGACCTATACTTACTCCACTTCTTGGCTAGGAACCTTTTTTCTGGTCTGATTAAACTATCAAATGGTGAATACTACAGGCTTACATGGCGCTCACGGCTCGGTCATGACTCCATGTGGGAGGAATGGGAACTGATGATCTGATGTTTTTATCGGCTCTCACGGCTCGGTCACGACTCGTGTGGGAAACATTGGAACTAGCCTTGTGTTTTTCTTTCAAGACACTACAGCGTCACCTTGTGAGAAAGGAGAAGTTAGACTCGTAGCCAGCCTGATGATGATGATTTTTTGGAGTTGAAGATCTACTTAGTAATGTTTCAGCTATATCGCGACTGACTCCGGATTTTTGACTGTATAGTTGAATGATTGAATTTATGGGGGTGGAAACAACAGCAATGCAAGGCCCAGACTTGGACCCAGTCCGGCCACGTGTGTGACGATGACTCTATCCTCTACACCGCCCCCGCCCCCCTGAAGCCAGCCTAATTCATGCATTAAGACCTATTTAGCTGGTAGGATGGTCTGAGAAATTGGGCACAGTCTCTCTCCAGATTTCAGAAACATTATTACCTCATCAGGTACAAATTATAATTGATGTATTAAATAGGTTATGGTTTTGACTTTTTGATAGCAACACGTCACAAAATATCAATAACGATTCATGTATCTTATCAATGGGAAACTCTTATGAGGTATACATAACACTTTGTTTAAGCTATAATGGTCTGATAGAACAGAGCTCATACAATCAATCGAGGCATTTATATATATATATATATATGTGTGTGTGTGTGTGTGTGTGTGTGTGTGTGTGTGTGTGTATATATATATATTATAGCTTATGGCAATTTTTATTTATTCTAAACATCACAACGAGGCAAATCACAATGTTAGCGAGGAACAATTTTATGCTTAATTAAATGAATATAATGACTTACAATTCTGAAGGTTCCTTTTCTAATGAGTTCTGCTAAATATTATCTGTGAAACGGCATATTTTCTTAACCGTAAAGTGAAACATTTGTATTCAAAATACCTTGACTTGCTGCAAAATGTAAATTGACCATATTTTCAAAATGTCTGTTAATTGTCAAATAGACTATTTTTATCCATTCTCCATTATTATGGTGATGAACCAATGTGTACATGTCTTCCATGCAATGCTTGATTTTCATAACATTATTGATTGTATGTATATATTTACCGTTACTGTAATAACTCTGAAAACCAAGGGAAACCTTGAAGATTACTACCAATAAAACCTTTAAATAAAAAAGAAGATAATATCCCCTTACTGTACTGACCAAGATTGTGGGTAAAATCTAAATTAATAGCGCAATACGGCAACTTGTTTTACCAAGAAACAGTTGTAAGTGGTATACAACTACTTAGAATACAAGCCAAGGAGAGTGTCTTTTTGTAATGCACACGTATCTAAGTCCGCCGTTCCCGTCCCCAACGTTGGGGCCCTTGAGGCAGCTTTCCAAACTGAATTCCAACTCAGACATAATTCCTTTTCTTTGATTCATGCCCTGTGTTATCACGTAAGGAAATATTGTGGCTCCTGTTATAATTATTTGAAATCTCTTTCAATGTCTCAGAGTCCCATGTTAGACCTAACTTTATTAAATTTAGGGGAAGAAACTAATGTCATATTTCAGGATCCAGACCCCTGTCGCTAAGATATGTTTTTTTACTTGTGGCCTAGGCACTTCATGTGTTTTTTGGGGAAAGGGAGAGAGAGCTGGACCAGTATGTGCGTGATAAAAGGTCATCACGACCAGTTCTCAGGCGTCCCCTTCCGCTGCATGTAGGTCATAAATGTATTTTCCTCACTTTTACAAGTTCGTCGTACATATAACAATGATTCAGTGTGTGATAGTTTAACTTAATCCGGTTAAATTTTGTCAATCAATTTTCTCTCCCAATCACAATCATGAATATACATGTCCATATGAATAACAGAAAAGTTTCTTTTCTCTTGGGATCCAAAATGATTTAAAAGTAAAAGTAAGGTAAAAGCTGAAGAAGAATATAAGCCGTGAGATCCTTATAACTGTGTGTCCTGGATCTCTGGGGTCACTGGCGTGAGCAGTGGACCATGGACTAGTATTTGTCAGGTTTAAACTCACAGGCACACTAGTATTTATTGTAAATGCACATCATATAAAAATCATTGTGTGGCTTCTTCTTCTTAAATTAACATGTAACAAAATCCTTTAGAAGACATTCATGTTTCTGATCAACCTGAATGATGGAAAATGATGATTAGCATTGGTTCCCCTATCGTCATTGTACGCCGCTTCACTTATCCAGAACCCAGCAAAATTGGTAATAGATATAATCAAATGCTGTTTTCAGTGGCATGCAAAACATTTACTGCTATAATATGAACGAAAACTTATGAATGCATCACATAAAGTTGTGCTTTAAAAAAAGACATAATTAGGGCGTTAATCTTTTACAGAAAAAAAGAATAGGAACAGCGACCTTATTCTTTTGCATGGTGGGAAGTAAAATCCCGGCTTTGAAAGAATTTAACTGTAACATTGTTTCTGGCTGACCCCACCTTTCTTCTTCCCCGGAGGTTTTGTTTGGTTGAATGCTGATGACAAATTACAGGGGGGTCAAACATGCAGGTAGAAATGGTGTCCCTTCCCTTTCATGGACTGGTTGTCTTTTGTATGACTTTGTACGAGCGTTTGGCATTCACCCATATGGCCAGTTGGCACAAATAAATGTAACCACATATGCGTTTTTTTCATGAACAAAAAAAGGTAACAGTGTGCAAATGAGGCCAACTTTACTGTTGTCTATAGACCCATGGGCCCAGAAAGGGGGACTTGAAGTTAAATTGGAAGTTTATTATGTACAGATAAATGACGTTCTTTTGGACCATGTTGGCAAACTTATTCACCACAGACCTTAAAAGGGGATTGCTATAATTATTACCAGGGAAAAATGGTTTTTGCCAAGGTTAGACAATAATTATTTGAAAGAGCCATGGTCCAACGAAAACCATTAAAGCTATTGACTTTTTTTTAGCAATTCTTTTATTATGTGGTATCTTGGCCATCTTTCTAATTTCATCACTCAGAGTCTCCTTCTTACACAATTTCATTGAATAAATTATTATTGAATAAGTCGATAATCATAATGGCACTTTTTACCTTGGGTGAGATTATGTATACAACGAATTAAAGAAATGCCAATGGATTAATCTTTTTTATCTTTTTGGTACACATACACATTAGATACACATTAGAAATAATACAGTTCGTTAAAGTAAGGTATTTTATCGTTACATGGTGATGTATCGGACTTACAATCCTGTTCCTAGTTATGTTATACATGGTTAAGATTAGTGACTGTAGAAATAATTCTTTCATTGAGATTTAATTTGGGGACTCCTAAGTATAGATAATACGTATACGGCCATCTCCCCCTTGGTCACAAGTACGGATCGGATTCATACTGTGCCATACAGATATTTTGTTTAGATTACGACAACCTGACCCCCCTGTTTTTTCGATCAATTGCACAATATCTTCATTTTGAATCTGATTAGTTAAGCTAATCACATAGTCACATGGTTCAAACTGGGCAATAATATTATTACTTTCAGAATTTTAATGTCAAAGGTTCTTAATTTCTTTAGAATGTGTGATAAAATTGGTATACAGTTAAGTTGAGTTCACACCTCTAGATTAACCCTTTAGACCCAAATCGGGGCATTGCCCGTTCTTGGGTGTACTCCCCAATCCATGCATAGCCGTGCAGAAAAGATACCGTTTTTCGATCAATTTTCCATATTTTTCCAAGGAATACACTTAGATAGGTGTTCAACATGTAAATACGACTAATGTATCATCTAAAAACTGATATCTTCTATGCAATGCTACAAACAATATTTCTTTGAACATCTCCAATTTTAAGGAATCAAAGGAAATCCAGATGGAAATCCTAGGGAAGTCCAGCAATTTATGAACGTGACCTTCGGGGTCTAAGCAAATTAAAGGTGTCAGGGATTCATTTACCTTATCAAATGGCAAAATTAACCATTGATTTTGACCTTATCAAATGCCAAAATTAACCATTGATTTTGGTGTAATATTAAGGCCTCATCAAAGTTGCTCAGATGCTAACACTTACACTGGGAAATCCTGGTCTTTGTGCACCCATATGACATCAGATGGCCACTCTGAAGAGCAAGGTGACAGTACTTTGTTCTTCCCAATCACCCCCGAATGTTGAAAGACACGGGTATATCCTTGCTTTTGTAAGATCGATATCATTTCATTATTACGCTTCAACTTGTCAGGATGAGATGATGTGGTTCCACAGTTCCGTCTGGTAAAAATTGTCTCCATGAAAATGAAAGGTATGTGAATTGTCCTGAATAAATTGGATGCTTTGAGAAATGCTAAAGGTTCAGATCCCTCAATGTCAATTTTCATAACAGCCTTTGTTATATTTTTCCACTTGATAAGTGGTAAGAGATCATCCATGTAGACGGTCCTCGCCACTTGACAGCCCCTCAGACGTCGACATACTTCGGCTTTAACCTTTGCATGTGCATCTCCCTTATTTGATGGATCTGCCCGCATAAATATCTCCTCTCGTTTGTTTGATAGAGCATTGGTGACCAGAGAAATCAGCTTTTCAAAACGATTTAGTTTTACTGAACTGTGAAAACGTAAGATGTTTATTTCAAAAGGTTCAACTGATACAACCTTACGGCCAATGCCAGCTGCAGTCAGGGAATACAGCCCCAAGTTGGCGCCAATATCAATTAGATGGAGGTTGATATCCTGTTTTAGGACATGTATCACAGTCTCCACTATTCTTTTCTCAAAGTATCCTTTTTCTCTGATGGTGTCTGAGCTTATGCTAGATCCGTTATGAAGGCACATCAATGTGGGTGGACCAACCTTCAGGGGGTGACAGTCAGACATATTATTACTTTTTGCTGTAAGATCAAATATGTCACAAATATTTTCTTGCAGCTTTGCCTTATAAATGCTTGTGCTCTTCACTTTTTGAAATTTGTTGTTCTCAATCACTCCCTCTTTGCAGACAGATGATATCAATATCTTGGGGAAATGCATCATTGTGCCTCTCCAGATTAAGAAGAGACCTAATGCAATTACTGCATACTTGATATAATATGTAGCATGTCTGATCTTCATGATTTAGCAGATACCTACAAAACAAATGAAATAATATATATCCAATAACACATCTACAATCTACAAAATTAAAACACTTAGTAATATCATAAAAATGTGATATGATAGTGGGATGGTCTGAAAGTGCGTTGACGCATATTTTCAGTTCTTCGGTAAATTGTAATTAGAAATAGTTTTGACAGAGATATTGATTTCAAAGTTGAAAGAGTCACAGGAAGAAAGCAGTGTTTAATATACATTTCTAGTTGATCTGGGACTTTCCATTCATGATAATTATTGAGGGTCATAGAACCAGCTAGTATTTACTTAAAGTTGTCATATTGTTTAAACTCTGCTTTGTCTCAGATTTACCTTTAGGAGAGCAAAAGGAAAAGTGGTCACTAAGAAAATTGATAATCTGTAAGGCCGACATTATTTATTGCTCTTTAGTTTTTTCAATGGTCGCTGGTAAATAGACTAGTATGTCTTTTGAATGCCACGGTATAAACAAAAAAGGAAAGAATAAAGAATGCATGTAACTAATGCACAATACCGAAAAATAAAGTATATACATATAGTCAAACAAACAAATAGATTTTACATCAGAATATACCATTTCCATTTCTCAAACAACAAGCGTACGAAATCATATTTGTATGTGTATCATACAAAGTGTTATATGATAGAAAAGGTTGCAAGGAGTATTATTTTTCCATTTCTCCTTTATGGCATAGTTTTCCTATACACTTGTCAATATCAAGGAATTATGAGGAGTTAGACAAAGATTACCGGACTGACCTTACCTTAGAAAACCTTATGTTAGACCTGTGGTGGCGTGGCTTCTGCGGATTCAGTGTAGGCAGGACCGCCTATACACTAAATGTAAGACACAGTTTTCATGGTGTCCTATGTTTCCTGCCTCCTCTTGGTACAACACGCTGAGGCACCCTACGGCTAAAAGCTGTCTGACTCTTATGTTTCTTTTTTTAAGGAAAACCAATTTTATAGGGTCTTAAAATTAAGAATACAGCTCTAGGCCTGTGGATCCATAATCATCAACCCAAAATATAAACATAACTAACCTTAGGCTTAGGCTGGCTTTCAAACTAGCCTAACCTTAACCTAATCTTATCTGGGGGGATGACCAGAAAAAATCTACGAAATTTCGTGGAGTTGTTTTTTTCATTTATCGTTGCCACGATAGAAATTTCTCCCCCAGAGAAAATGTACGAAAAAATTGTGGACATTAAAATTAAGTAAAAAACCATGCTAGAGTCATTCCCAATAGATATTTTCACCTAAAATGACTTCTAATATGTGTTTAGAATATTTTGGGACAATTTGAGATGGTATAATTTTGAAAAAAAAAATGAAAAAAAATAACCACGAAAATTTTTGGTTTCTAAAGTCCCACGATAGGAAATGGAGCTATCGTGTGTATTAACACTTTTCGTGGGACGCGATTTTTCGTATCTTTTTCTTGGTCACCCCCCCCCCCCCCCCCCCCCGATGTCAAATTTTCAAATCTGGGGGGGCGACCAAGAAATTTCGTGGAGTTGTTTTTTTCATTTTTCGTGGCCACGATAGACATTCTTCCCCCAGAAAAAAGTTACGAAAATTTCGTGGACATTAAAACTTCGTGAAAAAGCATACTAAAACCATTTATGATATATGTATTCAACTAAAATACTTTCTAATGTGTATTTGAAGTACATTGGCACAATTTGAGATAGTATAGTTTTGAAAAGAAAATGAAAAAATAACCACGAAAATTTTTGGTTTATAAAATCTCACGATAAGAAATTTAGCTATCGTGGGTGTTCACACATTTCGTGGGATGCGATTTTTCGTAACTTTTTCTTGGTCGCCCCCCCTGAGGTCGCTTTGGAGTTACCTTGAGGCGGTGATCCACAAAACTACAAAAAAAGAATCGACAGTGGACCGATTTTAGAATCAGTCCAGAATAGGTCCATAAAATGTTGTTGGTCCAAAATCGGTTTGCTTTTTTCTCAGAAATCGCCTCATGGATCATACCAAATGATTTTTGTGGAACCGGTTTTGGAACCGACAGCTGAAATAGGAAAATATCCAAACCGACATTATGCCGACATTGGGCCGATAAAATTATTAATCATGTTTAATATTTTTGGACCAATTCTGGACCGATCCTGGACCAATTTGATTAAGTCTATACATTTCCAATGTTATTTCCTGCATTCTAAGGTTGATTAGACTGCAGACAACACGATACTGTATTAGAATATATTATTTTGATATGATTTCTAATGATATTTGATCACTATTATTAAATTTTATTTCTTTCTTTCATTACTGACCAAACTTTATAAATTTACGGCTCCATTGATGCTCACATTGAATATAATGTAACATTACTTGTCGAATTTCAATAATTAAGTATAATGTTGCTTTTAGTTTCGCTACGTTGGCAATCTTTGCATATTCTGAAAAATTGAGCCAAGAAACTATTGAACACTAGTACGTATTATGCATGTCTTGTATAGACCTAAATTAGTTGTTTCATTAAAATAATTAAAGGGTAAGTTTGTGTATGTGATGGCGGAACAGTCATAAAATTAATTGTTTTCCAACACTTGAAATCCATCCTAATAACTTAGGCAATATTCTGAATATTTTAGAAATAAATAGCCCATGTGATTAAGTTTATACAATTTTCCAGGAAATTTAGTGGTTTCACACCCCATTTGTATTGTGTTAACACAAAATGCATGGGTTCCCACTAACCCAATAACCTATCATGACCAAAGGATGACCTCAGAGAGTTCATGATACCCTTGACTGATTTTGTTAAGTCCCTGACAAGTGAGCAACCTATGTTGTGTCACCCTATCACATTCTGACTGATTTTGTTAGTTCCCTGACAAGTGAGCAACCTAATAAATTAAAAAATAAATTATTTTCTAATTTATTAGGTAGTATGTTGTGTCACCCTATTATCCAGTATCCTAGTAACACATTCTGCAACCTTTTTTTCCTTTAGTCTGCAACCTGCCTAATTTTCAAGTAAAAGTAACGATGTTTTAGGTAAAGTTGAGATTTACTAAAAAGAATGTTATAGTAACACTGTAGTTTAATAAAGTTGAGACCTTACTGATAAAGAATGTAATAATAATGTTATTATAGCGTGAAAGATTATTATAAGAATATCACAATAACATTGCAGTGTGATGTCACAATATTAGGTTGTAAAGATGTTTTTGTGGTGCCTTCAAAATAACGTAACAAGAACCAAGGGGGAGTGGAGGTCTGAGATTTTCGAAAATGAGCAAACGTACTACAAACGCTTTCCATGAAACTGAGAAAAAAAGTTCATATCTAATAGTGGAGAGTGGAGAGCAGGGAAATTTATATACAGTCAAGGCTAAATGATACTATGTCATTAAGATGACATAAATATGATGAATAATGAGATGAGATGTAATGAAATAGTCAATCTTACAGGTCAATACAGTACTTTAGCTTAGGATCAACAATTAAATTCCAAATGCGATTTTTGAATTCAGTCTTATTATCTAACAATGTCAATTCAACAGGCAATCTATTCCAAACTGAAACAGCTCTGTATTTTGGCGAGTTTACAAGTTTATAGTGGTTGGATTTTAATTGATTTTTTTTCTATTTTTTTCCCTTTAAATTAAATTTACAGAATTCAATATTTCCTTAATTAGGAACAGGGTTTTTACTATTTTCGTAACAACAAACATTTTCATAAGAACGAAATTGTTTGTCATGCTATCTTATCTTGGTCGTAACAACGAAATTCTATTGTGCAACGGGCCATGTTGCACAATAGAATTTTGTTGTTATGATAACATTAACGATAGCATAATGAACTTTTTCTTAAAAGCGAAATCTTTCGTTGCTACGAAAATAGAAAATCTCTGGCTCTAATGAATGAAATTGAATTCTGTAAATTGATGAAAAAAAAAAAAAAAAAAAAGGGGGGGGGGGGAATAGAGAAAAATCAGTAAAAGTTACAGCTCTTTGAGGGCATTCTAAATATAGAAAAAAAATTGTTGCAAAATGATCTTTGTTAGGAAAATATTTGCAAATAATTTATTATGCAACAACGAACTGTTTCACTAATAATATTATTTTCGTTGCTAGGAAACATTGATTTATGTATCATTGTAGTATCATTATGTGTCATTTAATTGACTGTTTTACACATGAATCTAATCATATCAAAACTGTACAATCAACAAACAATAAGTAGTGATTAAATATCATAACCCAATATGTCAATTAAAGAAGGCATTTATGAACCACCCCTTATACAACGGCTTTTCTATATCTAATTTCACATTCTCATTTACTGCTGTTATCACCAAAGAATACATGTTCAAAATATCTCTTTTGTTCATAGATTCTGATTTCGTTATGAGTTCAGTTTTTATTGTTACTTGTGAATAAACCTGTAAATCTCCATTATCAATGATTATAAATTAAGCCAAGCCTTTTCATTGTATGTATGGAGAGATAGGTATCATAGTTAGTGGATCCATACAGTGACCGACACTTAAATACAAATGCAAAAGTGAAATCCTTCCATGTGTTAATATCCGATAGTATTTCTTAAGAATAAAATACCAACCAAGGTTTTGCCATTTTGTGTGCTTTTTTATCTCTCATTTTATTGTAAAAATGCAATCAGTGTTCCTACAAATATTTCTACATCATATGAATCACAAGATCTACAGAATAAATGCCTCTTTGATCTCCTCAGTTCTCAACTTCATTACAATGGAAAAGCTTGACCATTATGTACCCATATGACATCATTTGGCCAATTTGACGAGCATGGTCCAAGTTTTCGGTTCTTTCCATTTACAACTGCATGCTGGAAGACACGGGTGTACCCTTGTGCATACAAGAATTTTAAAATGTTATCATTGACTTGCTTCTTTTTAAATCTATTTGTAGTAGAGTTACAGTGCCTCTTTATAAAAAGAGTCTCCATGAAGATGAAAGGTATATGAATTGACCTGAGTAGATAATATGCTTTAGCAAATGCTAAAGGTTCAGACCCTTCTATGTCAATCTTCATTATAGCCTTTGATATGTTTTTGTTCTTGATAATTGGTAGAAGATCATCCATGTAAATACTCCTGGTGACTTTACAGTCCTTCATGAGTTGACACATTTTCTCAGGTACCCTGGTATTTGCATCTCCTTTATTCAAAACTGGAGCCCTAATGAATATATGTTCTTGTTTGTTTGACACAGCATTGGTTACAAGAGTTATCAGTTTTTCAAATTGATTCATTTTTACTGAACTGTGAAAGCGTAATATATTGGCC
The DNA here is from genome assembly GCA_936440205.1 of Lepidonotus clava. NCBI lineage: Eukaryota > Metazoa > Annelida > Polychaeta > Phyllodocida > Polynoidae > Lepidonotus > Lepidonotus clava. Next base: position 26,776,902 of record OW387149.1, on the reverse strand, counting down.
TGAAATGGTTCAACTGAAATGACTCTTCGCCCCATTGCAGCAACACTCAAGGAATATAAGCCAAGATTGGCACCAATATCAATCAGATGAAGGTTTTCATCCTGCTTTAGGACAAGCTTCACAGTCTCTATTATTGTATTTTCCCAATACCCGTGTCTCCTGATTGCATTTGAGACCATATCCTCTGCACTTTTATGAAGGCAGATCAATGGGGATGGAACTGTCTTCAAAGGGTAACAGTCTGAGGTATCAGTGATTTTTGCAGTAGGATCAAACACATCACAAACATTTGCTTTTTGCTCTATTTCATTAATTCTTTGAAGTTTCTCTTTTTGGAAATTATTTTCATCAACTGCTCCTTTTCTGCAGAACGAAATCTTCAGCACCCATATGCCCTCAAAGCCAAGAAGATAAATGAAGTGACCACTGCATACTTAATGTATTTCATTGTATTGCCTCTGTTCATCATCATCATTGCCTATAAGGTGATAATCAAAAATTAATTCATAGAAGGACATGGGCGACAACAATAATAAATCAAAACATTTTGAAATATTAATCTGTTAATGTTTTTCTGATAATATACCCTATTTATGAATGGCTCATAGCATCATCGGTGATGAAGCTTGTACACATACCTCACATTATAATAGCTCTGTGAGCAATCTTTTTTATGATCAGGATTACTGTACTATATTGTGCAATGCAGAATTACACAACAAACGATTAATATTGTGTAAAAGAGAAGTAAATGTTAATTAGTTGACATTCAGTGTTGTGAAGTGAATCAAGGATCCAGAAAAGGGGTGTGTTTTGTAATTCACTTTGTAAGTAAGATTGCTTTGTCAATTATCTTAGTGGCATTTAAGCAGTAGTGACATTAACTTAGGCAAGGATGCCATTTTAATTCTTATAATATCAATTTCTGTTAAAACCATGCTTGCCACAGGACCTATCCCCAGAAATTTAAATCTCTTTTTGCTTTATGAATTCTTTGTATAGAATAACATTATATTTTGAATCTGTTCTACCTTTGGCTTGGTATTTTCTCCCTGTCAGGATATAATTTTTCATACTGCAAGTCTGATTTAGGGGATTATTGTTTAATTTATCGAAGACACCCTCAGGATTCTCTGATCTTCCTTATATTCAAAATTAATTATAATTATATTGAATGGTGCCCCTTGCGGAAACTCTGATTCTTAAATTCCAATTTAATAGCTTTTGTACATAAAGTCACAACCTGATTTACACTCCCAAAGAAACAATAGATACAAGCTGTTTCCCAAAATTGACAATATAGTGATATAGAGAGAGATACGTACCAGTTTGAATGTTTGTCCAAGGTTTGCAATGCACACAGGTGTAAAATTATTTAGTCTTGCCCTCCCTGATGTGACTATAGTACACTAAGTTTACTCCGAAAGTTACTGAGAAAACTCCACGTTTTTATTTTCTCGCCTACTGCATGAAGCTAGGTGAAACATTAGGTAGGTCAGAGGCCCAAATAAAAAGTTTTTCCATACATGCCTATGCTGATGGTGCTAAATACGCGTAGTAGTATGGGTAGCATGTTCATTAAATATGAGAAGGGATTGATGCATTGCATTTTATATCGATTATGTTATGGTCAAATGCTAAAAATTACTATTAGAGAAACATTCAATGTAAATGAAATAGTAATAGACGTTGGTTTTGGTATGCACTCCCCCCCCTCGACTTCACCCTGACCCTGCCTCGCCTCCCTACAGCTCTTACTTAATCTTAATACTAAAGATGTTCATTTGAACTTTTATTTAATTTGTGAAACTGTACATTGACTGTGAACTTTCAAAATTAATCACTGAATTCATCCTGCCAACCTTCTCTCTTAATAGAAAATTACACATGTGATCACATTTCAAAAGTAAGTCTCAGATTCGCCAAACCCCTGCAAAGGAAGCTGGATATTGGCAACTACATCTTTAACGTTAGAAATTACCCATAGTCAAACTATATACAATACAATTAGATACCAAACATGGAAAGTGGGAGAATTACGTTGGAGATGTGAACCTTGAAATATTATTTTCTGACATACTGATATTCCACATCTCCTTCAGACTCCTTCCAGTTGTTACTAATATCAGTCTTCAAGGATGAAATCTTTACAATTGGGATATTTAATGTTTAAGGAAGATTTTTTCCATCAATTCGAATGAAATAGACCAAAAACATAAGAGTGTCCAGATATAAGACCACAATCCGATTTCTTTGAGGGTATCTTTATTTAGTTCATATAAAATACATTACTTATCTGTTTTCCCACAGCTTGTTTGGATCGTAATAGTGGCATTTCATTATTTTTCTTTATATTGGCAGAATTATTTTCAACAACATGCTTATCAAAATTCACCAGCCTAGCGTTGTTAACCTAAACCAAATAAAGCCCCTGATGTACAATAAATGGACACTCCGAGAACTCTTCCTGTTTTCGTGACATTGAACTGATCCATGACCAATAGTAACCATATATCACAGATGGCTACGATGGGTAGAACCTGCCCTTCTCAATCCATGTTTGTAGAAAAACGCTAGAGGTTAGTATAATGCCATTTTGGACGTTATATGAACCTCTACTAATTTAAGAAGTAGCCGTCATAAGCCATGAAGTAGCCATCATGAATGAGGAAACGTTCCATTGATTGGTTCGGTTTGGAGAATAGATGAGGGGTGGGGCCCCCCTTACTTCGCTATGTTTCCCTGTCCAAATCATCATGCAGCCCTGTTGAAGTGTATTATGATTGTCAGTTTTAATGCATTATATAACTAGTAGATATTTTCTTCCCTAAATGTCCCCATATTATTCTAATTGGACACATCATTTGAAGTAAAAGGCTATGTGTTCGCTCAAATTAATGTTTGTATGTATACGTAAATGTATCTAAATAAAAGAAGTCCTTGCAGTTTCAGAGTGGGCAGGGGTAGAGGGGAGGGTTCCAGGCCCAATGGACCCCCTCCTCCCGTTTGTCGGACTACTAAACTATCTGATTGCGTGTTAAAGTGTTATTCCTCCCGTGTCATGATGCCATAGCCCCATGTTTATGTCTCTGTTTGGCACAGTATGCACCGTTGGTGTTGTCTCTGTCAGCTCAAAACATTTATAATTTCCTATGACATGTATATGTCTTCACAGTTTTTCCCAGTTCTTCCCATCATAGATTATTTTCTGCAGACTAGTCTAGATCAAGGTGTATGCTGGGAAATGTGTAGACAAGTCATAAGACATGTAGACAAGACAAGTCTTAAAACAGAAAAAACAGATGAGGTCACACGTTACGCTCATTACCCACAGAAAAAGGCCTACAGCCACTTGAAATCGGGGTCACAAGGGGCGGAGCCGGCACTGAACAAGGAGTAAACAACTTCTTGTACATCTTTTTCCCGTCGCATTTGGCTCTAACAAAGTCAGATCCTACGAATTCCCAATGTCGCATGTCAAATTTAAGAAATGACTCTGTTGTAGTGTTGTATTTAAGAAAAGCCCTAGGTGGGGGCGACCAAAAACACATTCATGAGAATTCTGTGCCACGAGAAGTTAAAATACCCACGATCACAAAATTAAGTAATCCAATGTCCTTCTAACACACTTTATAAAGTATTATATGTGAATACGTATATATTGTGGGAATGATTTTTGTATGATTTTTCAGGAATCTTTCATGTCCAACAGTTCTTGTGAATGTTTTGGGGCAAAACTTTCTTGGGCATGAAATAACTGCCATGAGAAATCCTGGATTTTTTTTCGTTGGCAACCTGGTCAATTGTTACTATAGGTTATGTCACCTATCAAATTAGACCCGTTGCCATGTCGAATTTAAGAATATGTCCTGTTGTGTGTCGCTTGGCAGAAAATAGTCCATGTCGCTGTATCAATTTAGTGGTCTAGACCCAGGGACGGATACAGGATTTTCGAAAGGGGGGGATCAGCATAAAGGCTAAGTACTAAAATTTTGTGCAATTGTGCATGTACGTGTGCGGCATTTTCCCCTCTTTTTGTAGTTTAGGGGTCCACCAAAAGGGGGGGGGGTCAGGACCCCCAGGACCCCCCCCCCTCGATCTGCCCCTGTAGACCCATATCATTTCTGGATCATTACTGCACCCTGGGACAAATAAGGTGACGGCAGGCTTGGGTAAATACATTCAATCTATCATAAAATTTATGATGATAAAATCATGATTTGTGATTAATATTTTGTATTCTAAAATTAATAAATAGGATGAATGATTTATCAGGAGTGGCTGGGTTAAAAATTGATACATATTGGTAGGTGGTGGTTGAAAATGAATATGGTGGAGGGGGAAGTTAGAGAATGGGATTGTTGGAAATAGTTATTGATGTGCGATTGATATGGGGTATAGACGTTGTGCAGGTGACGTCACAATACCCAAAATGGGAATGGTCGCCATATTGGTGATCAATTTTATAACAATCATTATTCAATATTCAGAGGAATTTTAAATATTGTTTTATGCTTCAATTACTAGAAATAGAAAACTGAATAATATTTGGCAATTATTAACACTTAGAATCTATAAATTATTAGTCTGGGGTCTGGGCCATGAAAATTCTGATTCCGTGTGCCATGAAAGGTTTATACCCGGAACTATTTTGGGGTGCTAGAGGGGTCCTTTGGGCATAAGAATATGCCTGTTGTCACTCTGTAGAGGTGTGCATAAAAGTGACAGCAGCCATTTTGTTTGACGACCCCCTCCAAAATATGACACAATATAATTCAGTCTATTTCTTTAATAGCCTTTACCTTTCAAAAAAAATTAGAAAATATATTTCTTTAATAGCCTACTCAATAGATAAGCAATTCGTTTCATATTAGACAAATCAATAGTTCATTAGTAGGGGAAGATGAAACATGAATGACTTTGACTTTATCAAAGGTCAAGGTCATCAAAATTAAGGTCAAACTATGAGAAATATCAAAATTTGAGTGTTTTCTTTTTTCCAAACTATACTAGCCTATGAAATATGTATAAATAACACCTAAAACCACTCTGGAGTGCTAGGGGTGACCCTTGGGTATAGGAATATGCCTGTTGTCATTGTGTGAAAGTGTGCGTCAATGTGACAGCAGCCTTTTTGTTTGGTAACCTCCTTGAAAATTGACCCAGAAAGTGATGGTCTCTTTCTCTAATAACCTAACAAATTTTTAAGCCATCTGTCTCATATTATACAAATCAATAATGCATTAGTAGGGGAAGATAAAAAATGAGTGACATTGACCTCATCCAAGGTCAAGGTCACCAAAATGAAGGTCAAACTTTGAAAAACGTAAAAAAATGAGTGTTTTATTCCTTCCAAACTATCCTAGTCTATGAAATATCTATGAATAATACCTGAAACTACTCTTGGGTACTAGAGGGGTCCTTTGGACATTGGTAAATGCCTGTTGTCACTTTGTTAATCCTTGCTTATGCCTGACAGCAACTATTTTGTTGGGCTTTCATTTTGAAAATCTGACCAAGGAACAAAAGATGACTCAATTTTTAAATCAATGATTTCATATTAGATAAATAATAAGTTTTGGTAGTAGGCACAGATACAATGTGATTATCCTCATCCAAGGTCAAGGTCATCAAAGGTAAGGTCAAATTCTGGATAAAAAACCATCAAAATCGGAGTATCATTTCTTCTAAACTATCTAATCTATAAGATATGTAGAAATAATATCTACAATTATTATAGGTGATAAAGGAAATGCCTGAGCATTGGCAAATGCCTATTGTCACTCTGTGAGTGTTTGTATAAGTGTGACAGAAGTCATCTTTTTCACTTCTCCTTCATACATCCATAAAGCCCCATTAGAAATAATCTTCTCTTGTTGGCTCATGCAAATTATTAAGACATCTAATTCACATTAGATATATCAATAGTGTATTGGTAAGAAAACATTCAACATGGGTTATTGTGACCTCAGCTAAGTTAAAGTCAATGGAATTAATGTCACAGTGAAATGTGAGTGCTGCATTTTCAAAAAACCATCCTAGACTATGAAATATGTAAGAATGATAATGAAATCTATTCTAAGTTGCTTAAGCAGTCATTGGGGAATAGGTGAATACTGTTGTAATTCTGTGAAGATGTGCAAGTGTGACAGCAAACATTATTTTGACTAAACAGCTAGAAACAATAACTAGTCAGAAATCTTCTTCATAGAATTAGCATAGGCAAATACAGTAGAAGGCAACAACCTTCCTCCGTCTTCCTTCGTCCCTCCTGTTTATATTACCAGAAATCATTCCCTTTTATATTTAGACATACAACTTAAGAATCAATAAAGAAATACTAAGTATGTGAGTTACATTCATAAGTTACCAGTTTCAAAATTCATGGTGCACCTAATTCTGAGGTCTGCAATTTCTTGCTTGCTTGGTGAAATGGGTGCTTGGATGGTGCATACAATCAATGCTTAATTTCAAACACAGTTATATATAAAACAGATGTCAATAGGAAGGGATTTAATATGAGGCTACATTATTCTAATTTTTTCATGTCATCTCCAAAATTTGACCCAGTTTTAAGTCTGTTATATCAAAATGTTAGCTACTAGAGGTTATTTGTGGTTTTATACAAATATATGTTCTCCAAATTCATTTATCCTGACAGCAGCATTATGGACTCTTTGCCACTTTCTGTAAGTAACTTCATTTTTAGGTCTGACTGGAAATGATATATGAAATGTCTAGAGATATTGGACAAATAAAGCAAAAGATTGATCAGGTTCTTCATTCATGTAACACTGTCATTTGGATATTTATGATTCTTTTAGAAATCAATTGTTAATGAACAGATTAGATGAAATTACAATTTTTCCTACCAGTGCAGAAATACTTAATTATGTTCGGCATCAATGAAGTAAAACCTATTCCAAAAGAGCCATTTCAGTATTCTGAGGATTACCTTTCTATCATGGGTCACAAACTGACCTTAAATCTCAAACCATCAGTTTGTATGATTTGAGGCCCTATCCCACAAAGGCCAGAATATCGGATATGGGCTATTGCATTAAAGATTTCTTTTTACAGTGATAAACATTGCTGATATACTGTGAGAGCCAACATGGAAAGAGTTTACTCCTGAAAAGGTCAAATTTTCAAGAGTGTAGTCCAATAGGTTGCTGTCACACTTGCACAAATCTTCACAGAAATTTACCAATGGTCAAAAGACTCCTCTAGCACCCCACAGTAGTTATAGGTATCATTTGTATGTATTTCACAGACTAGGAAAGTTTGTAAGAAACAAAATAATCACATCTAAACATTTTGCAAAGTCTGGCCTTAATTTAATTATTTTGGCCTTGGATAGAGTCAAAGTCACTCATGTTTTATCTTTCTCTATTAATGCACTAATCATTTGTCTAGTAAGAAATGAATGGCTAAGATTTTGAGTAGGCTATTACAGAAACAAACTGTATCATACTGTGTCACATTTCAAAGGGGGTGGTCAAGCAAAATCAATGCTGTCACACTTACACACACCTTTACAGAGTGGCAACAGGTCCCCATGGGCATTTACCAATGCCCATGGGACCCCTCTAGCACAAGAATAGTTTCAAGTATTATTTATACATGTTTCATAGAGCACAATACTTTGGAAGAAAAAAAACACTCATCTTTTGATGTTTCTCAAAGTTTGACCTTAATATTGGTGACTGTGACCTTGGATAAGGTCAATGTCACTCATGTTTTATCTTCCCGTACTAATGCACTATTAATCTGTCTAATATAAAATAGGTGGCTTAAGAATTAGGTAGATTTTTAGAGAAAGAGACCATCACTTACTGGGTCATTTTTCAAGGAGGTAACCAAACAAAATAGCTGCTGTCACATTCGCACACATCTTTGCACAGTGATAACAAGCATATTCCTATGCCCAACGGTCCCCTCTAGCACTCAAGAGTGGTTTTAGATGTTATTTATACATATTTTATAGGCTAGGATAATTTGGAAGGACTAAAACACTCATTTTCTGACGTTTTTCAAAGTTTGACCTTAAAATTGATTACCTTGACCTTGGATGAGGTCAATGTCACTCATGTTGTATGTTCCCCTACTAATGCACTATTGATTTGCCAAATATGAAATAGATGGCTTAAGAATTAGGTAGATTATTAGAGAAAGAGATCATCACTTACTGTGTCATTTTTCAAGGAGGTAACCAAACAAAATGGCTGCTGTCACATTGGAACACATCTTTGTGCAGTGACAACAAGCATATTCCTATGACCAACAGTCCCCTCTAGCACTCAAGAGTGGTTTTAGATGTTATTCATACATATTTCATAGGCTAGGATAGTTTTGAAGAACTAAAACACAAATTTTTTGATGATTTTCAAAGTTTGACCTTAATTTTCATGACCTTGACCTTGGATGAGGTCAATGTCACTCATGTTGTATGTTATCCTAATAATGCACTATTGATTTGCCTAATATGAAATAGATGGCTTAAGAATTTGGTAGGTTATTATAGACTAGGATAGTTTGGAAGGAATAAAACACTCATTTTTTTACGTTTTTCAAAGTTTGACCTTCATTTTGGTGGCCTTGACCTTGGATGAGGTCAATGTCACTCATTTTTCATCTTCCCCTACTAATGCATTATTGATTTGTATAATATGAGACAGATGGCTTAACAATTTGTTAGGTTATTAGAGAAAGAGACCATCACTTACTGGGTCATTTTTCAAGGAGGTAATCATACAAAATGGCTGCTGTCACATTACTGCACACCTTCACACAATGACAACAGGCATTTTCCTATGCCCAAGGGTCACCTCTAGCACTCCAGAGTGGTTTTAGATATTATTTATACATATTTCATAGGCTAGGATAGTTTGGAAAAAATAAAACACTCATATTTTGATATTTCTCATAGTTTGACCTTAATTTTGATAACCTTGACCTTAGATAAAGTCAAAATCATTCATGTTTCATCTTCTCTTACTAATGCACTATTGATTTGTCTAATATGAAATGGATAGCTAATTTATTGAGTAGGCTATCAAAGAAAGAGACTCTACTATATTGTGTCATATTTTGATGGTAGTTGTCAAACAAAATGGCTGCTGTCACTCTTATGCACACCTCTACAAAGTGACAACAGGCATATTCTTATGCCCAAAGGACCACTCTAGCACCCCAAAATAGTTTCGGGTATAAACCTTTCATGGCATACGGAATCCTTAAATAAGCTACTTTTTGGTGTTCGGACCCCAGACTATATATTTTGAGTTATTCCAGAGCCATGTGCTCTTGATCACCACATGGTGATCACCAAAATGTGATCACGTGACCACGTCTGCACAAGGTCTATAGGTGGGATGGGAGTGAGTGAGTGGTTGATGTTTTAAGCTGTACCGACAGACAGGGTCATTTTCATTCCAAAAACAATTTAGGATGAATTCTGACTTTTCAGACATGTGTTTTGACTCGGTCAGTCTTTGGTGGTCATATCTATGAGATGAGGGTGACACAGTGGGCAAACAGCAGGGGATCAAAACCTGAAAATCACTTTTGCTGTACCTCATCCCTAAGTGAACCCAGACACCAACTGGGAATCGAACTTAAAGAACCACTTGGCCAGTGCTTGGTCCCCCTCATCATCACTTTTTACAATCAGCAGGGGCTACTGGGGGCCTATATTCCTCCCATGAGCAGAAACCCCACCCGGTACCCCCACGGGGGGGTATGAGTGGAGTTGTTGGATGGGTCCTGAAGGTGGCAGCAATGAAGCTGTGTGATCCATACGTACAACGCAGTAGGTATTTAGAGCATTATTCTATTTTTAGAGTATGGGAGGTTTGTGATATATATGTGGCGATAGATGTCTCTATGTTGTTCAGAATAAACCTCTTCTTTATACAAACTTCACAGCACATGCACCTTTTTACATATATATGTACTAATGAATAGAAATGACTATATTTGTGAGATCACAACCCATTTTTTTCTATCATATGATTTATTCATGAACAAACCTAATGCACAGGTTTTTCAACTTATGATGCCATCAACGATTCTGAAGGACAAATATTTAAAATCTGTCATTCTCGTTTAAAGTTATTGAATTGTATTTGACAAAACATCCATGATAAGCGATATATTCTATATATAAGTTACTGTGATGTTGATACATTGCCATAAGTCGATGTGTTGATCCAAACCTCTCCACAGTTAAGATTTGGATTAAACTGGAAGATTACAATAGTGTAGCTCACTAGTGTCGCGAATACCTGAAACATAGGGAGGTTGCTTTTATCAGAGTCAAATAGAAGTTAAATAGCTTTAGATCTCAAGAAAACTAATATCACAAAAGAAATATGGGTCTTCAGAATTATTGTGTTTCAGACAAATGTCTTTGGCCCTTGCATAATAGTGACCAAAGTATACCCTGGCTCATTGTATTCAGTAGTGGCTAGAAGTACACACATGGGGCTCTGGTAAGGATTGGAATCAATATAGTTTTAATATAAGTAAATGTAAATAGTTCTATTGTTTAAACATATTCTGAAAATGCATATTATCTTTAATTATTTCTAATGTTCATGTAGTGCAAGGTGCATGTCAAGAGTGTCAAATACTAACTGTTAGTAGAAAGGATGAGTCCAAGACTATATGCCCAAAGGCAGTCAATCCAATGGCAGGTCCATTCAAACGGCCCAAAAATACCTGTACCTAGATAACAAGACTTTATAATATGATTATTGAATGTGTTTCTTGAATTATACATTAATGTATAATTTGTGTTCAGAATGTATGTTTTATTTTTTCAAATGGCAGAAGACAACAGGTCCGACCAAATGCATGTTTACACAATTCCTGGTAAATTTCATCAACTATATTGTAAAGAAAACATAATTAGGATATCTTGAAATCAGACAAAATCATTATCTAATACTTATTATTTTTCACAAAAATTTACATGGATATAATGAGCCATACATTTCTTAAATAGAGGTTTACATCAAACAACCCTATTCAACCAAATCTAAGGTATAATTATTCAAATGGCCATTACTATGGTTGTAATTACCCTTTTTACGAATTTCTTTTAACCATTTAAAGCCCAAGACTCCCTGCTTATTGATTTATGTAATTTCCTACATAGTCATTCCATTTTCAATGACCAATGCCTTTAAGGTGGTCACTGGGGTTTTTGAAAAGGTTAACACATTTTATCGATTCTCTAAACTGAACTCATTTCAGTTAACATGTTTTCTCGATTCCCTTGACTAAACCCATTTCCTGCTTAAAGGCAGGTTTCCACACGACGACAAACTATGCTCATCCTCAGACCTTCAGTGTTTGCTCTTTCCATCCTCAATGACCAAAGCACTGTTCGCTGTGGTTGGAAAGGGTTAACACAAGTGATCAGCTGACAGAACTGATTTCCTGCACTTGGTCATTCTCTGGAAATACACCTTAAAGTCATCCAGTGTCTATTTTGTGACTTGCAGCTGGTTTCCAAAGAATGACCAACATAAACTTCTTTATCTGCGACCAATTGAATGTAAGCTATTGGGGCAGGTACTAGACTGGCTGCTGGGAAATCCCATTTTTAGGGGTTCATCGGCCATCTATAGATGGACCCCCACATGACAACTAAACTCTGCAGACCAGTTCGTCCGAGCAACTGTCTTAACCCATTCTCAACACATGTACAGTGACCAATAGTGCCAATGGCCAGCAGTTGCTGTTGATCAAAAGGATTTACACTGACTAAAATTGGTCGCAGGCATTCTTGGGACCAGTGGGGACCCGGTTTTCAACACCCTAAATATCAGACATTTCTATTTTGGTCAGCCAACTAATAGGTTTAGTCACAGATTGACCGACAATGAGTTTTTACCATTTTTGATTAACCAAATTACTATTCTTTTACATGTCCGTAAAAAACTGACTCGAGGTTTAGAAATAACATCACAATGAAACGTTGCAATGTTTGAACTTAACAGAACCTAAGGGAATGTTACTGCAATGTTATAATAATGTCGTATGTTTGCCTTGGATAGTAAAGACATATTTACCAGTTCTCTACATTTGCCTCCCATTGCCTCCATATTGAGCTGGTACAGAGTGTCCCTGCAGGAGCACATCTGGAAACGATGTTGTAAATATGATGACAAAGGGGGATTTGACAAGAATATGAATTAGTCTTTCTCTAAATTTGTGTTTGTAAATGTTGTCCTTGATAATCACGAACATCATGATATTTATCATGGATTTTCCTTTATCACCTGTCCTGATATCTTAGCCAGTCTGAAACGTTTGTAAGAAACTTATAATAATTATCATATCAAATTATCTCAAAAGCTGTTATAAGGTTATATACTTACTCTTTTGTTGAGAATCACTGGTGGAAAAGTAATCACACTCAGAATGACTATATCCCCCACTAAGTTTATGTGGCCCTGCTCAATGGGATCACTAGAGCTTGCAGCCATATAGATTGACAAGCAGAGAGCAGCGGTAGAGTAAAGTGTCGACATACCGACAAATAAACAAAAACATTTGTCGGTTATGACCACCGCCTTCAGACACTCTTCAAACTGAAGCCGCAGTTTCTCAATGATGTGAGGAGAAATAGAAAGGGACTGAGATAAAGTGCTGCTTATTGTTAGATTATACCAGTTGAAGATCTTGTATAAGAGAAAGAACCATAGGCTATAGATTGATAAGAAAAGTGTAGTAGAGTACATTGAATAGATAACAAATATAGGATCAACAATATTCTTCGAGATGGAATTCAGGTATGTTTTGAAATGTTTAGTAGAGTTAGTTGGTGCAACATGACCTGTTTGAGATGCAAAAAACATGAACAGAATGTACAGTTGATATCCTCCTAAAGAAAAGAACAGAACAAAGTAAATGACATTCAATATTTTTACTATTCTTTCCAATTTAACAATTAGCTCTTTCCTAGGTGCTATCAGTGCAAGGGATACTTGAGAGCTCATCTCTGCTGCTTTCTTGAATATTTTCCTCCAACACAAGAAACTCATAAGGGAATACACCCTGAATACGATCTGAACAAGCTTAACTATAATGCGTGTGGAACAAACATATGTGAGGTATGAATCTACCAAAAGGACTGAAATTGAGATAACCAACAGAATCAAGGTAACACTAGAGTAGAGCCTTGCAAAAAGATCAAAGCTTCTTTTCCTGTCACCCCTTGGACTATAGACTCCACCTAATACAAATGCAATGGAAAGCTTCCTCAGTGAAGTACAAACAAAATTCCCTTTGTCAGTTCCTATGCTATCTGCTGGGTTGATAACTGATACTTCCATAGGTTCCATCTTCATGATTACCCTCAAAGTTAATTACTTTCGTAATTAGATTGGCTGAAGGGTGTTTGCTGTATGACAAGACAAGACAAATATGCTTGAACCTCCTCAGGTTAAGATTACACTACTCATTCAATTGAAAACTCTATAGGTTAAACAATCTTGGAACTTTTGTAAAATCTTACGAATACAGTTTTGCAATATTGCAGTATGTCCCTTTCCATATCAGTCCAGTTATGTGCAAAGCATCCTGTGTATGAAATATGGTGTACCCAGTTTCCCTGGATCTTACTTCTTCTCGTGTGTAAGGAAACCGATCTGTCTTATAAAGGCTTAATTTGAAAAAGTCTAAAATCCTTATTGTGAGGACACAGTCTCCATTTCATATTATACAAAGGTAGTCTCAATTTCGGATTATACAAGGTACATTATTCATGAGCCCTGTAAGATGGATTACAGTCAATATCAGTATTTGCAGATAGATGAAGCTCTATGTACAGAACAATCCTTTATCTCAAGTGCACAAAGAAAATGCTATACCAATACAAAAATCTCAATGGCTGTTCCCTATCAACTTAAGATGTTATTTTTCTATTGAGCGTATCAATCACAAAAGTCATCAATCACAATTATTTTGTGCATCAGGAATTATTTCTGGTCCTGAATTATATACCCAGCCTTTCATATCTCCCTTGGTTACATTGAACCTCACACACTTTTTACTTACATTTGATTAGTCAATTCTCCAAGAAAGTTTGTCAAGTGATAGGACCTATGATATTCAAGCTTTGTGCACTATTATTCATAACATCGGCTGAGAATGGATTTCTTTGTTAAAATAATCAATTTCAATTTAGCATCGTTCCTGAAACCTCCATTTATCAAACGAAACATGCTTAATTCCACATTATACCCCTAATATAATTATGTAAAAAAAACAATTATGATGTTCAGCACACTCATATAAGTCCGTTTACTGATATAATAAATATCTTAAGGTTTTCATCCTTTATAATATGCTTATTCTATATAAAAAAAAAAAAGGAAGCTGAATTTGAAATGATTAGGATTTTGGGAAAAGATGCGGGAAACTATTATCCACACACATTATTAAAACATGAGCATTAATCAATAAGTGTATTTGGTGTGCAAGCATCTGTGCATCTTGTAATTCAATCTATTTCCTGTCATGTATTCATGTTTGGGAAGGATGATCTCTTCCTATTAGCAAAATACACATTTTTTGAATATGGATCTTTTACTGCTCCAATTTGTCTTATTCTCCCACTAAAATGACAAATCTGTTATGCTGACATTTATTGATATATATCCCGGCATCCTGAAAACATGTAAGCCATACCAATCACTTTGTAGATTTAAGAAATCTTATTTCAATTGTCAAATTACTGTTTTTACGGCATTTCCCACTCAGTACTCATGAAAAGATGGATTATGATAATTCACTGTATGCAACCCGGGGACACCTCAAACAGCTGGCAAATCTATAAGAGCAAAGCGGAGTTACCTCGTGTAAATGAATAATAGTTTTTCATGGTTATGAATAAACCAAAAGCAAACTCACAGGTATTTAGAAGAAAAAAACCATTTAAAACACCTTGATATGTATAATAATTATTACTTCAAATTTGTTGAATCCATATTCAATTTCTTTCCTAAAATATTTCATAGAACCATACATTATGTATAACGTTTAAAAAAGAATAACAAAACCTTTCAAACAAAAAAATTATGATATTTCTATAGACCTTGTGCAGGTGATGTTACAACGTACTGAGACTGTCTGGACGCCATATTGGTGATCAATTTAAAACATATTTGTGCTAAACTCATCTTAGATTATCCAATCCTGTCAATATCGATCATTTTTATTATCTAGAACTAATGAATTCTAGATTTATCTGATCACCACATCGTTATGATGAGCACATGGTGATCACCAAAAAGTGGTCATGTGACCACTTCTGCACTAGGTCTATACTTTATTTCCGTTATCGATTTTCAAAATCAGCAGCAGAATAATTGGCTTGTAGAATATAGGCTTAAGATTATTAGACAAAAGAACAAAAAAAGATTGTTGTGAAGTGAATTACTTCATCACTTATAAAAAGAGGAACCATCTACATGATTGTGATGAACAACTGTGCCTCTTAAAAATGCTTGCAGACAACAAACCATATTGACAATCTACAGCCATAAGCTTGTGAATTGGCATACATTTTGGGAGGGTTTGTTGCAATCAAAGAATTAGCAAAGCACAGTCCTCCCTGTGAATATGTACCATGAAAGTTCCATTGATCTAGGCAACTAGAAATCTTGTCAAATTAGAGATCGCTAACAGCCAATATGTTAACATTTTTAGATATTTTCCAAACAATTTATCATTTTAGCATAGATTTCCGATTGAATCACTCAGTGGGAACACATTTTCGACCATTTCTGGTTCCTAAACAACCAGAACTTTAGTTATCTCTCGAGGAACCTTTTAGTGATTCCCTCTAGCTGACCATTCTTACTAAGAGGTCCTTTATCTCTATGGAAAAACATTTCAGTTTGGGACTCCATCTAGTGGAACATAAAAGAAAATATTTCCAATCTCCCTACCACGGATACCTTATTTACCAGCATTCTAAGTACCTGCAGGCTTATTTAGGCCAATTATTTCACATGACCTAGTTCCCATGGCAACCAATTTCAACATCTTAGCAGCATATGTACATTTTGATTTCTTTCGACTTTCCAACAACCATGGCAACAATGATATTAAATTGTGTAGCGATACCTAAGCAATTTATTTATTTCGGAGAGAGCGTGACGTCATCGCCCTTCGTTTCCATCGCTACGGAGATTGTTGTACCTCGACTATATAAATCGCCCGAGCTTGACCGTTGGTCATTCTCGTTCTAACCACCAACGATTTACCATCGCAGCAGAATTTTAAGAGAGATTTTTGAATTTCTCAGCGGTTTTAAGGGGTTTAAACCGTATTATTTCTACACACCATTCTAAGAAATAATTAATTGGACTTACCGAAGATGTCCAAGAAGAAGAACTTCTGCAAAAAGTGTCAGACTCGACACATCGCCCCGACGGGGAAGAAATGCAATCGCCTGAAGACGAGCGATGATTCTGCATCGGGCGGGTCGGATGACCTGTTCGACGATGGTGGTGGTGAAATTGAGATGGGGAATAGCCTTTTGGGCAATTTCCCGGCGGCGATCCAATCGCCTCCGAATGCTGCGGAGACTGGAGTCCTGAAGAATAGGATGGGCGTAATGGAGAAGAACATCTCTAAACTCGTAGGCGCTGTCAACCGGTTAGCGGAGAAGCAAGAGGCGGCGATGGCACCCCCAAGAGTGGACTCTGATGATGACAGCGATGGATGGACAGAAGTTTCGCCAAGAAAATCCAGGCCTAAGACGAAGAGGAGGGGGAAGGTACAATCATCGCCCAAACCGGTCAGCCCCGCCGTCGAGTCGTCGAGCGATGAGTCGAGCCGCTCCAGCGATAGGTCCACTTCACCTACAAAAGACAAAGGTAAAACAAAGAAATACGCCCAGAAATTGTATTGCAAAAGCGGCGATAAGCCTAAGAATGTAGAGGAGGTGTTGCTGGTTGGTCTAAAGACAATCGAGAGATTAATTATGGATAAAAAAGATCCACTCCCCGCTGTCAAGCATGTAAAACTACTGACAGAGAAAGCCTCTAAGCGATTGTACACGTTTGACACGTTTAATCAATATGATATCTCAGTAAGGGAAAGAGCTGGGAGGCTGGGACACGATGAATTTGGCAATTTCGATCAGGAGGAGATAATGTCATCTTTTTCCTTCGACAACACGTTCAAGGCAGGTGTCGGTACCAAATCTGGAGGGGGTTACAAAGGTAAACAAAGCCAGGGAAACGGTAGATCCTATTCCGAAAAAATTTGCTTTCGCTTCAACTCTGAGAGCGGATGCTTTGGCAAATGTAACCTGAATCATGCCTGTATAATTTGCGATAAGAAAGGCCACAGCAAAAAAGATTGTGGTCGGGCGGGCAGCGATAAGAAATAGGATTTGGCTTTCAAATCTGAGAAGATTCCAGGCGTTAAATACTTATCTGACAGTGACGTCACGGGTGAAGGGGTTTCTTCTCAGTCGTGTGCAAGCTCGCCAGCTCAAAATGTTAAATTATACAGTAAATCCAGAGATTCTGGTCGTAATGGTAGTTTCCTCCGTGTCTTAGAGGTTGAAAGTATTAATCCAGTCGAAGTAGACGACGATTCGTGTTGTATTTCAAATATTATCTCCAGTATTGGTACGATCGGTACACGCCGGTACTTTGCATCGCCGGGGTCAAGCCCGGGTCAAAGCACCGATACCGCTGACGTCACGGGTTTCCGTGTCGAAAGTACACAGGCGGTGTCGGAGCAGGAGGACAAAAATGTCAATCGACAAGGTAACTTTGTTCAAAATATAGAATTTCTAGCCGATACTTCTTGTCTAACGGTCGATAGGGATGGAGTTAAGGTCCTTGTCGACAATTACCCCAAGTTTGAAAAAATTCCATCGGGTAGTTCAAGAGATATTAAATATTTTGAAAATAATCTTCTTGTCTCGGCGCGCTCGCCGAGTGGTCAAACTGTCAATGTATTCGAGAAATGCGCTCGTGGGGAATGCACTTGCGAATATTATATTAATGGCGCATTGGCGCAACTTAGGCCTTGTAGATTCGAATACTTACTTTCATTGGGGTCTGATGAGTGTAAAAACAGATTCAGACCTATGGTTGATGGTATTATAGATGGATTTAAAATAGTTGATGAGACGGTGCCAAGCGGGGGTCTAAGTTATGACTGCAGAAATTATAATTCCCTATTTGAAGGTGACAATAGGAAAAAGATGGACAAAATAATAGGCAAGGAGTTAGCTGAGGGTTACCTTAAAATAGTAATGGAAAAGCCTGCCTGTATTCACTCTATGGGAGCAGTCCCAAAGCCTGATGGTAACATAAGACCAATAACAGACTGTAGTAAGCCTGAAAAAATCTCAGTAAATAATTTCTGTGAAAATATTATTGAGGAGTTCAAATATAAAAGTGTGGACAATGTTGTGGCCCTTTTAAATCCAGGGGATTATATGGCTGTAGTTGATATAAAGTCAGCTTACAGGGCAGTACCTATTTACCCAGACCATCAGAAATACTTGGGAATTAGATGGGAGATTAATGGTAAAACTGAATATATACAGGATTCCCGCTTGGCATTTGGTCTTAGGCTAGGACCCATGTATTTTAATGAAATTTCTGAATTTATATATCATATTTTGTCAGATATTTATGGTATTCAAACAGTAAATTATTTGGATGACTTTATTGTCATTGGGGCTAGTCTAGAAGAGGCAACATGGGCACAACAGGTAGTTATAAGGGTCTTAAGATACATAGGCTTCCATATAAGCTGGGGGAAAGTGACCCCACCATCACAGGTATGTACCTACCTGGGCCTGGAAATTGATTCAATTAAAATGGAAATTCGCCTTCCAAAGGAAAAGTTAGAAAAACTAAAAATTTTAGTGGTGAAATACAGTAAAAAAGCTACTATTGGTAGGAAGGAGTTGGAGAGCCTAGGAGGCCTTCTGTCTCACTGTGCTCATGTAGTGGATGGTGGCAGAGTGTATTGTCGTAGGGTTTATAACCTTTATAAAGTCCTTTTAAATAATAATTTAAAGGCTATTAAAATTGGCCAAGCCTGTAGGGACGACTTAAATTGGTGGGAAAAATTTTTGGAAAATTTTAATGGTAAAAAACAAATAGAATATAAAGAATTTCCTCTCCCTATGGTATCAGACTCATCTATGAAAGGCTTTGCAGTGTATATGGGTAGTGACTGGAGAGCAGGTAGCTGGGATAATAGCATTATTTTGCCAGAGTCTGATTGCAAACATATTATACCGGCCCCTTCTGATATTGTATATAATAAGGAAAATATAAATGAATTGGAATTATTTCCAATCATGCGTGGCCTACAGGAATGGCTGAGCCAACTTGTGGGTCATAGCATTAATATCTATACTGATAACACACAGGTTTTCCATATGATCAGAAAGGGGATTAGTTGTAATCCAACATGTATGAGTTGGCTCAGGGAAATATTTTGGGTCTGCAAAATATATAAAATAAGACTGGTCCCACACTACATTAACACAAAAAATAATTTAGTGGCTGACACTTTGTCACGCCTTTTATATTTTAAAAGTGAGGACGCAGTTAAAAAGTGTATCCTAGGTACGAATTTGTGTTGTACTAACGCCATTTTTAAATTTTGCAGAGAAAATACGCCTAAAAAGGCGCGTTGTGACGTTGAAAAAAGCCGCTGTAGGGGAAAATACCCAGAAATTGCGGAGGATGCAATGGAAATGTTACCTAAAGGTATGTAAAAAATTTAATTGGGCGCCCTATAAATGTGACTCTAACCAGGGTTGTCTGTATATTTCTTATATTTCAAAATTTATGAAAGCATCCTCTGTGATAAACTATTATCAAGCGGTTATCTATTATCATAATGTCAAGGCCAAGCCAGTCGCAGGATGGTCAGATGTAAACATAAAGATGGTTGTAAAAGGAATTAAAAATTCCAATTTTTGTGAGGTGGATAGTAAAGAACCACTGAAAGAGAAGCATTTAGAAATGTTGTATAGGAAGGTAGATTGGTCCGACCAGTTAGGGATTTTAATATACATTGTAATTGTATTTTTGTTTAGGACACTACTTAGAGTAGGACACACTGTGAGGTCGGAACACATGCTTCTGAGAAAAAATGTTATATTTCATAAATGGGGTTGTATTGTAAAGGTTACATCCTCAAAAACAAAAAAGCCAGGCCAGGTACATGAGATACCTATTAATAGATTAGAAAATAAAAGAGTCTGCGCTGTATATTTATTGGAGAAATTATTTAAAATTCATCCAAAGTCCAGGGATGATCCATTGTTCTCCACTGAAAAAATTGGTTATTTATCCTATACAATGGTTAATAAACAATTTAAACAAATGTTATCAAATTCAAAAATTAAGGGTAATTTTTCAACCCATTCTCTAAGGAGGGGAGGCACCACAGACTTGTATAATAAGGGTGCTTCCTTAACCTATATTAAGGAGAGAGGCCAATGGTCATCTGATTGTATTTACAAATATATTAGGCCTTCAATCTCCGACAAAATTAATTATGATAAATTTTTATCACTACGTTAGGTAATTGATTTGGAGGAATTGGATTAAAATAAATGTTATTTATTATATGTCCAAATCAATTTACCTTGTTTGTTGTCCTGTATTTATTCTAAGTTGTTCTAGCCGCGACGTAAATGATATTAAATTGTGTAGCGATACCTAAGCAATTTATTTATTTCGGAGAGAGCGTGACGTCATCGCCCTTCGTTTCCATCGCTACGGAGATTGTTGTACCTCGACTATATAAATCGCCCGAGCTTGACCGTTGGTCATTCTCGTTCTAACCACCAACGATTTACCATCGCAGCAGAATTTTAAACTTTAGAATTATTGTTACAGGGAGGATTAAAATAAATGTTATTTATTATATGTCCAAATCAATTTACCTTGTTTGTTGTCCTGTATTTATTCTAAGTTGTTCTAGCCGCGACGTAAATATGCACAATTTTTTATAATGTCACCTATCATAATTATAAAACTACACAAGATTTCATTTTTAAATGGTTATAGCTTATATTACTATTTTTGGTCATTTACATGCAGAGGTAATGAAAGTAAACAACATCATTTGCAATCATTAATATTATTGTAATCATTCCAGTTGAGGTAAACATTGAATATTTTGAATAAACCTTAGGAAGAGAGAACACAATAAGCCCATCCCACAATGGGTATATCCCAGGGTCGGACAAGGATTGCACAAAATTGATAAATAAGCCAATCTTGTCTCTTAGAGATTGGGTTACTCAAAGAAGTAAAAATTTTTCTATTTCCCCAAGTCCTGATGAAACAATATGATTTTTAGAATTTTACCAATTGTCAGATTTACAGGTATACCAGCCAATCAAAATACTGTATTCCAGGGCAAATTAGGGTTGGACATTATAAGTTGCGCTGACAGCCTTTAACATTGGTTCCTATGGGGAAAAGGCCAAAATATAAAGCTTCACTTTAAAAGATATCTTTACCAAATTGCATTAGTTCATTTTCTATTATGCAACTATTTTCATGGAATAAACAAGGAGGCAATGTTGAAAATATTTCATGGTAAACTTTTACGTTTGTGTAAACTGGAATGGGCTCATTGAAGAGTGCAGCTACTGATCGGGCGTTGTTCTCTGCTGTAGTATCTATAACCAATTGATTTATTTTCACAGATAAGTTATTGTCACAAATAATAGATCACTCTATAATTTAAAAAAAACAGACCGCCCAACTCCTCTTTGGGCTTGCATGAAACTTCCCTATTAGCAGGTACGAGGAACTATTACTAAGGGCAGGTTATTGAGTCTTATGATTATGATGTGGGTTAGAGTTAAAGGTCTACTCAGCAATTTTTTAGCTATATTGAGACCAACTCCGGTTTTTGACTACCCATTGACTGAACAAATCTATGGGGGGTGAGAACAATGGCAAGGCAAGGTGATACAGCCAGCAGGACCCAGACTTGAACCAGGGTCTCTCATGTGCGAGGCGAGCACTCTGCCAACTGTACCATCCCGTCCCCTCTTATGGATTCCACTACTAAAGATATATCACAGCAAAGAATAACTCCCCTTTTCCAAAGCTATAATTTTCAAATCGTTATGACTCATACTCTTGGCCTGATGGTGGGCCAGAAAAGCATAACAGAGACCACTGTGGTGTCCAGTCTCTCTCTCCATACCAGGCATGTGGGTTTCGCCATCTTGTTCGCTCAAACTTGTTTTTCCTCAAAGTCTATTAATAAGCCCATCCCACATTGGGTATATACTAGGGTTGAACAAGGGTTGGACAAAATTACTGTATACGCCATCCTTGTTTTCAACAGTTGGGGTCACTGAAATAAGCAATAATTATGTTTTTCTATATCCTCAGGGACTGTTTTAACATTATGATTTCTTAAATTTCATCAGTTGACAGATTTGTAGGTTGGATTTGTAGGTTGGCCAATCAAAATGCTGTATTTCAGGGCAAAATAGAGTTGGACATTATAGGCTAGGCTGACAGGCTTTACCATTGGTTCCTATGGGGAAAATGCCAAAATATAAAGCTACCTTTTACCAAATTTAGGAGCAATCTGTCAACCAAAGTGCTTTGGTTAATTTTGTATTATACTACTATCTTCATGGAATAAGCATGGAAGCAATTTTGAAAATATTTCATAGTAAACCTTAGTGTAAGTGTAAACTGGGATGGGCTTATTGGCAGAGGTTTTCTTCACTCCTTGTCTTCAGCCCAAATGAATTTTATTATTCTTAAGTATTTTTCTCTTAAATGTTCATACATATCATACTAGTTTAGACTGCCTTCATAAACTAGGTCCGGTCACAAACAATGAAGTTCTTCTGATTCACTGACTCAGAAACTGCATTGGCCATATATATCTATATCTAGTGTCTGTGTTATTGTGCTTATAAGACATGTCCTGTGGTGCCACCAGTGAGCAGGTAAGGTTCTCTCATAGGGGCGGATACACGATTTCGAAAAGGAGGGTCCACATATAAGCTTAGTTCTAAAATGTCAACCATATGCACCAATGTAACATTTCTTGTCTATATGAAGTATACGTTTCCACCTAAAGGAAGAAGGTCAGAACCTTTAAGTTTTGGTGTGTAGTACTTTCAATGCATGGATGTTGAGGGGAGTAATGAAGAGTTGAAGACAGGAGTAGTGGTTGATGATAATGTATTGTTCTTCAGTCACAGGTTATTAACCATAGGCCTAAGCCTAGGCTGTTACACAATAGACATGTGTCCACCTTGGTGTCCAGACTCCCACTGCCCTCACAGCAGGGGTACACTTCCCCACCTCACCTTTGGCCTTTGAACCAATTTCATTAATTATGCCAATTGACCACTCTATGATTTATTATGAACACATTTTGACATGTCTTTTAATTATTGTTTATGAAATTATGATAGTTATATATTTTATATGATAAATTTGGTAAATAGTTGTTGTTGTTAGAGAGAGGATATGCCATGCCTAAACTTAGGCAGGACCACACCCACCCGGATCAGCCCCTGTCGAGCTCTCTCCACATCTATCTGTACAAAGCACAGATACTGCCCAGAATTAGATTCCTTGTGTAAATGCGATATTTTGTATGGTTGTTGTTATGTTTCCACCAGTATCTTCACCAATGTGGCATTCAATTGTAGGGTTGAATTGAAAGATAACGATGGTGTATGTAAGAAGGGTACCTGCAATCTATACAGAAAACATGGGGAGAAAGTTAACCATATCTTACATACTTTGCTTTAATATTATCTTGCCCTATAGGTGTGTTATCATGTCATAGCTTTATCAATTTTATACCTATGGCTTATGTATAGGGTTCATCTTAATGTACCTTCAAAATATGTGAATACAGAGTGATAATATCTGAACAATAATTCGCATTAAAACAATTTTTACCATATGGTCATTTTGTAATTGGGACTTTTTAAAAAATATATATATAACTAGACCAATCCGATTTTGTTCCACATTGTGTCAGGAAACCCAAACAATATAAAATTTTCTTATTTAGCCCATATCTTTCATACTTTAAAGCACAATAAATTTCCTCTTATAAAGAAAAAGATTTATCTTGAAAATATAAAAAAAGAATATCAGATCTATGAGTACTAAGTAAAATAAGAAGCAATGCTATTTTCTTGCATGAATGTCTGCCATTGTTAGAGTGATATCTTGCCCCTGACCTGTTCAAGTTGAAAGGTAGACCATCAATGTAACAAAAGTTTTGATAATAATATATCCTACTCTTTCACAAACAAAATATTTTTTCTCAACATAAAAGGGTGGAAGATACAACCCTTACTGTAAGCAGACATGAGTGGTCAACCACCATAAAGCCTGCAGCTGTTAGTCCTCCTGGTGGCCCATCATTTAGACGACTGAGGAATAGCTGGATCTGAAGTTAGAGAGAGTAAAAGGTCTTTGATAATCATATACATGAATTATAAACAAAACCTTAATTTTAAATGAAATATTCTGAGAACAAAGACGTCATACTATGATTGCCATGAACATACAATTATTCCTCAATAGAATACAGATATATTAATTTGTTACGGTTGAGCCACTTAACAATACACACCTGGGCTGATGCCAGAAAGTTTTCACGAAATTTCATAGATCCACAAAACAAAAATACCCACGTTCACTTCACTTTGTATCGTGACATTTAAGCTTTCATGAAATTTCGTGGGTTTTCATTTTGTTTTTTCCCCAATTTTTCTAATCCTTAATTGTTTCAAACATCTTAAAACATACATAAAAAAGTCTCCTCTGTGAAAAAATATATATTGGGAATGATTTTTACACCAAAATTCACATTCACGAAATTTCGTGAAAACTTTCTGAACAAGGCTTTTGTTTCGTGGGCTTAATTACACACTTACGAAACATTGTGCATGTTTCGTGAAAACTTTCTGGACGGCGACCCAGAAACTCGTCAGTACATCTTAGCCTGAACCTAATGCCTGGGCTTGACCATTCTTTTGACTTTGAAATAGTGATACTTTAAGTTGTTGATGGGAACAAGGCTTGAATTTGACATTGAAACCATGGTGCCCTACTCTACACGACCAAACTTTGGCTCTTATTAAATTTTTGTCCTTTAAGTGGTGACACTACAAGACACTATATAGGTGACATTTAGAAAACATAGAAAATCCTTTAAAAAATTATAAAGACCCTAAATGCTATGTTCACTGACGCGGTGTTTGAAATACAGCAATTTAGAGAAGGCTTAAAGGTTGCTTTTGTTTGCAGACAAATGCTGCGAGCAAATCGCCCAATGCAAACAAACACGTGCACTGCGCAGCGGACTATGCCCTTGAGGTCTTGTTGTGAGACAGTGTCTTAACAGATGCTTATAACACATGGAATTTTTAGAAGCTTTTTTGATTTAAGAAAGCTGTTGTACCATTTGCATGGTTGCAGGTCCAACTTTGTCATAATTAACCTGATATAACATATCTCTGCACAGGTACATCTGCAAATTAATAGAGATATAATTACACAAATTCAAACTATACTTGATTTCTAGGGTAAGGTGTAACAGAACAAAGATGTTATATTATCCAGTTTCTTTTATTGTTTATAATTGCTGTATATATCTTTAACTATGCTGACAACTTTTACTGATAGTTATGAGCAATTACTTTGAGGTACTGCATTTGGATCACTTTTATTGAAAAGACATGGACAATTGAAAAGGATTATGCAGAAAACTTATTATTTGAGTTACAACAAACACCAAATTAATATGTGCCAGCAATACCTGTACAGTAAATCATAAATTTGTAGAGACAATAAAACAAGTATTTGTTCTTTAAATTTTGTGAGAGTCAACAATGATATTTGGAATACTATCAATAGTTTTTATTTCAGAAATGACTAAAGGTAGTACATGTGCTAAATATTTACATACCTTTCCTTGCACGATTATGGGAGCAATAACTGTAGTACAAAGAATTGCAAATGCACCACAAATTTTGAAATATGATGACCCAGGATCTCGAAATGTACTGGCACAGAAATATATAATGAGGCTGAGTACACACATGCAATACACAATAGACACTCCTATGTATACTTTGTAACATTCATCAGAATCTGTGACAGATTTAAGACATGCCTCATATTTTACCCTCAGTTTTTCAACAGAGCTTGGAGTGAGGTCACCTTTTGACAATTCAGATGCTGCCTCTATGTTGTAACTATTTAACATCGTACACAACAAATAACACCATAGCAGAAAACTGGTTTGGAAGGTAATGATGGAAAATATGCTGAAATATATAGTTATGTTAAATGACATCCACTCAATAATGTATACTGCAGGTGACATCACGAAGTTGTTTTTGGCCATATCTGATAGAATGTCATGACTGTTGCTCAGCGCTAGAAGGACAGTGGCATATATGGGCATAGCAATAGCTGCAATGCAGGCAGTGAAAAGAAATACTTTCAGAACATTTATTTTCAAATCAAGCTTCAATGTAATTGGTTCACGTAATCCTAAATATGCCTTTGCAAGAATGAAACAGGAATCCTTCATTCTCTTATTCCTTTTAGTCCACAAAATATATGTTATGAATATATAAAGTAAGGAAAGTGTATTAAAACCTTTGTAAAGAAACTGAGTTGCGCATGCAAATGTGAAATATAGGTCAGCTGCATAAATACAGAGTGAGAAGAGCATCAAACACAAGACAAAGAAAGAGTATGCCTTCACTACCACATCAAGAAACTTTCCCCTCGTTTCATCTGGTGTATAAACACCAGCTAACAAAAAAACAGGGGATAATTTGTTCAGATATTTCCAAACAAAATTTTCACCAATATCTGGTTTGAGATCACCCATGATATTACCGTCAATAGTAGATTTATCACAGAACCAAGTGCAATACGTGTTTCTATGAGCTGATTCTGTGAGGGCAATGAATCTGAATGTTTTAATATGAGGCTCTATTTATATTTATATGAGCCTCTATCCATATTGAATTCCATGGCAATTTAGTGAGCAGTATTGTACCTCAGTTTGTTGACCCGTGCATTATCTAATCAATGTTGCACACTGAGTTGGCTGAGCCATGTAAT
Source organism: Lepidonotus clava (assembly GCA_936440205.1). NCBI lineage: Eukaryota > Metazoa > Annelida > Polychaeta > Phyllodocida > Polynoidae > Lepidonotus > Lepidonotus clava. The sequence goes on along the minus strand of OW387149.1, from coordinate 26,749,735 downwards.
GCACTGGGGCCTTTATCAATACACCTAAAGGCCAGGCCTCACTGCCCAACTAACCTCAACCCAATCATCAGGGTCCTTGCTGGACCATCTAATCATAGCCACATTTTCGAAGGCAAGTTTGTCCTTGGAAATAATTGTAAGCTCAAAATGGCAAGCACACAAAATTATCATTCTAATTGAAAAAGAAACACAATAGTCTATCTTGGTCCATAGAAAAATGTTTTCAGAATGTTGATTTTAAGTGTAGAATTTTTTTATTTTTTAAAAATAAAAGCTCAGATTTCAATGTATCTCCAGTTAAAAAGGATTCTATGTCAATGGGGTTTTATATGGAAAAAGTTATCTGGCTATAGGATGCAAAACCATTGCTGTAGCCCTTATCAAATCATTTGTTTAACTATTCTAAGCCATATTCTCCTATGATCCGACTATCCAGTCTGGATTGTCATAGAAAAAGTTACGACTCCAGGCATAATCCTCCGTCACGCTAATAGAACAACTCCAACTCAACTCAACTTGATTGTCCAGTTGAATTGAGTTAGGATAGTAAATGTTACTAGGGCTTAATGCCACACAACTGCAGTGTCAGGTATTTCAGTTAACAATCCTTTAAAGTCAATTATTTGTCTCCTTTTCTATTGATCATTCTCATCGGTCAAACTGGAGCTTTAAAATGCACAGAAACTAGGTATGAAACTCATTTCCTTGGATTGGCAGATTTATTCATATTGTAAATAAAGTATTTATTTGTAATGTCTGAACAAAAGAAGTGTTTACTAGTACTAATGTATGTGTATTATGCTGCCTATACCGCATCAAAAGTTTTAAACAGGTTAGTGACACTCCAGTCACAGCAATACAATATGTCTCAAAAACGTATTCGGTTAACAATGTTGCCATATTAAACAAATCATGGACATTTGTATCAAAGGGAATTGAGACAGGGAAGGGGTTTGTTATGAGTAGAAAATTGAAAAATGTCCAACTTGAATTAGTGTAGCTATAAGTTAGAGCAATAACTTCATGAACTCCTAAACGATTCCCACCATTTGGTTAATACTTTTGTAGGCCTTCCAGTGATATCTACCCTGTGCAAAAACTAATAGAAGACCACAATTATAGAGCATGTCACACCTTGTACATAACTCTGCACAATGGGATCAAACCTTTCAATGGCTTTTGATTTTGAAATCAATGGTTTAAATATTTAATGTTTGAAAACACCGTATTATCACTACTGAATTTATATGGTTCTGTATTTGTAACAATTTGTTTTCAAGTTGAAATCGTACTATTAAAATCATTTCGACCCATGATACTCATCAAAAGCAATCGAAAGGTCTGATTACATAAATAGTAACCCCATATCATTGTGTCTAGGGCCCAGGCCCAGGTCTGAGAGTGTCGGATATATTACCTGATTATGGTAGGTTGATGGGACCCTCTTTCACTTCCGGCGAAAGGATTAAATCTGTCGATTATTGGCCTGACCGATCAGTGGTAGAGAGCGGGTATTATCAGTTAATCCACCCGACTACTGAACCTATTATCTCACCGTCTGATAGGGGTGTGGACATATATTATATATGTCTGTGTGTGGCAGTGTATACACCATATGATCAATCTTATTGTTGAATAATATTTCCCCTATTATTCGTCCTAATTATTCACAGAGACATAGCTGTGTTATAATTATAATATAATGGATGGAAGTGCATCCTAGAGCGCATTTACAACTTTCCCATTCGAGCAGTACCGATATTATTCCGTAGGCAACAAAGTTCACATAAATGAATGTTTATAGGATATAGAGGGATTTGGGGCTCAACTTTTGTTTTATAGAAACTTTGCATATAGGTGATTTGATTAAAACAATAAATACATTTTCACTAAAAAGAAACAGTTGTTTTCCGATTTCTAAAGACAACATTTTAATTTCACCTAAGTGCGACATATCACTCAAATGGGTATTTAAAACAAGTCACATATGATTTTTGATATGTAATTACCTAATCGGTTTATGGTGCAATTTTAGCAAACTGACGTTTTATGATTGATATTGGTAAAAAAAAAAGTAATGGCATACTTTAAGAGGAACTCATTGATCAATGAGACCTATCAATGAGAAGTATTGGTATCTTGTCGGATTCATCCCTTCTGCCGTCCCTCAGATGAATCTTTAAGGATGGCGCCAGTACTGTTTAATGTCCTTCATCCAGGTTCAGGTTTGGTATGGATACAGGGTAGAGTACAGAGTCACTGAGGGCGAGTTTCACATTAGGACAATTGTAAATACGTTTCTCACATCTCAAAGTTTAAGATAAGATGTTTTAAAAGTCACAAGTCTTTAATCTATGGTTAACAATAGGAAGGTACGATCATATGTCAGAAATACAACCTAGAAAAAGTCCAAATATCTTAACTGAAAATATGACCTTGGAATTATGACCAGTGTGAAACGCCCCACAGTCATCAAGCGGGGATCAGAATTCATCACAGACCGTCAGTCTAGTGAAAGGCAACCACTCCTTTTGTCCCTAACCCCAACTCCTTGATCCGCCAATGAGATTCTATTTGTCATTCAACCTTTTTTAAACCAATCTTACGTACAGAAGTCCTTCCTTGATAATTATAGCCTATATATATATATATATATATATATATTATATATATATATAATTCTATATATATATATATGTTATACATATATCATAACCTGAAGAATAGGACCGTGTGAACTAGGCCCAAGTGTTATGGTTAGGTAGGGTTAAGGGAGGGGACTCCACTGATAGGCCTTCTGTCCGGTGATAATGTGCCGATCATATCGGCTCTACCCGCCAGTCACACCATACTGACCGGTCATACTACCGCCCACATAGGGAACAACCACTCAGACAAACTGCGTCTTCATATTCCTGGTGAATTGAGATTACCGTTTGAAACACAGAGGACTTATCTTAAAGAAGTGTCATTCGGAGGTAAGAGCTGGTTTGATTTTGTAGTGTGACCAAATGCAAACGTGACGAAATGTAATAGATATCGTACATTCTTAATGCTGATACCTAATGTGCTTATCATACAATGGCATACATTTAGTATCCATCATTGTTCTGAAGAAATGTATTTTTTACTAAAGAGCTTTCTTAGACATTTCTTAGACTTTCTTACATTTCCGACGTGGTTTTGGTACAGAGATGATGGTTTCATCTTCTGTCTCATTGGCCAGTTAGAGAAAATACTCTAAATACTCCAGAACAAAACTTAAATAAGGGTATCATATAAATTGTCCACTGGCACTCTACAGGCAGATGTTCACAATTATCATTTACCTATCAAACATGCCCTGAAGGGAAGAACACGATGTTGTCACCAATAATGAGTTTCCATCTTGTGTCTCGTCATTTCCTTCAATTAAAAAGCCCATCCCAGTTTACACCAACATTAGATTTTATCATGAAATATTTTTAAAATTGCCTACATGCTTAATCCCTCAAAAGAGTTACATACCAGGGTAATACAAAATTAATAAAATCAATTCGGCTGACAGATTGTTTGGAAAATTCCTAAAATGCAGCTTTATGTATTGGCCTTTTTCCCATAGGAACCAATGTTATAGCCTGCCAACCCTAACTTTAGTGTCCAACCCTATTTTGCCCTGAAATACAGCAATTTGATTGGCTGCAAATCTGCAAATGTGTCAATTGATAAAATCTAAGAAATCATACAAGTTCAGCAGGACTTGGGGACATAGAAAAATATGATTATTGCTTAATTCAGTGACCCCAACTCTCAGAGGCAAAGGAGGCCTATATGGTTAGTTTGGCTGACCCTTGTCCAACCCCTGAATATACCCAATGTGGGATGGGCTTATTAATTCATATTTCATTCTTTCAAGAAAACCAGAGCCAACGTTTACATAACCGATTCACTTGACCAGAGCCTCCTGATTCACAGGTCGGTCTGCCAAAATGATGGTGACACCTAATATCCCTATTTGAGATAGATTATTGTAATGATCTCGCTAGTTTATGCAACAGACAGACTTGCCGATTATGGCACATTCAATGGGGGGGGGGGAGGTACTCGTTAAGTGATTCAATTCAAATTCTGCCTAAAATAAAGATCCATTCAAAATACCAAGAATCTTCAAAAACGACCAGAAATTGTGTTCCCACTGAACAATGCGACCAGAAATCTGGCCAAAAATTGGTCAATCACTTGAAAAAAATTAATATCTGACAATTATAGATATTGGTTGCAACTCCAGTCGTATCACGATGGCTCCCCCCTTCCTTGTTGAGTGATCCATTAGACTAATCAATTACAGATCTAGAACTGCGATCCTAGTGTAGTTTACAGTGGCGGATATAACTTTCTGAAAAGGTGGGGGCACGCTAACAGAAAGGGGTGGGGGGCGCAACCCCTTTTTCCAGATTTTAGATTTTAAAAATATCTAAGTTTCGCTATAAAACGGTGGGAGCGCCATTGCTTTATCTGTTTAGGAATTAAAGAAACGTGCCAAACTTAACTGCCGACTCTTGGTAGAGAATTTGGTTTTAATCATTTAAGTAACTTTTGTGTTTTAGTACAACGCGATATGCTAGGTGCCGGCTGGGCCGTCTTAGTACTGCTGGCTGCAGCTGCTTCCGCAAGGTAAACATTCATAATATGTTTCAGTTTTATATATCATGATACTTACTGAGTCTAATTTGGCAGTGTAATGCCTGAGATTTGGGGTGCCTTGAACTTAGGGGCTGTCCATAAATGATGTCACGCACAAGGGGGTGGTTGGGTGGGTTGAACAGTTGACACTGCCTGAAAACGGGCCTTATTTTCATGTTTGACTTTAAAATTTGGTGACAGTAGGGTGGATGGGTTCTAAAAATATCCTGAGAGTGACAGCGTGACATCATCTATGAACAGCCCCTTATTTGTGGGATTTTCATGTATGAGGGACAGGGGAGGATTCATCGAAAGGTCTACAGCAGACTGGGGATGGGATGCTGTGGGTCTAGATGTATTCTATCTTCTTGCTGTCATTTATATTAACTGTTAACATATTGTGATGAATGCCTGTTCATCCAAATATGTAAAGAGACCAAAATAAGAAAAGTAAGGCAATATGACAAAAAGTATATATGTTAATAAAAGGAACGAAAGTGTAAAGGAACGAAAGTGTAAAAGAACGGAAGTGTAAAAGCCCGAAAAAGAGGCCCGAATATGTAAGTAGGAATGAAAGTGTAAAGGAACGAAAGTGTAAAGGAACGAAACCCGAAAGATGTAAACCGGAAGTGACATGTAAACCGGAAGCGAGAATGTAAACCGGAAGTGACGTCAGTTGTAAACCACGTGACCAAAAGCAGCCAATCAGGGCTAACCTCTAGAGTATATAAAGGGGCGGTGAGGCCCGAATAAACAGAGTTCTTTCACAGTTCTCCTTGTGTTCACACGTGTCTTCTTCCCTTAAACAACCGCTGAGATGAGCCGATACGAGTTAATTAACCAGAAGTTCGAGTAAAATAGCAGAAGTTCGAGGTGATTAGGCGAAACTTAGGACGGGGGCCCGAAGGCCCGAGGAACGGGAACGAGGACCGAAGGACCGGGGTAGGGCGCGAAGGCCCGAAACTGGCCCGGATGGGGTCCCGGAAACGTAGGCACGGAACGGCACGAAGGCCCGAAACGCGGAACGGGGACCCGGAGTCCGCGGGAACGACGGCGCGACTGGCTCGGCCCCACGCTACCAAACAATAGGCGACCGTCGGCCCGACGACCCCGCGGACCGGAATCCGGGGTGGACCACCCTATCGAGGTGAATACCGGCCTTGGAGATAGAGCGAGACGAACCGCGGCTCCCCCTTACCCCTACCATATTTTCCCTCCCCCGCAGTCCTCCGTCTGACACCGAGCACCGATTCCCGACCGATTCGCTCAGCCCCCCCTCGTGCGCGAGGCACGACTCTAAAAACATCACATCTTGGTTCTTTGCCCGGATTCTCCATCCGCCCGAGACCCGAAACAATTCCCACGTTCCTCTGCTATAGGAATCGGCAACCCCGACCTATCAGAGAACGTCACAATATTAACATATTCCTGATAATGCTAGAGGTTTGGGTAATCTCTTGGCCACTCTTGAGGCATTTTCACAGTGCCCCAAGTTTGATCTTGGCCACCCTGGGTTGGTAGGTGCTTGAGTCACCCAAGGATCCTTGTTTCCCAGTTGTGACCTGTCCTTGAGTATTTGTGATAGGCATTGTCTGTTGCTCAAGTACAAGATGACAAGGGATCAGATGTTTACAGTTCAGCAAGTCATGGGATACTTTATTTTCAGGCAAGGTCAAATGACATGTCCCCATAAATCTCATGTTTACCCAATAAACCCATGTTAACCTGAACATTTTCCTGCATTTTGCGATATTCAACCTTTAGAGTTACTTTTTGAGTATTTACTTGAAATGGGTATTTACACAATTGCAATTCAAGTACCTCCAGAAATTCATGTTCATTGCTGACTAACCAATCACTTTCATAATTAGCATGCTGCAATGGGGAACAAGGAAACCACATTTTTCATTATTCATTTTTGAACACTTATCCCTTATACCAACGAATAGTAAAATGGTAGTCTCAGAAAACAAAAATTCTATGTGGTAATGATTTTGATTGCCATAAGGTTTACACTATTTCAAGTGAGCAGAAATGGAGTTCAAAAATAAGGTTGAAAGTTTTTTCATCTTTTAACATGAAATAAAACCATGAAACATGCATTGTTATTAATAAGAAGTATCAGGACCTGCAAATACATTCGCATATTGCCTTATTCCGGCCACTATAGTAATTGACAATTCTCTTTTGCCAGCGCTGCTCCGTTGCCAGCCAAAAACAGTAGGGGATGTTACGAGTGGATTGCACCCTTTTTTGACTTCCTCACCCTCAAGGAGGGCCGTGACATGAGGAGGTCCGACCTCATCAGGTTCTTCAGTTACATGGACACCAGCGGTACACAGCAGGTTTTTCTTACCTTCTCAGTGGCCTGTTGCACAATGAGTTTCGTAACAATGAAAATAATAAAATAGCGCAACAGTTCATTGTTACTTTGATCGTAACAACACACGTTTTGACACTAAAAAACACCTATGATTGTAATGAGCTGTAATCTTTACAGGAATATTTTTTTTACTTTTTTACCCTTTTTACATCAATTTACAGAACTTAATTTGATCCAGTAGAAGCAGAGATATGAGGGTTTTGTAACAGCACAATCTTGTGCGGTAGCACAACCCTTTTTGTAACAGCACAATCTTGTGCTGTAACACAACCATTCTTAAAGTTATCCTTAAGCATGAGCTGTTACGAAATGTCATTGTGCAACGGGCCACAGGGCTGAAACCAGCTCAAAAATTTAAGGGGGTTTAAAGTAAATATTCGGTGGTTTAAGGTAAATCTGACGGGGTGCAAAACATGTTTTATAGTGACTCTGAGAAGATGAGGATGAAGGTATTTATCAGATTTGTCATGTCTCCAAACGTTTCCAAGTGTAAGGGTCTCAAAACACCCTCGGAACCCCTCTGGTTACAGCACTGTGTCCTGTTTCATAATATCCATCGTAGCTACTATATTTTTGAGAAACCCTTACGATTTCCTTATGATGGTTTTAAAATTGTGTTTCATAAAAAATGATCGTAAGTCACCTCCAAATCATCGTAAGTCACCCCCAAATCATCGTAACTCATCCCAAACCATCGTAGGCCCCACCCAAACCATTGTAAGGGAAACCAAACCATCGTAACTAAGACGAGGCAAAACTTCGTCATAAGGTTATGAAACCAAAATATTTTCCAAAACTGGCATAGAGGATTATGAAACACCCCGCAGATTCGCAACGATATCCTGGTGTTATGAGCTTTCATAAAGGTCAGAACAATAGCTCTCCCTTGTCTTTCTTGTTTAAACTAGGCCTATCAGGGAATTTCTGACTTTTTTATTAATTGAGCAATGAAAATCCAATATTCATAAAAGTTGACATACAAAATAAGTTTAGGGGTTTAATGCTAAACCATTTCCCAACATTTTAGTAATATATCTAGTCTTTATGGCAGTGGGCCAATAATCTTCAAAGGGAGCTAGTATAAGATATCCAGTTATTCTTTTTTAGATTCCCCTGAACAAATGGATGTAAACTTCCATATTTGCTTGATCTGTTTATTGCTTTTGGCATTGCTAAAGACAGTAGGATTTGAGAGAAAAAACATAATGTGATTATATTCGTAAAGAATTCTGTAACAAATTGTCAAGTCTGCCAATTATTGATGTTTTTAGTGAATGGCATGGTTTCCATTGGTGAGTTCGAAGCCCCATGGCAAGCCTCGACCCAGATGACCGAAGCTGATACGAGGAGGATCTTCGCTAGGTGGGCGGTAATAAAGGAAAAACAGGATCCCACCCACATCACCAGGCCCAACCAAAATGGTATCTGGGTCTCTTGGGACCCAGTGAAAGGTAAAATTTTTTACTGTCGCAAATAAATAAGTGTTGAGAAAGTGTAGCACAACTTAAAGGTGGCATAAAGGGTAACGGTGTAGAATTAAGCAGTGACGGATCCAGGATATTGAAAAGGGGGAGGCACGCTATTGAATAATGTTTTCATTAATGAGTTTCAGATGAGTTTTACATTGAAAAAAAAAACGTTTTCCAGGAAAGGGCAGGGGGCTGTGCCTCCGCGCCTCCCGCTGCATCTGCCCAAGCTCAGTGTGGAGTTTCCTGTTTGAATGTACAAAGCATTCTAATATCTTCTCTAAACTGAATTTGGTAACATGGTTTGTTTGTTAGGCCTGGATAATCATTGGGGTAAAATTGTGTTGCTTTCATCAAAACAGAGTACAACAAGGAATATAATAGTGTTTAACTTATAACATGTACCATGTTTACTAGGGTGTCCATAGGAATGATAACGTTGGACATTTAATCAAAATCATATAATTCATAGAAAAATAGCCTATTTCTGAATTCTATGCTATTCTTTACCTGAAGATGTTTCTTTTTTTACTTTATTATTAGGTCTATGTTGAAAGCCCCATATATGTATTTTGTTATTCATATATGTATCGCATAATCTGGATTGGTGCTAACATCGGCCCATTATTTTGGAAGTATCGGCTGGTGTAAGCACAGATTAATTGGCCGACTTTGTGAATATCACTATGTTGGTATTCTGCTTAATTGCAAGTGATAGACTCATAACGTGTTATAAGCGGGATATACAGTGTTTTGTCCCATTCTAAGGTATCTCTTTACTTTGGAATAGGCCTTTTTACTTATATCATCAATTTCATACATTTGATATCATTTAAGGGGAAGATACTGTGACCAGGGACAGCTTCAACAGGGCCATGGAAGAAGTGAGTAGTATACATTATATCGGAAGGACAATTATTCCCTAGCATTATCGAGCCTCTTCTATGAATCCATGAGCTTGTGGTTATCTACTATCTATACAATGATGGTATACGGACAATAAACAATGCAGTGATAATTGTAATCATTAATAAAATATAGTGTGCTATTCATGTAGCGTCTGGAAGATCAGACAATTACAAAGGACGAACAATGAAACAGAATTACCCAAAAAATGTACGTCACATTTAATTAAAATATAAAAACAATTTAAATATGCAACTGTAGACAGATTCCTCAGAAAGAAAGATATAACTTTGTAACTCAATGGAATTTGATGCATGTGATGCAATGAGCCAACCAGCGGTGTCAGTCGACTTCAGAAACAGTTTCTGTCCTTTTCCTCCCCTTTTAGATACTGCCGACGCTTCCCAACAGAGGATGTCCTGACAGGGATTTCCACAACTTTGACTGAGAAGAACGACCACAACCAAGACTTACCGGTATAAAGATCAATTAAAACTAAATGGGATGACGCATTATCGATTGAATTATAATTATTACAATTATAATGACTATGTCGATGTATCAGCTATTGAGTCAAAAATGAGCTTCTGATAATATGTCACATTGTAAAGATGAAGATGAGATTAAAGCTACGACATAAATCAATAAGTTGAAATGAGCCTAATTTGCCTCAAGTTGACTCATAAAAATCCAGAGAATTGGTATGTTCATCAATTCTCATAAGCTCAAAACTCAAACAATTACATTTCCATTGTTCCATTGCTATTTATCACAATAAACCTGCATTATCAAACCGGAAACACTTTCTTCTATCTACGAATCACGACTCACGACGTGTTATAAGCTTGAGTGGTTAATGCCATGGTAAACACAACACATGATACGGTGACGTCAGAGATTATGTTGTGGGTTACATCATCTGGTAGACGTCAGTGGTATCTCTGTATATGCATTATCACTCTAATCCTTATACTGAATATCACCATTGTTGCGAAACACAACATTGTATTTTATAAATGTCTATCGATATTTTCTCTACATATTGTACGGAACGCTATTTCTCAGTGCGTCTCATTTGGACGCTACATAAAAACGTCAGACCGCCCTTAAGGCAATCCCGTTAGGTATGTTTTATGATCATGGTGCCCGCCCCCTGCTCAGGTCGCGGGCGTTCAGAGGTCGCCTGAGGTGACCCCACCCCACGCGCACCGGAGCGACTGACGTCACACCGGACGCACCAGCTCACCGGACGCGCCGGACGCGCATATCCGCCAGCAGCGCGTCCTCCTGTTAATAGTCTCAGCTCGGCCCGCAACAGGCATTCATTGGTGCGCGGTGGAGGACGATGAACGTGTTTGGTGGCTGAAGCGAAGCTAGGCTTATAGGACCAACCAGATTATATTGTATCTGTTGTGTGTGGGACTAAAACCAGGAGTTGGACTTGGAAATATTCTAGGAACATTTTGGACTCAATTCTAGGACTTGGAACCCCTCTACAGGCATTGTGTTAGAAATTAGAATCATTCATATCACAGGACTCAATTAGGCAAAGGAACATTTAGGACAGTTTAGGACTTCTAGTTTAGAATTATTGAAAGGTTTGTACGAAAGATTCTCTGGAAATTACTTATTCATTTGTGCCACTGGTTTAATATCAATAAAGGACGTACCTATTAATCACTGCCAAGTTACACTGCGAGTTTAGCTTTACCCTTATTCCAATTTGTCTCCCCAACACGTTGTTTAACATAACCATTTACCCCTAGGTTTACCATTCGTATTTCTGGTTAGGACTTCTGTCCCCTTCTTTATTAGACCAAACTTTATTCCATGTGAGGAGCCTGTGTTTGGGAACATTCTAAACCCCGGGCATAATGTTTTCCTCACATCTGGTGATGGGACTTAAAAGATATTATTTGATCTAGTGGCACGTTTTTGGCTTTTTATTAGAACTTTAGGGTTTCTATTCAATTAAGTGAGTCTATTAGCCAGGCTTGGCGAGCTTGACTGCACGCATAAATTACCTCCCCCAACCCACGGACCCATTCTCCACAAAAGGCCCGCATTCCTAATGAGAGGGGCAGCTGTGATGTGATTGCCTATTTAGCGCGACATCCCGCTTTCGTCTCACCAACCCACTTTATAGTAGACAGTGTGTAAACTTGCTTTTCAGGACAATTTTGCAGGTAAGAACATATTGTGCTTATAAAAAACTACAAAAGGTGCGGATTTCGATAAAGTACATAAAATACCACCAGGTATCATGGCAGAGGGACACTTGTGTCGAACTCCTTGACATTCTGGTGGGATATATACAGTACATTTCTTTATAGAAATACAATTTATCTAAAGGTGTGCATTTTTAATTAGGCATATGTTCTGGTGGCCTTGTGGTGTCGCTCAGGGACCGCTCTAAGTATAGTTGGATTCGTGCTGGAAGACAGCCGGAACATTGCCTTACAAAATTATGAAGAATATATATTTTCTCTGAATTTCTGGTTTCAATACAGAGAACAATACTGTTTGCTTTTCCATTCTGCCTGTGGAGCGCTTGGGCGGTCGACTCAGTCGTGTTGTACCTAACTAGGAAATTTTTCCGAAGGTCCAAAGGCTAAGCAATTCTGGTCGTACCATCTGAGAAGCGCCATAATTAGGTATACCTGGTTAAGCAAATAGTTTAAAATATTCTTATGTTTAGTGAAAAGAATTTATCATTATTGAAATTTCTATAGGGGTTGTTACACCTAGGCAGCCTCATATAGTATCACTGATTGACACACCATTTTTACTTATTGGTAACAGCTTGTCCATTTTTCAAAATTAGAGACTAACAGTTGCCTACACGTACCACCCTAAAATTATCTGCCGACCTCCACTTTCCGCCCGCCAACAAACGGCCCGTAGACGCCCGGCAGCCCCGGACCCCGACCAAATAACCCCCAAACCCCATATCGCGCACCATCGAGAATCTGATTTTCTAAATAGCGCGGAGATCTGTTCACACTGATTGGTGAAAAGTGGCCGGTTTTTCCTTATTCCCTTAGCTAGTCCCAATGTTCTAAGGAGGTATAGTGAGGGTTTTTACTCGATAGGCGCCAAAAGAGTTGATTCTTAGCTATTTACCCTTGGATTTGGATAATGCTTTGAGATATTGAATTAGGCTATGCAGAGGCATTGTGCTATGAGACCAATTTACTGATCTGTGTTTTAGAGTTAGCGATAGGTTTATTGGGACGCCGATTTATCTTTCCTGCCTGGAACAGTGAGAAGTTATTGATGAACGGCGTTGCTTTCTGTTGATTCATTCAGCACGTGAACATTATAGACTTCTTTATACAAATTTCTCTGTGATTTTGATATATATAATTACTGATCCTTCAAAATGACTATTATGAGAGACTATGTCCAGTCGGTCAGATTCTGAGGAAGACATCTATCACAGTCCCTCCACACACACACAGTTTATTTCAGAAGAAGAACCAGTTGATAACCCGTCTGGGACGGTTCCCCCTTCTATATTAAGGACTCATACGAGATCACAGGGACCAATCCCAGGGATACAATTGGAATCTGAACGTTTAAGAACTTTCTCTATTCATGGAAAAGTCTTCACAGCTGAAGAAGTAGCTGAGAGGACTGGTTGGCCTCCTGAGGTAGAACATACCTTGCCTGGTTTTCGCTCAGCAAGTCCCCCTGCTCAGCATCGGGACAGCCGAACTGTTCGTTTTGACTCGCCCTCTGCTTGTCGCGCTAGTGTCTCGGTCCCAGAAGTGAGACAGTTTCTATCACCGGAGGGTAGGACATTACGCCCTATTTTCCACGCTGCAAGTTCTGGTGCTGGGAGGCTTCCTCCACGGCCCGGAAAAGCCGGAACTTCAGGTCAGCAAGGGGCCGCGGATCTCTTTCCGACAGATGATTCTCGGTTAGCCTCTGATTTATTAACTGTTTCGCGCATCCTCTTCCCACACTCTGAAGGGGAGCCCTCAGCAAAGGGCAACGCTGGGACCTTAATTCAGCGGTCCGGGGATCCTCCATCATCACCTTTATCTATACGGCTTCAGGGACAACAGGGTCAGGGAGCTGATCCTGCATTTCTTAGAGACGAAAGTGGATCGTCTACCGCTGCAAAGTCTGTGGAAACACCTGCAGACAATCTGAACAATCTATCCGAACAGGATCCCACCGCTCAAGGACAAGGAGCCGAATCTCCTCCGTCCTCACCACAACGACGGGTCAATCCTCTACCTGTCCAGCTCGTACCAGCTGGGCAGATTCCCCAGGATATACCTGTCCTCCCACAAATACCAATTAATCAACCAAATTTCAACATGGCAGCAAAACAACCCGCTCTAAAATTACCCACTTTTTCTGGAGAAAGTGATGAATTTATTAATGCTTATTTTGACGAAATTGATTCGTTGGCAGTCCTTTGTGAATGGTCTGCCGCGAATAAGCTTGCTATGGCCAAACACCAACTTAAGGCCCAAGCTCGTGACTGGGTTTCTTCATTAGATCCCACTGACGTAGACACTTATGCTAAATTAAAAGCTCGTCTTACAGACATTTATGGAGATGTCAGGGCAGCCTGGCAAAAGCATCAAGATTTCTTTAATTATAAACAAGGTAAAGATCAGACTGTCAGGCAGTTTGCTGGAATCTTGCGACAGGCGCAGGCTCGATCTGGGGTGGACGCAGGTGTCCTCCTCGCCGCCTATATTAGGGGTCTAAAGGCTCCTATGTCAAGAGAGGTGGCAATTCAAAACCCTGCAAACTTCGAGCAGGCAGTTAGCATTGCATCGAGGATGGAATCAGTGGACAGGCCCCAAAGGGCCCTGGCCGCTCTGCAACCATCTGAGCCTGAAAGCATGTTGAAACCCCCGGCAGCGGCCGGAGGGGACAGCACTCCTGACAACGTTCGTGAACTGAGAAGGATGACCGATACAATTCTGGCTGCGATTGCAACTCAAAATTCACGCCAACAATGGACGCCTCCGAGAGGAAACGGTAGGCCTTTCAACAACAGCCCCAATTATAACAACCGCTCTGGCTTTGGTCGTGGTCAGGCAGTGCGTACAACACCTGGCCGGGAAACGCGCTTTCCGGGGCCGAACGCCTGGACCCACGCCCGACAGACCAGAGCCGAGGACGGAACACCGTGGTGTGTAGCCCACCAACGGTTTGGCCACGATACAAATTCGTGCAGATTCTTACAGGATATTTTGCGTACTAATAGACCACCATCTTTTGGTCAAGCTCAACAAAAATATTTCCCAAATAGAAACCAATATCCTCCAAAAAACTAGATAGCCTGCATGGTGAGATTCGCGTTTCACTGTGCACAATAAAAGCAAATCTTCAAGAGTCCCACTCTAGAGTTGATCCAATAGCAATTGATCTCTTATTCAATAATGTCCAAATTAATTCAATTATCGATAGTGGAGCTAGTCACTGTTTTATAAGACAGGATGTTTTCGAACGAATTCCTAAAGATAATATATTACATACATCATTCCCAACCTCAAGTTCTATAACATTGGGAGACTCTTCTGAAATTAAAGTTATTGCAGACGTACGAATTAGATTTACACTCGCTAACGTTGAAGTTGATTTTAACTTTCAAGTTCTATCGGACCTTATCTATGATATAGTTATTGGCCGCGACTTTCTAGCGGCAACTCAAGCTCATATTAACTTCCAAGATAATACAATAACATTCTTTAGGAATAACACTGTTACACCCATGGGATCAGAGGAAATTATGCCCATGAGTGAGGTTATAATCCCCGTGAATGTAAAGAACGTGACGGACGGCCAGCCATGGATCCTGGAACCGGCTGTGACAGCACCAGTCTTGGCGGAATGCTGCACATTCGCTGGAAAAGGTTTGGCATGGCTGAAAGTCATGAACCCTACAGATTCTCCTGTTAAGCTTTCAAAATCAACTGTGTTAGCATTTGCTACTGATGAATATTATATACCCCCTATTCAAAATTCTGAAGTGTCTGCAGTTTTCAAACAAACCGATACTCCTCAACCAATATTGACATTACTTGAAAACAAAATTTGCCCAGAAACAACACGTTCTGCTAATCAAAATTATGACACTAAAGTCAAGGATAGAGAGCTAATTGATTCAATTGATCTGTCAAAATCTTCCTTGATTGAGGTTCAAAAGGAACAACTTCGTGAACTGTTATTGAAAAATAGAGCAGCTTTGGCTTGTTCTATGGAAGAAATGGGCAAATGTGACATTGCTCCAATGAGTATTAAAGTAGACGAAACCAAAGGTCCTGTAGCTTCTAGACCTTACAGGTATTCACCACAAAAGATGGACATAATAGATGAACAAATCAAACAACTTTTAGACCTTGGTATCATAGAACCTTCTTCATCTGCATGGAGAAGCCCACTAGTAGTTGTTCAAAAGAAGAATGGAAAACCGCGTTTATGCACTGACTTTAGGCTACTGAATGCGATAACTTATAAGGATAAATTCCCTATGCCTACAGCTCGTTCTTTGTTTCTATATATGGCATATAAAAAGCCAACAATTTGGTCAGCTTTGGATCTCCTAAGTGGCTATCACCAATGCAGTATTGATGAAAAATCGAGACATTACACAGCTTTTGAGTCACCAATGGGTCTATTCCATTATGCAAGAATACCATTTGGCCTCGTCGGAGCGCCTTGGCAGTTCACCCGAATCTTAGCACTTGCTCTTAGAGGGCTTGTGCCGAGAGTTTGTTTGGCATACCTTGATGACATTATAGTCTACGATTCTACATTTGAGGAACATTTGGCTAGCTTGCAACTAGTGCTACAAGCTCTTATCAAAGCAAACTTGAAACTTAAACCTGAAAAATGCGATTGGTGCAGGGATGAGATCGATTTCCTGGGCCATACAATTAATGCAGAAGGACTTAAAACGCAACCTCATATTATTACTAAAATTCACCATTTTGGAAAACCACATAATGTGAAAACAACTCAAGCCTTTCTTGGACTCTGTAACTATTACAGGGCTTTTATCAGTAAGTTCTCTGACATTGCAAAACCGCTGTACGAGTTGACTAAAAAAGGAAGGAAGTTCCAGTGGACTAAAGAAGCTGACGATGCATTTTTGACATTGAAAAGATCTTTTACAACAGATCAAATCTTGATTCATCCAAATTTTAGCCTAGACTTTTACTTGTTGACAGACTCTTCTGATGTAGCTGGTGGTGCAGCTTTGTGCCACAAAATTGATGAACTTTATCGCCCTATATCATTCTGGGGTTCAGTGTTAAATGATCGCGAACGTAATTATACTGTCTCTGAGAAAGAAGCTTTAGCAGTGATACAAGCACTACATAGTTTTGAAGACATAGTACAAGGTTATAAAACAATTATCGTGACAGACCATAAACCACTTTTGACACTTTTGAAAAACGCTAATAAGAGCCCGACTCCGAGAATCAGGAGATGGGGCCTTTATATATCAGCTTTTGACGTTGACATTATTTACGAAGCAGGTAAGACACACTTTCTAGCGGATTACTTATCACGCACACAAACAGGTGAACCAAATGCAGAGGAGTTTCTCCCTTCTGTAGGTGGCGAACTAATGCCACTGGCACTTGAGGACGATACCAATGACCCACTCTCATTGGAAAGTATCCGCAAACATCAAAAGAAAGACACTGAGTGTGTTACCTTGTACCAGTACCTGAAAAACCAAATTGTACCAGAGGACCCGGACCAAGCTCGATCTGTGGTCGCTCAAGCTAATTTTCTTGACATTATGAAACCAGGAATTATTTGTCATTTTAAAAACATTAAGTCAAAGAAGACATCTAACGATATTTATTGCCCAAAACCACAAATTCTAATACCAGTTACATTAGTGTATCATGTGTTATCACGCTTACATGACGACATTCTCTCAGGAGGTCATGTCGGACAAAACGCTCTAGCTGCTAAGGTGACGGACAGATATTACTGGAAAAACATGCATCGTGACATTGTTAACTATGTGAGATCTTGTGATAGTTGTGCACTACGGAAACGTGTGCCCCATCCTAAAGCATTAGCAAAGTCATGGGATGAGCCTACTCGCCCTTGGGAAGTTGTTTCCTGTGACTTTGTAGGACCTTTGACACCTGCTAAGGATGGCTCGCGCTATATTATGACGTTCATCGACCTGGCTACAGGATGGCCAGAAGCATTTGCAACTAAAGACTCTACAGGGTCAACAGCTGCATTTGCCTTTCTAACTGGTATAGTCGCCAGGTATGGAAGGGTTTCCAGAATACATTCGGATAGAGGACAATCGTTCTTATCAAAATTCCTAAAAGCTGTCACTCAGAGATTAAACTGTCATCATACTTTCACTTCTGGTAGAATGCCTACAGGCAATGCCAGGGTGGAAAGGTTGCATCGTACCCTGGAAGATGTGATCGCATGTTATGTCACTCAGGACCACAAAGACTGGCCACAGCTGTTGCCAATTGCCTTGTGGGCAGTGCGTTCAACTAATTCGGCACGTACAGGTTTTTCTCCCTATCAATTACTTTTTGGCCGTGAACCTGTTTCTATGGGACTTTCTGATATACCCATCGATGTTGCAACACCTGAAACAGACAATGAGAAATATGCTTTAGCAATGAAACTAGTTAACATGTTTACCAAATCAGCAAAGCATGTCACCGAACGATATAATAAAGACATGCGTGAACGATTGGACAAAAAGGCTAAACCACTGGACCTACAGGTAGGCGATCTGGTGCATATTTATGATCCTACATGTGCCGATAACCGACGATCCAAATTTTCTGCTAAATATAAAGGTCCATTTAGAGTGATTGAAACAAAAGGTGATCATTTAGCAAGATTACTTTCTATACATAACCAAAAAGAAATTCCTCATTTAGTTAATGTTTCTAAACTTAAAAGAGCTTATGATTCTTGGAGTCCGGTCAATGCTCCTATACAGGATCTTAATCAATCTGATGCTGACCATCAACATGAAAACTCTGTCCCTAATGAAGCTATGATTAAAACTACCACTGAAGTAAAGGCGCCTGCAGGTCTAGAGGAAGCATTACCCTCACATACTCAACCTGACCAAAGAGTCGACGCTTTGGTTCAGGGTCCTCGTGGACGTAGTCACACGGGGAATGCGTCGCGACGGATTAACAAAAGCAAAACGGTACAGTTTGATATTCCTAGGGTCACCCCAGAGGGACCCGCACCATCGCCTAACTCATCAAAGCCCTCTTCTGAGGCACATATACCAGTGGTAAAGCCCACCAAAGAGGTGGCAAATTTCCCTGCTGACCGTGCCACTACGGATCAGGGAGCCGCTAAGGTGCAAGCGGTACAGGTTGGTAAATCCGACCCAACCAGTGACTTAAGCCACGGGAAGTCGGATCCTGTGCATTCCTCTAATTATTCATGCGGGAAAGTCGGATCCCAAGATGCTACACCGGACATTAACATTACACATAAGAAGAGGTGTGGATCAACCGACGGTGGCAGATTGCAGCCTGCTGCCGACGTGCCCACATCTTCTTCTACAACTACACCTGATGCCGAGACTGGAGATTACTACAGCATTAGGCTCATCTCAGGAAAAAGGACTTTACCATCTGGAGAGGTGAGATACCTCACCAAATGGGTTGGTGTCAAAAGGAAGAGTTGGGTTCCTGCATCTGACTTCCACCCATCAATTGACCCTGAGGACTTATACTTACAATACAAAAACCGGAACAATTCATAGTTGATGCTTTCCAACTATTGTAGCATAAAGGACTATTGATGCCTTCCGATAGCCCTACACAATTAGTAGTTGATGTCTTCCGACTACTTTAACATAAAAGACTGTTGATGCCTTCCGACAGTCCAACATAAACATTTCACGACCCTACTAGAAGCGGATCAAACACTAACTCTCCCCCATATTGTGAATCCCTTACATTTGCTGACACCTCTTGGCAGGAGATACTTACAATGTTGACTGAGTGAGTTGTCCTGGACTTCCTTCTATTTGGGAGGAGGACTTATGTCCATCTCACTACATAGGTTACGCCATACGTCATCATGGTTTGTGGCGAGACTCAGTGACACTGGATCAGGTGACGACGGATCAGTTAACGCCTTGAACAGTATAGGATGTTGAGGATGGCTGCCCAACAAAGGGTCAGCGTACCTTGACACCGCAATGTCCATCGTCTCGACTACGTGCTGTGGAGTTGCAGTTTCATCACCTAGCTCATCCATTAAGGGTGTGTTGGGTCCCTGACAATCGATGCTGGATGGATCTCTAAAATCGCCACCGGTAAAGTTGTTGGTGTCTCCGGAAGGACCGGGGACGTCTCTGCGCTCCATGCTGACAGCCAGACTTGGTGATTCCTGACAGTCTTCTGCGTAATGGTGTGTTTCCTGACAATCTTCAGGTAAAGCGAGTGTGGGAATCTCTTCGTCATTATGACCAGTGGAGTTGCTGGTTGACAGCGGCTGGCTGGTCGCGGGACTTATCGGGGATAATACGAGCATTCCCTGCTTGTTAGGAGAACAGTCATCTCTCCCCGGGACGGTGGTGACAGCTTCCCCGCAGGGCCCAGCAGACCTGGTCCCACGGACATCGGCCGGGGAACGCCCCGACACACCTGGAGACGCAGGCCGGCTTGATGCGGACCGGCCCTCCGTGTTGACGGCCCCCTGGTCAAATTGGCCATCCACCCCTGAGCCACCCCCCACCGCCCCCCGACCGCCACGACCGTCCCCACTCTCATCATCTGGTCTGTCACTATCATCAGAATCATCATCATTTGTGCTTCTTCCATCTTCCCCATTACTATTCCCGTCAGTTATCACACGAAAACCAAAACTGTGAGTACAGATAGGTATTCCCGATAGAGGTAACGGTCCGGCTTGAGACGTTACATTATGAAGTATCACACTTCCATCGGCAAAGTCGCCATTTACCACTAGTACGTGGGTAACTCCTCCAATTCGTATAGTCGTACAAGTAATACCTTCACTAGCCATCTTCACTCTCTGCCACACAGTACACAAATGCAAACCGATATACATTAGGTACATACAAAACCCAGATATTCCCCAACAGACAAATTTTTATTTCTCTTTTTTACGTTTCCATCTATTGGGACTGCTTCCCCATCTTCTTGTCATAAAATAGTAAACACAACACAGAAGACATAAACATGTCTGTAAATTTTCCCTACGCTTCGGGTTGGCCACCTGGCTTGGTGCCCCTCCTTGTTCTGTGCGTCGCTGGCCAAGCGGCTTCACATGGACAGGGTGTGCTACATGCAAAGCCTATTATGAGAGAACAATACGGCGTGGTGTTCCTGCCAGGTAGGCTCATAAGTACCGCTGATTCAGACCACGTTTATAGCGGATTTCGAGTTCACGTCCCATGGCTGAATGAGTCACTCTCCCTAAACAACCCGATGGCTTTTTGTGATAGCACGCGTCATTTCACCACGAGACACGCACAAAGGGCACATCATGACATCTGTGCTCATACTAAAGAAATAATTGATGTATTGCACAGCATCATTGCTGAGCTTTACAAACTCCAAAAATCACAAATTAAAGAAATACTCGAGTCAATACCGGGTAGTGCCTATGTCTTAGATCCGGCAAGGCAAAGACGAGGTCTCCTTGATTTCGTGGGTGAGATCTCATATCATTTATTTGGCACGGCGAAAGCATCGGACGTAGACGCTAATAAATTGCTTGTCTTAACGGCACAGCAAGGAGTAAATCTCAATGCTGAAAATCTTGCAAAATTGGCTAACATAACTGCAGTTAATTTTGAACACGTCGATTCCTCTCTAACCAAATTACAGACAGATATAAAACGCATACAACAGAATGCATTTAATTTGCGTTCTGCTCTGAATGACATGGCTAATGATATGGAAAGACAAAAATTATTGCAAATTTTAACAACAACCATTCTCACAAATCATCTTTCCCTTATGGCATACATGCAAAACATGTTGCGGAAAACGTCTGACTTCGCGGATGGCATACAAAACCTTCTGCGCGGTCAACTTACATAAGCAATAATACCCCCTCAAGATATAAAAAATTCTTTGGCTGAATTAGCTGATACACTAAGAAAAGACTTTCCAAGATTCAAAATCGCTTTCCAATCGCCAAGTTTCTATTATGATAATAGCAAACCGCATTTTATGATTGCAGATGACCAACTGATTGTTTATGTTAAGGTTCCTGTCACAAGTGATGTTCATAAATTTCAAGTGTACAGAACAAGAAATTTTCATGTTCCAGTACATATGCACAATTCTTCTTTCACAGACGCGACAATTATGAATAACTTACCATCGGAAATTGCACTTTCTTTAGACAATAGATACTATATCCCTTTGGAATCTTACTCATATCACGATTGCACAGGTGACGAAATTCTCATCTGCCCTCATATCCCTTTTAGGAAACCAATAACAAGTGCGACATGCATAGCTGCACTGATTAGAAATGATAGGGAAGACATAGGAAAACTTTGTGTTTCTACTTATGTAGCAAACCCAGTCTTTCAAGAATTTGCAGTTTACCTTGATGAGACGGATCTCTTGCTTGTTAGTAACAGCAAGAAGGCAGATATAATATGTAAAAATAGAAAGCCGGAAACACTTTACATACATCACTTTGCAGTGGTAAAGTTGGGTTGTCAGTGCTCGCTTCAATCATCAGATCTGTGGCTCCCGTATCAACTGAAGGGATGTGCACGGACAACGACAGACATAACTATTAGATTTCCTGTTAATGATGCTTTTTTAATGGCGTTTAATCTTTCAAGTAAACTTAAAGCAGCAATAGGTATGGAACCATGGCGAGTTCCAAATCCAATTCCAGACACGAAAAGAAATCAAATTTTACAAAATTCGGCAAATAATCAGCCTTTGGTTGACTTGAAATCTTTGGCAGGAAAGATTCAGGAAGACGCTTTCAAACCCAAGAGTCCGGTCACGAGCCAGTGGCTTAGTGACGTGGCTCAGTGGGGAAAACAAACTTGGACAGTGTGTATTTCATTTTTGGCTATGCTTGCATTTCTGTTCATCCTATGCGTCATCTGGCGCAAATACAAATCGGCATTGATTGCCCTTGCATTACCCAATCCACAACCTGCCTCAGCAGCGGAAATTCCCAATCCATTAGTTCTTGAAGCAGATAACAACATTTCTATCTCTGGTTTGATTTTGGTGCTAATGTTAGCTATAATGGCTATTACTTTTGCCACTTTGATCATTATTCAGATTTGCAAAATTTACAGAGAAGAACTTAAGGATGGATTGTACCTACAAATAGTTATGCCAAATGACCACTACTCTGTTTTCCTGACAAGAATTGATTCTACTGGAGATTGTACGTTCACACATACGGGACCGATCATTTCATCTTGTGAACTGAAAGCTAAACTAACAAAAGCCATACTAAAAGTTAACTGGGGTATACAAATCTTGGTTATTACACCGGGTGGCACAGAAATTATTAAGATTCGATTGCCAGCAAAGGTCGTCATACCTTTAGCTTTGGCTAGGGAAATGACCTCCACTACTGAAAGAATCAAGGTCAGGGTCGTTCGCATGGCCCATAACTTCCCAGCCCCCATTCGAAAGTATATGAACCCACCCTCTGACTTGGGGTGGTCATTCATCAGACCGACTCAGCCCGCTTCACATGGTAGGCTGGAGTTGCTACCAATCAACAATCAAGGTCCTAATATAGATAGTGGCTACAACACTTCTAATACACAACCTCATCCCATCATACACTCATCCCAAGAAAACATTACCCATTTGCCCTTACCTCCTGATCCCGATCAGACTGTGGTTGTATGCCACACCTCGTCGTAGAGCTACCATGACGTCTCTACCCCTGAATGAACATTTATCTCTTAACTCAGCAACACCTTCTTCGACCTCTACAACTGCTGAAGATCAGTGCCCTGCTTGGCGCCCCACTCCGCCTTGTGGGGCAGACTATTCCACCAACGGAGGGGCAGGGACTGGCCACGGCACCCCCTACCCGCCTGTACCCTGCCCGAGTGCAGGCAATGCCTACAGTATGATGCCAACAAATCATGTTCTGCCCGCATTTACCAGGTCCGTTTTCCAAAATGTTAATTCGGCGGGACAGAACCAGTGGGCAACGTCAACAACAAATCTTCAGAGGAAGGAGCCCACCCCCCTCACACCGACCCCGCCGCAGAACATTCTACCAACGTACGGCCGGGGCGCGATGATTGCTCAGACGGCAACCTGGACATCCTTCCGGCCACCGCGGCCCATGCCCCCAACGACAACCATGTCTCGTGCGGGACGAGGAAGGGGCGCTCTGGGACTGCGGCCGTCGGCGACTCCACCGCCGCCGGGCTTCCTACATGTGGATCCCCCGGAGGATACGCTGTCGCCGGCGGAAACCTGGAGGATGAACCACAGGTTTGCCTGTACGGTGTGTCATCGCCGCTACAGGTACGGCACCAGGTTGATGCGCCACATGGACATATGCCATACTATTGGCATATTTAAGTGCTTGCCGTGCTCTGCATTCTTTACAACAATACAACAATTCTTATTACATAGGGCTCAGGCACACCCACGGGCGCTTACGCCTGAATAGGAGCGGCAGTACCCAAACTATCTCCCGACTATCTATTCATTGGGTGACCTTCACCTTGCCCCTGAGCTTGCATCCTAGTGTATATAGTCTAGTATCTTTGTGCACACATTGATCAGTGTGGATCGGGTCCCACTACAGTCGACATGTCCCTGGACTGCCCTCTCTGCACCACAATGGACTCGTTGTCTCTTGAGGATGCTCCTCCAGTCCGGCCGCGTGGACACCCTGGCTGCTGGGCAACACCTTTACGGCACCAACTTGCACGAGAGAGGCCTGCACCGAGACCCAAGGTCAGGTTCTCCCGTCGTCCCGTTGTCCTGCCGGCGGTTATCCGTAGGAGACACAGGACCATCCCACCGGCTTGGCTATTCTACGTCCAGGCCCAGTCCTATGGATTTGAGCGTACGGCCATAGAGTCTGTGTGGTTGCGGATGAGTGACAGTCTACGCTCCCCTTGGAAGATAGGGAGCTGTTCCCTACGAGACAACATAGCGCCCTCTAAAGCAAAGGATCCTCCTATCGAGGGTCGGGTGCTCAAGATGCTGAAAGAACAATCTAATGAGGAACGGACACGACGCGATGAGGTGCTGGAACTGGCCCTCAGAGACTGTAAAGAACATCAAGGATCTGACTATACTTTATCTGATTTTGTAGATCAAGTCGCTAAGAGACGTTATACTCTGTCTCGTTTTTCTTCACTGTAGAATGCCCAGCTTTATATTGTAACTTATCTTTAAGGGGATCAATAGGTGGATTTCCCCGGGCAAAAAATTACACACACACGTACAATGTAACTCTTTTGGAAAAAGTAATACACATGAAACTGAAGTTTAGAACTAGCAAAGGAAAAGACACTGAAACAGAAATTGTAAAAAGAAGTTGTAAGAAATTCTATGCCAAGTGACGGTGTCACTTGTCAAAGAAAACCCCGGCGAGTGTTGCGAAACACAACATTGTATTTTATAAATGTCTATCGATATTTTCTCTACATATTGTACGGAACGCTATTTCTCAGTGCGTCTCATTTGGACGCTACATAAAAACGTCAGACCGCCCTTAAGGCAATCCCGTTAGGTATGTTTTATGATCATGGTGCCCGCCCCCTGCTCAGGTCGCGGGCGTTCAGAGGTCGCCTGAGGTGACCCCACCCCACGCGCACCGGAGCGACTGACGTCACACCGGACGCACCAGCTCACCGGACGCGCCGGACGCGCATATCCGCCAGCAGCGCGTCCTCCTGTTAATAGTCTCAGCTCGGCCCGCAACAGGCATTCATTGGTGCGCGGTGGAGGACGATGAACGTGTTTGGTGGCTGAAGCGAAGCTAGGCTTATAGGACCAACCAGATTATATTGTATCTGTTGTGTGTGGGACTAAAACCAGGAGTTGGACTTGGAAATATTCTAGGAACATTTTGGACTCAATTCTAGGACTTGGAACCCCTCTACAGGCATTGTCTCATATCACAGGACTCAATTAGGCAAAGGAACATTTAGGACAGTTTAGGACTTCTAGTTTAGAATTATTGAAAGGTTTGTACGAAAGATTCTCTGGAAATTACTTATTCATTTGTGCCACTGGTTTAATATCAATAAAGGACGTACCTATTAATCACTGCCAAGTTACACTGCGAGTTTAGCTTTACCCTTATTCCAATTTGTCTCCCCAACACGTTGTTTAACATAACCATTTACCCCTAGGTTTACCATTCGTATTTCTGGTTAGGACTTCTGTCCCCTTCTTTATTAGACCAAACTTTATTCCATGTGAGGAGCCTGTGTTTGGGAACATTCTAAACCCCGGGCATAAGGTTTTCCTCACACCATCATCGATATGTGAGAGGCTTGGAGAAATTGGGATAATACGGCTAGTCCCTCAGACAGACCAAAAAGAGATAATTGGGAGCATATCTGGTTAAAGGTACCTATTGCCAATTGGTCAGGTCACAAAATGACATAAAACATGGGGGAATGTGTCTGCAAATTTCCTTTTATAGAGAACCTACTCTTTCAAATGCTGCAAACCATTTTAAAATGTTCCTGACAGTAGCTGAGATAAACATGTATGGAACTCCCAGCCTCTTATACAATGAGAACCCCCTATTCCTAATTCCTGTCTTTATTTCCATGTTATGACGACTCAAAGTTTATTATGTTAAGCAAGAAATTAAGTTTTCTAATTTTTGAGAATATTAAAAGTGCCATAACTTTTGATAGGAGTGCCTGTACTTTTGATAATGGCCTGTACTGTAAGTAGGGTTGTGAAGGAACTAAATATCATAGAACAATAAAACAAAGAATGGAAGAATCCCCGGGACTTCAGAAACATTATAAAACATAACTTTTGGCCACAAATCAAGTAATTATTTCATAATATGAACAAATCTCCAAAACTGGTGGCCACATGGTGACCAAATATGAAAATATGTCCCTTTTCCCAAATACACTCCCAATTATACTATTTAAAGCATTTACCTTAAAAAGGAAAATCAAATGAGTTTAACTTAAGTCCTCGTTAACGGCTGTTTGAAACACTTCGTCCTTTCTTCAAAATTTCTCATGTGAGATTTCAGAAGGTACTGCCTTTTCTTAAGGTTTTTGGCTTTGAGGATAAGAATATCCACTGATAATTCATTGAAATTAAACAAATTAATAGACTACCCGATATTTTTAACAAGAGAAAAAAAAGAAATCAAAACTCCAACTCCGTGTGCCCAGCTAAGCATGTGACTTTGTTAGTCTTGGTTCATGTTACGCTATATTAATGGCTTCCAATAATGTTGCAATAATTATGCTGCGGTAGCATTGCACCGCAACATTCCTGCAACATTAGTGCAACACTCTGGTTAAATTCTTCAACCGAAACTGGACATTGTCAAAACGAACTGTTTTGGTTGAATCTTAAAAATTAATCACAAAAGAATGACATTATTATAACGTTCGGATTTGGTAAGGTCTCAATCTCACCATCAGATAAAGTATCGTTATATGTCATGTATCTAGTAACAGACTGACCAAAAACATGATGGTCATGTGCACAGAATGGGACTGTTGCGTCACATCTTGGCTGGGTATATATATGCTAATGGGCCGTTTTTCCTCAAGGCACTTCCCCACTTCGCTGACAAGGATATTAGTATTAAATTTCAATCAACTGCGACAGGTACCTCATAAACTCTGGTCGCTGTTGATTTAAACTGTTGACACTAGTCGCTAGGCTAAAATCTTTGTCGACAAAGGGGAGAGGCGCCTTTGGCCCGTTGCACAATGAGTTTCGTAACAACGAAAATAATTTTATTAACGAAATTAATATTTCCATAACAACGATGGTTTCCACACAATTTTTTTCTATATTTAGAATCCCCCCAGTGCCCCGTTGCACAATGGGTTTCGTAACAACGAAAATATTGTAAACAACGAAAGTGTTCGTTGTTGCTTAATAAATTATTTGCAGGTATTTTCGTAACAACGAAAGTTTTTTTTAACATTTTTTGAGTTGTAACTTTTAATGCGTTTTCTCCAATGTCTTGCCTTTTTATATCAATTTACAGAATTCAATTCCATCCATTAGAAGCCGAGATTTTTACTATTTAAGTAAGAGTGGGAATATTTTCGTAACAAAGAAACTTTTCGTTACTAAGCAAATGTTCGTTATGCTTTCGTTGTTTTATCTTAGTAACGAAATTCTATTATGCAACGGGCCACAGAGAGCTGTAACTTTTACTGAATTTTCTCTAATTTTTTACCTTTTTACATCAATTTACAGAATTCAATTTCATTCATTAGAACCAGAGATTTTACTATTGTTGTAAAATCGTAACAACGAAGTCTTTGTTAAAGATATCTTTGTTTCATCCTCATAACGAAAATCCATTGTGCAACGGGCCACCTGAGTTTGGCCATTTTCCATATGGTCAATCCCTCCACCTACGCAGAGTACCATATCTGTGACTTATCCACGGCCGTAGGTGTTTTATGACATAACTCTTGGTGGGATTTATCGCCATTATGGCCATTATACACACACTATCATTAAGGTCACATGGTCAAGGCCAAAGACATGGCAAGCCTTGGATGACCTTGATTGAAGACGTAACGATTCCGAAGCTTAAAAACTGTGTAAATATGATTTTATATCATACAAATGCACCGATTTTGACGTTCCTAAAGCATTCTCCCTAATTGCATCTGCACCTCATATACTGTCATCCATGACGATTTGTTATCAGATAGGCCTAAATCATTTTGGTAAAAGAACATTCACGACACAATAAGTATATTTATATTAACACAATTATTCATACTGATATCTATAATGAACATCTGGTTACATTCATAACGGCTTTTGGAGAAGTAAATCAAATAAGCTACGACCATAAATAGCATGTTTTTTAGATGTTCATTTATTATTCCTTAAGGTTTTATTTATTGTATGACTTCAGGTGGTCAAAGTAATGTTTATCGGTCCTTATCTTGTATGATACGTTCGAGCATGCGCAAAGATGCGGGACCCATGTCGGCAGGTACCTGTGGAAATGAAAAGGGGAAAATATCAATTAAACAAGTAACAACTAGTACTGTTACGTGCGACGATTACTTTTAAGTAAGGTTCCCCACAAAACAGCTCTTTATTTATTTATTTTTTTTTTTTTTTACAACGATTAACTTTGATAGGTCAATTTCAGCCTTAATGACCACTAGGTCCGTGATATTAAAACGGTATTGCTTCCCATCCGTAGCCAAGCCTCATCTGTTTAATCCTACTCATTATTGTAATTGAACAGTTACAGTGATTGAACCAGGGCCATTATGTTGTTGAGATAAAAGCTGGTATATGAAACTGTGCATGTCAGTGTAATCAATCAGGGGAAATGTTGGTAACGTTAACCAGTCAAACCACACCTTAGCCAGAGTTCATAATAATAATATCATATCCGCACAGCAGCCACTGTGTAGACATATATCACTGTGGTAGGTACTAAAGTCTATGCAGACATAAACTGTTAATTGCACATTTCGCAGTGCACATGCATCCATGATAACATTTGTTCATTATTCAATATCATACTTTAGACACTATATTGTCAGTGGCTTTCATCAAATTTTAGAACTAAAGTGCCAGAGGCATTTGTATTGAATACAATTATTATCATAGGCCAACAGATTTTGAGAAAATGGACCCATAAAAACCAGTCCAAGGGGGCTTTTGAAATATGTTTCTAGGATTATCCCTGATAAGTAAAGGGTTATATGTATATAAACCGATACACTGCATTAATCCTACCATGTGTCCGGCCCTGAGCATCCAGTAGAACTTGAAGTTGTTGTGGGCCTTGATGTAGGAGTCTGTCTGCCCGTCGAGGGGCTCGGTCAGGGCCTTACGGGTGGCCTTGTTGTACTCCTTGATACCTGACCACTTCAGCCTCTGGGTCCAGTCCATGGCACCTGGGGTTGGGGAAAAGGGTAGAGATAAGGTATTATTTATCTTATACATTAGACCTGTCCACTTTGGGATGTACTGCTGGCATGATACAGAGGTCGGACATAATTACAGTTTTTGCAAAGTCAGGCACTGACACGAATCTGAGTGAATGAGTTAGTACTTGTGTTTTCTAAGTCAATAAGGTGTTGATAAATGGGGATGAATGATTATTTTCTCTCAATTAGGTAATTGCCTCCATTTTAGGTGAACCAAAATAAGATATGTTTTTGTGATTTTAGGGTTGGACATTGTGAGCAAAGCTGAAGGGCTTTCACTGTTCCCTATGGGAAAATTCCATTTTTGCTTTTCAGTCCTACAGCTACATATTTAACATCACATTGAAAGTAAAAACCTATAAAGTTTAGCTTTGGGTTATACTACTAGGAAAATTACTGTGAATCAAGTATAATGAACATTTTTCTAAAAATGTTGATATCATAGAAATAAGGGGTGGGCTAGCTGTCAAAGTGGACAGGTCTATTATAGACCGTGTTCACTTATCTACCCTAAAAGCATTTGCAACCATGGCCATAATGGTCAATCCAGATTTTTATAAATTGACTAGGTTAAATTTGGTAGATAATAAGCAATGCTCAACTAATTCAGGTCTCTGTCCAGTGCATTGCACTTGGGGTTCGTTCATAAATAAGGGGCCGCCTGTAAATGATGTCATGCAGCGGGGTGGGAGGAGGTGGGATGTGATGCTTCCATGACCAAACATGACAAGGAGGAGGGAGGGATCATCAAGTTGATCCCTTTTGATTCAATATTAACTTAATAGAAAATATGTAAAAGAAATAATAGGGTATGATCGTGTATTTTTATAAGATATCCCTAAGTGAGAATGCTGAATGTCTTATTTTGTTTAGTTTGAACCTAAACCGTGAATGGCGGTCTTTAATGGAAATCCATGTACGTTATTATGATTTAATATAAGTCAATGTTTGTGTTTGATATGCAGTGAATGTCTGGCGATAACACAGTAAATTTGTATATCATCATATTTAGTGCTGGACCAAGGTGAAAACCGTGCCTTGTTTGTGCGATCCTTTCTTCAGAAATAAAATGTGAACACAAAAAAAAATCAGATCATGTGGTGCATGAGATCATGTTGAAACCTTTCAATTTCAAAAATTTCAGAAAGAAATTGTAGGTAAAGCCTGCGACTGAAGTGATGTATGACCAATTAATTAAATCAAAAAAAGGAGTTCCTTATGCACCCACCTTTGGTGTCACAGATGAGGTCCAGCTGGCCCTGGTACACGATCACGTGGAGGTCCGTGTTGTTCAACAAGTCGTCAACTGGATTGTTTGGTTTAGATGAGGTTAAAAATAAATTTATACCTTCTTTATAGTTTATTTGTCATCTGTATAGGCCTACAAAGTAGCAAGGTTTGCTGGGTTGTATCATATTCCCATCTACAGTTGTAGGACATTTAGCGTTTTCGACCTAACGCGGGTACTAAAATTTAAAATCAAGAGGATACTTATTTGTTTATCAAAGAATCCTAAGGTATACATATAGGCCGTGTTCAATATTAGATTTTGTCTCAACATATTCAAAAATTGATGGTTTTACTGCAAAGAAACATTAACAGACATTGCACTGATGGTGTAGTGCACGATGGATTGGTCAGGCATCCTCTTAACAGTTTTAAAATAAACTAACTGTTTTTAACTATTGCGGGAGCCGTTGCCGTGTTGGCATAGCAACTGTTGCTATGGTAACACTGACGCCAGCAGTTACTGGAGTGCCGGTGTTACGTCGTCAACACTCCAGAGGAACTCGGGGTGCCGCTGAGAGCAGACGGTCGTTAGGGGGTCGGCCTCCGGCCGCAGCCCCCGCCCAGCAGGCGGGGGAGACCGCTCCAGCGCTCCAGCCCCATGCAACGGCTGATAGACCGGTAACGGGGTGGTCTTCCTCCGATGGAGCCACTCCCCATAAAACAGGTCAGTAAGAATTGTCATACTTGTACTTGGGTTGAACATCACATGCTTGAGACATGGTATGTAATGTACACCTTCTACTTGTTCTTGGTTAAAACATCACATCTATAGGGTATGTGATAGTTTATATAAACCTTGTACTTATATGTATGGAAATAGTTATATCAAATGTCAATAATAATAATAAAACTCTCTATAATTAAAAGCCTCTCATGTTTTTATGGGTTGTGCTATCCCATAGCACTGGTGGAGCCTCCCCTTAATACACAAATTATACAAGTTCAGGATCTTGTGAACTACAAATAATGCCTACAGCTATCACTAGCTAAATCTAACCACATAGTACAACATCTTTAGCCTAAACAGAGTAATGACAATGCCTATGACAGTGCCCTAGCCAGGTAATGATCACTTTATCACTCGTTATATTAGTTCTACAAAGAATAATTATGCTATTTCTTGACACTTTATCCTAAATAATGCTGATCTGAAACATATAGAAATCAACTAGATCTATTTGATTGTGTAGATGATAAAAGGGAATTAAGGCGTAAACAGGAGGTCCAGCTTACCAATGCCAAGCACGTCCTTCATAAAGTCTCCTTCGTTGTATGAAAACACAGTTCCCGACTGGCCTTTAAAAAGAGATATTAAACCCTTTAGACATAGTCTTTAAAGTATAGACGCTTATCAGTCTTATCAGGGACTAAGACACAAGTACCAAACATACCAACATGTATAGGGGAAATGTGGGAGCTCATATGCATCTTAGCAGGCTGAAGCTGGTACCAGGATTATAATTATTACAACTTGTAGCCTGTATTGTGGGACAGGTGGCATCCTGACGCTTTGTGACTGACTGAGTCTTCATCAGTTAATTTTACATAAATATATTCAGATTTAAATTACTACCCCACTTGTCATATATAATCTCACAAAGGTTGAGTGTATAAAAATATATTATGGTAAAGCAATATTATGGTAAAGCAATATAAAATACATGACTGATGAGCAATGAATCGAATATAGATTCTTCAAAACATGTACTTTGGCAAGGGACTGGTACTTTACCATGATACAAACAGAAGCCTTCTATAACTATATATAGATGATAAAACAATAATTAAATTTAGGATCCATAATCTAGATAGGATAAAGGGTATAGCATGGGATAAGAATGTGAAAAAAAAGAAAGTGGTTTTTAACCTTCCTAGTATGTAAAAACTCACTAAGCTACTTTAGTTCTGGTCTACAGCACGTTATTCATGCTAGATACCAGTTACTCAGCTTTCTCAGCTTTCTCAGTTGTTAACTGTAACGATTTTTCTCCCCAATGAATGATTTTAAAACCACGGTTTGTCCTACCTCCCCAGGTCACCTTGTCTGGGATGATGCCCACTTTGTTGCGGACCTCGTTGTTCATGTAGTCCACCAGGTTGTCAGAGGCGTAGGGAGCCAGTATGATGTCGTAGGCAATACCTGCAAAGAGGGGTTGGAATTGGGAGATTGTGCTTTATCACCCGCACGGCCATGGAGCGGTGCGTACAGAGGCCAGTGTGTATAAATAGGCTGTACGTACCGCTCCTTGTATTCATGATTTTCAACATTACTTTTTATTTTGCTTGGGTGATAAAATATAGAACCCTTAGGGGTTGTCCTCGGGTCTACGGACAACCCTCTGGCCCACGTCAACCTGGGGCCTTTAACATTGGGGCGTATGCTGGCCGGTGGGTGATCCTCCGACCCTTGGACGCACCCCGCGGGTGTTCTTATATTAGTAGTAGCCCATAATCCACTATATGCTGCTTCACTTACCTGTTGTATCTAAATCTGTGACCAGTCACGGGATATGGCAACCTAGAGGGGTTTTAGTCATTTTGCTCTAAGACCATTATTAAGTGAGTTATTGATGAAAACAAGCTAATAATGCGTATTTCCCTAAGAAATGCGACTCAGGCAGAATTTTCCAGAGATTAAGATTATGAGTAAAAAATCATTCTATTTATTTATGAAAGTTGCATTGTGGGTAATTTTGTAAGGAATGTCCTTTTTGAAAAGAGTGCTGCAATAAGGAATGTTGTCATGTTACCATGGCAACAGAAAAAGGAATGTTCAGATTGCATAGAATATTTTTGTCAATTTTAATAACAGAAGTTTTTCACTTTCTGGTAGTAAAAACTGTTAATTGAATGAAGATCTGTGTGAAAAGTTATTGTATTTTGAATAATTTTGATAAGTAAGAAAATTGTAATCTTTAATTAAATATCATTTAGTTCAAGGAGCTATGATATGGAAATGGAGCACAAATGGTAAAACAGGAATGTACCAGTGTGTACCACATAGGGGATTCAAACTCCCATATCTCAGCCTATAATGGGAATATTTATAAATGGTTTGCATTGTCTGAAAGGTAGGAATGCAAATTCAGATTCATACTTTCCCCCTCTAGGACACCAATTCCCATGACCGGTCACACTGATTCTTTTAATCTTATTGTTTGTATTCTATCCGTGTGGATGTGTTCGTTGGTCTGTATGAAACATTGATATGAGCAGTTGGGGTTATACCTATTCAGAATATTGTGAATTTTCGTCCTGAGCCTTATTAAAAAGAATTCGGAAAATCATCAGAATGTTAGCGAAAGCAATTGAGTGTGTACTGAAAAATATATGTTTGATATCAGGCAACTGCAGAAAGGATGCCTCATTATTCTAACATTGTCGGCATTGTCTGTCATCTTATTTCATGTCATGTCTCAATGGAAATTCTATCCTATAGCTCACGCACCTTTATCATACTGAAGAACTCCAAGTCATCTTTTTCAGTAGTGGGATACCCCTATCTAGCTCACAGGATCTCATTTTACTGAAAAAATCTCTAAGTTCATGAAGGTTGGGTCACTATTTTTATTTCTTTTGACTGCCACCTGTTTCAGGAAGCCTCCCCAAACTGAATACCTCCCTCCTTTCTGGCAGGTCATCCCATTCTGTTTTGGTATAGGCCTAAACACTTACCTAGTTCAGAGAGGCTCATCACAACACAAACCTCCCTCCTTTCTTGTAGGTCATCACATTTAATTATGTCACACAGTCTAGTTAAGGGAACCTCCTCATACAAAAGACATCTCTCCCATCTTGTAAGTCATCTCATTTCAATTGGTGGTATACTTTACATTAACCTAAAGTCAACCCAAACGGAATACCTCCTTCCGATTATCATAGGTCGTCCCATTTTATTTGTTCCATATACAGGGGCGGTTCCAGAATTTTGAAAAATGGGGGAAGAGTGCTGTAGCAAATTTTTGACCAGGCCCTCCGGGCACAGGAATTTTACATTAAAAAATAAAATTTGGCCCAAAACAGGGGGCGCAGGCCTGGCACGCCCCCCCCCCTCCCTCCTAAATCCGCGCCTGATATATACACTTAACCTAGACCAGGAAACCTCCTCTTTTGAATACCCACCTATATTCTTGTAGGTCATCCCCTCCATTCATGGCATAAAATAAACACCTCTCTCTCTTATGATAAGTCATTCCATAGTATTTGTGGCATACGCTCCCCTAGTTTTGGAAATCTCAGCCACTGAGTGACTCACTCACCTAATTCAGGGAACCTCCTCGTACTAAACACCTCCTTCCCTCCCTTCTTGTAGGTCACTCCGTTGTATCCCACATCCATGTACTCGAGTATGTTGTAGAAGGACACATAGTTGGACTTGGCCATGATGACGTACTCCGTCCTACTCCACTCGTCTGTGCAGTCCTTCCACCTGCCCTCGTCACATGCCTTCTGGGTCTTGGCTGCTGCTGCTTCTATGGCGGCTAGACCAGGCCTGTCCACTACTGCCTGTTATAGAGTATGGTAATAAGTGAAGAAAGCTCTATATGCAGAAGTGATTATAGCGTGAAGTAACGTAAATGTAACGTATCTTTTTTCTCATCATTTATAAAACATATCACAAATATTTCCTAAGTTTATGAGTATACTAGTGTATGACTATCCTGCAGCACCCTTTAATTTCGATCACCAAAACGTACACTTCTCCACTTCTACCCTGATATTTGATTGGGTGATATTTGATTGGGTATATAGTAGATGCATTGAATTATGAGATCTGAAACTCCCTAGACAAGTTGAGGTCCCCACCAATAGGATTTGGATCGGCCCCTCATATAGAAGGCAATGTTATTTTGATTCTTTATGAAATGCCCCCTACACCAAAAACACTAATAAATGCAAAGTAAAAGCATGTGATGCTCCATATGAAATCCAAGTTAGTCTATGTTAAAATGTACCTCCAGTTTAGATTTCCCTGGCAGCTTACAAAAGATACTACATATCTTCCATAGTTAACGTCATGTATTACACATTACCTGAGTTAATAACATGGCCCAGGTCCACAAGAGGCACCAAGGGGTTGACGAATACCATGTGATGATTAAGGTCATAATACAAAATGTATAAAAACTCACCATTTCGTGTAGGTAAGGGCCCCAGGTGTTAACGGAGTCCATCGGAGATATCCAGGCATCACCTAGTACCACACCTTTAAGGTTAGCCTTGATGGTCCCAGCTTTTATAGCCTGTAGGCGAAAATAAGAGGAAAGTCTTAAGACTGTAGTTGGGCGCTTCATTAAGCATTGCTCACCTGTCCGGGGACGGTAATACCTGCACTGGGACAGGTAAAACAGTTAGCACACCTGCCCGAATGATTTGGGAAATTTCTGTCCAAACCATATCAAAATATATATTTGATTAACCTGGTCAACGCTCGGTTACAATCCCGTTTTCGTTTTAGCACCAGTGGGCTTACAATCAAACTAATAATTTCTTCATAGGTTAACATGTTTCACAATCATATAGTAACAGTTTTGTAATTTTTTCAAATCAAATTTTTCACATAGACTTATACATGCATACAATTTCAATTAATATTTTGATTTAATATATGACAATTCAAGCAAACAAACTATTTACATGATACGTATTCAACATTACTGATTTTTGAAATCTTTTAAATTCTAATATCGTAGGAATATTTCTATTGGTTGGGTTTTGGTTATTCCATACTATTGAACCTGAATAAACAATGCTTCTTTTAAATGCTTCACAGTTTGGTTTATCAGTTTAAAAAGAGGACCATCATTTGACCTTGTATTAATATTTTTTCCCTTAATACAATTTTGGTTTTTCCTTTTCCTTTTGTACATACAATTTAATAGATGGTTCTTTCTTCTTGCCTCTAAACATGACAATTTACAATTTGTAAATGGCATTGATGTTTCACATTTGCCTTTGGTTTTTAAACAAATTCTCATTCCTCTTATATGTAGTCTATCTAGTTTATATAATAAAGATTGATTTGAGAACATGTACACTATGTCACAATAATCATAATATGGTAACACCATAGATTTATATAATTGAATAGCACATTTTTCGTTCACAAATTTCCGT
Source organism: Lepidonotus clava (assembly GCA_936440205.1). Classification (NCBI taxonomy): domain Eukaryota; kingdom Metazoa; phylum Annelida; class Polychaeta; order Phyllodocida; family Polynoidae; genus Lepidonotus; species Lepidonotus clava. Next base: position 26,712,780 of record OW387149.1, on the reverse strand, counting down.
ATTTTACTGTGCCTGTGTATGTGAGTAGTACTACAAGAGGGGCGTTCGACTCGGGCTTAAAACTTACAATGTTTAAGGGTTTGCAGTTGCCGTTGACTCTTATCGTATGGTACATATTGAGGTATTAGGGTTAGGCACAAAGAATAATTAATGCATAGTCGAAAATGCTATTACAGTTAACTCGTACTTTCTGGTGCGTGAAGATTGTAAATATAGATGCAACGTCGACAGGGCCCTTCCCCACCAAGCCTTAGTCATCATTGTCAGATTTGAATATCCGTTTGTTTCACTTTTATCAAAGATTTGATATAAAGGAAAGGAAGCGTCGCATGTTCTTTTTGGTATCTGCCTACATTACATCACATGACTTAAATGGATTTGCGCAAAAGACACCTTATAATTGCAATATAGATACACACATGTACACTCAAATAATCCTTCTCTTTCAATGCCTTTGTAAATAGAATATGCCAATACATGCCTACAGGAACAAAAGAACCGAATGACAAAGGACCATGTCTGGAGAAAGTCAGGAATGTTGCTCATGAGTTATGTAGGTATATGTTTCTCATATCTCACTGACCTTGTTGAGGACCTGTCCAAAGGCGGCCGACACTTTCCCACCGTAGGACTCCCCGAAGATGTACAGCGGCGCCGACTGGGGGAGAGGAAAGTACATTTAAATCTCAAAAGTGCATTAAATGCAGTGGCCGATCCAGATGGGGGCGCGAGGGCGCACCCCTCTCTTTTCCCCGAAAATTTTGTTTTTTTTAACGTAAAACTCGGCCAAAAAGGCAATTAAGGAATAACTTTTCCAATAGCCCCCCCCCCCCCCCCCCCCACTTTTCAAAATCATGGAGCCGACGGTGAAATGTATGACAAGCAAATAAAATTGTAATGTTATGATCCGGCTGCACCATTATTGAAATACAGCGGTAGAATGATGATGCTAAAAGGGAATGATGTGTCAGAACAAAGTGACATTTTTCAAAACTTTATTGTCAAATTGCAAAGTATATATTTCAAAATGGCTAAACGAAATCAGAGACCTTGTATGTTTGGGTATGATATATCGAGACTGGAAAGCCAGGGGAAAACCTGTTATGCACTACAGGCCTGCCATCTGGGCTGTGGTTGGATTGGATTTGGATTGACAATTATGATTATGATAACAATGGCATGGATGGTACCACTTGCTATTCCAAAATTACACTGGTCATGATCAGTCCCTGCTCACACTGGCCTGGGTTCCAACCAGCCACCAGGGAAATGGTCAAATAGGACCATAGAGAAGCTTTCCAGACTCGATATATATACAAGGTCTATTTATTGCGTGGGCAATCTACACGTTTACAAATATTATAACATCAGTGTCAATTAAAACGTTGCAAACGTATAATGTACATGACCTTACGTTGAAGTCTCTGTTGGAGGTGAAGAAGACTTTAGCAAAGGCGAGAAGGTCTGCGGCCATCTGGTCGATGTCGGTGGCGTAGGCGGAGGGCTTGTCGACGTAACTGAACCCACTGCCCACCGGGCTGTCCAGGTACACGATACTCACCGACTGCAACTGTTAAATGAAGCCAAACCCAATATTGTGTCAAAATATGACAAAAATTTGAAAACTCAAATAACTATGAAAATACAATCTAAGAGACTAACATTAGCCATTGGTATAGTTTAAATCATGATAACCAGCTATAACTTCACTTAAATTCCATAATACTCATGCCATGTATGCCTAAAAACAGCAATGTTTCTAAACAAACCTATTTTGGTAGGTCACCAAAATTGACCTGGGATGAGTTTTGGTGAACTCTAATGATTTTAGTTTATGGCTGTATTCACAGTTTATATTTTACCACAGGCCTAGGCTAGGGCCATAGAATATATTTCAATAGTTAACAGAATTTGCAAAATGTTGACCCTAGGCCTGCATCGCTTTTGGCTCCCTTTGAGGGGGGGGGGGAGACAGGTAGGGAGAGCAAGGTGCTTTTACTACACAGTGAAAACTGCGTATGCAGTGATTATGTGAGAAATGTTTGGCACGCGACGATGGCCGCTCCTCACTAAGTTAAATGAGACATATCCTCAAGGAATAGCGCATCTAAACATAAATTTAATTTTGGTTACATGATAACATTTAGAAGAACCTTTGGGATCTTTCTCGAGTGTCTATATGATCCATGGGAGTCGTATTACAGAGTCGCTTTGCCCTCGGGTCGTGACGATCCCCTCTGGGTCATATAGACACCCTTAGACGCCCCCCTGCGGTTCTTCTTATCATAGTAAGTTACTGACCCAAGTTGTGTTCCGCTGTTTCCCAAATATGTCCTCCGGTCCGATGATCTCAAAGTTCCCATACCCAGAAGACCCCGCGCCAGGTCCACCCTTTTCAATAAAAAAAAATGTATTCATAAGGTATTACATTAATTGTAACGAAATATTTGTACAATAAAGCAAATTTGAGCGATATATATGAACAATCATATCTGAAATGTGCACAAAATGATATAACATATTAATGGGTTCATGTTAATATTTTAATTTCTGCTGTGTATTTGTAATAACTCTGACCAGCATGGGAAATTTTAACGTTTCTTATTTAAGATAGGAACTTTACAAAAAACGTATATTATAGTGGCACATATACTGTATGTGTCACTATACATACTATTATATAGTGATGGTACAAAGAGATGGTGCCTGCGGTCAAAGAAACACCTTTTCATAAATATTGTTGTTAATCGGTGTATTGCATTCATATATAAATGTTGACTATACAGTGTTAGTATAGTTAATGTAATGCCCAATAAGTAGAACCCTGCCTGGTGCCAGAAGATGAGAGGTCTCTTCTCGAACCCATCGGAGTGGGTGGTGTACTGCACCCAGTAGAAGAGGTGGGCGCCGTCACGTACGTCGACGTACGCGTACTCCTCCTCATACGCCCCCGTACGTGCGTGGCGCCGGGACCTCAGCTTGGGCCTGAAGTCTGCAAAGAGAGAGTGGGGACTTTGAGCCTCATACCCACTAGGCGATTTTGACAAGAGTCGGCCAATTCAATGGTCCTAAAATCGGCCGACTTTACTGGAAAAGTCAGGCGGTTTTAGGGCCGACTCATATAAAACATGTACATTTCAATACTACATACTGACAGGTGATCTGAAACAGTGACGATTTTACCAGCGATTCTGCTAATTTCCCGTCGCCCATCGCCCATCGCCGGTAAAATCGCCTAGTGGGTATGGGGCTTAAGGGCCATACTCACTAGGCAATTATGACCAAGTCGGCTAACTGGTTGGTGCTAAAATCGGCCGATTATGCCCCAATAATCGGCCGATTTCAGCACCTATTCAGATCAAATATTCACATTTCAATATACCAAACTGACAGGCAATCATAAGAGCTGGCCAATTCTCCCAGTTAATGTTGCCTGTCGCCCATCGCCAATCGCCGGTAAATTCGCCTAGTGGATATGGGGCTTAAGTGATGGATCCAGAATGGGGTTAAGTACTTTAACTTGTAGTATTTCCTACTTCTTTGTTACCTTATACATTATGTCAAAACAGCATTGTATATATTTTTACCCAATCCTTAGTTGTTTGAAATGTAATTCTAACCAATATTGAATGCATCTATTGTATATAAGGCCAGAACCAGTACACTTCCAAGATAGAAAGTGGTAAATCATATCATAATGTTATGTCAGTGCGATGAATAAGGGAAAATGCTATGAGCCAGCAAAACCATACCTGCCGCTATTCACACAGTAGCCACGTTGCAAACATGTGTCCATGGACTAGCCATTATATATACGGACATGTCTCTGAAGTAGTCGATATGCAGAAATGTTTCAAAAATTACATAGCCCACGTTCCTCTCAAGAATGCCTCTACTACAGAATGCTTTATCATGCATTTGTTGTCTTTCTTTCTTCTTTCTTTCTTCTTTTTTTTTTTTTTTTTACAAAATTTAGACGAAAGAAATTCTTTGTACGAATGCTTATTGTTGACTTTGGAATTCAAGTGCCAGGACAGAACAACGTCTGAGCTTAGTGACATGCAACAGGAGCAATCTTATAAATTCAAATGGCGATAGGGCCAGTTCTTAAAATCTACAGGGGACATAACCTCTGGTGACAAACGACAGGAATTTAATGAATATAGACATATTGATAAGACCTAATTTTAGATAAATTTAGATAAGAGTATGGATTCTTTCATGACGGAAACAAAAAAAAGAACGAGAATTAGAACTATACTAGACATAAATTCAAGAAAATACCTCAAATAATTATTACCATTTTTGCCAGCTTCAATGGTGGAAAGAAGCAGGAAAAGAAAGCCCAGGACTCCCAGAGACAGAAACCTGACCATCGTGTAAGGTCCAGGAACGAAGTGTGCCGAAATACGGGAAGTCATGAGTCTATGATTACTTCAGGGAAAATAAACACCTGGTCTCTAACCCCTTTTTACCAGATTATGAAGTCCCAATTAAGAACAATAATCAGATTATTGAGTACATGCGTGGTATTTAACACAGGATATCACAGATCCATATCATGATAACAGTTTAAAGATAATGGCGACATATATACTTTGACATCTTTTTTAAAGCTGGGGCATTATATCATGTCGATATTTATTTCTCATAAATCTATTTCAAAAGGATTCTTGCTACGAATGCAACTGCAGACTGGGGACTCCTGAATTGGTAGGGGATGGGGCGGAGGTTAGCAAATAACAATGTAAAAATCATTTGGAATGTTCAGTTGAAACAAATTTCACCCAGATTCATATTGTATTTTTCCTAACTTCCAACAACTTAATTCTAAAAAGCATCTTTAATTTGCATGTTATGTCCATCTGTCAAAGGGGGTTTTAGGAAATCTCCCAACCCTGAACAGCCAATTTATTGAGAAGTACCTGCAGGTAAGCCTAGATCAGGATGCATGCTGGGAAATATATTGACAAGTTGCAAAGCTTAAATATAGAAATTCGCAATAATTTTGAGGAATTGATACTTTAACATGATGAAAACCTAGCCTTCACTACTTTTCCATTTTGTATCTACATGTATTTACTATTTCTCACAGTGGTGCACTGAGGCAGATACCTCAGGCAACTGCAATATAAGTGTGCCCGATGTTGAGCAATACTCAGTTTATTTAGAATACAGGAAGAGGTATAAGATGGTCACTAAATGTTATTGTGATGAATGTCCATTCATCTGTATTAGAATGTACCCAAGTACCAAAATAATATGGTAAACAATAAGGTACGAAGAAGTGTATCAGGAAATCCCGAAAGTACGAAAGTACGAAAATGTATTGTAACCAGATATGACATCAGAATAGTCATGTGATCTAAGGTGATCAATCAGAGTCGAGTGATAGAGTATAAAAGGGGGTATTAAGGCCCGAAATAAACAGTCCCATCTTGGTTCACACATGTCTTCTTCAAGTAATCTGGCCCTCGAATGGATTTAAGTTGAAGATATGCTAAGATATAAGTTAATTAACTAGCTGAACTCAAGTATTTGGTCTAAGTTTAGTGCATAATCTGAAATGAAAAGAGTAGGGGTCTGAAAGACCGAAGATGGCCCGATAGCCCGGATTGGCTCGAAGATTGACCCGGGACTGGAAGATGGGGCAGGTACGAAAGCCTGAAATCGTGAGTGGCCGATCTGTGACCGCTGGGACGAAGGTGCGACCCGCTTGGCCCCATGCTACCAACCACTAGGCAAGCAGCGACCCGACCCCCCACGGAAGACTGGATGGGACAGTAGGAACGGCAAGGATCCATCCTTCAACCTTCTCCCTTAACTAAGACAATCGGTACACCTCCGCCCAATGTCCGGAATACTCCAGGCATGGCAGACCGGCATACCCCCCCTCCCCCCCATTTGAGAATACCCATTCCCCGACCGTCCAGCTCATTCCCCCTCGTTCCCCCTCGGGCATGAGGCACAACTCTTGATCTTACACCTCAGTTTCCTGCTCAAACTCCTCATTCGGCTCGAGACCAAAACAACCCCCACGTCCCTTCGCCATAGGAATCGGAAACCCTGACCTACCGAGGAATGTCACATTATGAACACCGACACAATGTAATGTTAAGATAAAAAGTAGATCTAAGTAATAAAAAAACACTTGATAAGTTTAGAATATATATACAAATAGGACAGTATCAATGGGAGCTGAGACTGTCATCGAAACTTATGTGTGTAACTGAATGGCAGTGTCACCTACCTGCAGAGGTACCATACCAGGAGGAGGAAAGAATCAATAAAGGGTAATACAGCAGAGATCCACTTAACAATCACCTCACTAAGGAGACCATCCCACTTAAAGACCATGCAATTTTTTGCCAGAACGGATTTTCCCCTCTATTTCATGTTTGATTTCACTTCACGAATGGGACCGGTCTCTTAGGGAGGACCTCACAATGGGACCTCCTAAATTCCAGTCCCGAATGGCAATTAAACCCCTATAAAACGGGCACTTAGACTGAAACTCTCCAAATCCTCGTTATTTTTAAAACATCTTTCGCATGATATGGGAGATTTGCCCTTTACACCCCTCCAACAATATTATATAATTTGAAAATATGTTTTCTTGCAGAAAATAGTTTTTTCTTATTAAGAATTACCTTATTAATCTTTCATAAGGAAATGGGCTAAGAGACCATAAATATGAGGGAGGGCACTACAATTTTTATTTTTATATTATTCATTTGACTCACCCCAAGAACCCATAAGGGTTGGCCGGACGTTAAAATACCCCCAACAAACAAACAAACTCACCCCAACCCCTCTCAAACGCCCTCAGAAGATTACAAGTTGTTTTTATGTCTCACCTATACGTTGCCCCATAGCAATGCTTTTCTCTCAAAAGCTCTTGGCGGCTTAGGCGCTCACAAGGTATTATATATTGTCTCACCTAAGTCGCCCCTACACCAATGCTTTTCTCTCAGAAGCTCTGGGCGGTTTAAGCGCACACAAGGTGTTATATTGTCTCACCTTAAGTCGCCCCCTTTTATAGTCTATTACTCCATTCTGATTGGTCAATCTCAATCACGTGACCATTCTGACGTCTCATCTGGTTACAACATAGTTTTGTACTTTCGTGCAAGATTCAGTCTATTTTCGTACCTGTTTCACACCTTATATTTGACACCGCCTCACACCAGGGGGCGCTCCCGTTGTTATGCGTGACGTCACTGACCCGTGACGTCATTGCCCAACCGCTACGAACTCATTCATCCTTTTGATTCACGCCAGACTTCAAGTTTTACTTCGTCGCTCTCTAAAATGCGCAGTTTCAAGAAGAAAAACACTTCCAAACCTGGCAATTCTAAGAAGAACAAGCCTAATTCTTCACCGGTAAACACTCCACGGACAACATTACCCCCTGCTTTGCCAGCAGTTACCCGTTCGGCGACTGCTCGTCCGTCCAAGGAGAAAACAACAACAACAATGGCGTCCTCGACCACAGGTAACCCTGTTCCTCCGGTCTCGTCGGACCCTTTATCCAATGTTCTTCCAACTATAAACAACTCTGTTGGATCTACATCTTCACTCGAGCAGCGCATGGATGCCAGGATGTGCAGGATGGAATCGGCTTTACGTACCACCTTGTCGCTACTTCACGCCGCTCCGCCAGCTGTCGACCCTACTCTGCAGGCCGCCCCAGTCTTCACTCCGGCCGATCCGATGCCCCCTCCGGTCGCGGCTCCCATTCCTCGTGCCGCTGCCATTCCAGCCCCTGTTCAACAGGCTGCTGCTGGGATTTCTTCTGGATCTTCATCGTCCTCCTCGACTACCTCCAAGAAGTCCCACTCGTCCAGATCGGCTTCCCGCTCCACAGATCGCCACCGCCATCGTCGTCGTCATAAGAGCAGTAGGAGCAGGAGTAGGAGCAGGAGCTCCAGCCGCGATAAAAAGTCTAAGCATGGCAAGTATAGTTCTGCAAAGTACCTCCGTGAGGGAGAGAAGGTTTCCACTTATGAAAAGCTGACTTTAGTCAATATTCGTATGGCCCAAGCCCTTCTTAAAAAGAAAAAAGATATCTCGGGCCTTCTTGATCATATGGCTCTTGTAGCGGAAAAGGCTGATACTAAAGTCTTCACTTCGGATGCACTTATTCGTTACGATGAATCTGTTAAAGATCTAGTCAAGGAAAATGGCATTGATGCTTTCAAAGGGGTTAACCCTGCGAACATTGTCAAGCATTTGTCGTTTGATGGCACCTGTGTGGCCCAAAGCTCCAAGCATGCTGGTTCTAAGAAATCCACCTCCACGAAGGGTTCATCCAAAAGTGACAAGTGTTGTATTAAATTTAATTTTGATTCCAACGGCTGTCCAAAAGGGAAAGACTGCTTCTATAAGCACGTTTGTTCAGCCTGCCACTCATATAGCCACACCAACGGAGATTGCCCAAACGTTAAAAAGCACTCTTCTCAGAAATGAAGCCAAGCTCCCTTGGTGGCTGACAGGGGCCTAATTGATTCCTCCGTAACTGTTGACACAGAGGATTCACTTGTCAGTCACCGTATGGATTGCAGTTCTTTAGATGACCTTTCCTCATCTGACTCCAATTTCCCCACTATTGAATCTATTGTGGCTAATCCGGCCCCACATTTACATGTTGATGACTTTACTCATCACACTGACCCCTCTGACTTGGGTTTTCTATTTTCAACCCCCGCCTTCGAAGGGGTTTCCTCCATTGATGTTTTCAATCGATGTGTGAGCGGCACCTGTACCTGCCGCCACTTAATTGATGGCTGTCCAACTCAGCTAAAACCATGTCGAGCTGCACAATTTCTTTTTGGTAGCTGCCCACTCCCAACGGTTTCTACAGAAGAAAGGGATTACCTTTGGAACGGTCTCGTAAATGGTTTTAACATTGTTGACCAGGATTGTCCCTCAAACTACAACTGTGAGAACTATGATTCTATTACTTGTCCTACCACCTACCCTGAGATGAACACTCTTCTTACGGATGAAATCAAGGAGGGCAAGGTATCAGTCACTGAAAGCCAACCCCGTTGTGTACATTCCTTAGGTGCTGTTCGTAAAGCTAACGGAAAACTCAGGCCTATCACCGATTGTTCCAGGCCAGAAGGTTCTTCAATAAACAATTTTATGCAGTCCACCTTCGAGGCTTTCAGCTATAATTCCGTTGACACGGCAGTTAATATATTACAACCAGGTGATCATATGTCCGTCATTGACATTTCTTCGGCATATAGATCAGTCAGCGTAGCAGCCGACCACATCCAGTTCCAAGGCCTTTCTTGGGATTTCGGCAACGGCCCGGTGTGGTTGGTTGATAGGCGTTTATGCTTTGGCCTGCGCTGCGCCCCAAACATTTTCAATGCTATTTCCAACTTTGTGGTGAAAGTCGCCTCCTACTGGGGAGCCACCAAAGTAGTAAATTATCTAGATGACTTTCTAGTTGTAGCGGACAGCTACGACGGCTGTCTCGCCCAAAGGGAGTTGGTGACCGCTGCCCTGGAGCTTCTCGGCTTTGTAGTAGCTTGGAAAAAAGTAACCTCCCCCTGTACTTATACCACCTTCCTCGGGATCAACATTGACAGTGTCAACATGGAGCTCTCTCTACCGTTGTCCAAAGTGGAGAAACTCAAGAGTTATCTAACTGACTTACTTGACCGCGGCTCTGCTACTAAGAAAGATCTCGAGAGAGTTGGTGGTTTGGTCAGCCATTGTTCCTATGTGGTACGAGGCGGCAGGACTTTTAGTCGAAGAATTTTTGACTTAGCCGCCTCTTACTCCAAGTACGCCCGTTCAATTCCCCTTGATGACGCTATCCGTTCGGATTTCACCTGGTGGCTCTCTTTTTGTGGCGTTTTCAACGGCCGTGCCTGCATCATTAAGGACCTCCACCCGGTTCCTTTGTATTCGGACGCCTCCTTTAGCAGCTTTGGCGCCTGGATGGGCCTTGATTGGTTCTACGGCCTGTGGGGTACAAGCACCCCAGATGACGCTCCACTTCATGATGGTTGTGGTCACCGGTTGAAACCGCCTCAATTTGATGTTCCGTCGCGTAACATCAACGCCTTTGAACTGTGGCCCGTCGTGATTGGCCTTGAACGCTGGGCACCTTTCTTCAGAAACTCACGGGTCCACGTTGTCACAGATAATATGCAAGTCCTTGCCATGCTAAATACCGGACGGAGTGCAAACAAAATATGTATGACGTGGCTCCGTGAAATTTTTTGGACTTGTTTCATCCATAACATTGATGTCTATGCATCTTATATTAAGTCCGCTGATAATGTCATCGCCGACGCCCTGTCCCGTGTGGCTTACCAAGGCGTCTCGGCTAAATGCTCCTCACTCCTGCTCTCACACAACATGTGCTGCTCTTCCCCACACAGGATCAACGATGGATCATCTCCGCCGCCGCCAGAAGTCCTTCCAGGACGCGGCCCTGGCCCCGTCTACGAAGAAATCACGGGCATCACAGCAGAACTGCTATAGGTCATTCTGCTACAAGTATAGCCTACCGGATTTCCCCTGCTGTGCCCACCAGGCCGGGCTATACGCTTCTTTCTTAAGCGAATTCATGGCCCCCTCTTCAGTGTGCAACTACCTCTCGGCACTATGGTCTCATCAGCGCACGCTAGGCTTTGAGGCCTACTCCAGTGACTACATTCTGCATTTAACGCTTCGGGGCATTAAACGCCTGGGTTCATCTTCCAGGTGTCCACGGCACCCCCTATCCAAAGAAGAACTGCTGTCTATCTTTGATATTATCAACACCATCCTTCCAGGAGACTTAACATTCTGGTGTGCCACGACCCTTTCATTTAGGGCCCTCCTTCGGAAGTGTCATTTTACTACCTCCCCCCATAACCTCCGTTGGAGCAGTTTATCTCTGTACCCCGACCACCTTGTTCTCGTGGTTCCCACATCAAAGACAGACCAATTTGGGTCAGCCCCTCACCGCATAGTGCTCAACGCTTCACCCGGCTCCCCCCTGTGCCCGGTTTCTTGGCTGTTAGAACTTTCCAAGGCTCACAAACCTGCTGAGTGCGACTTCATTTTTCGCATTCCCAGCACCCACGGTCTGGTACCCATGGACTACACTTGGTTTAACCAGAAGCTGAAACACGTTTCCGCCCTGGTAGGCCTTGACCCGGTATCCGTCAGCTGCCATTCCCTTCGCCACAGGGGTGCCTCATTTATGTCCGCCCTGGGCTCAGACATTATAGACATTAGAGCTCGGGGCTCTTGGGCCTCCTCTGTGGTGTTCACATACCTACATCATTCTGATTCGAGCCTCAGGAGTAAAGACCTTATTATCTCCTCTAACCTTTATTAATATGACTCATAACTCATCATATTGTAGTTGGGCAGTTTGGCCTATCTTGGTCTCTTTTGTCCGCCAACTACTCTATTATTCATTATTCCACTTCACTTAGTGTTATTGGGCAGTCCAGTATAGGCTGCCCGAACCAGCGCCCCACTAAGGAGGCGAAGTATTATGCGCGGGAACACTCGCTGTTGCAGCTATAAACCCACCGCCTCACACCAGGGGGCACTCCCGTTGTTATGCGTGACGTCACTGACCCGTGACGTCATTGCCCAACCGCTACGAACTCATTCATCCTTTTGATTCACGCCAGACTTCAAGTTTTACTTTTACATTTGTTAATAAATAGGGCCTATCTTGGTCTCTTTTGTCCGCCAACTACTCTATTATTCATTATGCCACTTCACTTAGTGTTATTGGGCAGTCCAGTATAGGCTGCCCGAACCAGCGCCCCACTAAGGAGGCGAAGTATTATACACCATTATTCACTTCTTTCACATAATTTATTCTAGTTCGTACCTCTAAAAATAGATGAATGGGAAATTCATCACATTATTGTGTACTTTTTGACAGCAAAAAAATATTTTAATGTAGTATAGGCCTAAACAACACTATAAAATACATTAACTTTTCATTTTGCCTTAGGAACCTCCACTGGCAATGCCATTATCCATTCATGCACTTATCCTTAAACCCTTCACTAAGACGACCACCCCACTTAATGACCACTTTTGGTTCAGACCCTTAAGTGGTCCGATTAGAGAGTTTCTACTCTATATAAACACTGTCACAGTAGGATAGCGGGGGAGAGTAAGAGACTGAGTTAAAGGAGTAACACCTTTATGGGAGTTAGGTTGAATAAGTTAGTGCTGGTGACACTCATTGGTAACCATAAGTTGGAAAGAGAAATATCTGGATGCAGTGTGTTGTGGGGTCTGTCCTTACCTGTGGACTAGGAACACTTACTGTTAAAGTGAAGATATCATCTGTCTATGTGATTGACTGCTACTATAGGTATAGAACTAACTTTACAGAGCTCGATTAGGTTGTGTGGCAAGTACCTGTACCTTCACTTGTCTACAAATGTTTTCATAAACTTTTGAACCTCTGCAAATGTAATGTCATTTTGTATTATTTGATGCAGATCTTTTTATGTGTTTGTCATTTTAGTTTTGCTGAATTTGAATGGAGGTAGATCGCGCTGCAAAAGACATAGAATTACCATGGTTCACGTCTTTTATGACTATGCACATTTATAAATTGAATGAAATTCGCTTAAATATCTAAGAAATAATAGAACAAATAATCACAGCCAACACACTAGATGCTATAGTGCCCTATTTCCGAGGTTCGGGGCAATGTTCGTGAGGCATACACTGAAATTAGTTTGGCCTATCAAAAATGTAAACTATGTTTTTTCATGGTGGCCATCTTGAAAATACTTCAAAATGGTTGAAAAATAGCCATTTTCTAGACAAACAGGGTCGAGTCAACATGACAGTAATAGTAGTATAGGGATAGCTCGAGTTCAAACTGAACTCGAGCTATTATTTTGACCCCCCCCTCTTTAGAAACAGCTCGAGTTCAAACTGAACTCGAGCTATTATTTTGACCCCCCCCCCCTTAGAAACAGATCGAGTTCAAACTGAACTCGAGCTACTTTTTTGACCCCCCCCCCAGAAAACAGATCGAGTTCAAACTGAACTTGAGTTACTATTTTAACCCCCTTCTCTAGAAAACAGATCGAGTTTAAACTGAACTAGAGTTACTATTTTAACCTCCCCCCTTCCCTTCAAGTTCAGTTCCAGTTACTTTTGATCGTTTCTTTTACTTTGAGAAGCAGAGTTGAATACTGGGGTTGTCGGTGTTAGCTTAAAGTTTCTAATTTTATCGTTTATGGGATTGTTATTGTACGAAACAGACAGTGGTGACATATCTTTATAAGTTAGACTCTTCACCGTTTCTGTTGCCTCCACTATTTTTTATTTGATTTATGCGAACACATGTATTTAGATAACTTGGTTTGTTATTTCTTATGTTCATGTGGCGTACGTGACATGTTGAAGCAAGGTCTTGAGAAAGGTTACGCTTTGTCGTCTGTAAGGACTGCGCATGTGGTGAGATAGTTTTTTAATTGTGAGAATCTGGTTTTGGTTGTTTCTCGAAATGTTTTTGAGATCACCCTGTTTGCGCAAATTGTAGGATGTGGTGGTTTATTTCATTATTCGTACTATGAAATCTTCTTGAGATAAGCATGAAAATGAAGTTTGTAAAGTTAACAGATCGAGCTTTTACTCCGAAGAGGACATCGTCATGTTCTGCAGGATTAGACTTGTTTAGTGCGTATGATTATGTAATTCATCCGAAAGATAAGGTTTTAGTTTTAACTGATATTCAAATTGAATTTCCTTCAGAATGTTATGGTCGTATAGCACCTCGTTCAGGTCTTGCATGGAAGCATTTTATTGATGTTGGTGCAGGTGTTATAGATCAGGATTATAGAGGAAATATAAAAGTTTTGTTATTTAATTTTGGTGATATTGAATATCGAATTTATAGAGGAGATAGAGTTGCCCAGCTTATAATAGAACGGATATTTATTGTAGAATTAGAAGAAGTTTTAAGTATAGATAGTAGTTTTCGTTCTAGTTTAGGGTTTGGTTCTTCTGGTTATTAGTATGGACTTAGATTGTGATGATTTGTTTATAGCAGACATTACTGACATTTACGATGATGAATTTAACGAGAGTTTTGATAGTGATTTAGTTACTTTTACAGAGAATATTTTAGATAATAATGTCAAGTTTGATGGATTTTTGAATAATGATTTAGATGAGTTAAAATTTGATTCGGTTAAGGAATCACAAGTAGATTTAAAGGAATCTGAAAGTGATTTAAGTTTTATTGAAGTTGATAAGAGTGATGTTGCAGGTTTGTTAGACGATAATGACATTGGTTTGTTAGACGATAATGACATTATTTTTGATCCAAGGAATGATTTTTCTGAAAAGGAGAAAGATGAAAGTATAGATTTAAATTTAGACTTGTGTTCAAGTAAAGAGCATGTAAAATCGTCTTCAATATTGTGCTTAAGTAATGAACATCAGTTTGAAGATATTAAATGGTTTGATTTAAAGATAGAGTCAAAGATTATAGAGTTGAAATTTAGCGAATTGAACGTTGAGACAAATAAGATATTTAGATCTTTTGAGGAAAGATTATTTTCTTTTAAAACATTTTGTCCTTTAATGGAAGAGAATTATATGATAATACTTGCACGAGCGGGGTTTTATTGTAATGGTTTGAAAAGTCGAGCTTTCGAATGTTTCTTCTGTAATTTTAGAATAGGTAAAAATTGTCTAGATACTTTAGGTGTTTTTCCGGGAAAGTCTTGGAGTTTAAGATGTGTTAGTGATTCTCATTTTTATAGTACAGGTTGTTGGTATAGTAAAATGTTAATAACTTTATTGGATTCAGAGATTTCTTATTGTTATAAGAAGATGCTTAATCATATTTTTGTAAGAAAGTTAGAGATAGATAAGGCAGTATTTGGTAGTATTCCTTGTTGTAAATATGGTGATTCTGTGTTAAGGCTTTCGTTGAGTTCTAATGCTTATGATATTTTAGAACATTTCTTTTTTTCTCCTTCTTGTTGGCGAGCCGTGTGTTTGATTGCAACTTATTTGCAGAAGACTGATTTTCTGTTTGATTTTTATTTATTCATAGTGGATTTTAAATATTTTTGTTTTAAGAAGATGTTCTTAATGGGTAGAGATGAAATTATGAGTTTTGATTGTTCTGGAATAGATTATTAATGAACCGGATACACATTGGGTTTGTTTTATTTCATATCGTAAGAATCTATTATTGCTTGTGCTACATTGTTAGAAATAAGTCTACTTCCTTTCTCATGGTAGTCGTTCTACGCCTTTTCTCATGGCAGCCGTAGTCAGTGATTTATAATAATGTGTTTTCATCTGCAGTTTCTTTTACGATTTATGAGGGTGTATTGCGTGTAACAGGCATCTTCGCATACCAGGCTCCAGCTTGGTAGGACGGTAGTGGCGAGAGGGACTTTGACTTGAGAAGATGGTAACAGGTGTCCGTTGCTTTAACGTTAGTGCTTATATAAAATGTTTGGTTTATTGCTTCTGTGTTGTCATGTAATGAGAAGTTTTTCAACGTTAGGTTGTAAAGGTTTTGCTTTTCTCACGGTCTTGGAAGACGGTTCGAAGGTTTTTTTTCATGCACAAGCTATATAAGAGACGACGCGGATCCTGCGGCGTCGCATTTGACCAAGGCATTTCGTTGGGACGTCCGAGGTAAGAGCTGCTCTTTACTGTACTGTACTGTCGAGGCGAGATTGGTAATATTTGAGAGTGGACATGTAACTTTTCGATATATAAATGTGGAAATGTTAATTCAGAGATTGGTAATATTCAAGGTTAAGGTGGACATGTAACTTTTCGATACATAAATGTGGAATTTTGAGATGATGAGAGTTGGAAATTTAAACTTTTCGTTAGATGATTAGTAGGAAATGTTTATTTCGATTCGGTATTAAGGTAGTTTGACATTGTTTGATATGATTGAAAAGATTTGTAGAAAATGTAAATTTATGATTCGATGCATTTGTTCTAATTGGAATATTTTAAAGTAAACTAAAGAGTTCATTGCGATTGAAATATTTTATTTTGTTTATAATAGAAGAAGTAAATAATATTTTCATATTTTCAGGTGCGATCTTCTTTTCGTTTTCGCTTTCGTTTGTGGGTTTGCGTATGTTGTACGTGATGTGAGTATATTATAATTTTATATATTATGTTACTTTACGTTCTTGCAAAGAATCTACATATATGTAAGTAGCATGAAACGGTGTAAACAAGAATTTGAGTATCTGGATTCATGAATACTCAATCAATAATCTAGTTGTCGAGACTATTCTTGACAATTATACAAGTAATAGAGCTTTTCACATATGGTGTTTAGCAGGACTCGTTTTATAAAGACGTCAGGACGTCAATAGTTACATTTTCTGCATCTGACGATTCAAATAATGATATGGCTTTTCCTTTTGGTAATAGTCCTGAGACTAAACCGGTAATTGATGTCTAATTCTAAAAGGCTAGGACGGTTCTTGTTTAGTTATAACAATGCATAATGATAAAATTTAAAATTCATCGGGTTTACATAATGTATACAAATATTTATATATACAAGTAAAGCTTTTCACATATGGTGTTCGGTTATAACAATGCATAATGGTAAATTCATTTGGTTTACATAATGTACATAAGTATTTACATTTAAATTTGTTTAAGTACGAATGATGTATTTGTTGAGAATATATTTGATATTGTGTTTTGTGAGAGTTTTGTGAGAGTGAAAGTTTTGTGTTTTGTGAGAGTGAACGTGTTTTGTGAGAGTGAGTTTTTGTGATGTATTTAAAGTGTGTATTTAAAGTGTAGAGAATGTTTCGAGAGGTGGTTCAGAGAAAGTTTCTAGAGGTGGTGAAGGAAAGCTATTTTCGTCGACGGGACGCAGTATTTCCATTTCATACATTTCGGTGGTTGGTAGTTCGTAAAAGAAATTTGCGGGTAATGGTACTCTTGGAGTGAATATTGATCTTGGGTCATTAGTTTCAATTTCAAAATCGTCAAAATTATAATTGGGATTTAAAAAATAAGTTCGACTATATTTTTGTTTAGGCTTTTGTTTTATAAAGTGTACGATGAATGTTATTGTCAAGGTTATTGTTACAAAAGAAATTAATCCGATCGTTATTTTCAAAGTTGAGCTTAGATGCGAGTTGTGGCTATTTGGTGTAAGCGCGAGTGTGGTTGAAGTGTAGCTATTTGATGTATACGCGAGTGTGGTTGAAGTGTAAGTTGTGTATAGTTGTAAGGTGCGACTTTTTGTTGTAGTTGGTTGTGGTGCCCAGTTGCGTTGAGTTGATTGTTTGTGAGAAGGTTGCATAGGTTCCTGTGGTGTATGTTTAAGAGGTTGTGTAGGTCGTTGTGTAGATTGTGTTGGAGGGTGCGTAGATTGTGTTGGAGGGTGCGTAGGTTGTGTAGATTGTGTAGGAGGGTGCGTCGTATTATGTGAAGGTAGTTGCTTTGTAAAGTTTCGGTTAGATGATTGTTTAGTTGTTGATTGTGTAGGTTGTTGTGGGGTTGGAGTGCTGGTTTTGTGCGTACTTGAAGATGTACTTGTGTGTGTTGATGTTTGTACGGGTGTTGTACTTTGTATTGAAGACAAAGTGGATCGTAAGGTCAAGTGATATGGTGTAAGGTTGGATGCTGGCTTGGTTGTTCGTCCGTTCGGTTTTGTGATCGTTTGATGAGTGATAGAAGTTCTGAAGTGAGAAGAAATATAGATTTGTTTATCGTTTGATGAATATTTATATGCTATATTTTCAGTTCGTGAGAAGAGGTGCAGAATCGGATTAAGGTAATTAGATTTTATTAATTTTAATTTTGTTATAGGATTGTACATTATAATTGATAGTTGTAGGATTTGCTTTAGGATTGTACATTAGAATTAGAAAGTTAGAATTCATAGTTACAGGATTGTCCGAGTGAGGGTAATTCTTGTCGTAGTGCTTGGTTCCGGTTGAATGTTTGCTAGCCTGTAAAGTAGTAAAATGATTCGTAATTTATATATATGCATGTCAATGAAATTGCTTTGTAGGATTATATTTAGTTATTTCTTACAATATGCGTATGTAAATGAAATTGCTAATTTCAATTTAGTTTAGTTTATTTCTTAGTCTTGTATTTCTGGATGGTTTAGTGTGAGTGGTTTTGACTAAGCGTGAGTGGTTTTATTTGTTAGTTAGGTTTGTTGAGAAATAGGTTTTGTTTGTTTTGTTGAGAACAAAACCTATCATTTGTTTGATTGAATAAATTCTTTCTTGAATTGTCAGTTAAGTCAAGTGGTTATTAGGTTTTAAGAAACATTCATTCATAGATTCGTTCACAAGATTCATTCGTGTTATTTCCAGTAAAATGGTTCTTGGGTTTCGATTCCTTCTTGGTGTAACATTCATCGATTCTTTCTTGACATATTCATTCATCATAAGTTATTTCAAGTAAAAATGGTTCTTGGGTTTCGATTCCTTCTTGGTGTAACATTCATTCATAAGATTCATTCAACGTTCAGTTATTTCAAGTAAAATGGTTCTTGGGTTTCGATCCCCTCTTGGTGTAACATTCATTCATAAGATTCATTCAACGTTCAGTTATTTCCAGTAAAAATGGTTCTTGGGTTTCGATTCCCTCTTGGTGTAACATTCATTCATAAGATTCATTCAACGTTCAGTTATTTCCAGTAAAATGGTTTTTGGGTTTCGATTCCTTCTTGGCGTAACATTCATTCATAGTTATTTCCAGTAAAAATGGTTATTGGGTTTCGATTCCCTCTTGGTATAACATTCATTCATAAGATAATCTACGAAAGGTGGCGCCACCTGAAGTTATTTCCAGTAAAAATGGTTTTTGGGTTTCGATTCCCTCTTGGTGTAACATTCATTCATAAGATTCATTCAACGTTATCTATAGATAATCATGGGGTAGGGATACAGCAGGAGGTTTAAACCTAGAGATCTTTGTCTGTATATCATTTATATCGCGAATGTGCCTTGATACAAATTCAATCCAGAAATTGTGTTGAACACGCTCTGTTACAAGTTCAATGCAGACATTGTATTGAAATTGTGTTGAACACTCTTGTTACAAGTTCAATGCAGAAATTGTATTGAACACAAGTCGTCTTTTACTGTCTCGTGTCTGTACATCGTCCATGTCACGAACGTGTGTTGATGGAAAATCAAATTTATTACCTTCTTCATGCAGGATCTTGTAATCTCTTGCTTGCAGGATTTTTCTGTTCTTAAACATTAGTGGACCCAGCATCAATCAGAAATTGATTTCTGAAAAGGTTCCGACTTGTGTTAAATACATCTTCTACTGTCCTGTGTTTAATAAGGTACACAATGCATCTTCTATTGAGCTTAAGGTATACAATGCATCTTCTATTGTGCTGAGTGTGAATTGTGACAAGTATTCCAATGCATCTTCTGTTGCCTAGTGTATAAGGTATCTTTGTGTTTGTGTGACTCGTGTTCGAGGTGTGAAATTTGGACAATTCAGTTCATGCTTTTCATTGCGGATTCGGATTTCTAAAGCGGAATTCGTTTCAATTGGTTTTTTGATGAATGACTATGTTGCATAATCTATATCTAGTAGTTCTTTGCAGAGGTGTTACTGCATGTAATGTGATTGGTGTTAGTGTTTTTCTTTGAGTTTCTTGCTGGTTTGCTGTTTTCTCAATCCAATTTGTGCTGAATTGTTTGAGGTGTGCAATTGTGACAATTCACTGTTTTCTTCTGGGATTAAGGTGGATTTGTCTGCACCTAGTGTTCCAGAGAGATGTGTTTTAGGGTGATTACTTTCATAGGGTTGGTTTTCCAAGTTTTTTTTTTATTCCATTCATCATTTTGATTTTATTAAGGATGCGGTATAACAAAAAATGATTATAGGGTTTTGATCCCCTGTTTACCTATTCTGTTGTTCATCATATAGATTTGATCATTAATCATACTAAACAAGTGTTCTAGAGAGAAGTAGGGTGATTAGTGGGTTTCGATTCCCTCTTGGTGTAACATTCATTCATGATTCATTCAACGTTATCTATAGATAATCATGGGGTAGGGATACAGCAGGAGCTTTAAACCTAGAGATCTTTGTCTGTATATCATTTATATCACGAATGTGCCTTGATACAAATTCAATCCAGAAATTGTGTTTAACACGCTCTGTTACAAGTTCAATGCAGGCATCGTATTGAAATTGTGTTGAACATTCTTGTGTTGAAGTTGAACACAAGGCGTCTTTACTCTCCCATACTTTCCCGTTTTTGTACATCGTCCATGTCATGAACGTGTGTTGATGGAATTGATTACTTTCTTCATGGAGGATCTTGTAATTTCTTGCTTGCAGGATTTTTCTGTTCTTAAATATTAGTGGACCCAGTATTAACCATTAATCAGAACTCGCTTGGACTTGACCACCCACAGACCTACATTGTCACACTCATTGTTCAGCGTCAGGTCCTCCCATACCTTCAGTCTGCAGTCTACTGTCCTGTGTTTAATAAGGTACACAATGCATCTTCTATGGAACTGAAGGTAGTATACCTTGAGTGTGAATTGCGACAAGTGTTCCAATGCATCTCCTGTTGCCTAGTGCATAAGGTATTTCAATGCATCTTCTGTTGCCTCGTGTTCGTGTGACTCTTCGTGGTCAAGGTGTGATATTTTGACAATTCTTTTATTTTCACAGGGTTGGTTTTCATGTTTTTTTTATTCTATTCATCATTAAGGATATGGTATAACAAAAATGATTATAGGGTTTTGATCCCCCGTTTACCTATTCTGTCAAGTTTATCATATAGATTTGATCATTAATCATACTAAACTTAATATTGTTTTCTTTTCTTTGGATTAAGGTAGACTTCCCTGTACCAAGTGTTCCAGAGAGAAGTAGGGTGATTAGTTTGACGGAGATGGTTTTCATGACTTTATTGATATTAATCTTTTGTCATAGGATTTAGCACAAACGTTTTCATGCTTTTCATTGTGGATCATACTAAACAAGTGTTCTAGTTTGACGGAGATGAAATGTTTAATTATTGATATTAATCTTTTGTCATATCTTACCCAGTTCGAATGTGGTTTGTGGACATCATTTTCGAATATCAGATCATCAGGTTTGTGATTTCTGTTGTCAAGTTTGTGATCTTTGTGATGTTTTCTGCGTTCTCATAGAAGGTAGAATTTCTGCGTTCTCAAAGAAGGTAGAATGTCATTTCAGGTTTCAATTGGTTTCTTGACGAATGACGATGCTGATATCATGGTTAATGTGAGGACTACTGTTGGAATTGATTAGCCAATTGATGAGATCTTGGGTAATTGCTCATGTAGTGATTGTTTTGAGCATTCAGTCCATTTGTATTATTCTTACAAACTTGCTTGAGATTCGACATCCTGGATAGTAGTTATCTATGGAGTATCTGTTTAGCGTCAAGTTCCATCTGCATTGTTCTTTTGCGTATTACCATTCAAGTTTGTTATTATCTATGGAGTAGCCGTTTCAGCTTGCAATTCATTTGCATTGCTACTTTTGGGCTCTGTACATTCAAACTTACTTGGTTATTTGTGGAGTAACCGTTCCAGCTTGCAATTCATCTGCATTGCTACTTTTGGACCACGTACATTCAAACTTGCTTGGTCTTTAGTTGACTTGCATATTGACGAATCACCTATTCGAATGTTTCGTTATTTGCCAGAGAATTCATTTTGTCAGTTTCAGTTTTTAATAACGACACCATTCCTTTCTTCACTTCAACAGACACCATTCCTTTCTTGACTTTTTGAATCTCTGTCTAATAAGTGAATTGTTACAAAGTTCTGTTCATGCATGGACTGTCTATAAATCACAGTCACTGATTTGCATATCATCTAAATCGCAGCCGTGTTACTGTCTATGGAGTACCTATTTCAGTGTGCAGTTCATTTGCATGACGACTTTCTGAGTCATGGTGGTTGTGAATTGACTACTTTTTGCATCACGGTGGTTGAGAAATGATTCTTGTCAGAATCGCTGTTATCTTTGAAGGCGAAAACGTTGCTCGACAATCTAGATAGATGGCGACACTATACGTGAACTTGGTTTTCGTTGCTATCTTGGTTTTCATTTCATTCATTCATGTTTCATTCAATCATTCATTTGGTTTGTATTATCCTAATAATCATTTGGTTTACATTCATGAACAAAGGTTTTAAACAGGCTTGCTCGTTCATTCAGTTATTTACGGTTTATTTTGAAAGGTTATTAAGTGTTTCAGATAAATTGTAATGAAGCTTGGAAGAAATCTTAATAAGTATTTGATTTCAGATTAAGTTTGAACTTAGTTAGATGTCAGTGTAACATTCGTTTCCTGTTTTATAAATGTAGTGTTAGGAGGGTAATTTGGCATGATAAGGGGACGTGGAATAAGGCTTTAGGTAATATGAGTATGAATAATCTTATTGCGTTGCGTTCGTTGATAAGAACCTAGAGGTCTTGAGTGTATGTTTTGTTCTATTTGGAATCTCGAGAGTTGACTCATGTTTGATTTCTATTCTTACTGAAACTTGACTTGAATAGCGCTTTGTTCTATCGAATTACTTTACTGTTCTTTCAAATGGGTGGTTATTGTCGGTTTTACACTGTATCGACATCCAAGGTTATTTATATTACGGTTAGCATATGATTATGATAATCGTTTTTGAGATGTTTGCGGGATATTAGTTGAATGTGCGATTAACTTTAAAGTTTCACCTTGTGAAACTTCAATTAGTCTTGTCACAGGGACGACGAATGAATCTTATGAAATAAGGTTTTGATGATCACGCTGGATGATTTGGTTCACAGATCTAAGAGTCGTTACTTGTAGGATGATTTTTGGTTTGCAGAGCCGTTACTTGTAGGATGATTTTTGGTTTGCAGATCTAGTCGTCACAAGGAGGGACACTGCCTTGTCTTTGCAGAACGACATTGCCTTGGAGGGACATTGCCTTGTCCGGAGGGACATTGCCTTGTCTTTGCGGACATTGCCTTGTCTTTGCTTTATTTTTCGGATTTGTTATTGGTAGGAGGGACATCGCCTTGTCTTTCAGACTTAACTTAGATTGGTTCCTTGTCTTTCAGACTTAACTTAAGATTGTGTTTTTCTTGTTTTAGGTTTGAGAAGCCTGGTTTATCGTTAACTTAATAGTACTTAGAAGTTATAATTGATAGAATGTCTGGTATTATATAACATTCATATAGTATGTAAGGTTTTGTCAAAGTGTTCTGTATATGAGCTTACATTGTGATATTAATTGTGATATGTAAACATTCCTTGGTTGCATATTAGTCTTAATTGATAACGAACAGATAAAATTGGTTATTTGACTTACCTGCATTCACCGTCTTCGCATGTGAAAGAGTGCGAAGATGTGAAGATAGAAGAGAGGTAAGGTAGAAGGCTTTGATGATATGAGAGAGTTGAGGTCGAAGGATCACAGAGGCGACAGTAAAGTTTGGTTACTGTCAGCAGACGAGTGGTGAATTTTTCGGGAATGTAGTCGCATGTGATAGCAGCAGGTTCTTGTGAAAACTCACAATTTGAAGAGTAGCAGTTGCAGGTTAGGCATTGGGTTAGGATAAGGAGAATTGTGGTGATGTGTAGCATCTTGGAGTTGTACGGTTCGAGTAGAGTGGATTACAGTATATTCGCGCTGTACAAGAGTCGAAGGTTGTATGGTTTCACTTTTAACTTGAATCAAGTTAAATGTGTGTGGTCTAGTCTATGAGGTGCCAGTTTTAAACTTGTTTATGCATATTACGTATGGAGTAAATTTGATTATATTTTCTTTAGATTTTAATCCTACAGTAAGTGTTGATCTTTTTAAGACGTATAAGAAATGGATAAATTCAACTTTATATCGCGGTTCTGTAAGTTGTAGACGTTCTCATTATACAATAAAATTGACAAAAAATGGGTTTTGTAGTGTTTATTTGAGAAGTTGTTTTTCATTTGTATTATTGAATATAGATAAGTTTGTTTCAGAGGTTTCTCTTTTTGTGTCTGAAGGCATTTCTTGTTCGTTCTCTTCAGTTTTTGTTGATGTTAGAAATATTCAGTTTACATTTAGTTTAGTTTTATCAAGATCTGATAAATTGACTTTTAAAGAATTTTGTGAACGAATTGTGCAAACATATTTTATGAAATATGATTTTGAGGTTCGAGAGTCGAATTCTCCTGAATCTGTGTGGTTAAAATTTAATAATACTTATTATTTTTCAAGTTTTAGATTAAAGTTAAAGAATAATTTGAGTACAGTTTTTACTATTTTGTATAGTTATAAAGGTAATTGTTTGACGAAGGATATTTTTCATTTTTTTAAAATTTGTAATGATATAAAGTTGGTATTTGATAGTAAATGAATCGTTATTAAAATGGATTCATTTACCAAGTTGATTTATATTATTTTGAAATTTCTTCTTTGTGATGAAAAGGGAAATGTTGAGTATTGGAATAGTGTTAAACGTGATGAAGAGCATGTTTTTTATTTTACTTACATTTGTTTTCAAACATTGATTCCGATGAAATCTAAGGAATCTTGGTCGAAGCTGCATGATTTTTTGAATGACTTGAAGACTTCTTTAGTTAAGGTTTTAAGGTCTCAAACATTTTCAACTTCAGCCGCTTATTGGATTTTGAAAAATGAAAATGAAAAGATTATGACTGATTTAAGATCAAGAGATAGTTTGATTTTTCCAACTATATGTGATTTGCTGAAATTACCAATTTGTATTTATTCAGCGAATGGAAAGAATGTGAGTTTTCATCCTAGTAAATCTTATAGACAATCTTATCCACTGGTTATTCAATGGAGTAATAGCGCAAATTGTTTTAAGAAGACTGATTTGGGTGCTCAGAAAAGTAGTTTAATTTTTCCAGTTGTTGAAAAGGCAATGCAGAAGTGTGTAGATAATCAAGTAGGTAATGAGAAATTGAAGGATAAGAGTAAACGGAAAAGTGATGCACTGATTCGATGTAAAAATGGAGAAAGTAGAGGTGTGAGGAGAAATGATCAAAGTTGTATTGGAATTGAGAATAAAGGTCAAAGTTTTGAAAGTAGGAATAAAGATGTTTTACCGCTTTCTATTACATCACGAAAAAGAACATCACGTGAAAGTACAATAAAACATACTGAAGATTTAACTAATGTTTCTAAGGCTTCTAAGGTTAAGGAAATGAAAGTTTACAAGACACCTGAATTTGTATCATCGGATTCTAGTTCAGATGATGAAGTTGAAAGAAAACTTGTACCAGAGTCTCATTTAGTAGGTGAAGCAAGGAAAGCTTTAGTAGATCAAGTAAGGAAAGATTTACAGACAACTTCAGATGAAGATTGTGATTTTACAAGACATGTTGAGAAATTGAGACATTTTGTCCCATCT
This sequence comes from Lepidonotus clava, assembly GCA_936440205.1. Lineage (NCBI taxonomy): Eukaryota > Metazoa > Annelida > Polychaeta > Phyllodocida > Polynoidae > Lepidonotus > Lepidonotus clava. The sequence goes on along the minus strand of OW387149.1, from coordinate 26,687,388 downwards.
ACAGTTTCGAATGATTTTTTAAATGTGGAAAGGTGTAAGGAAGAGGAAAGTGATGATGTTAAGAAAGAGATGGTTTGTCAATGCGATAGTGAGCAAGAGGAGGAAATAAATGTAGAATCTTCAAGTCGCGTCAAGCAGTTAAAAAATTTTAAACCTTTTGATACTTTGTATGAAGAACAATGCGAAAGGGTTCATTGTAATTTGGACAATGTTTTGGAAGTTTCTGATCGTATAAGGAAACATGTGGAGGTTTTAAAAAAGAATGTTCTTCCAGATAATATAGAAGTTTGCGCGTGTTGCCCGCTGCATTGTTCTTCTATTTTATTAAAAGAGACTAGGGGTAAACGCGGCCCTAAAAAAAAAATTGATTTTCAGTTGTTCTTTATGTTCAAAGATGTTCTCATCATATACATTATTACGATTACATCGGTTGAGACATACTGGTTTTAATCCTATTTCTAGTCTTTTTATTCCACCACCTTTGAGAGATTATAATGTGATTCCTAGATTGTTACACTAGGGATCGCATTATAATTTAGATTTTGTAGATTATACTTATTGTTGCACTTATTATTGTTCCAAGTGAAGTCACCATGGGTAAGCGAGGTCGTTTTGTATGTTTTCATGCTTTGCAAGAACGTTGCTTGTATTTCTCAGCTTTGGTATCTTTTTACTTTCATATAAGTACTAGTGATTTAAGTTCTATTCTTATGAATATTCAGATTCCATATTTAAAAGTTTTATCTTCGAAAGAATGTCTCGAGTTGATGGTTATTATTTCTGAAAGTGATGATTTGGAATATGTTCATTCTATGAGAAGGTTTTCTTTTGAAGGTTTAGTTTTTTTTGCTTCTTATTTTGATTGTGAAATTGTTTTGAAATATTTATTAATTAGAATGTGGCAAGATTTAAAATGTATTCCAATTATTTTAGATTACATGTTTTACTATTTAGGAACGAAGCATTTATATTCATGTATTGCAATAGAGTCAGTTTGTGATTATTTAAGAATTACAGAAATTCAATTTTATAAACTAACATACAATGTACATAATCCAAGTCAGTTTGTGAGAACTAAATTACAAAGGTGTCTTCGAAATGCAAGAAGATTGAATTCTTTCCATTTCAAAACTTTTCATATATATTGCGAACTTTGCAGGAATCTTATTATTAGTAAAGATAATAGCCAGTCTGATAAAATGCTTTTGTTGCGTTGTTGTTCGAAACCTGCGCATTCGATTTGTTTTAGAAGGCTATTTGTTTCATATCATTCTTTTAATTGTAATTATATATCAAGTTTTAATTGCCCTTCATGTAGAACTTTATGGGTGAATGGTGAAATTTTTCGAAATGAGTATGTGAGAGTTCATATGAAAAGAGAAAGTTTGTCTTATGTGTATAATTTCACAAAGCTGTGCTTGAAGAGACGTTAATCTTTTCAATGTTCTTGATATTGTATGAGATTAATAACATTTATGTTCGAAGTGAACATAAATGTTATTAAAGTTGAGTTTGGAAATGTTAAGCTATATGAATAGTGTTTAAATGTTCTTAATATTGTACATTCTATATCATTCATGTTCTTTGAAAGTGGTATTAATTTAAATCAATAATTAGTTGATATTAGTCAAAAATGGAGGAAACTTTTGGTGGTGAATTTTATTTAACTTTACCTTCCAATACTATTCATAAAACGAAAGAAAATAAGACTAGTCATTATCATATAGAACTTCAAAATGCTATTGAATGTAAGGGACAATGGCAGTTAGCATTAGTTGAAATAGATTTCCCTAAATCTTGGTACAATTATCCAGTTCATCTTTCACAAAATCGAACTATATATTTGTTGAGAAAAACTTTTCATTTAAAAAGACGTGAAAATCCAGATATAGATAGATTTGGCATAACATCTTTAGATGAATTGAACGAAGAAGAATCTTTTGGTTTACGACATATGTATTTCGAATTGAGTTTTGGCTATTATTCGATTAAACATTTGGTAGATGTATTGAATGAAAAGATAGCTGAATTTGAGAATTCTATATCTGGTGTAGGTCGTGTTTCTTATAGAAGATATTCTAAATTTGAGTATAATTCTGTAAATAATAGAGTAACTTTTCGAGTGGGTAAAGGGGACAGTATTATACTTCCTACTTTTTTAGTTAGAGTTTTACGTTTAGAAGATTCTATAGAACCTGATGATTCATTATTTACATATACGTTTGATGGACCAGAGTTAACGTCTACTGTTGATGATGTTAATGAGGTTATGAGGATGCATTATTTTGGTTTGAGTCAAAATAGAGATCAAACGGACTTTTATCTGTATGAAGGAAGTGGGGTTGCAAGATTTCACGTAGATTCTAGTAATATGTTTGTTTATACAAATTTGGTAGATTTTCAAATGGTAGGTGATGTGAAAACGAGGTTATTACGAACAGTTAATTGTGCAGGGGAATATGGAAAAATAATTAAAAGAATATATACTCATCCACATTATAAGAAATTAGCATATGAAAAGATTAAGGAGATAGAAATAAAAATAACAACTGATGATGGTGAATTGGTTAAGTTTGAGTTTGGCACAGTTTGCATTATTTTACATTTCCGGAAAATTTCATAGTTTTGTTTTTAGATTTTTTTTATAATGTAAAACGTTCTTGAGATGAATGGTCTAATGGTCTAAAATCGAAAGTTGTTTTATTATGTATAGAAACTGAAATAGTTTCAGTCTGAAACGCTAGGTGGTTGAAATAGTTTTCAGTCTGAAACGCTAGGTGGCATGACTGAGAAGGTAGCCGAATGAAAAGGAAACGAATATTGGGTGGTCTTATTGTAGATTATGATTTTTATCCAAGAAATAAGCATGTGGATATTGAATGTTATTTTCAAAAGAAATTTAATGTTCTGTATCAGAAATTGGAAAGTAAACTGAGTGTACATGGAGGGATAAAGTTTCAAATTTCTTTTAATGCAACTTTAGGAAAATACAATTTAGATACAAACGAATACTTTGAAATCAAACCTTGGTTTCAAAGCCATGTAATTCAAGTCTTAACGTTTTATTCATTAAAGGAAAAGTTGTTATCTGCGTTAAGAGTAATTTTAGCATTATTTGACGGTTTTGTTCAAGCTGGTTCTGGTTGGTTTCTAACGGGGATAAATTTGGTAAGATTAGGAGTTTTTAGAGCTAATCCTTTTGGTGGTAAAAAGATAGAGTTACCTGATTGGTTGAAAGCTAAGAGATTGATTAATTTAGGTTGTGAAGATAATAAGTGTTTTGTTTATTGTATATTAGCTTCAATTTATGGAGTTTTTAAAGATTTAAGTAAATATTCATTATTATTGAATAGTTTAAATTTAAAAGGTATTTCGTTTCCTGTGAGATTGTCAGATATTCCAAAATTTGAAAAGAATAATAATGTTACAGTTAATGTTTTCGGTCTTTTTAACGAAATTTCATGTAATCGAAGTTCAAGATTGGTTCCATTTCCTATGTATATTTCTACGAATTTTACAAGTGAACATAGAAGACACGTAAATTTGTTGCTGTTTAAGGATCATTATTTATTTATTAAAAATTTGGATAAGTTTATAAGACCATTTTATTGGAAAAGAACAAGGTATTTTTGTGATAGATGTTTACAATCTTTCAATAAGAAAGTGGATTGTGAAATGCATACTAAGTCTACTTGCTATGATAATAAGTATACTGGACAGTCTTACAATTTACCAGTAAAAGGTACGAAAGTTAAGTTTAGATCATATCATAAACAAATTAAACATCATTTTGTTGTTTATGCAGATTTTGAGACTTTTAATTCAAATATAAATTGTTTTAAGGGAAAGTCTACTGTATTAAAATCAAAACATACTTTAAATGCAGTAGGAGCAGTTCTTGTTTCTAAATATTCTGAATATTCTCAACCTCCATTTATTTATGTAGGAAAACGTGTTATGCAAAAATTTATTCATTATTTGAATCAAGTAAGAGCCGAAATTTCGTATATTTTTGATAATAATAGGAAAGTTTTAGAATTGACTGTTTCAGATTTAGCACATTTATCAAAGCAAACTCGATGCTACTTGTGCGGTATTTCGTTTTCAGAATTGGGTGTAAAGAAGGTTATAGATCACGCACATTTAGGTAGAGAAGGAAAAGGTAGAGATGTGAATTATGCATGCAATACTTGCAATTTGGTTAGAAGTTCTTTAAGGTTTCCAAATTTTAAAATTCCTATAGTCATGCATAATGCAATGAATTATGACACACATTTTATTGTTAAAGAAATACATGAGTGTATACAGGAAACTAGTAAAGTAACTGTTTTACCACGAAGCGTTGAAAAATTTTTGACTTTAAGTTTTGATGGTTTTTTTATAATTGATTCATTTCAATTTCTTCCTAATTCATTATCAAATTTAGCAGATCTTTTGGTTCAAAAGGGTAGTGATGAATTCATAGAAACTAGAAAGTATTTCAATAATAAGTGGTTAAAGTATGTTGTTAGGAAAGGAGTTATGTGTTATGACTATATAGATTCTTGGGATAAATTGAAGGAGCAATGTTTACCAGATAAATCACATTTTTTTAATGTTCTTACGAATAAAGATATTACTGAAGAAGAATACAAATTAGCTTTGAAAATGTTTAATATTTTTAATTGTAGAAATATTGAAGATTATTTGAAAGTTTATTTAAAAATTGACGTTCTTTTGCTTACTGATGTGTTTGAATCGTTTCGAGAGAGAAGTTTAGATTATTATGGTTTAGATCCTGTTCAATATTTGACTGCACCAGCTCTTAGTTATGATGCTATGTTAAAATTTACAGGTATCAAATGCGATTTATTGTCAGAGTTGGATATGTATATTTTTTTTGAAAGAGGAATACGTGGTGGTATTACAAATGTTGTTAGACGATATGCTGAGGCTAATAATGTGGATGAGTATATTGTATATTATGATTGTAATAATCTCTATGGATTTGCTATGTCGCAACCTTTACCATACAAAGATTTTGTTTGGCTAGATTCAGCAAAATTTTTTAATGAGGAAGAAATTTTAAAGTTGACGGATGAAGGAAGAACAGGTTATGTGTTTGAGGTAACGTTACTTTATCCTTCTAGATTGCACGACTTACATGACATGTTTCCTTTAGCTCCGGAGAAATTGTCAATCCATTATAATCAATTATCATCATATGCTAAGGATGTATTATCTAAATTTAATATGCACTATAATAAAAGTCCGGAGAAATTGATTTCTACTTTGTTTAGAAAGGTTAGGTATATTGTGCATTATAGAAATTTGAAATTATATTTACAGCTGGGTATGAAGATCGAAGAAATTCATAGGATTTTATCATTTAAACAGAAATGTTGGATGAAACCATATATCGATTTTAACAATAAGAAAAGACAAGAATCTGTTTCTTTATTTGATAAAGAATTTTTTAAATTGATGAACAATTCTACATTCGGAAAATGTATGGAGAACGTGAAAAGACGCGTTTCTATGGAATTAACTTCATGCCCAAAAAGGGCTTCTTTTTTGATTAATAGACCAACTTTCCAGTCTGTAAATGTATTCGATTCCGACTTTGTTGGAATTCAGTTCAGGAAACCACAGTTGTTATTGGATAAACCAATTTATTTAGGATTCTGTGTTTTGGATTTGTCTAAATTACACATGTTTGATTTTCATTATAATGTTATGTTGAAAAATTTTACTTTAAAGAATATTCAATTGCTGTATACTGATACAGATTCTTTGATTTACAAGATAAGAGATGAGAATTTTATGAGAAAAATGAAAGGTTTGCTGCATTATTTTGATTTTTCTAATCTTTCAACAGAACATGAATTGTACAATAATGAGAACTATAAGGTACTTGGAAAATTTAAGGACGAAACTGGTGGTAAAAGGATACGTGAATTTGTTGCATTACGTCCTAAATTATATTCAATATTTTTAGAAAATGGTAATGTTATTAAACGTGCAAAGGGAATAGCTAGATCAAGTGTAGATGCATTATTTCATTCTGAATTTAAAGATGTATTGATGAAGTGTTCTCAAATTAGAACACAGTTTCATTCTATTAGAAGTTTTAAACATGATGTTTATACTATTAAGCAGGAGAAACTGGCTTTATCTCCTTTTGAAGATAAAAGATGGTTATATCCAAATGGAATTAAATCTTTAGCATATGGTAATTATAATATATGTTCAAGAAAAAGAAAAATTTGCACGAGGAAAAAAAAGCACGAGGAAAAAAGAGTTAAGGATTTTGAATAATCTGTTCTTTTTTTTCTTTTTTTTTCTAGTTAATGTGAAAATGTTCTTGTGATAAGCATGTGGTTCACTATTTGTGTTTTGAATTTCCAAGATTTACTTGCGATTGTAGTGTTTTTGAATTTTGTTTCAAGGTATTTAGTTATGCCTAAGTCTAAGAGTTCTAAAATGGCTAGTGAGAGATTATATGTTTCAGCTTTCGGTAGTAAGAAGAGGGTTGATGTTACTCGTTTTAATGGAGATTTGTATTGTCATATAACTGATGTGATGCGAGACAAGACTGTTTCTATGAAAATGGAAGAGTTTCAAGATTTGAAAAGTGTAATTTCTAGTAAGATTTCAAAACTTCAAAAGTATAACGATGAAGAGCGAAGTTCAAGGAAGAGAAGGAAGTCAAGTTTTACAAAATTTAAACCAGAGTTGAGTGATGATGAAACGGAGGAAAGTGATTGTAGTGAGGGAACTTCACAGATTGGTTCGTAAATGTTCTTGTGATATCTATGAATCGTAGGGTTATAAGGTACAAGGTTTAGCCTAGATTCTTAGGTTGTAAGGTATCAGGTTTGTATATCTAATTTAAGTTTGGTATCTGGTTTGTATATCACGTTTAAGTTTATCAGACTTTATAGAAATGACGGATAATTTTTTAAACAAGCCAGAAAAAAAAAATTGTAGCAAGTGTAATAATCTTGTATTATTAGTTGAAGGTAAAACTTATTGCAAGCAATGTCAGGGTGAAATGTTTAGAGAGTGTCTTAATTGTGGATTACCTTATTATTATGTATGCAAAAATTGTTTACCTTCTAAGTTGAATATTTCAAAGTTTATAATTGGAAGAGTTGAGTGATGATGAAACGGAGGAAGTGATCGAGTGCGAGAACTTCACAGATTGGTTCGTAAATGTTCTTGTGATAGCTATGGATCGTAGGGTTGTAAGGTACCAGGTTTTAGCCTAGATTTGTAGGTTGTAAGGAATCAGGTTTGTATATCATATTTAAGTATATCAGACTTTATAGAAATGGCGGGCAACTTTTTAAACAAGCCAGAAAAGAAGAATTGTAGCAAGTGTTATAATCCTATATCATTAGTTGAAGGTAAAACTTACTGCGAGCAATGTCAGGGTGAAATGTTTAGAGAGTGCTTTAATTGTGGATTACCTTATGATTCTCCTCGATTTTTTACTATGGATGATAATAAGTGCAACAATTGTATGTCTTCTAAGAAAGATAATTCACTTTCAAAAATGACGAAGAAAAAATTGAAAGTTGGAATGTAGATTTTGATGCTGACGACGACGAGAAAGATTCTACATTGATTTTACAACCAGAAGTAGATAATGCGAAAGATGAGAAGCATAAGAAGTTGAATATTCCAAAGTTTTTAATTTCTGATGATGATGATGATGATGATGATTTAGAAATCAATATATATGCACCTGAATCTGAAAAGAAGGTTGCTGGAAAAGGAAAGAGGAAATTGAAGGATAGAGATGGAGTTGATGTGAAGGATAGAGATGGAGTTGATGAAAAGGATAAAGTACGCGTAGGAAGGAAAAAGAACGATAAAGTGAAGGATAGTAAAGTAAAGGGTAGTAAAGTAAAGGACAGTAAAGTAAAGGATACTAAAAGAAACGTTTCTAGATCTAGAAAGAAGTTGGAGTCTAAAATTAATACAAAATCTAAAGTGGAATTAAGGTTTGAAGAACTTGGAAAACATTCTGAACATGCTTTGGAATATTCAGGTAATATTAATATTCCTTTAAAACTTTGTTTTATATAAAGTTGAAATTTGTTAAGTGTGTGTAAAGTAAGGAGAATTTGAATGCCGGTGGATATTGGATTGAATGTATATTGAAGGTTTGTTCAAATTAATCAAGACTGAAATGTTTGTTCAAAGTAATCAAGACTTTATGCACCTAATTAGTTATTTATTTATTTATAATATTGCATATTAATTTATTCAGGTAAATTTGTAGTTTACTCTGATAAATTGTAGTAATATGCAATCTTGCGGAGACGCGAGGGTATTTCGGAGGTCCGTAATACTATGTATATATGAAGAATAATTATTTCTAAAGACTGGAAGAAATTGGAAACTCTTTTGTGATTGTATCATTTGTGAACGCATTATAGGATATCCATTTTGTGTTCCAACTAAATTGTTAAGAATGATTATTGAATTTTGATTTGATTGCATGATTAATTTAGATTGTGATACAGTTCATGTAGAGTGGAATGCGATTCTAGTCGATAGTTTTGTTATTCATGTATAAATTGTATATATAATGACTTAAAATTATGAATTCAAGTTGTTTCTTGTTGCATTTATTGAAAATGCTTGGCATGTTTGTTTCGAAAAGCTTGTTCGATGTATTTCAGTTATGTCTGTTATGAAAAGGAAATTACTAACTTCAATCTATTTTAATTTGCAACATCCAGCATCTTACAGTTCAAAACGAAAATTATATTTAGCTGCAAGAAAAATTGACCCAAATATTACTTTGGAAGATGTAGATTCATTTCTAAGTAATACTAAAACTTATACATCTCATAAGGCTGGAAGAAGAAAGTTTCCTCGAAGAAAGATTATTGTTCGAGGAATTAATGATCAGTGGCAACTGGATTTGATCGTTTTACCAAATTTGAAAAAATTCAATAATGGTTTTACAAATATTCTTGCAGCAATTGATTGTTTTTCAAGATATGCTTATGTAGAGCCGATGAAAACAAAATATGCAAAGGAAACTTTACAAGCTTTTAAAAGAATTCTTGATAGAGCAGGTGTGAAACCGCGAAATGTGCAGACAGATGAAGGAAATGAATTTAAAGGAGTTTTTCGAGAATTTTTAAAAAAGAATAATATTCATTATTTTTCTACATATCAGGATACTAAGTGTGCTATTGTAGAGCGTTTTATTAGAACTTTTAAGAATAAATTGTTTAAATATTTAACTGCAATAAATTCAAAAAGTTATGTTCCTATACTTCCACAAGTTATTTTATCTTATAACAACTCAAAGCATAGATCTTTAGGTTTACCACCTTCTGAAGTTGATAAGAAAAACGAAGATAAGTTGTGGATGAAACAGTATAAAGATTTTCTTTATACAAATATTAAGAATGTTGCATCTTTAAAGGTAGGTGATAAAGTTAGAATAAGACATTATAGAAAAACTTTTGAATGCGGATTTTCAGTGAATTGGAGTAGAGAAATATTTCAGATAGTATTTGTTTTGAACACAAAGCCAGTTACTTACATTCTTTCAGACAGTTCAAATGAAATTTTGAAAGGTAGTTTTTATAGATATGAAGTAATAAAAATACAACCTTGAGTGTTTTAAGTATATATGAATACTTTTGAGATAGGTGATATTGTATTAATAGGAGATTGTATCTATCCTAAAACTTGTGTAATTTACTTGAACGGTTTTAAGATAATGGGATCAACAGTAAATGTGTTTGATGCAAGGTTGAAAGTTCCTTTTTCAATGATAGTTGCAGGTCCAAGTAATTCGGGGAAAACTACTTTTGTATTAAAGTTAATTAAGAATGGTGATGATGATTATTTTATAAGTAGACGTTTTGATTATATTGTTTGGTTTTATGGTCAGACTATTCCAAATGATAAAGATGTGTTAGAGGGGAAAGTTACGTTTCATGAAGGTTTACCTGATTCTTTAGATGAATTTGTCAATTCAAATCAATTTGGATTACTAGTTTTTGATGATTTAATGTCAGAATGTGGAAATAGTAAACTTTTATCTGAATTTTTTACTAAACGTTCTCATTATGAAAATGTAAGTATCATTTTTATTACTCAAAATTTGTTTCAGGATGGTAAAGAAAGAAAAACTTTTGTAAAGAATGCAACTTATTTAGTTTTATTTAATTCTCCGCTTGATCAGACGACTGCTTATTTTATTGGTAGAAAGTTGATGCCAAGGGACAGTAAATGTTTTATTGAAATATATAATCATGCTGTACAAAGACCGCATGGTTATTTATTGATAGACGGTCATCAGGAGACTCCGAAAGATGCTATGTTTAGGTCAAATATTTTTGGAGAAGTTCAACATGTGTTTATAGTACGAAAGAAATGTTCTTAAGATAATGATTTCGTACAATTGTTATGGTACTTTGATGGTAATTCTGTATGCAGTAGCTATTCATAATGCCAACGCGTAATGATTTGAGTAAAAATTTAAGAAAGATTCTTTATTCTAAAAAGTTTCTAAATATGTTAGCGAAGGCGAAAGGTTCAGCTGATAGAAAAGGTGTAATAGATTTAGGGAGTAAAGTAGAAATTGATGCAGTTTGTCAGTGTATAAAGAGTATTTTGCAAGGTCATGTGAAATTAAGTCGAGCTAAAATAAAACGATTGCAAGCTGAAAGAAATCATTTAAGATTGTTGGCACATTCTAAAATGGGGTTGCGAGAAAAGAAGGAACGTTTGAATCAAATAGGTAAAGGAATTCTTCCTATTATTATTAGTGGTGCATTAGGATTATTGTCTTCTATATTTAGGAAAAGGTAATTATGAAAGGTAAATGTTGTAGTAAAGATTTCGATAAAAAAAAGATGAAGAAAGATGTTTTAAAAACTTATGCTTGTAAACATTATTTGAAATTATTATCATATAGTAAAGGTCAAAAAAGGAATAAACTTATCGATTTAGGAGATAGTAATGAATTGAAATCAATTTGTGATTGTGTGTATAACATTTTGAAAGGTAATGTTGAAATATCTCCAAAAGAAATGAATTACTTACAGAAAGATAAAATTCGTTTAAGATTACTTCCGAAGAAATCAGTTTCAAATAAGATTAAACGCGCATCTATGAAACAGTTAGGTAAAAATTCGTTACCTATCATTATAAAAAATTCACTTGCTGCTTTAAAATTATTAAAGAATATAAAGTGAAATTGTAGAATGTCAAATTTTCAGGAAAGTATTATAATACCATACAAAATGTTTAAAAGTTGTAATTTCGAAAAGCTTGATAAAGAGAACAGAAATGAAAATGTGAATTATGCATTGAAGAGACAAGACCAGCTGTTGCAGGAAAAAATGTTTGGTATGAAACCTTATAATGAGATTTATTCGACGTATTGAACTATTGTTAATGTTTGATTTAAGACTGCGTAATGTTCGTGTATATCCAAGTCTTCATGAGTCGTTTACCCAGAATGCCTGAGTAATTCAGACTGCTTTTAAAGTTTGTCCGTCCACTTCCCAACAGTTCAAAAGAAATGAACGATGAGGGAGCTTCTTAATATGAAAGGTTTTTTATTCAATAAACATCTCATCCCGAGTCAAAGCCACCATGTATAAGTCTTCATCAGTCCACCTCCCATCTCCTATCAGCAATCAACCACATTTAGAACACGAGTTGCTCCAACACCTTCTAGACCATTCTAGTACTCAGTTCTATCACAATCCTATGTCCGAGGTAGTTGATATTGGTAAACTCCAGTCTGTTACACGGGAGCCGATGTACTTACTCCAGGTATAACTCCTTGGCTAAACTTACTTAGCTGATGTTCCCACTAAACCTAGTGACTACTAACTTCTAACCAACTAACTGCTCGCTCCCTACCTTGCAGCGCCTTTTATACTGGTTAACAGGTGGCGCTAGGAGCGTAAGATATTTCTCCTAGAAGTAGACTAGAAGTAGACTTGCTAAGCCTGATCCCTGATGGATTATATAACACGAGAATATATTAAAAGTGCTAAGCTATTAGTACATTCGACGGCGGTCAGGTGTTTGAGTTTAAGGAGGTGGACGACATAGCTCAAACCAAATGAATATAATGAACTCCCAATTTTGATGATTGGATATATTTGTTATACCATGGTGGGTGGGCTTGACTCTCGTGGTACATTCAACACAGTATCAATAGATTTGTAGATCCGGTTTCAACACAAATTCACAGTGAAATTATTCATTGAGTTGATTTCCACATCTTGAAGCTCACGGTTAGCAGAACCCGTTCATAAAATGACAAGGTAAGTGTTAAAAATTGATAACATGATTATTTGGATAACAACGTAAATGATGACATAATCACGGTTACAAAATGACAAAGTCAACTTTAGAGGATGAAGTATTATGACACTCGTGCTTAAAGTGATAGAGTTGGGTTTTTCCTTAGTACATACATGTACAGATTCTGACATTTGTAATTTGTAACACAAGTCGACAGAACTCAACATATATACAGTGTAGGGTTGTCTTAAACTTCTAAGAGTAACAAGTGTACATCAAATCCAATTTCAGAACAAATTAACACAACATAAGTCAATACAGAGAATTCGGACATTTTGAACGAACGACTTCCATGATACAATGCGTGTCAAATTTCAACCAAACTTCAATCATAATAACATTATTTACAATAATTACAAGGTCCCTGCATCTGATCTAGCAACATTATGCAGTTAGGTCTAGTAAATATTACCATCCGCGTCGCGCGCCCACCAGTCATGCTTAGTACATGTGTACTTAGCGGGACGCTTGACTAGAGTTCCCTTCCAAGGTTTGACCTCGATTTGGATCCTCCAGGCGCGAAGCGCCCGGATGACAAATTTCTGTTTCGAACAAATTTGCAAGTTTGATGGTTCGACCTGATATTTTGGGCCGATATGAATTAATTCTGTCGCTTGATTATGTTGGTTGGGGACCTAAACTTTAGTTTAGCACAGATTTTATAAGAAATTATACGATGGATTGATCATGCTAGCCGATTTCAGAATTTGGATCTTTTGGATCAAAAAGGGGTTTCCCAAATTAGCCTCGTTTTGAAGTCATTTTAATCAGTGCCGGTGGTTATTTTACAAGAGGCGGACGTAGATTCTTTTTGTCACATCTAATCTTTGATCTTTTCACCCAACCACGATGGTCAGAGTTGCAATCTTCTGCTCGGACAGAGAGGCGGGAGTCGAGGGATACCCGGACCTGTTGCTAGGGGACTCGGACCACACAGTTGTGATTTTTCCTTGGAAAAACGCCACAACAGCGGAACTATCCGGACACGCCTTTGCCCATCATGTTATTTTCCCCGATGACATTCTTATCGTGGTGTGCAACATCCTTGATGTCCTCACCTGGGACCGGAAGCTCGGTTTGTATCTCCCTCTTTTTACCAAGTCGGAGGCAGCGGCAAAGTTTTATGCTGAAACTTTAAATAGGGCGTTCTACAACCTACACTCCCACCCGTTACCGGCCACCCTCGTCATCGCAACCCCTTCAGGGTTTGACGCTGGAAGGTGGCCGTTAACTGACAGCGACGAGTCGCTGCAAAAATGGGTCAATCGTCTTATCACCAAGGTCAGCCGGGAGGTGAAGAGGTGCAACGATTGGTTTGGGGTACCCACGGTGAACACCGGACGAGCACTCCATTTAGTAAAGACTGTGGCGGATGGGACACTAACAGTGAACAATTTTGGAGAGTTGGAGGACGGCTACTCGCCGTCCCCACGGATAGTGCGTCGTTGGGCCCGGGCCCTTGGCCGTTTTGTCGCTCGCCTACCGCTGGCCCCGCAGTAAACCACCGGCATTCATGTATATAATAATTTTTTTTTTAAGTGATTTCTACCCTGTGATTCCAGTGATTCAATTCCCGATCAGCACCTAGTCCACTAAGATGTATTTATCCAGGATACCCCAGACAGTGTTTCTTTTCTCCGGAGGCCTTTGGCCAGATGTTCACCAGGAGCCGCAGAAACATAGACTGTTGCCACGGGACCCGTTGTCTACGCCGCTCGTTGCCGGGCCTTCGCCCTTCTCGTGGAGCCGCCCTCCTAACCACCGCTCCGAGATCGGGTAAGTTCCGCCTCCCTTCTACAGTTCTTGGCACGTTAGGTAGGCTACTAATCGTAGATTTAAGGAGATTGTTGGCCAAATTCCTTTTGGTGGTTCTCGGCTCGCCTTCACGTGGTTGTATTCCGGAAGCTGATGTCACTCCCGGAACCAGAAACTGTGTTTTGCTGGTGATTTTAGTAACGGGTAGCGTGGGTGGCCACCTAGTGTTTACTTTTTGGTTCCAAGATGGTGGACGCGGGCCGAGAGTCAGGATCTTGCGTACTAAACTTATTATCTTTTCCAGGTCCTGCGGTATGTTAGGGTGATGTGAATGAAGCAATGTGACACGGTTGGCACTGAAAAGCGTCAGGCTATATAGTTTTAGTGGGCGGATTGTTTAGGCTAATATGATCAAGCATTTTACCTCGCGCGTGGTTGGGCGATAATAGGGGGTTTTCTGACTAGCGGTTTGTTGACATTGCCGATCTAAGTAGGCTTTTTGGAGTGTGGGTAATTTGCATCGTATTGTTATTATTTGATACTATTAACTGTTTGGGGACTGACACTGCACATGAGAATCAGGTACGGGTGGCCAGAGATTCCGGTCTGAGTTGTACAACACTAGATTTGCTGTAACAGGATTCTTTGTTTAGTCGTTATACGTACAGGGCATTAGTGTAAATGTCTACATTGGAAACAATTCACATGGGGTGTCCTAGGTAACCAGTGCTTCCTAGGGTGTTCACCCTGGTAAGTTTAGGTGACAGTAGGTGACCAAGTGTTTTGGTCCAGACTTCCCAGCATTAGATTGGCTGTGACAGAATTCTTTGATGAGTAGTTCCCCTTACCGGGTACAGGAAATATTGACGTGTCGGCCACTTGAGGCGACACCATAGGTGGAGCCGTCCAACGAGTTGTTGGCGACTCCCATGGTAAGTTTGAGATGTAGTGGCGAAGGCCACAGATACCCATCCCATGTTTTAGTCCAACATCAAGACTGCGTTAGTGTCATTGTGTTAGAATAAGTTTTAGAGTGAGTATTATTGTACAGAGTCGTCTCGAAGAGGAAAAAATACTACTGTGAGGAGACCGAGATGAAGTCTCTAAGACACTGAATGAATTCCCAGATGAAGATTCTGTATGTGTCACTGTGAAAGAAGGAATGGTATCCTTATTAAGAGCTAGAAAGGCACCAGCACCACAAAGATTACCAAGCGTCCCAAGCAGAGATACATGTGTGAACACTGCGGGAGTTCGTACGTTCATAGATCAGGCCTTAGTAGGCGCCGTTCCATTGAACACAGAAGCCACGCTTATCAGTGCCTGAGATTGCCAAACATCTCAGACAGTGATATCCTTGCGATGAATGTGTGGAAGCCTATGCCCACAGGTCGGGGCTGAGCCGTTACAAGAACATCCATCTGCAAAGGCTCCATGAGTGCCCGAGATGTGATGCAAAACTGTCCCGCCCAGATTCCCTAACCGACCTCATGGGGAGATAAGAATAATGATAGGAATTGGATCCCTGGTGGTTTACCTTAAGAGGTCATCATTTTTTTTTTTTACAAGAGTCAATACTCTTGATAACACTCTTTCTGTACAGTGTGGTAGAATAATTACCCAATACACTCCAAGGATTTATTCGTAAACAAGTTAACACCCCCTTCAAGGGTGACAACTGTTCTAACATATTTGACTCCATTTTGTGAAGCATCCGCTTTAAAACCACAGTTTGTTCTTATTGAATGATTATGTTACGACAAAATCCCTTCTCTCTTTGCTAGTTACAGGTGGTAGCTCGGCGTTCACCCCCTACATTCAGCCTGGGGTTTGAAGACCGAGTTCCACTTTATATTGGGTAGTGGCGCCCTTCTGACAATGCAAACGGGTGCGCCACTAACTCCAAACGGTTCACTGAATAGATATTATACCTATGTTAACAGTAACATCTCACTGTCTACCCTATACTCTACATCACATGGGAAAAACCAACATGACAAGCGGTGGGGGTAGCGTTTTCATTCCGTGAGGTATAAATGTCATTAAAGGACATTAAGTACTAACTGTACAAAGGAGGTTGAGATTATTCGTTCCTCATTAGTTATCACCAGAGGATCGGGTCTCAGATTCAGGTTCATTTCTGATCTGATTCCCGGTCCTCATTAGTTACACGTGGTTTGTCGGTACCTTCCCACTCATAGGACCAGAATGGGCAGCACCGAGTTTCCCATTGTTATAATTGGGAGCAGACTGCATATATATATTTTTTTTTAATATGCAGCCTACACCCCCTTTAAATTATAGAGATGTGTAAATGCATCTCCTTAGATCACTCACTTCCAGACAGCACCTAGTAAGTCGGGCCTTTACCGAAGTACAGTACAAGGTTAAACCCGTTTTCTTGTTCAGGTCTATGCCCGTTTTTCTTGTGGAGAGTCAAGACTACTCCTGAAAAGACTCCGCCCCCAGCTTATCCTAACTATGCGCATGCAGGGCAGGGATAGGTAGTGCTAAAGACAGAGTTAGAACTTTTAGCTCCTTTCTAATAGATCGGGTAAACTTATTAGCTCTGGGTGTCAACCAAGTTTATTGTAGCTTGTTCATCAGGGAATCAGTAGTCCATGTCCCCCCTCTTCAGCTCAACTGTTGAGCGGAGACCTGGATACTTTTAGCGCCACGACGGCGGTCAAGACTAATTTTCATTCATTTATTTTTTTTTTTTTTTTTTCTCGACGGCGGTCAGCTCTGAAGCCGCTCATTTCCTTTATTAATTTTAATTATTTCTAATTTTTACCCGGGTCGAGACTTGACCTCTTGCCGTTTTGTCTCTGTCCCGATTAAAACTGGTCTAAAAGTGGTCTAAATAACTTAGTCTTGAATTATGGGCAGTTGTTCATTATTTTCTTTCTTCTTGATACTAGTTGTCGTTGGATCCTGATTTTTATGTTAAAGTCAGGATCCCTTGACCTAAGACATACGGTGATCCGGTGGTCATTTACACATAACCAAGACGACGGGGCTATTAATAAGGACAGCACCTCGCTCCACCGCCTTGTGAGTTTTCGCTACAGCTTCTCCCCCCCCCCAGGGATGGCTTGTCCAGTTTGATGGAGTCGCAATATGGTGAGAGAGAGCCGAGCACCCTGTGAATGTCACCAATTCGCCGTTGTCCCGTAACTACATTTCCTTGTGACCTCCGCTATAGCTCCCAACTATGGCACGCCTTGTCAGGATTTGCACATATCCCTGCCGCTGCAGCGTGTCTATACCAGGAGCAAACGAGCCACGTATAAGGTACTCTCGTGTGCTGTCACAGAGCGTCTCCCCTGAGAATGTTACTAATTATACTGTTTTCTTATTATATTTTGCCCAAAATTCCCTGAGGAAGAGCTCTTAGTTACACAAATATTGGTTTGCTTTATATATTAGTTTTTAGGTAAATTTCTTTCTATTCGTCGGTTTTTTTTGTGATGAAGAGACCGCTTGTCAGGAGCCAATCCACCCGGGGCACAGTGACTGCCATGGTCGGGCGTCCACCCCAGTGCCCTTCGCAGCGTCAGTGACGCGTAACCCCAACGTCCTGCCTCCTGTCAGGCACCACTGACACCAGGCCTGTGGGCAGGCTCCTGCTGCTTGTGCAGCCCCCTCATCTTTGAGAAGATTATATATGTAAGCATGCTAAAGAATAGACAGTGGCGTTCCCCAAGTGACTCCTGTACTGCAGCCCGATCCTAGCGGTAACAACAACACAGGGGTCAGGTGTAGATGGTACTTGCTTGAGGAAGTTCACTTCGCTCGTTGGGAGCATTGGTCCCGTTGAGCGCTCTTAGGTTTTATACAGAATTTTGAGTATTTTTTTTTTTTTTTTTTTTTTTTTTTTTTTTAAATGCTAAAATTTCGTGACACTAGGATCGGTTCCAAATGGTTCCCTACTTTAAAAGCGTTGCCAAATCGTTAACAATGAGAGTGTTGAGCTAGGCTACCGGGCATGGGACACTCGACTTGAGAGAAATTTAGATAACCCATGGGTCCATAGAGAGACGGTTGGACCAGCCTACCCGACCCAGGTTTCCCTGACTGGTGAATCCTTGTTGATCAGGTTAGTCAACAGAACCCTACCTACCCAAACAGGTATTGCCCAGCGAACTTCCTGTAACATTTTAGTTTTAGTATTCGTACCTTTGTGTTATTAATTCACCAATTTTACCTGTACAGCACTAGGTCAGTTTTTAACACTCGTTACATTGTCATATGATAACTTCATAAACCGTTCCTGGATTTATTTCGGATGTCCCTGGCCTTATTGTCTTTCGGGCAGATCCTGTTCCGGTCGCTGTTGAGGTGGGCGTGGTCGATCTAGGAGGAGCGTTAGGCATTGTTCCATGTCCCAACACCGGTTGAGGCCAGTCCGCTCCGACATCGGACCACCCTGCGTCGATGAGGCGAGGTACTCCCATGGGTACAGGAGTGGCTAGCCCCGAGGAATATCTCAGTAGTCTGGCCCTGGTATTGTATTTTAAGTTACTCATCATCAGACGGGCTAGTTTTTTAGACACTCTCAGGGTGTCGGGTAGTGGCACCTTAGATGGGTGTTGTCCAGGTCTAGTCGCTGCTCCCATCAGCTGCGCCCCCCAGGTAACTGTCAGAGTGTATTTCAGACACAGCTGGGTCACCAGTAGATCCCTAATGAGCACATAGCCCTCCGTATAAGTGTGGTCTGAAGGCATAGCCAGTTCGCCTAGGAAGATTGTTTCTATCATATGTGGATTGGCAAACTGTACGTACAACCCATCCACAGTCTTTCTTCTAATATTTCTCCACTTTCGCCACACGAGGACCACTATAGTGATGACTAGTACTGCCAATAATATAGCCAGCACTGCCACTGCAGTGGGGTTGGCGGTCGCGTCTGGACACCCAGTTAGTGCCCTTTCATGGTGTAACAGTTTCTCCGGGTCCGCCGTCTCCAAGGCCATGGCCCGAGGTAAGGTCATGGTTAGTCCGGCTAGGGCAGCCTTACCTTGATGGTTCCGCCAGCATTTCCAGAGGACACATCCAATAACTGTTACAGCAACCACTATGCAGAAGATGGTGAGGAGACCAAAACCGCCTCCGAAGTTACCTATAGAGAACCACGGGGCGTGTTTCTCTACCTCGTACCGGTCAGTCGCTTTCTTGATGCCCTTGGCCAAGTCTTTACGGTGTTTTTGTATTCGTTTGGCCAAGGAGGTCACAGGTATTTTGACTTTCAGGCTTTCCTCGATTTCCAGCAGGTCTTTCCTAATTGTTTCAGGGATAGGGTCTGACTCTAACATAGTGGGTTCGTTTTTGGACGTTGTGAAATTCATGTCCCACCCCTTCACACGACTTGCTGCTTCCAACAGGTCATTATGTGGGTACACAACCGTGGTGATCCTGGTGTGCCGGTCACAATTTCGCAAGCTATACGGTATCCATGCTCCTTGTGTTTGGAATGCACAGTCGCATTCCACCTGAACCCTTGCATAATTTTCTATGTTCACTCCGACCGCAGGCTGGTTTCTGCAAATCATTTGGCCTCGGGTGTCGGCGCTGACCACTAGCATATCTCCGTCGTCTAGGTACACTGCCATCTCTCCAAAATCTGCTTCCAGTAGATAGTCCAGCTCACATTTTTCTTGGATCGCTAGGTCGTCGCGCCTCAGTAGCGCAGCAGTGCAGGTGTTGTCTGTAATCTTTTTCATATAGGGTAGATCCTTACAGAGCGTGATGGTCTGTCCATAACAACCTGACCAACTGCCACTAGCTAATGGTACGTAATACTGGCGGGACATGGACATGGCGACACTTTTGGGTAGATTAACAATTTGGAGAGCGTCCTTCTTAAGTCGCCCCTTAACCGTCACTGGCACAGGAAAAGTTAGTACTTCGTAGACCCTGAACAAATGTTCGTCAGCCACCACAGGCACCCTTACATACACTATTAATTCCTGAGTGGTTTCATTGAATTTGAACGAGGGTTGACTGTTCTCGTAATAGAAGGAAGGATCTGTGAACGCGACATGGAACCTGGGGTGGATCCCCTTCAGATATCTGTTCACTTCCTGGACCGCTCCGACCATATATTGGCGGGGTACCAAGTCCATAGTCAGCTGGCCCCGCGTCAGGCGCTGTACACCTTTCCTGAACACGCGAGTTTGCTCTACCATTAGTTGAAGATACACCATCTCTCCTAACTTGTCTTCCAGAGCGACCGGTATCATATTCAGGTACAGTTCCATCCAATCCACCTTATGTTGCACGAGTTTCATCCTCCGGCGAGTCGTGTTGTGTGCCTTATTTAGTGATCTTAGATTGTCCAGTAGGCCTATCACGACATGGTTAACCCTTTCGACAGCCTCGTCATGTTTTTCATTCATCAGAGCCAAGTCTTCGATCATTTGGTTCGAAGACTCTTGCAATACTCTAATCAATTCTCTGTTATATTTGACATCAGCTGCCAGCCCTTGATTCCAAGAGGTGGGAAGAGGAAAGGTCGGCCACCCTGGATCGTCCAGCATTGTGGGCAACTTCTTCATTCTCTTAACCCTTCCACCTGGATTTAATTCCGACTCTTGATTTTGAAGGTCTTGTTGAGTGTTCTTTATTAGGGAACTTAAGGTTTCATTAAGAACTTCTCGGTACCAACCCTTAAGCGCCTGCGACGTCTGATCCATCCAATTGACCAGCGACCTGATATGGTAGCAGGCCCGATCGAGGGCGTCTCCTCCCTGTAGATATCGGTGACAGACCTGGCCAAAGGTAGCTTTGTTGAAGGAGCGCCTCCTTGGAATAGTGATTAGGAAGCCTTGTCGGACGTGTGTTATATCCGCGGTGGACATTAACTTCCCTGGTTTTAACACTACTCCATATTGTTCTAAAGCTATCACTTCAGCGTTAGGGGCTAGCCCTTCAGGTGGGCTGGAGTCGTTATGCACTCCCCTAATGCCCCCTATTATAGCTAATACGAACAGCACTAGCCACTTCATTGTCTTTGTTTTGGCCTTAGCGATAGTTTGAGAAAGTTAATTTTGCAGTTTATCTAAAACATGTTCACAGCAAAGTTACCTTATTTTTCTGCGCACTACTATCATCCATGCGCCAAAAAATGCTCTCCTCCCGGGTCCTCTGGTCTGTTTAGTTTGGGACATGCTCGTAGAGGTTTTGCCCGTTGTCATTTACCACTCGCCTGATGATCCCGCTCTCGTCCCTGGTGACCGTGATCCTCAAACCTCTCATACGTTCGCAGGACGAGGGGCGCATTGCTCTGAGGGGTCTTGGCCTAGTAGGTTCCAGTCCGAAACGGCCCCCGTTGGATCGTACGACGGTTGGCTCGAGGGGTATGGGTTCGGTACCTGCGGTGGGTTTGTCGCTGGGAGTGGGCTCGGCCACAGTGGGCCCCCCGGCTGGCTGGTTGGCGTCCACTGCTGCTGGTTCCATAGCAGTGGTGATGGATTGGCGTTGCAGCTCGTTGTCAAGCTGCTCAAGTCTAAACAAGCGGGGTCCGCAGGCTGTAAGTGGTGGAGGAGGGGAGCTCCCGCCGGCCCGTTCCCCACCGGTGGGGTTGGCGCGTGTTGAACGGGTGCTACCTCCACTTTTAGTCCTGGAGCGGCGACGGTTAGATGTTCCCCTCCCGACCGCCTTTCCAGAGTGGGCAGAGGTCGGCCGCCTCGTGTTGTTGGTAGGCTGGTACTTTCCTTGACGCATCTAGAGTTTTGTGTGGTCCTTTGAATGAAAGGAGCTACCTGAGTTTTAATCTCAGCTAACTGTTTGTTTGATTTTGGCACATCCAGTCCTACTGTCCTTCTAATTTCGTCAACAGTCTCAAATAGTTGGAACAGTGGTTGCGTAAGGTCCCAGAACCAGCCGGCCTGAATCTGCACCGGTTGGTTGGCCGCTTCCTCCTTCTGAACCGGCTTGGCCAACGCCGTTAGCCTTGGCTCGGGCTCCGAGTCACTCACCTCAGATAAATTGTAGAAGTCTTTATCTGCTGTCTTCTTTTTGGCTGGAGCCGATTTGGCGGACCTCTTGGCTCCGCCTGTGGTCGTTCTGGTGGGCCGCCGGGCTGGTGTCCTTGGCTTCTTCTGGGCAATCCCGGCGTCGGTTGAGTCCGGACGGACACCCCCCCGGCCCGGCCAACTCCACCGCCTAAGGGTCTGAGCCGGTTGTTTCCTAGCACTCTCCTTTTCGACTGTCTTTTCTTTCATTTGGTAAAATCCTAAAAGAATGGCCCAACGAACCTTCCCTTGGTAGGTAGCGCCCTCTGGTGGGGGCGGCTAATCCGTTTCCTTCTCAGGGGGACGATGATCCTTCCCTCCGTGTCCGCAGGGAAAGTAGTGGTTCCCTTTGGATTGCTATGTGGCCGGAGGGCTAGACAGTTCCCCATGAGTTGGTGGATCAGTGTCCCAGCTAAGTTCTCTTTCTGCTCCTTCCAGGAGAAGTCGGAAGTTGAACAATTTCTATCTCCAACTTCTGTTCAGAGATAGAATCAATGTCTATCTCCGTTTCCTCCCGGGCTGGGTTGTGCGTACAATCACCTGCAGCAGAGGTGACCGTCTAGGAGCAGAGTTGCGGACCGACTGGTGGATCGGCGCGGATCCCACGAAATTATAACCGATCCGCTTGTCCATGCCGTCTCCATATTTGGAGCTGTATTTTGTTTCAGGTGGGGGGGGGAACGCTTGCATCCGGTCCCAAGAGATGACGCCAAACCACTGGCATCTCTCTTGGTGTGCGCACCCTCCCTTTCTGCCACGCCCCTGGGCGCGGCGGGGTGGCCGTGAGGTAGACCACCTGTTCCATTAGCGTTGATGCTAACGGTGCCGCTCCGCCGAACCTTTATTTTCACAGGGCGGCTAGATTTCCTGCATTAATCATCCATGTCGTCGCTTTCCCCGCCGTTGGACAGAGCGACGTAGTTAGGGCGGCGGTTCCGACGTAGGTTATAGCCACCTTTCGTCGGGACATGGTCCTTTACTGTTTTTTCTGGGCTCTGTTCCGATGTATCCAAGATCGGCACATCACCGCAGGGTAGTTTTATGGGCTTGTTGTTGCCTGGAGGGGATCTCCCCTCCAACGGCTGGCTTTTGCCCCTTCGTTTAGCTCGTTTGCGTTTCCTCTGTTCATTAGCGCCAGCTGTTCCCCGTTCACAGGCGGCTTTATTAGGAACAAAGGATAAGTTTGTTGACAGCGCGGTGTCCGCACTGGTGCCCTGACCATCAGTGATTTGCCCATCCGTTTCTGCTAAATCAGTGGGACTTGGACCGGGTTTTTGTGTAGGTACCTTCCTGGTCATAGGAACTGCATCATGCTCACGGGGACCGGTCGTTCCCGTTGAGTTTTCAGTCTCAGCACCCCTTATTTCGCCATCTTCCTCAGCGATTTCACCCGTCGGAGTGTGATGCAATTCAGGGTTTCGGTCAGGATCTGCCCCTTTTGAGTTAGTGATTTTCGCTTCTCTCACCATTTTGGGAATGTTATGAGGGACAGCGGGGGACCAAGGCCCATGTGCAGGTTTGAGTTTTGAAATGTTTACTAGATGTGGGACCTGTTTTCCAGTTTTTAAAGACACTAGTCTAACAAGGTGGTCTCCTTTTGTTTCAATTACCCTGAATGGCCCAGTATACCTGTTTGAGAACTTAGACGCTTTATTTTCACTAGCTAAAGGGTCGTACATGTATACCATATCACCTTCGTACATCTGAGTGGGCCGTGCCCGCTCATCAATTCGCAGCCTCAGATCTTTTTCGTAGTTTTGAACTACCCTTTCAGCCATATTCTTAAACATAGCAATATTATCCTTGGTTTGCATGAAAAACTCGCAGTCGTTCAGCGTTTCAGGAATTGTTCCCTGCTCAGGCATTCCCATGCTAATTGGATCTCTGCCAAACAGCAAGGTATGCGGGCTGTATCCCGACCGTACACTGATTGTGGATCTAACTGTCCATAATGCAATGGGAAGTAGATCGATCCAGTTACAGTGGTCGTCAGGGATATAATAAGCAATCAGGTTTTCAATGGTTTTATGTAGTCTTTCTACTCGAGCGTTGCCAGTCGGCATTCGCCCGGTAGTGAACGTTTGTTTGCACGCTAGTCGGGTAGTAATCTCCCGGAACAGTCCTGATAGGAAGGCCGCCCCCCGGTCTGTGTGCAGACGGTTTACCCGCCCATACCGACACACTATCCCGGTCAGGAAACAGTTGGCCGCGGTTTGCGCAGTGGAGTCTTTCGTGGTGAAAGCCTCCGGCCAACCTGTTAGTAGGTCTATGAAGGTCATGATATATTTTGACCCATCCCTAGCCCTCTTTAGTGGCCCGATGAAATCACACTGAACCACCTCAAAGGGTCGAGTCGGCCTCTCCCAAGACTTAGCTAAGGCCTTGAAATGTGGGGCCCGTCTCCTTAGAGAACAGGTTTCACAGGCCTTCACATAGTCTGTAATGTCGGCGTTCATGTTTCGCCAGTAGAACCTGTCAGAGATTTTGGTAGTGAGATTACTGATACCTACATGTCCCCCAGCCAAGATGTCATTATGTAATAGTCTCAGGACTTTGGGAATTAACCTACCTGGAACTATCATGCGGGGTTTTAGTCTGACCAGTTGGTCTTGGTGTTTGTTATACCTTTTTACGTTGAACCTACAGAGTACCCCCGGTGCTACCATTCCCACAAAATCGGCTTGGTCCATTATTCGCCTAGCTTCAAGGGGATCTGTCGGTAGGTCTCCGTCCTGCAGGTAGTCTATCAATCGCGCGCACTCTGCATCTTGGAGTTGCGCGTTTATTACCGTAGCCACAGAAAGTTCTTCATCCTGAACTTCGGCCTCAAATAACTCACATCCCACAGCGGGCTCATATTCTTCACCTGGGACATGCTCATGATAGACTCTAGACAAATAGTCCGGTAGAAAATGAGTCGCTCCTGGCTCATATATGATTTCAAAATCAAAATCTGATAACGCTAAAGCCCACCGTCTCAGCCGGGCTGACGGGGCTTTGTAGGCACTCTGTAGCAGGGGAATCAACGGTTTGTGATCAGTCACTATTGTGATTTTAGCTCCCTGCAACATGTCCTCATAGTTCTTAATGCCTTTAATTACTGCCAGAGCCTCCTTTTCTGTTACCGAATAATTTAATTCGGCGTCTCGGAGAGTACATCCCCAGAAAGCAACCGGACGGTAGATTTCATCTAGTTTGTGACAAACCGCTGCACCGCACGCGGCGTCCGATGCATCTGTTAGCAGATAGAAATGCCCTCCTATATCCGGATGGATTAGTAAGGGTGGCGAGGTGAGCAGTTTCTTTAACTGTTGAAACGCTTCCTCGCAAGCCTCCGTCCACTCAAAATAGACTTCTTTCTTTAGCAGCCGATTTAATGGTTTAGCTAGATCGGCAAAATTTGGGACAAACGATCGGTAGTAATTACACAGTCCCAGAAATGATTTAATGGTTTTCACATTATGTGGACGGTTAAAGGCTGTAATCTTTTCTGTGGTTACCCTTTGTGTAGCCACTCCTTCCGCGTTTACTACGTGGCCGAGGAAATTGATTTCACTGCGGCACCACTCACACTTTGACGGTTTCAGTTTGAGATTAGCTCTCGCCAAAGCTTGGAGAACCACCTCAACACTTGCCAGGTGTTCTTCAAATGTAGTGTCGTAGACGATTACGTCGTCTAAATATGCTAAGCATGTTCTAGGAATCAATCCCTTTAGCGCTATGGCCATTACCTTGGTAAACTGCCAAGGCGCGCCAACTAAGCCAAATGGTACACGCTTATACTGATACACACCCATCGGGGTTTCAAAAGCGGTATATTTTCTACTGTCTTCTTCGATTACACACTGATGATAGCCGCTCAACAGATCTAAAGCTGTCCACATAGTGGGTTTCTTGTAAGCCATATATAGGAAAAGCGAGCGAGCCGTGGGCATGGGGAATTTATCTTTAAAAGTGACTTGATTAAGCATGCGAAAGTCTGTACAGAGCCTAGGTTTGCCATCTTTCTTCTGCACTACCACCAGCGGGCTTCGCCAAGCCGATTCGCTGGGCTCTATGACACCTATATCTATGAGTTGCCTAACCTGTTCATCGATGATATCCATTTTCTGTGGAGAGTATCGGTATGGTCTAGAACTTATGACTCCCTGCGACTCATCCACAATGATTCTCATCGGCGCTATTTCACAGTGACCTAACTCTTCCATTGAGAACGCTAGTGCATTTCTGTTGTTATTAAGCATTTGTCTAAACCTTACCTGTTGTTCTTCGTTTAAGCACGACTCGGTTAGATCTATTTTACTTACATTTTCATCCATTTTACCTCGGGATTTCTCCTCAGAGGTTTGGCTTTCCATTTGCACTGCGTCTTTCATTACTTCTACAGAAATCCTACAGATGGACATTGGGGTCTCTGTTTTAGTTAGATAACACAAGTCTAGGAACTCTTCTATCTGATTTTGGTTTACCTCAGGCACTGCGCATTCTTCTGCAAAAGCTAATACTTCCTGGGGAGTGATTTCTTGCATTTCATCTAGCGGATTCATGACTTTGATCCACCACTGACTTCCCACCGTATTCACGCACCCCTCCACTAGGACCGGGGCAGTGACTGCTGGTGCGCAGTAAGCCACTGGTGAGTCTAATCCCAGCGGCTCTCGGGTGGTAACCGGTATGATGCATTCATTTCCCGGTGGAATTTTCACTGTTTCTTTGCTGACTATAGGGTTTCCACAAAACACTTCTATCTTTGCGCCTGGTAGAGATAAATCTGATCGAAGCACTGTTAATAAGTTTCTACCGATTACTATTAGGTGGCATAGATCGTCCACTATGTTGAAATCATAGCAGACCACCGATCCCTGGATTGAAAACTTACATCTAATTTGTTCTAGTATTACTTGAGACGAGTTGTCTGCTAGACTGATGTTTCCTTTCGATACCTTCCATTCATCTAAAATGCATTGTTTAGGGATCTGCCGTTTACAATGGGTGGACATGAAGCAATCGCTCGCTCCTGTGTCTACTAAAGATCTAACCTCCTTCTGATCATCAAATCTTAACGTTAAGAAAAATGCTTCGTCTCCTATCTCTCTCCTAGCCGGTCCGTCCACTGCGCCTAATTCTATCGTGGAATGAACGGACCCTTCCTCTAGTTTCCCTGATTCTTTTGTTCGGTACCACTGGCTTTGCTATCTTTGTAGATCCGCGGGGGTTTTTCCCTCAACCTATTCTTCAACCACAAGCACGCTTCTGTAGAGTGACCATGCTGTTGGTGAATGATACAAAACTTACTTTCATCAAAAGGCAACCTGGGTCTCTCTACTTTCTGTTGAGTTGGCAGATTCTTTCCCTTATCTGCCTCTCTGTTCGGGGCGATATTGGATTTAGGCTTCTGATCTGAATTTCTTTCACCTTTCTGGTTTTCGTACCTATCTTTTCTCTCATAACCTTGCTGTTTAAAGTTACCACCACTCTGGGGAGTCCCGCTTTGCCCTGGCTTTGGTTTCTGGAACCATGGAGCGGCCTCCAGTCGGGCCAGCACCACTCCAAATCGTTCGGAGATGGAGTTTAGGGCCGCGGTCTCCTCTGATTCTTGGCTTCCAGCCAGTTCGCTCACTGCATTAGATATTTTAGTTCCCCCTTTGCCTTTGTCCAACGATTCTAGTCTCGTTGCACAATCCACCGCTTCGGTGAACGACTTAGGGTCCAGTATGGCTACTTGCCTGGCTATGCCCTGTTTTAATCCTTCTAAAAACACAGCTAACATCATGCTTTCACTCGCCTCTGCCTTAACTTGCTTTTGTTTCAGAACACCTGCAAATTCGATCACGCTCTGGTCCTTTCCTTGTTTAAGGGCACAGAACTCTGCGTGTTTCTGCCATTTAGCTCTTCGATCACCGAAGATCTTGGTCATTTGGGCTTCTAGCTTCTCAAATGAGTCTTTCTCACTTTCAGCTAACGCTCCTGCCCAGTCGTCGGCCCTTCCCTTTAGGCCTAACAGCGCCATATTCAGGAGGTGGGCGTCCGACCAGTCATAGATAGCTTTCAGTCGTTTTAATTCCCTGAAATACTTTTCTATTTGCTCGTCTTCTTTTCCACTAAACCACGGTAACCTAATGTTTGGTCCCCTTTGGTGACCACTGTGAGTCGTTTCACGCACTGGCGCTGGTGTTTGCCCCAGTGCCAGACCCAACTGCGGTAGAATTTCCCAAATATTTGGTTGATTCGGCGGGTTTGGAGGGTTGTTCTGACCGGGTGGGCCCGGCGGACCTGGCGGTCCCGGCGGTCCCGGTGGTGGAGGATTCGGTGGGTTTGGGGGGTTGTTCTGACCTGGTGGGCCCGGCGGACCTGGCGGGTTTGGAGGGTTATTATATTGGTTAAGGAATGGATTGTTGTTCTGGTTTGGGGGAGGGTTATTGGGTCCTGGTGGATTCGCTTGATTATTCTGGCCTGCTGGGGCTTGCTGACCCTGCTGGTTATCCGCTCTTCCTCGGCCTGCGTTAAGATTGGCTGCGAGTGCCATCGCCTGCAATAGGTGAGGGAGCAGGTTTTGATCGACCCCACCTCCTGCTGGCACGGCCCGGCCGGGCTGTTGGCCTGGTTGGCCTCCCCCATCATTTTGTTGCAGTCCCCCAAGGTTTACCCCAGGATTAGGCTGCTGTATTCCCGGATTCGCACCACCATTTCCCCCTTCACCGGGTTGCTGGAGTCCCCCAGGGTTTATCCCCAGATTGGGCTGATTCGGAGGGGGATTATTAATAAGGTTTTGGGGAGGGTTGTTGAGAAGGTTTTGAGGAGGGTTGTTGAGAAGGTTTTGAGGAGGGTTGTTGAGAAGGTTTTGAGGAGGGTTAGGCCCTTGTGGGTTGGCCTGATTATCCTGGCCTCCCTGGACCTGCTGATTAAGAGGAGGAATAAGTCCTTGAGGGTTGGCCTGATCGTTCTGGCCCCCTTGAACTTGTTGATTAAGGGGAGGATTGGCCTGATTACCTTGGCCTCCTGCCGGCACGCCTCGGCCCGGCTGCTGGATTAGGATCTGGCCATTCCCATTGTTTTGTTGAGGTCCCCCAGGGTCCATCCCACGGTCAGGATGCCATGCCCCCAGATCTACACCCCCAGCTCCCCTTTCACCGGGTTGCTGGCGTTGATCTCTATCCTCTCTTTCTTCTACTAGATCCATCAAAGGAACGCCTCCT
Source organism: Lepidonotus clava (assembly GCA_936440205.1). Lineage (NCBI taxonomy): Eukaryota > Metazoa > Annelida > Polychaeta > Phyllodocida > Polynoidae > Lepidonotus > Lepidonotus clava. The sequence goes on along the minus strand of OW387149.1, from coordinate 26,658,083 downwards.
TCCGCCATATTATTTTCGTGGAGGTTTTGTATATCGTGATCGTCCCACTGTTCTTTCACAGGTATTTCCTCTACACTAATTTCGTCCTCACTCTCTAGTTTAGCTTTCTTACCTGTGTCTAAAACATCCTCGGTAATAAGTTCGTATGAAGACGAGGTTGATTTATCTTCTCTAGCTAATTTTCTATCAGGACTACCCCCTCTGACATCTGCGGCTGCTTGTTCTGTCTCGCTATTTTCTTCCTCGTACTCGTCCTCGTATTCTTCATACAATTCATGAGTTAGAGTGTTAAAATCTTGTGCTTTAAGCGTTACATTTTCTTCACTATCCTGATCGCTTAGCCTCTCTAAATCTATGTGCTTTTCGGGGCTTGAGTCTGCCCACTGCTTTAATATTTCGGCTGGATCAAAGGCCCGAGCTTCCGCTCTTTTACCAGCTTGGTCTAAGTTCGTTTCTACACCGTAAGTTAATCGATAGGGTTGTAAATTGCTGGGTTCCAATATTGCTGATATTCCGTGAGACGGTTCTTCCCTTCAACTCGTCCCGAGTGTGTTAGGGTTTCAAGTCCTTCGTCAAGAACCGGCCTATCTTTGGACCCTAGGTGCCAGGGAAATGGTTTACCTTTGCCACGGGTTTGGTAATTTTGTGCACCTTCGGGGCAGAGCTGCTTGGGTCTGGCTGCGACCTCCTGTCTCTGTGCCTCCCCGTCTAAGGGATTACCTACCAGGTGGCGGTTTTCCACATTCCCTGTATATGATGTTGACACATCGTGTCCTGCGGGCCGCAAAGATTGAGGCTTGGGGTTAGAGGAAGCCTCAAAGTCACCGGTGGCTGACATCAAGGATGAGCAAAACGGCACAAGTCATGTTTCGGGTAATCTCCACCAAATGAACTATTGTTAATGTTTGATTTAAGACTGCGTAATGTTCGTGTATATCCAAGTCTTCATGAGTCGTTTACCCAGAATGCCTGAGTAATTCAGACTGCTTTTAAAGTTTGTCCGTCCACTTCCCAACAGTTCAAAAGAAATGAACGATGAGGGAGCTTCTTAATATGAAAGGTTTTTTATTCAATAAACATCTCATCCCGAGTCAAAGCCACCATGTATAAGTCTTCATCAGTCCACCTCCCATCTCCTATCAGCAATCAACCACATTTAGAACACGAGTTGCTCCAACACCTTCTAGACCATTCTAGTACTCAGTTCTATCACAATCCTATGTCCGAGGTAGTTGATATTGGTAAACTCCAGTCTGTTACACGGGAGCCGATGTACTTACTCCAGGTATAACTCCTTGGCTAAACTTACTTAGCTGATGTTCCCACTAAACCTAGTGACTACTAACTTCTAACCAACTAACTGCTCGCTCCCTACCTTGCAGCGCCTTTTATACTGGTTAACAGGTGGCGCTAGGAGCGTAAGATATTTCTCCTAGAAGTAGACTAGAAGTAGACTTGCTAAGCCTGATCCCTGATGGATTATATAACACGAGAATATATTAAAAGTGCTAAGCTATTAGTACAGTATCATCCTACAGAACAATATTTAGGAAGTGATACTTTAATGATCAATGATATTGTTAGAAAGATTAACGTTAGACAGAGACCTAACATTGAAAGTATTTTAAGAAAACTTCAAGAAAATTCGGTAACTTGGAATAAAAATGGTTTGGTTTCTATTAAAAATAGGATTATAAAAGGGTCTAATATAATAGATATTATGAAGTTTTTTTCAAAGACGATAAGTTTTAATCAGGAACCAGAAGGAGTAGAAGAATTGTATGATTATTTTCAAGAAATAAATGTTCCTTTAGTTTGGATAAAATATAAACCTATATCTAAAAGAGTAGAGCATGAAAAAGTTGATATTAGAAATTTTCCTTTAGAGGAATCTGAAAAAAAGGATGTAGCTGAAGCTTTATACTCTCCATTGAAAAAAGATGTACCTGAATTTTCATATTCTCCATTAAGGAAAGCTAATAGAGATGAAGTTGAAACTTTCTATACACCAGAAATGAAGGTAAAGGTAGGTGATGTTGGAAAAAAAGAACCTATGAAGTTTGTTGATTTTACTCCACATTCTATTCCTGAATTTCATCATGTAGGCCCACCATCAATTTCTCCTGAATTTCAGCACAAAGGTTCTGATGTAATGTCTCGTGAATTTAAACACAAAGGTTCTCCTGTAATTTTGCCTACTGTAGTTCCACCGTATCCAGGTTTACCTAAACCTAGTGTAACTTCAGATAGTGTGGAAAAAATGAGTGAGAAAAGAGGAAAGCAGAAAAAGGAGAAAAAGGAGAAAAAGGAGAAAAAGGAGAGAGTTCCTGCTAAAACTTCAGAAAGAACTAGTTCATATGGCAGGAAAATTAAATTACCTGCAAGATGGGAATCTAAATATTAAATCATATTTATAAATGTTGCTGAGATTGAGTTATTGAGTTAAGAGTTTTATTTTGAAATAAATCTTCGCTGGTATTTTGTATTGACTAGTTGTAATAACGAAATGTCTGCAGAATTTTATCGCAATCATTTTAGAAATTCATCACAATATGGTGGAACGTTAGATATTCCTCCGTTTATAGGCACACAATATCAAAAAGGGTATGGAATAGGTAATGTTATTTCAGGTTTTTTAAAACCTATGATAAAACCGTTATTCAATTTTGCAAAGAAACAGGCTAAAAAAAGGTTGATGACGGGTGGTTTAAATGTCGTGAAAAAGGTATTTTTTGAAAAGAAAAATATTAAAGACGCTTTAAAAGATGAAGCAAAGTCGCAGTTACAAAGAGTTGGTTCTGATGCTTTAGATTATTTTAAATCTGAAAAGAGGAAACGTAAATCTAATTCAGATTCTGGTGATACAATAGTTTCTTCTATTTCAAGCCCGACTAGGAAAAAAAGGAAGACTAGTAAGAAAATAAAGATATTAAAGAAAGTTGGAGATATTTTAGATGTAGTTTGATATTAATATCTTTAAGATTGATATCGATTTTGATTGCTAGTCAAGATATATATAATCTTGACTAGCAGTCTTGTTTGAATGAAGTTTAAAGTTTCAAAATGTCGCATTCTAAATGTTTATGTGTTCCTGATACTGTGGATTTATTTTCTGTTCCTTTTACTGACGCAGTAGGTGAACAGAGTTTCTTTTCTAAAGTTTGGCCTTTGAATAATCTTTCGCAAGAAGGTCCAATTGAATATCTATTGAAAGCTAACAAGAAAGATTTTATAGATTTGTATCATAGTTTTGTTGAACTAAAACTCAAAATTTTGAAAAAGGATGGAAGTGCACCTGCAGCACCTACAGGAGCAGATCCTGTCCCCGCAGCTTCTAAAGTAATTCCTGTAAATTATTTATGTGCTGCTATGTTTAAAGATGTAGAACTTTATATTGGAAGTAAATTGATTTCAGGATCCAATAGTTTATATCCATATAAGGCTTTTATTGAATTTGTATTAAATTATAATCCTGCTTATGTTGAAAGTTGGGGAGATGTTTGCGGATTCATTAAAGATACTAAAGATTTTAATGAAATTACCAATCTTGATGATAATCATAATGAAGGGGCATATAAACGATTTCAGAAAACTCAATATGGAAAAACTTTCCAATTGATAGCTAAAGTTCACAATGATTTGTTTAATCAGAATAGGTTATTTCCGGGAGATGTAGATATGAGAATACGATTTATTCGAAATTCACCTGAGTTTGCTTTGATGGCAAAGGATGGTGGTACAAATTATAAAATTGAAATAGAGGATGCAGTTTTTTATTCAAAACGTATGTCATTAAGTGATGCATTTTTAATTGAATTAGATAGGGCGCGATATGAAGGTAAACATTTAAAATATCCTTATCGTAGAGTAGAAGTCACTTATTCAACCCAAGGTCCGAATAAAAGTATTTTACAAGAAAATCGTATGATTTCTAATGATGAAATTCCACAGCGAATCATTGTAGGCTTGGTTGATGCTAGGGCTTTTGACGGTAATTATAAACATAATCCTTTTTATTTTCAAAATTTTGATGTCACGGAAATAAAAATTCAAAGAGATGGTGATGAAACTTCACCGTTTTATGAAATGAAGGTGGATTTTTCTGATGATACTTTTTTTCAAGCATATTCGGCTATGATATTTGGAACGGGAAGATTATTCAACAACAATGCTCCTTGTATTACACCTTCAGAGTTTAAGAAAGGAAGTTGTTTCTTTGTTTTTAATTTAAGTAAAGCCTTACCTAGTTCTGGAACTTTCGAGCTTTTTGAAAGTGGTACATTAAATGTTGTTGCGAATTTAAAGACTCCTAAAGCACACGGAATTGTTATGATATTTTTCAGTGAATATAATTCTATGTTAAGTCTTGGTGAGACGAACCAAGTAGATATTGATGCTAGAGATTGAAATCAAAATGTTTGGTGATGAAATTGAAAATCTTTTAAAATATTCAAAAGTAACTTCTCCTACATTTCATGGGGTTTATTCTGCAAATAATCTTCCAAAATTTGTTTCTTGTTATCCATCAAGTTTTGTAGTTAACACTCATGAAACTACAAAACCAGGTGAACATTGGGTGTCATTTTATTTTAAATCTAAAAATTCATTACCTGAATATTTCGATTCTTTTGGATTTCCTCCTATGAAAAGATATTTTCATAACTTTTTAAAATCGTCAACTTCTAAAAAGAATTTCAGGTATTCTCAGAAAACTATTCAAAATTTATTTTCAGCATATTGCGGACATTATGTTATATATTTCATATATAATAGATGTTTAGGTCAAGACATGAAGAGTATTTTAAGGAATTTTTCAAATGATACTCGAAGAAATGACTTAATTGTAAGCGCATTTATAAAGAAAATGAAAAAGAGAATAAAAAATATGAAAAAGCATGAATGTTTTGCAGATGTTAAATCCACTGCAAGGTGTATTCAGAATTGTCAGAATTGTGTCGCGTATTACACCAAACTTTATAGACACCAAAATGATCATGCAGACACTAAAAGGTTACATTAATTTCTTTAAGCAAACCAGACACCATGTAGACACCAAAGGTTTGCTTTATTCTATGTAGCCTAGACACCAAAGGTTTGTATCAAGACAGCAAAACGATTAATTATCGTGTGATTATATTCATTAGGTCACTAGAAATTTGCTGGATTTGATACTTTATATCAGTTATTTCAAGTTTGAAGTATGGATATGATAAAAAGTAACGTTTTGAAATCGTATCCAAACCCTAATAAAATTAGTATTGGAGGAGTTTGTGTAACTTTATTATTAACTGTAGTTGTTATCGGATTGGAATTAAGAAAGTCTTCGAATTCAGAGAATTACTTTTATTGTTCAACTAATTCTATACAAACTAGAAATAACAAAGTCAAAAGTATGTATTTAATTTGTAGAAACGTAGAAATTCAGAGCGTCTCTCCAGTTAGTCGAGCAGTTCATTCGGTGGAACCTTCTTCGTTGAATTTAACAAATTTGTTAAATTCAACGAAGTTTTCTTTGTTGAATTCTGCAAACTGGTCTACTGAACGTTCTTTACTTTAAGCAGTTTAGTTTAACATTACTTCAACTGTTCGTAATGTTAAATCGAGCAGTTGAACATTTGAATATTTTAGTTTACGCACAGTTACAGTAACGTTATCACGTAATGTGAATACTTTCATCGAGCAGTTGAAACATTTGAATACATTTTGAGTTTGGATGAACGATTAAATCATTTCGTTCTTTTTTAAGATGTAAATTTCATTCGATATTTAAGTTATTTGTAAATGAGATGCATATTCTTTCTTATTTATAATTGTAAATGTACTACACAATGTTTAGTGTTGTTGACTAACATTTCAGTTGAGCAAGAGTTTGGAAAGCAAATGAGTTTGTAAGCAAAAGTAGCGCAGTGCGATTTAGCATGAGCTGACCAACAACTGTGGAATTAGTTACAAGTTTCTTTTACAGTATTGTAGAGAACTACACATTATCAGTGAGCCGACTGTAGAGGAATTCTATACTTTTCTCCATAGAAGAATTGTATATTATTCTTTTCTATAGTTAAAGTTCAGGTGTACGTTCCATCCACTGTAATAAGAGTTGCTATTTCCACAAATTAAAGTTGACTTGGTTAAAGTTCTGCTAATTTACTGTGGGCAATGTAAGAATGTTTGTAGCATCTTATTAAAGATGCAATCATACAATTTTATGTTGCTTTCTACAAAGCTAACAGTTCATATGTTATTTCAACTATGCCAATTGATGTTTGTTGATAATACAAATATTGTGTTAGTACATTCGTTCTGTGTGGGTTTCATGTATATACTGTTCATGTTGTGTGGGTTTCATGTATATACTGCTCATGTTGTGAAAGTTACGCGTAGCTTTGTACATTGTTTGGAAAGTTGTACATGTACATGGTTGATGATTGTAAATATAATGTAATGTAAATAATGCTATTATTTATACACTAGGTGATACCTCGTATTTCGTTCATCCGATGCAAGATTGCTTTATAAAAATGTAAGTATTCTTTTATTTCTTTCTTACTTTACTTGTTTAGTTCCATAAAGTGTATTCTTAAATTCAAAGCGCATTCTTTATAGAATTATAATGCGCATTATTAGTGTATTTAATTCTATAAAGGGTATTCTTTATTTGTAAGTTAAGAGTTTATATATTGTATTTTACTGTTCAGAATCGATTCTTTATACTATCTGAACGAATAGTTTTGAAATTCATTTTTTAATTGAATATTTGAATATTGTATTTCAGGTTTTGAGTTGTAGGTTTGTTATGGTATCGTGAAGAATGCAGTTTGTTATGGTATCGTGAAGAATGCACTCATAGGACCAACGCGAAGTGTTATGGTATCGTGAAGAATGCCCTCATAGGACTAATGCGAAGGATGCATTCTCATAGGACTATTTGAGAACTATTTCTACACTAATAACTTGTTCTTTGAAAGAATGTTTTTTCAGTTAGAAGAATGTTCATATTAAACTACATTGTGAACATTGTTGTCAACGTAGTTTAGTTGAATGTTCTTCTATCTTAATACTCCTTCAATGCTCCGTGAGATATTCTTCTATCTTAATACTCCTTCAATGCTCCGTGAGATATTAAGACTCCTTCAAGGCTCCGTGAGATATTAAGACTGACTTGTGAACTTTAATACTCCTTCAATGCTCCGCGAGATATTAAGACTGACTTGTGAACTTGTAACAAAGGATCTTACTGTTACATCTACTATTACAAGGATCTTGTTCGTTACTACTATACAAGGATACTAGCAAGATTGTTGTAATAGTAGTAACGAGCATCTACTGTTATATCTTGCAACTGATGAACTAAGCCTGTTGGGTAATTTGATGAAAACAATTACCCAACAGACCTAGTATACTTTTTGTGAGAGATGCACATCTATTCAAGGAAGTGTACTGCTGTCTACAATTCTATTCAAGGAAATGTACTGCTGTCTACAATAATTCAGTTTAATTTCGTTAACCTTTCGCTTGTTATATTATCTTGAGAGGTTCCAATAGTTATTTAATTTGTTGGAAACTATAAGATAATTAGTCTAGCGAAAGTGAGTTGCAACGAATGAAGATGTAGCCTACATCAAGTTGACGTTGTTTTGTTTTCAATAATTTATTTGACTTTGTTTTTCTTGTTTATTTTCGTTACCATACAGTGAGAATAACTGTTACTTTATGATACAGCGAGAAATAACTGTTACTTTATGATGTCTTTGCATAGTCTGTTATTGTATGTTGTCTTTGCACACTATTGTATGTAATTTTACTTATTGTATGGTGCGTACAGTAACTGTATGACATGAAATGTTACTATGCTGTCTTCAAGTTTTACTATTATACTTTATGTTGAAAACTTGGTGTCAAATACTTGGTGTCAATTGGTGTCAAATACTTGGTGTCAAATACTTGGTGTCAAATGTCTGTAAGGTGTCTGTACTGTGCGGTGTCTTTTAAAGTTTAAGTTGACGTTTAAATTTTGTTGTCAAAATGTCTGTATGGTGTTTTCTGTTAAAGTTAAACTTGCTGATACTAAAAGTGCTATTAAAGTACTATCAAAGTGCTAAATTTATTGATAAATGTATGGTGTCTTGCTTTTATAAAATGTGTTGGCTATTAAAGTGCTTAACATTCGTTCATTAAAAGAAAAACATAATACATGGTTAGACGAAAAGTAAAGTAGCTGTCAAATTCGAACATATATATATCACTGTTACTGATGTTTCACTGTTACTGATGTTTCATACTATTTTAATTACTTTGTTTTAAATATCGCTGTTACTGATGTTTCGTAACTGTTAGCGATATTACTCGTATTTCTACTTTGTACATTCTTAGTACTTTGTACATTCTTAGTACTTTGTACATTCTTAGTACTTAAGTTATGAATTTGTGGTGACATATTGTTAAGATTAACATACCACCGGAAAGATCTAGAGATGTATGTAACACCTGAGATCTTGGTCAGATGTATATATTGATAGATGTATATAATAAAATGTATTATGACCAATTTTTGTTGTTGGGTATTTATTTACATATAATATGAATATACTATGAATATATAATACGAATATATACTGTTCCAGATATGTATTATAATACGAATATATAATACCATTGAGATGAATATATCTGACATGTACGAATATATATAATACCATTAAGATGAATATATCTGTCAAGTATTAATACTATTAGTAACCGAGTAGGAAATATTCATCGTCGTGACAAATTAACGAATATAACTACTAGTAACCAAGTAGGAAATATTCGTCAATGTTCGTTTGGATCTATTAACTTTGGTTTGTCTATTGACTCGTGGGTTGTGTAAAGGGCAACCAAGTGGTGACCTGCAACACTTCCAGCACGAGTCTGTCAAAAATTACCTCTAGCCTACTGACAACTGAGAGGGTGTATCGGATTAACGCTTAGTTTGAATGTGAATGGATGACAAATTATAATGTGTAAGGAGCTTCATTCAAGTAATTTGGAGTAGGAATGGTGTTCCTGAAAATGTAGTTTTAATAACTGAATGTTTACGTGCTTTTGAAATTTATGATTATAAAAAATAGTATCGTAAGCATATTTAAGTTGTTTATTTTACATTCTTATATTTAATTCAATTGAAGATTCTTTAGTTAACATCTTTTGTTAAATTGACGTGCAACGTTATTCCGCGAGTAGTTGTGACGACATCTTGTGAATTACTTGACCTTAATTGATCAATTAGACATTTGCGCCACCTAGCGTATATAATGGTGTATTGACATAAGTGACTACGTCACTAGAGATTATAATTATTATAAAGTACTACTTTATAATAATCTCTAAAGTAGTAGTATTGTTGTAGTAGTACAATCGGTCTGCATAATTAGGTGTAAAACTTTTTACATTAAGTTTTAAATTTCACTACCTTTTCCGAGTAGTAATAAATCGAGCTTGAGTTCGACCCCGGCCCGGTACCCGGGATCAGGTTCCTAATATTCCCCCGGGTACCGGGCCGGGGTCGAACTCGAGCTCGATTTTTACTACTAGTAATCCAGAGAAAGTGGATATGAAAACTATATTTATTGCTGAAATAAATAGAAACCTTTACGTCATTCATATTTAAATTCACTGGAGAGACAAAATTTGAAATTAGAATAACAGGAAAAAGGTTTTAATCCAAAATTATATCAATCTTATAGGTGAAATAAGGAAGAGTCATCAATAAAGTACTAAAATTGCTTATATCAAGGAATGGCCCGTCACGCCCTCACAAAATTATTATTGAGGTAAATATGAATTTCATTCATTGTCCAAGCATAGCAGCATATCATCTAGGCCTAATATAAATATTTTAAAAATCATAAAACTGCTGTGAAAATTAAAGAATCGATACCCTAATCAATGAACATCGATAATCTTTGATCGATTTCCTATGGGGCCGTCAGGAAAGGGATAAAACAGCGCACGTGAATACATTTTTTCCTCTTTGGCAAGACTGTCCCAAACAAAAGGTAGAGGGTGGGGGTGGTGGTGCCCCCTGCCCCCTATGGCCATATGCATTTCTTCAATCTAATAATATGTCTAGGCCTATGAAACGGTGGCAGATCTACGATTTCTCAGATTCTGGATCCGCCCCTGCTCCCCCCCCCCTTCCCCTCCCCCCCCCCCCCCCCCCCCCCCGTATAACCATGTCACTTTGTGGGGGCCCCTCGTAATAAGGCTCATTCATGATGTTTGCGGGCTCCCCAACCCTTGGATCCGCCACTCTTATAATAAGCCCTAGATAGGTCCTGGCTTTTATGTCCTTATAAATACAGAAATCCTTTCCACATAATGGCCTACTATGACGGATTTGTTAAGTGACAATCTTTTTGTTTTTTGCTTCTTCTTTTCTTTCAATATTATTGAATAAAACGATTATTGACTTCTTATTTAGAGGCGTAGCCTCTATACTCGAGTATATAGACTTTTTGCGCTGGTACTCAGAGAACATTGCCAAAATACTTAGTACGCTGGTGCCCGCGCCTCGAACACGCTATCGCTGTACGTCACGAATCAGGCGCAGGTACAGCCTAACCCCGAGTTAGCCAGATTTTGGCTAACTCGGCGTCACGTGACCACTTTTTGACCAATCCGATCCATCGACACAGTGGGCTCCACCTGCGCCCTGTCGTGACGTACAGCGATAGCGTGAGTTCGAGGCGCGGATCCCAGCGTAAATACTTAGGGACAAAGCACAGATCACCAGGTACAAGCTTCTTTAAAAAAAATTGATTTTGTTTCGGGCAGACACTTGCTGTCCGGGCATTTTTCTCAAAATCCATACATGATAGGAGCATGAAACCTCTACAGTATGATGTCAAATGTATCAGGGAAGTATAGTCCATTTTGATTTTTACTAATTTGTTTGACATCTTTGCATGATAATCGAAAGTTTGAAAACAAATTGTTCGCCAGATTTAGGAGCTGCACTGCTTAGTCCAGCTCCTAAAGCACACTGTACGGCAGGTGGCGGAGGGGAGGCCGACCGTGGGAAAGTTGCCCTTCAACCCATTACGGCGGCCGGTGACAGTGGGAAGTTTCAGATTCCACACAGATTCTCGATACATCAACGTATCTCTTACATACCTAATCAGGTCCAATGCGAAAAATATACGGCCAATAGGGCTACAATCTATTATATTTATACCAAAAGCATGATTTGTGGAGGATTTCCGCATTCTGGCGCATTCAGGACTAGAAGGTGGGTAGATCTACTTATTGTTTTTGAACAATTGTCTGAAATAGGCATGCAGGCTAGATCACATTCAGGCATAACTGCTCCTCCGCGAATCTAGGGGGACCCCTAAACTATAAGCCTATCCCCAAACACCCCCACCTTAGGCCTTACAACGATTTCCAGACATATTATTGGCCGCTAAACGTGACCTGACGGCCCCTAGCTTTGACGGGACTCACTGCAGTGGGCGCCGAGAAGGTCAGGGGGGGGGGGGGGGGGTAGGTTGGACGTTTTGTCGGGTTACCCTTACGATGGGGGAAAACCTTGAATTGCAGAGATGCCATTTTCCGGATTTCCGGATTTTTGCTTGTTCAGGATGAATATAAACTTCATATTTATCTTTTTTTTATCTATTTCACAAATTTTGCTTTTCAAATTAATAGTGAATACTATATCGTTTCTAAGCCATTTAAACCATAAATATACATTGTTTACTGAGTATTTCCACCGTTTTTGAATTGATACTGAATGATTGACACAAAGATCTAACCCGACGAAACAACTGTCTATAATGAAACGCCTCTAATCATGGAAGCTCTGCTCCAGGACTGACATAAAACTAGTTTCCATGGGCGGGAAGCGCGGGAAACTTATCCCAGCGCCACCTGGTGGAAAACTTATTTTAATTATTTTTGCGCCATCTAGCGTTATCTATCATGTTTACAAACGCCGGTTTTTGTCATTTTCTTGAAATATGAGGATGAGTTTGAGGTCAAAATTACTCTATACACCTTCGTACATACAAAATACACTTTTCACTCGATTACTGTTTGGGTTTTTATTGAGTAGTTTTGAAGAACGAGCCAGAAATCTGACAGAATCATCTGCCATGTCTCTGCTTGGAGATCGTACTCATGAACCATTATGGGACATAAATATGCGTTTTTAAGCTTTCTTAATTCAAACTAAAGACAAATGACAATCTAATAACTCATATTACATCTGTCTAGAATTCTAAAGCACCTTTATTTTATCCAATCTTTCCAGCAAACCCAGCCAACCGACACGGCCAGCCTCAGCCTGAAGAGTGTGTATCTCAGTTGCGCATGCTCTGTACGCACAGGAAGTGGCTTATCTTAGGACGCAGCATCCCCGACACAGGGCATATTTGGGTCCGATAAAAGCAAACAGGTAATTATTTACAAATGAGACACCATTTAACAACTATATTATCAGTACATGAGTAACAGTACACATGGCACATCAGTTGACAACGTTCCAGCCATCCATTATGCTGCTAAAACCATTTTTCTACATGAAGCTTCTTTCAAGATGGCCGACGCTCTGTGAATTGTGCTAGTTTTGCGTCGAGAAGAAAAGTCTATGATTTAGTGGGATCATATCTTCAAGAGGTCCAAGGCAAGGGGTAGAGTGACAGTCCACAAATTTACAAATCACTTGAAATTTTGACAGTTTTACAGAATAAATGCCTCACAAGTGTCACAAGGGGGTGGGTGCCAGGGTGAGTTGACACTGCTGAAAATTGTCCTTATTTTCATGAATAATAGAAAATTCAGTGTGACCAGGGATGGGGAGGTCTGAAAAGTATCCTATGGGGGTTGACCACTAATTTGACACAGCGACCGTTTCTTATTTCGACATGCAACATGGGGCCAGGGACGTTCTCGTCCTGCCATTGGTAGACTTACACCGACGTTAGCCTAATCACGCAATGGCTGGTGACGTGTTTTACATGAGAACATAATCCAGCGACGTGATTGGTCACATCATGAAATTGGCGCACCGGGCAGGAAGTGACAATGTAGCAAATTATGTCCGTCTCGGGGACAAGAATGTGGTCAGTGTGACTGACAAAAACTGATATATTGTAACCATCGTAAAGTGACGCCAACTTCGTGGTCCCCCGTGGGGATCCAGGGTGGGGGTTCCCTTAGGGAGCCTCCTGGGAAGAATAGGCCCCAGCTGCCCCTTGCTGTTTGTAGAAGGCAACAAATGGGAGACCAGACTCAGTAGCTCTCTGGTAGAGTTCCCGCTCTGAGTCTGGGAGGTCTTGGGATTTATCCCTGGCCGAGTCACACCAAAGACTTTAACAATGGTAGTGGTGACTGCTTGCCTGGCCCTCGGTATAAAGTAAGAACCACGAAACATGACTGGTTGGCCTGGTGTCAGTATAATTTGACTGGGTGGGGTATTGTGTGGGCCTATGACATGATATCCCAGTGTGGCACTATAAAGAAGGCATTGGGTCCCACTGCTGCAGATAGGCACGTACCTCATTTCATAGATTCGGTCAACCCCCGTAAAACTAGCCGAAAAGCTTTACCTTGTGCAGTCTGGTAAAAGAACCCTAAAGGGTTGGCTGGATATTAAACTAATCCCACAAACAAACAAACAAAATAACACGAAACATGACTGGTCAGCCTGGTGTCAGTATACTATACTGAAGATGAGGGTCTCAAAAACTAACGTCGCGCATCCACTTTGCAGGGAAATTGCGATCGGAAACGTTGGGGTCCTTTACTATGGCTATGTATGAGAGAAAAGATGTTATTTCGCTCTAACTTTGCTCCAATCTTCACACAGTAAGTGAGAGAAAGTTTGGCATTGATCCCAGGAATTTCAAGCAGGCCACAAAATCGCCATGGAAAGCCTAGTTATTTCACAATTGGTGGGGAATACCCATTAGACACTCTCCAGGCCGAGCTAGTGCCATGGTAATTCAATGTGTTGTGCAAAGAATCTGCTTGGAGCTGACCCCCTCATTTCCCGTGGCTACGTTCGCAGTGCGATGCGCGAACGGCCGGGAATTCCCCCCAAACCTGCAGACTGGCATCTTCCGTATAATAGGACTGGGTGAGATATTGTGTAGGTGTATGTCCACACTAAGGGGTATTTATAAAAACGTGACATAACATCTCAGATCTAAACATTCTGTTAGTTTTGTGATTTCCTTTTAGTAAAATAAAGCAGATTCTTTTTTCCACATTTTCTTTGAAAAAAAGAAAATACCAACATTATTTCAATATTTTTTTGATTTTTGAAAATTGTGTGTCATGGACGTGATGTTGACATCTTAAATGGCATAAAAAAAAAAAAACCTTATTTTGTAAAAAGATCAATAAGAAACCTGTCTTTTTGGAAAATATCTACAATAGAAAATTATGATACCTAAAAATTTCAGATCAAGTCTCGTTTTTAAAAAGATTTTGACCAATTTTAACATTGTGTATTTGGACCCCTAATACTGCAATTTTCCAATCATTCTTGCAGTTTTAGTATTCATTGTGCACTCATTACAGAAATTGTTTTCTTATCTAATGGTTGAACTGAACCACTTTCATCCCTAGAATTACATTTTTTCAGAATAATTTGACCAAAAAGACATATTTTCGTCATGGACAGACTGTTGACATTGTCATGGACGTGATGTTTTTAGGTTTTATGTCATGGACGTGATGTTTGACAATTGTCATGGACTTGGATGTTTGACAGATTGCTATGTTTGACATCTTACAAATAAAGCTCATTATTTCATTGTTTTTCAATATAATACCAGATAAAACATGTCTAAAACGTAGGGTATTTCAGGTTAAATTGTAACAGACATTAGTTTGGCTTACTTTTTGGTACATCTTTCAATTTCAGGGTTCTTCCTAGAATGTTTTTTCGAGTATCAAAAGCCCCACTGCATCCATTCCCTAGGGGCCATTTTTCGAGAATCAGGGGCCTTTCAAAAATCAAATATTTTTTGTCATTTCCAGTGCAGGAATGGCCCCCTGAAAGTTAACCCAATGCGGGAATATAATTTCTGATGCGGGAATCCCGCATCCCGCACGCCTAGGGAGATCCCTGCAATTTAAGTGAGATTTTATGGCTGTCACGTCCATGACACAGTGTTGTGTCAAACATCATGTCCATGACACAGTCCAGATTAATTTTAATACATGATAAAACGTGCTATTTACCAGTGTTTTCTTTCATATTTTTGATATTTTATCTTAAGTTAACAAACTATTATCATCTCTCATGTGTTTTTTGGGGTTTCTAAGAATATTTAAAGGCAAACAAACATATTTTGTCATGGACGTGACTTTGTGTCATTGACGTGACAACAGTAACATTTGTTGACAGACAAAGTTTACTCCTGTTTTTTTTGACATTTATAAAGCCTTTACCAAAGCAAAAATTTCTGTAATTTCAATTTTGTAAACATAATTCCTATTTTCTGTACTTTAATATTGCTAACAGATGGCGAACCTTAAAATGTAGATATAAAATGTCACGGACAGATTATTGAAAATGTTGACGGAATTCAACATATATTTTTTGACATACCTTTTAAACTTTTTATGTAAATACCATATTTTTGATAGTGAACTTCCAAAGAGAAAACACTCCAACGTTTTTGAAGATAAAAAAAATTATGGTTTTATAAGCTAAAGTTTTTCCATAGAAAAAATCTGAAGTACACAGATATTTTGACAGAATGTCATCACGTCCGTGACACAATTTTAAAATGCTTAAAAATCATTAAAATAAACAAAAATTCTTAAGTAAAAAAATGTTTTTAATTACTTAATCATCTATTCTATTGATTAAAGTAGTCAATATTAGCTTAAATTTACAATACATATGATTTTTGTTTTGGCAGGGTAATACAAGTGTGGACTATAGTACTTTTGAAAGACCTGCCAAAACAAAGGTATAGGTCTGTTTTTGAATTGGGTCCATTGTAGTAGGGCAGCGGACCATGTAATTGTTTAACTGATAGGGTTGGCCGGACGTTAAACTAATCCCACAAACAAGCCCTCTCTGACCCCCAGTGGTGGTGGTCTGTGGGGCCTCCACTCAGTGTCTTCTCATTGGTCACTGGTGGTAGAGGTAGGAGGGACAAATATCAGTGATTGACATCCACTGCCCATGGGTCCTATATATAGAGGTATGTCCAATTTGAGAGACTGGAAAGCCCAGGTTGCCATGAAAACAATATTAATTTGTTGTTTCCAATAAATGTATTCATGTAGTTATATCTGACAAATGCTTAAAGTATAAATTATCAAACTATTTTTATTGACAAGCATTTGATTTATCATTACTTAATTATGTAACATATTTTCATTTCAAATTGATTTTAATTCCAATTTTAGTAAGGGCAAACTGAGAAACAGAAAATGAAATATCCTTTGGCCTTGACTGGCTCCCCTCTTACCCTGCACCTCTCCCTCCCCCTCCCCCTCCCCCCACCCCACCTTCCACCACCCTATAGTGGACCACAGAACTGTATGGGAGGGGTGCTAAGGTGGAGGGTTGGGGGGGGGGTCAAGACTACCCAATTATACCCCTTAGTGTGGACATACACCTAGGCTTATGACATATCTCAGTGTGGCAGCACTATAAAGAGGGCATTGGGTCCCACTGCTACAAATGGACATTTCATTTCATAGATTCGGTGACCTCCCCTGTGGCGTAAAACTAGCCGCAAAGCCTTACCTTTTGCAGCCTGGTAAAAGAACCCGAAAGGGTTGGCCAGACGTTAAACTAACCCAACAAACAAACCAGATTGATCACATGATCAAGGCAAACCTTAATGTCTCTGTCCCCATATGGGGGTACTGGGGTGGGGCTTTTGCTCCTGAGAAGAACATTGGCCCTCAGTAGCCCCTGCTGATCATACAAGGCGACGATTCCCCCATGGGGATCCGGGATGGGGGTTCCTTCAGGAGCCTCCTAGGAAGAATGTGTCCCAAGCAGCCCCTTGCTGTTTGTAGAAGGCGACAAATAAGGAGACCAGACTCAGTAGCTCAATTACTAGAGTGCCCGCTTCGAGTCTGGGAGGGTTTGGGATTTATCCCTGGCTGAGTCACACCAAAGACTTTAACAATGGCAGTGGTCACTGCTTGCCTGGCACTCAGTATAAAGTAAGAACCATGAAACTGGACTGGCTGGCCTGGTGTCTGTATAATGGGTGGGGTATTGTGTGGGCCTATGACACCTCATTTCATAGATTCAGTTACCGTCCCTGTGGCATAAAACAAGCTGAAAGGCTTTACCTTGTGCAGTCTGGTAAAAGAACCCTGAAGGGTTGGCTGGACATTAAACTAACCCCACAAACAAACATACAAGGTAACAATAGGGGGACCCAGCAGACTCAGTAGCTCGCTTCAGTGCTTCAGTACAGTGCCCGCTTCAAGTCTGGGAGGTCTTGGGATTTGTTGCTGTGGGGATCTGGGGTGGGGGCTCCTTCAGGAGCCTCCTGGGAAGAATGTGTCCCAAGCAGCCCCTTGCTGTTCATAGGAGGCGACAAATGGGAGACCAGACTCAGTAGCTCTTTGGTAGAGTGCCCGCTCTGAGTCTGGGAGGTCTTGGGATTTATCCCTGGCCGAGTCACACCAAAGACTTTAACAATGGTAGTGGTCACTGCCTGCCTGGCACTGGGTATAAAGTCAGAACCACAAAATATGACTGGTCGGCCTGGTGTCAGTATAATGTACCTTGGTGGGGTATTGTGTGGGCCTTTGACATGATATCTCAGTGTGGCAGCACTATAAAGAGGGCATTGGGTCCCACTGCTACAAATAGACACCTCATCTCATAGATTCAGTCACTGCCCATGTGGCATAGAACTAGCAGAAGACCATTACTTGTGCAGCCTGGGAAGAACCCGAAAGGGTTGGCTGGGTGTTATACTAACCCAACAAACAAAGACAATTAAATTAATTTGTCATTGTGTTTTTTTGGGTTAGTACAACAGGGCTTGACAAATTATTTGAAACCGTTGGGCAATTAGACTCTTGAATTAGAGGCCTAGGATCCCTAGGCCTCTGGTATGCCCTCCCCTGTTGGGCATCTTTTGGGGCAATACATCTTTTTACGGGTGATTGCCCCATTATCTTGTATAACTGACATGCTCCCTTGTATTCAGATTAATATGTACATTAAAGCAACTTCATTTTGATTTCAGTACACTACAGCAGTACCCACATAATGGCATCACGCACAAATATCACCAGAAAGGTATATGAGAGAAGACAGAGACAAACTCCCACTTCAGGCAGCCCAAACAAGAGTGATGGTAAAGTGACCGCTAGGACGGGAGGAGAGCATGATCCAGAGGACAAGAAGCTGACTGCAGATGGTAAGTATTGTGGAATAATTATAGCATTGTAAACAATGGTCAGTGCAAGTATACTTTGAATATAGCAATTTTCAGAATAACAAACCGTAAAGAATTCACCTTTCCAAAGTAGAATTTAAGCTAGTTTGTCCATCAGACGTTACCAAGTATATGTCTTTTCAATTTTATTATAATGCGTATACATATTTCCAAACCCAAGGAAATCAGGAGTATTCAGGGATCTCCCCATAAAAAAATCTTGAGTATCAAAAACCCCACCGGGCCCAGTCCAGGGGTGCCATTTCTGAAAATCTTGGGGTTTTTTTTGTGAGCCCTTAATTATAGTTTTTAGTATTGTAGCTTATGGGAAGGGCTCACTCAATCAGTCATGTCTTTTGTAGGTATTTGGGCTTTGATCTGATTGCCTGGTTACACAATCTTACATACAAGTAGCTACAGGCCTTTGTCCACCGGCATGCATTTGTAAGCAGGACAATTAGTGTGCATCAAGTGTAATTGAGTGGGCAGGCCTCCCCTGCACCCTTCCCCACCCCCACTCCTTGAACTCAGTTCAAGGAGTGGGGGTGGGGGAGGGTGCAGTTTGAGAAGCCGGAAGTGGGTTACATAACCAGTACTTGAGCCACTGGCACCTGCAGGTGGGTGGGTGCAGGGGACCCAGGGCATTGACAGTCCACTCATCATAGTGGGGGGGGGGGGGGGGACCGGTATGCTTGGCCAGGTAGAGGGAGGAGGCAGTCAGGGTCTAGGCAGTCAGTGTATGCAAGGCCGGGTAGGGGGAGGAGGAGAGGGGGGGGGGGGGTCATGGTTGCTTGGGCGCATGGACAGTGATATAGGAGGGAGTCCTATTGGTCAATCAGGTTGACCAATGAGTGTACAGCTGCCCGGGACAGCTGCACTGCCCAATGGACACTACTGGGACCCCCCCCCCTCTATGATGAGATTTCTGATTTCTAGTTAAGGGCGAACATCGATCGTTCCAACGATCGGAACTTTGATAGTCATTTGCTTCTTGTTTAATGTCTTTTCTGTAATTTCTAATTCGGGAATGGCCCTAAGTAAGATCCCAGAGTATGAAACAAAGGCATTCATGAAAAAGTATTTTGAATTTATTTGACAGGCTGATTTTACCCCTTCTCAAGAGTTCAAAGGTTACCGTCATTAAGATTAGAATGATTAAGGTTTGCCCTATCAGACACATTGATACTGGATGAAATAGGAATTTTAATTTTACTTAGGAGAAGACAACATGCCAAGGACCAGGCGTCAAATAAAGAAGCCCGCTAAGGTTCTGGAAATGGAGGCAGCAGAGGCGGCGCTCTTGGCAAGTTATAAGAAGAGAAATCGCTCCACTTCAAGGTCTACCCCACCAGTAACAACAAAGTCTGCCCAACCACTAACTACAAAGTCTGTCCAATCAGTAACTACAAAGTCTGTCCAATCAGTAACTACAAAGTCTGCCCAATCAGTAACAACAAAGTCTGCCCAACCACTAACTACAAAGTCTGTCCAACCATTAACTACGAGGTCTGCCCAATCAGTAACTACAAGGTCTGCCTCGTCAGTAGCTCAGCATACCCCACCAGTAATGGTAAAGCCAATCCAGGCTGTTAACTCAAAGTTGGTGCAAATGGTTACTTCAAAGCTAGTCCAGCCACCGACCTCGAAGCAGAGCGCTGTATTGAAACCAGTATCGCCAGTTCCATCAGTGAAAATGAAAGCTGGGATAAAGGTTGGTTTCTTTTCTTCTTTCTTTCTTTTTTCCCGCAGATTCCATGTAAAAACATTGAAGTTCCTATTTATATCTTTGGATTAAATGAGTTGAATTATTGGGCACTAAATTGGGGGGAGGAAGGGGTGGGGAGACTTTCAAAGTTTCATCGATTTAAGTTTTAACCAGTTCTAATAAATACTGCTGTGCACAATGAACGTGAAGAGTATCGACCACAGTAGACAAGCTGGGCCTTAAAATCGTGCCTACCATAATACAAACTTCTGATCCAATTGTGGCAGTGCACAACGAGTATTTAACACAAACGCCAAAGCCTTATTGATAAGAGGAGACCTTTTCCCATTTCAGGTGGGTAAGAAAATGGGAATGCCATATGAAGTAGTTGGACCGAAGCCGCCAGAGAAGGATGTTCAGCCAGACGCCATCAGTAAATTCGGACGGGTGAGTCTCCAGTCTATATTAAGATCCAATGAACCGGGCATTAAGGATTTCCAAGTTTTCTCCTTTCTTTTTTTTTTCTTTTTTTTTTTATCTTTATTTCCAGAACAGTTTTTCAAAATCTAATAATTTGAAAATCAAATGACTGATAATTGACCTTGCTCAACCATTCTTCCTTCAAAACTGATTTAGATTAATTAGTATTTACTTCTATAAGATAATGTTACCTGTGCACCAGTAAAAATTGGGTTCCCTCAATGCTTAAACAAATGAAAAACAGGTAATGAACAAAACTTACTGAGTCGTTTTAACGTAAGTATAAAGCATGGCCCCATAGAATTTTAAGTGCCTCCAAATTGTAAAACCTCGAAAGGTGGTTTAGATTTGAAAATATATGAGTATTATAATTGTGTTAACGAATGTATTTTCAAAGGTTCTGTGACCACTTGAGATGATAATTCTTGTTAAATCTATCCGAAAAACAGCATCATACCTTTGTTTTGTCTTTATCAGCTGTAGATCTTGGTAAGCCATAAAA
Organism: Lepidonotus clava; assembly: GCA_936440205.1. NCBI lineage: Eukaryota > Metazoa > Annelida > Polychaeta > Phyllodocida > Polynoidae > Lepidonotus > Lepidonotus clava. The sequence continues at coordinate 26,636,980 of OW387149.1, read as the reverse complement.
CAAATCCTAAGACTATTATGAGTTAAATTTATGAAACGTTCGCTGCTAAATTACTGAATATGTCCCTAAATAATGAGAATGGTATACAGCTGTATAACAACTCTCCGTTCGTTTGAATGCATGAAGTTCATTTTCAGTTATCTATTACAAGTTCCTGATACTACTTTTAAGATAACAAATGGATCGAAGTAATTTATCGTTTTGAATATCCCCCGGCCCCACCAAATATCAAGTATAGATCAATTTTGCTTTGAAATTGAAACAAGCTAACGTAAAGATCTCAGATTACATCTTGTGACCATTCCCAAAATTCAGGAACATAGATTCTATCCCCAATAAATAATATGAATCTTCGTAAGTCTTTGTCTTGTCCGTACCCCTGTATTTTTACATCAAACTTAGATTAAGCTTGATTCAATTATCGTTTCTTTAAGGTGAGGAAGAAAAGCACGAAGCTCATGGAGATGGTAGAAACCCAGCAGTCTGCACCCACCAGAATGTGCTGCCTGCCAAAATCCCTCAACCGGCTTCACTCCATACAAAGGAGAAAAATACCGGAGCTGAAACGTCGAGTACAACCACTTCAGAAATTTTCTATGATGAAACTCAGCAGGTTGAAAACCCTGACCGGCACTGTCCCTGTACGGAAAGACGGAGTTCTTCAGCTGTTCAACAAAGTACCGCAGATCAAGCTGACAGCCTGCGATCTGGAAAAGACGGGTGGAGAAAAAATGAAGATGCCCGTGAGCGATTTGGCCTGTACGAGCAGGGAGGTTGATCCGGATAAGGGAAAGTCTCACAAGAGCAAAGTAAGTAGTAATATCACTATTTCATGAGCCTGCAATCAAACAAAAGATAGTCGTGTCTAGGTAGGGATTTTCCTGAAGATAAGCGTTACTAGTACTGGGTACAAGTAAAAATCCTCTCGGGCTATTGAAACGTATTAAGTTAACAACTAGACCAACAGGTCAGTGAAAATCTTTAAAATAATAGATTTCTTGTTTCTTAGCTACACAGTAGTTCATTTAATTAAGGAACTTTAGACATGACAATTTTATGAATGGACCATTGGTATCTTGTTAGAAATTTAACATTATGAGCTATAACCCGTGCATTTGTTTCAGCGGATCCAGCGACGCACCTTGACTGCCTACATGGTGTTTTGTAATGCCCACCGATCAAAGTTACTGAAGGAACACCCTGGTCTCGGTAAGTATGAGAACGTGACTATTAATTCAGAGATGCCACTTTTCCGCCTAAATAGGACATATCGTATTTTTTGCTTTAGCAAATTTTCAAAAGTCCCTAATGTTCAGAAGAAAATTGTAGTTGTATTGATGTCAGACGGGTGAAACTTGCAGGCTGCATAAATATGAGAGTCGACTTTCATGTTAAGGAGACCCTAAAACTTAAGTTTACTTGGTTAGTTGAGCATTGACGTCATTTTTTTTTGACTTTTTATTCGGTTCATTATGAGAATGAAATTTAATTATTTGTTCACTTAATCAACAATTTTACATGTCAGTATTCCTTTACTAGTGCTAAGCCATTTAAATACGAAATTAACTTTTTCTTGGGAATAGCTTCAGTGAATGACCCTTTCAGGTAAAAAGTGAAAATCTAGAAATGTCCTTCCTACTTTTCGGATTTTTTCCTGAGTAACATCTCTGTTTGAGACACTTACACTGACTACCAATAATTTCTCTCTATATAAGTATGAAGAACTTGAAATGATTCACAACCAGAAGCTTGAGAAATATTCTGAGGGAACCAAACCATTCATTAAAAATAGAAATTGGTCTTGAAATTTAAAATGCATGCTACTAGCTAAGGGCCTAAATTTCATAACCTGAGGGATTTCAATAATTGAGATGTTTAGATGTCGACAAGAAACATTTCCATGGGTGAACATAACCAAGGGCCCGGGGGCCTGAGGCCCTTAAAAAGCAAGTCAGGCCCTAGATTTTCTGGCCAAGGGGGACAGATTTGCCCCTATAAAATCATGGATGATAAACACAGATTGTCAGTTATTACCTGATTTAAAATTCATAATATTTTCCCTTGATCTACTCTGTACAATTAGAATAAAGTAATTTACCCGGTGTTTTTTAAAACTTACTGTGAGGGCCCCTAGATTTAGGTGAGGGCGCCAAGGTTTGGCAAGCTAGAAGCCCGACTGACCCCTAGATTTCGAAATGTTTGTCCACCACTGATTCCAAAGGTAAGGGTCGACTGTTGACCTTTGCAGATTTCTGTACAGTCAGTAAGGTGCTGGGCCAGATGTGGTCTAGTCAGAACGAACGACACAAAAACGTAAGTTTAAATTTGTTTTCCTCTCCCTAGTTTTAATATGTTTGCTTGGCATTATGGGTCAAAAGGTACGGTAAGGTAATTACTACCTTTCTTTTCACATCAGTCGTAATAGGATTGGAAATTATGTCAAGCAATTATTAACTAGCTAGAAATAAAATATCTATCACCCAAACTTTTTTTTTCCCAGATAAGAGGGCTGAAAATGATTTCTCCGAAAACTCCTGAGCATCCTTAGGTCTTTTACTTTTTGTCTAACATTTTGCTCTGTTATGTCCACAGGCTTGGAAGAAGGCGGCCACCCTCCTGAATCGACAAAAATTGGCCTCTCGGTCTCCTTCAGTACAGGCAAGGAGGCAACAACAGGAGTCGTCCCCTCAGGTAGACAGGGTTCCCACACAGGTCATAGGTCTTACATCGATTTTATCAAATTATAGCGCCCAAAATAGGTCTTAAATTTTACTTAAATTTGATTAGAAAACGAAAATGTATTCATTGTGAGACGCAAAACTTTACTTGCAGCTGATTATCTATTAGTCAAACTATAGCAGGGTTGCCAGTCTTCAGGGTATTTCAGGTTTTCAGGCTTTTAATAAACACAAAATATTTGTAGAATTTGTTATCAATTACCATTTAACCTATCGTTATGATGTATCACTTTACGCAGCTCTATAAAAACAAAAATAAAATCTGAAAACAAGCTGATATAAACCTGACCCAGAGGCCGCCAGCTGGAGTATCACTTACCGGGGCCTGCCCCACTCCCTTCCGTCAGTACCCCTGTCACCCAGGCGGTCTCTGGGTGTCATTCCAGGGGTTCCCAGCCGCCGGCTTTAGGCCGGCACCTTATACTAGACTGTACAGAGGGGTTCAGGCTCATTCCGGTCGCAGTGAAATAATATAATTTCTTTGGTTCATTGGTCAGTTTGACTTCTGCTATAACTAACTACAGATATTTTTCCTTTTATTTCAGTGTTTTATATAGCTTTAGATAATGTTCAGGTATTACTTTAGGTAGGAATCGAGCTGTTGAATATTCAGGTTTTTTTCTAAAGGTCTGACTGGCATCTCTGCTACAGGTATGAATATTTTTCTCAGGATGCCCCTGCAAGTTATTCATTCAGTCTGTGGTCAGCCCCTTGTAATCTTTCCAATCACCAGAAAAACGTCATTTCTAGCTCACCCAAATGTAGTGTTAAAGGTTAAATACAAGTTTCAGAAATTGGAGTTTATATTTCTTGCCGCACCTTACGAGAGACACCACGTTTCCCATGCTATAATGTGTGAGAATGTGGCAAGAATAGATACATTTTATTTCTCATGACATGCATTCCTGTACATGATAAAATGAATTGATCCCAGATATTTCTTTCTTTGCCTTTATTTTCCTGAAATAGCAATCCACACCAGAAAGTTCCCCTACAAGTACTGCGTCCTCCCAAAACTCTCCTGTGGGGTCCCCTTCAGTGGTCACCACAGCATCCACAAGTCAAACATCTCCCGCATGGCACAACCACGCCGAATGTCGAAAGATGGACTTCCAAATGACCTTCATGGCTGAATGCCAAGACGTGGTTCTCAGCACGGAGAGCTTCTTCCAGCACCCGCTTTGGGTGTCACCGAGCAAACAACCGCTCGTGATATCCCCGACACTGCTTGAACCCAAGGCAGAACCCATATCAGACTCCGAGTCAATAGCGCAGAGTACGGAGCAATGTGATTGCGATGAGGACAGCGATGATGAAGGCGAACAGCCGACGATGACCAACCAGTCCATGCAGACCGATCTCGATCTTACCGTGGAGACCGTGAGCAGTCCTTCAAGGAAACGGAAATCATCATGTGATACAGACGAAGTGAGACAACTCTCCCTACCACCGATAGCTGATTTCCTTGATTTTATTCACCTGCAGGTCAATATACACATATTGCGGACAAAAGCATGGAGCACGAATAGAGATTTTGCAAAATTGTGAACGTTTGGATTCTTTTATTAGAAACAACACAGAATGCCAAGATAGAAATAAAATTCCTTTGCATGAGCCTTTTTGACAAAATGGATAAAAAATAATGCCTATGCATGTCCCAGTATGACTAAATGGATGAGTCAACCCATGCCTAAGAATGTGCCTTGTTTACATCTGCAGGTGCATTAAAATGTGAAATCTGCTTTCTGTGACAGGGAGAATGTGTCTACCTTATAATCACCTAGTTTAAGCGCAAAGTACTTTAAGCTGAACTTTTTCTTATTTTTTAACTATGAACGTGAAACCCCAACTTACACCACACCCCGATTTCAGAGACAAATAATACAACTTTAACAAATTACCAATAACTTGCCCTAAACCTCGTTCTGATTGACACGATTTTGGTTTTATTTTCCAGAAGAACTCTTATTCAGTTTGATTGTATAAATTTACAAGCTATACAGTGAAGATCTTAATTTTCCCATATTAATAAATTAAAAAACGCCTTAAGGCCGTATTCCACATACCGAAAGTGTGCGGCGCCGAAATTGAGCATCTCCATGGTAACGTTCCATATCTGGACCATCAACTTTCGGTGGCCACAAATGCGTAATCGGCGGCCGAAATTACGTAATCGGCGGCCGAAATTGCAATATCGGCAACGCGTTGAATTTCGGCAGGAAAAATTTACCAACATGTTCGTAAAATTTATCGGCAGTGCTGCTGAATGTTGCCGAAATTGCATCGGCGTCAAATCGGCAACGCACTTTCGGTATGTGGAATACGGCCTTTAGTCTCGTAAGGCTGTATTTCACGTACCGAAAGTACCCCCTCCAATACGGGATGTTTTCATGATTATGCTCTTAGAACACATTTTCGGCACTGAAAGTGCAATATCGGCAATTTGTATATAATCGGCAGGAAAAGTTTGCCAACATGTTAAATTTTATCGGCTATGCCACCAATTATATATCAACGCTGGCCAAAGTATATTGTTGGCCAACCGTTAGTACACTTTCAGTAAGTGGAATATGGACGTTATTAAATTTTGATGATAGTGATTCAGACATTGCTAATAGAGAAAAGCGTACAGTAAAGCTACTTCTCCACATGTCCGTTTTTTGGCCTCTGTTGTCCGTCATCCGTTTCATGTTCGTCGTAGATCGCTTCCAAAGTGATTTTTGCCAGATGATGGACAGCCAATGGTAAAGAATAGGATGCGTCATTATATGATGGACGACGGAGGCCAAAAAATGGATCAGTGGAGACGAGGTTTAACGTGTCTAACCTGTGGTACACACATTACTTTTAATTAACTTATATACTACATGTCCAGACACTATTGCAGACTTTGTGCTTAATATTTGATGCATAAGTAATGGGCTGAAAGATACTTGAGAAATTAAGCTCACGTTTTAATGTTTACCTCAGGTGATGCATAGTGACCGCATCAATTGATTTAATTAATTGTTTCTATAAATTCTTTTCAGTCAGCCAAAGTGCAGCGTTCGATAGGTGAAATATTATTCTGTCAAGGCCGGGTCCACAGTACTGACATTGGTGAGTTTAATAACCATTACATGCTTAGCTTTATTATATTTGGATACAAGTCGGGATGTTAATTAGTATGTACTTCTTTTTAATGTAAGCCCCCCGGGCTAGTAACTCGATTTTTACCGTACCCGTGGCCAAATTTCAATTCTCACTTATAAGAATTCAGTATAAACTAATAGCTGATCGTCAGAAGTAAAATATTTTAGTATTTCCTTGACCCCTGTGTGTTTGTAAAACATCACGCTTGTCCAGCAATGTTTACACCTGTACCCAGTACTTGTGAAGCTCAAACTATTGGTCATGTAAATCGCATTTTCAATTATATATAACTTATAAGTAAATCCTGGTTCAAGGAATGATACTTCACACTTTTAGAAATTTTATAATCATTTCAGAATCAGTTCACGAAAATCCTCAAGTTGAGGGCAGCCCGCAGCCAACTGAAATCGCACCACAGCCAACTGAAATCACCCCGCAGCCTGTTAAGGCCGCTCCACGTCCGGTCCTGATCACTCGATGCCCTGTTGAGGGGAATCCGCACTCTGCTGAGGTCGCTCCTCACCCAGTCGCTGTCACCCCACACCCAGTAGAGGTCACTCCATGCCCAAGCATGGTTACTCCATATCCACTTGAGGTCACTCCGCAGCCAGTAGAGGTCACTCCACGCCCAGTTGAGGTCGCTCCACGCCCAGTAGAGGTCACTCCACACCCAGTAGAAGTCACTCCGCGCCCAGTAGAGGTAACTCCATGCCCGGTTGATGTCAGTTCACAGCCAGTAGAGGTCACTCCACGCTCAGTAGAGGTCACTCCATGCCCAGTAGAGGTAACTCCACGCGTGGTCGATATCAGTCCACAGCCAGTTGAGGGCACTCCACGCTCAGTAGAGCTCACTCCACGCCCAATAGAGCTCACTTCACAGCCAGTCAATGTCAGTCCACAGCCAGTTCAGGGCACTTCACGCCCCGTCACAACTGGTCCACGGCCGATCGTGATCACTGTGCAGCAGATTCGCAGCATTCTGCAAAAGATTCAGGGCAATCAGCAGCAAGAACAGGGCACTCCGCAACAGGTTCAGGGCACTCTACAGCAAGAACAGGGCACTCCGCAACAGGTTCAGGGCACTCTGCAGCAAGAACAGGGCACTCCGCACCAAGTTCATGGCACTCTGCAGCAAGAACGGGGCACTCTGCAGCAAGAACCGGGCACTTCACAACAGGTTCAGAACACTCCACGGCAAGAACCGGGCACACCACCGCAGGCTGAGAGAACTCCACCTCAGGCTCAGGCCCCCCTAAAGCTGGTTGAGATCTCCCCAAACATGTTGTCCATCGTGAAGCTGCCCCTTGTAAACACCAATCTTGTTGGCGCTCCTCCACAGAAAGTAAGCCAAAGGTAAGGTCATGGTTGACAACAAGAAATTCCTTCTTTTTTTCTAATTCATTAATTTTGATAGTGATATTTTTGCATTGTCCAAATAAAGCGCCCAGAACATTAAGTTATTTTAAGATGAGTTGATTCAGTAATGCTTTAGTTCATATATATATATGCGTTTCCAACTGCTGGACGCTTAATACAAGTTCCAATTGGACTTACTTTGGGCAAGTTTATTTTATCTGGGCTGGTGAAAATTCTGAATTAAGTGATAAACTGTTCAATTAGCAAACTCCCCAGGGGCAGTGTTTTTATGTTGGTAACGTACACTCTTCAACAGAATAGCAAGATCGCCTGCTTTGCATGATGCTTCCACCTGCCGTTTTTGGTAATGCAGCCTATGTGTTACCTATTGCTTTCTTTATCTGTGATCTTCACCAAGTTGAGTTTCAAAATGTTGAGTGTTTTGACAACGTTGACGGCAGTTTATTAAAATGTTGGCCGACTATGACTAAGACCCATGCTCTAAGAAAGGTTGACTTTTTCATCTTTTGACAGCCATTTATGAAGCATGTAAATCACACCATAGGAACTTTAGATTCATGTATTGGATGCCTGAGGATGTAGAAGACATTATTGTCTTTCCTTTAAGTGGTTATACAAAATTACAGTCCATTTATTAACGATTTGACGCACAAAAGACCTTTCATATCACAAATTTTCACATTTACAACCACATCCTATAGTAAATCTCCATAGAGAATCTCTGAAATCATCAATTTTTGCACTTTTCGGCCATTTTCAATTTTTAAAGATTTAGCTGTAAAATCATGAATATACATAACAGCCACTAACATTATACATTGTTGTAATCTTCAAGTAAAGATAGATATGCCCAATGAATTTATTTTCACATATCACAAGCATTACATTCTTTCTATAGAACTTCAAATCAGATAGTATGAGTTAATAATAAAAGTTTTTTTCAGTTTTCCGAATTTGGTTCTAAATAGAACATTTTCATTCTATGATATGTTTCACAAAACACATCTGGATGGATTGTCCAATTCATTCTTAATCCTATGGTATATGGAGTAATACTGTAGCTCATTTACCTAGAAAGTTATGGTTGTTTGAAGAAAATGCCTTTTTCCATAACTTTTAAAGTCACCCTTTCTTGGTGCATAGGTCTTTAGTTCATGTTTTCAAAGTTCATTGCAGGAAAATAATTATTGCTATGGATGGAAAAGTTTTGGTTTTAGACAGAGATGCCATTTTTCCGGATTTTTTCACATCAGAACAGAATTGAAATTAATATTTTTCTTAACAAAAATCATCAATTGTGCTTTACAAATTATTCTGATATCCTTTCTATGCTATCTTAACCATAGAATTAGGTTTTCTGGTGAATGTTCCCAACCTTTTAGTGTCTAAACTGAAAATCCGGAAATGTCCTTCTTACTTTTCCAGATCTAAGATCTTTCATCGCCCCTTAATGGCATTTCTGTGAAACCGTGACAAAAAGTCGAGGAATTTCACTCGTATTTCTCTACACTACGGCTTATTTGTATTATCGTTAAACACAACCAACAATATTCAACTTTTTTTTTCTTTTTTTCTTTTTTTTCTTTTTTTTTTTTTTTTGGGGGGGGGGGGAGGGAAGGCGGGGGGTTGCACTGAACGTGGAAATGTTTCTGTAAGTCCTTAATTGATATCTGGAGAACCTCTTGAATGAGATAAAACAAATGATAGAATATTAAAGGAAGTTGATTATATGCACACATTATATTATACACGAACCAACCATAATCCTGATTATCATGGCATAATTATCATTTCAGCACCACAGATGCAGGGCGAGAAGAAGATGTAAGTCCCACAGTGGATGGAAGAAGAGAGGAAGACTTACAAAAAAATCGGCCCGACGCTGGTGTACAAGTTATAGGTAAGCTTTCAAAACCATTACTTTAGGCTGGATCTTATAGTCTGTTAAATATACGTTTTTTGTGAGAACACCCTTCAATAAAAGTTTTTTTCCTGTCCAGCACCTCAATTAGTTGTTACTCCTTTTACGACTTTTATTTAGCAAAAAACATTGTTCTTTAATATCCATAATACAATATAGCAGCATCCTGGGTTACATAAACAATAAAATGATCAGATCTAGCCACCTATCTCAAGCAAATTTTGATTGTTTTATTGACCCTGACTTACAAGTTACATTCTTGAATAAGATATAAACAGTTACTAATTTCTAGCGTTTTTTCTTCCAGAAACATCCCAGGACTACGCACAGTCTGTGGCAGCCGAGAACATTCAACTGGTGCGAGAACTGGCGATGATCAAACAAGAATTGATACTGACAAAACAACAATTAGCTGGTCTGATAGTTGAAAATGAAGGGTTAAGAGCAAAGTTAGCTGATACATGATAAACAACGTTGTTCCCTGGTGCCAGATTTCACTTATAAATTCGTGATTTATATTTTAATCAAAACTGTTTTCAAATACCTACAGATATTTTTTGAGGCTCTCTTTGAAAACCAATAGTTCCACAGAAAATCGGTAGACACAAGAGTTTGTTATGAAAGAAGTTCATAGATCATGTCGTTGGCTATAATTCAAGATTTGTTTTGGGTCTCTCAAACCGAAAACAACTAGTGATGCCTAGGAAACATTGTCAATATGCATTGTTTCCATACTGAAAAAAGTTATGCTTTGATTCCGTATTGAAGAAATCTCATAAGTAAATGATATCTCTGAATGTTGATATTTTCATGTATATATGTTTTCAGAAAGTGAATGCAAAGGGCTTGGGTTTAAGTTCGCCTTTGAAAAGACGTTGACTGTGATAGCATTTAAAAATTATTTCATGTGTTCATATATTTGCAGATATTTTGTTGACAAAGTGAGTGAATGCACGTATATAGTAAAGCACCGTTCCTGGAAGAGTTGAGGTTTATTTGACGTACCTGAAACAATATCACAACTATCAAAATTGCAAAGTGATAATTTTCGAAACCATGTCCTCCTACAAGCTTCCCGGAAAAAATACATTGATATTTTGCAAATGGGTAATCATAACCAAATTCATATTTTCTGTAGATAATATCAGGATACACAAACACAAAGATGCTGTCTTTGGTGAGTTTTAATTCCGATGGATTGCGTCCGTCACTTCTATGATCAGGATTTTAACTCGCACAGTATGATATGCATCACTTAAAATGATAAAGTTGACTGTTTGACTTGGGACCTTCTATTCCCACATCCACAGAACCTCATATCTACACATCCACACCCATGCATTATGACGGGAATCATTGCACATGGGTTACCTTCACATCCACGAAATCTAGGAGGTATGGAGGTTCCACAAATCATCGCGCATGGGCCTTAAATGATCGCGCGAGGCTACCTGTGGATGTATATGTGTGTAGGCGAAATTTGTAGGTAACCCAAGCGCAATGATTCCCGTCATTACTCGTGGGTTCCAGTGGATGTGTAGGTAACCCACGCGCAATGATTTCTGTCATTACTTGTGGGTTCCCATGGATGTGTAGGTAACCCACGCACAATGATTTCCGTCATTACGCATGGGTTCCCGTGGATGTGTAGGTAACCCACGCGCAATGATTTCCGTCATTACGCATAGGTTCCCGTGGATGTGTAGGTAACCCACGCTCAATGATTTTCGTCATTACGCGTGGGTTCCCGTGGATGTGTAGGTAACCCACACGTGATTATTGTCACAAAATTTGGGTTAACAGTCATCGCGCATTGGCCCGTGGATGTGTGATCGTCGGTAGATGTGCGAATAGAATAGGCCGTTTGACTTGGTACTGTTGCCATATTACATTTGATTTGATGATGCCGGGTGCTACAGCTAGTTAGTGGTAAGTTGCAAAAAGGATGGGAGTGTCTAGCCAGAGTGAGAAATAGTTCCGTTCGTTATGACCAGAATACGCAGAATATTTGGAATCCTATATTGCCACAGACGTTGACTGTTTATCTCAAAGAAGGACAAATATATATAATTATGTATGTACGACTTTCAAGTATTCAAACAGACATCAGCCAAATAGCATGAGACAAAATGGGTAGCCTGAAGTTGGCTGTGTATGCATGTTCAATTGTCTAGAAGGTCTATATCATCAAAAATATGTAATATGCTTGTCTAAAGACTTGAAGTATATCGTAAAAAAAGGTTTCTTCACGTGATTCACTGTCCAATTGGCATTTGGATTCTCATTGTATTTAGGCAGTGACATTCCTTATCTATAATCAAAAAGCTTTAGGGTGTCCTAATAAAAAAGACGTGAATGTTTCGGTGAAATTTAGCTGGATCTTTTTCAAGGTGAATAAAAGTTAACATGCATTATCAAGATCCCCGTTGGCTAGACATCCAATGTGTTCAACTGTCATTTATCAATAAATATCAAAGTGAATAAGAGTAGCAGATTATCTTTGTTTTCAAAGTTTTGCAAAACCTTACAACTTTTCCAATGTAATAACTTTTTATGTTAAGAGTAAAAGCGTAAGTGTTCAACAAAAAGCAAAAGAACAAGCTTAGTCTCTGCACTTGGAAGGAATAGAATGGGTAAAGTCATGTTGTTTTCTTTTATTACGTACTTTCAAGCAGTTGTTACTCAATTCTGCCAATAAACAGTAAAATGCAACCCTAAAAAATCCCCAACATAAGGTGAAAAACCATTTCGAAAGAAAACTCCAAGCCTCCTCACTCATAAGGCAAATCTTTTGAAGGCTGTTTCCAAGAACCCAACTGCTTGTTGGAAAGGAATGTGTTTTTCAGTGTTCATTAAAAAAAAAAAGGTTAATTGCTAGTTGACATGGTATTCCTCTCCCTATGTTATGGTACATTTCATCAGATGTTTCTTTAATAACTAATTAATATTTGGTGCCAATATAAGACTAGAAATGTTCTACTTGCAAGCAAACGTAGGTCTGCTTGCCAAAAAGGAGAACAACGTTTCTTGGCCACAAGTTACCATCCATAGATTATCGGTGTACACGCCAGACGCCAGCAGCCAAGAAAGTTCCTGGCATGCTACACTGATAAGCTACTGCTGGTACCCAGCGGCCCAGAAAAGTGGTTCTCCTAATAGAGTCTTATCCCGACCTGGCGTGCCCGTCACGGTCCAGTGGAGGTAGGACAAACAAGCCCACGTGGTTGGGGTAGCGCAACCTCTGATTGGTGGGGACCCATTACATAATGCTGATAAGGCCTCTGGGGACCCTTCCCATTGGCTACTGATTAAATCAAAACTTAATCTTGCAAAATGTTTTTAAAATACAAGACAACCATTCATAGCCATGTACTATATATCAATAAAAAGACGAGATTCTGAACTATATGGCTATTGTTACAAGATTCTTCAATCTTTTGTAGCTAGAAGGTTATAGGTAGTTTAATATAGCCAATTTATATTGGCTCAAAGAGTGTCTGGGTAGCCTTTCTTTGGCTAGGTTCTACACTAGGTGGCGTGGTCTGGAAAATCCTTTATTGAGGGATTAGGGCTGTCTGACTGGTTCTGAATGAAACAGCATGTAGCTTTAACATTATATGTGGGATGAGACCAATACAATAAGAGTTATGACAGTATTAGTTTTCAGAGTATGCAAATGAGCAAAATAATGTTATACTTTAGGTTTCTATAGGAACACAATAGTTCTTCACCCCCTGAAATATTTAACCAATATATATTAATCAAACATGGTTGGAGCATAAAACCTTTATTTTCTTCTTGAAAATAAGATTTATGTTAGGGGTGTAGATGGATGGACCAAGGTCCCCCAAGCTTTACCATCGGAGGTTTTTCATTGTGTAAAGTCAGAGAGGTGAAATCTGTCTTGAGTTGTCCCCTGCTCAATTTGTAACAATTATAGTTTCCAACTAGATGTCATGGCTGGTTGGAATTGACTGAATCGTCCCCTCTCCTTCCCTCTCTCCCACCCCTTGGGGGTTCCGGGGAAGAATATAGGCCCCTAGTAGCCCATGCTGATTGTATAAGGTGACAATAGGGGGGATCAAGCACTGACCAAGTGGTTCTTTGGGTTCAATTACCGGTTGGTGCTGGGTTCACTAAGGGATGAGGTATAGCAAAAATGATTTCCAGGTTTTGATCCCCTGCTGTTTGCCCGCCCTGTCACCTTCATCTCATAGATACAATCACCAAGACTGACCAATTCAAAACACATGTCTGAAAAGTCAGAATTCGTCCCAACTTGTTGTTGCCATGAAAATAACCTTGGCTGTCAGTATGGCGTAAAACATACAGCACTCACTCACTCTTCCAGCCAGTGAAAAAATAATTTAGGGGTAGGCAGGCTGTCTGTGGCCTCACAGGGGAATACCTTTACCATACGACCTGTGCCCAAAGCCTAGTATGGTCTCTTCTCTTAGTCTGGAAAGAACCCAGAAGGGTTGACTGGACGTTAAACTACCCCAACAAACAAAGAAAGCTACAGAAAAGGCAATTCTTACTGCATATATGCATTCACTTCTCTATAGTTTAGAAGCAGCAGAAGTGCTTAAATAGGTTTTGTCCCGTGCTGGATAGCTCTATCAATCTTACAGACTTGATTAAGTGGTCTAAATTCTCAAATCAATTCAATAGCCACTTTTATGACATCACCCATACTAGTGACACCACAGTAGTGCAACAATTTTATCGCTGCCCACTGCGCCTCACGGGGGTCCGGGTAAGAATAGGCCCTTAGTAGCCCCTGCTGATCGTACGAGGTGACGATAGGGGGGACCCTGCACTGACCAAGTGGTTCTTTGGGTTCAATTCCCTGTCAGTGCTGGGTTCACCAAGGGATGAGGTACAGCAACAATGATTTGCAGGTTTTGATTCCCTGCTGTTTGCCTGCCCTGTCACCTTCATCTCATTAATTCAATCACCAAAGACAGAATTTGTCCCAACTTGTTTTTGCTGTGAAAATGACCCTGGCTGTCAGTACACCGTAAAACACCCAACACTTACTCACTCTCTCCCTGTGCTCCCAACAGGGTCATCAAAGGCCGGGTGTGTTGTGTCCTTTCTATGGGACAGTGCACATGAAAGAGTCCTTGCAACTCTTCGAAACAAGTAGGGTATTGCACCTGGTGGTGGGTTTCTCCTAAACCAAATCATAGATACGATCACCCTTAAGCTGAAAAGCATTACCTTGTGTAGTCTGGTAAAAGAACCTTAAAGGGTTGGCTGGACGTTAAACTAACCCAACAAACAAAATTACAATGGCACGAGCTGAGGCATCACACTTTTCGGGATGTTTGAGGAAAAACAATGCATCTTTCACTCTCTCTCCGTCTAGATATGACCTGATACTTTCGGGTGTTATCATGGAAGCTGCAAGTATAGGAAGATGTAAGACCTGAGTCACTATGAGATATTGTTATCTTGTAAAGTAAAGACTTGAGGAGCCTACATAATAGACAATTCCCATACAAATCTTGGAAAGTATTTTGATACAGTAGAAAACTCTAATGCAACCACCTAAGGGTCTGAGTCAAAAATGGTCATCTTAGTGTCAGGATCAGGCTAACAGCATAATCAACCAAGCATTTTGAGTAGCATCTTCCTGTCCCCACCACCCTGTCAGGGTACCGGGGTGGAGCTTCTGCTCCTGAGAAGAAAATTAGGTCCCCAGTAGCCCATGCTGATCGTAAGAGGCGAGAATAGGGGGGACCCAGCACTGACCAAATGGTTCTTTTGGTTCAATTGCCTGTTGACGTCTGGGTTCATTAAGAGATGAGGTACAGCAAAAATGTTTTCTGGGTTTTGGTCCCTTGCTGTTTGCCTGCCCTGTCACCTTAATGTCATAGATACAATCTCCAAAGACAGAAATCGTCCCAACCTGTTTTTTGCTGTGAAAATGACCCTGGCTGTCAAGTGTGGTGACAATATTTGGTCAAAATTAGCAGAACATATCAACATCATCATTATCATCAATTATGTGTACTAATACATAATATTGTAACTAACACTATTTCTACTATCTGAAAAGCGTTTTATAACGAGATAGTTTTGCCAATAAAAAAAAAAAACGTCCCTCACTCACTCCCCCACCCCACGGGGGTTCCGGGTAAGAATATGCCCCCAGTAGCCCTGCTGATTGTATAAGGTGATGATAGGGGGGACCCTGCACTGACCAAGTGGTTCTTTGGGTTCAATTCCCGGTTAGTGCTTGGTCCACTAAGGGACGAGGTACAGCAAAAATGATTTCCAGGTTTTGACCCCCTGCTTTTTGCCTGCCCTGTCACCCTCAATTCATAGATTCGATCACCAAATACAGAATTCGTCCCAACTGGTTTTCCCCTAGCTGTTGGTACGCCTTAAAACACCCAACACTCACTCACTCACTCCTCTTGGAGGGGCGGCGAGCAGCGGGACATTGGGTCTCAGGCTGGATGACAACTGGAGGAAGGGCGGCAGGGTGGGGAGGAACAGTCAGGACCTTGGTATCTCTAAACCCAATTCAAAGGCACCATCCTCTGATAGGTTGCTTTTGGGCAGGGATGGTGGGCGGCCAAGGGTAGCTGTAGGCTGTCGTTGAAAAGGTGCAGGGGCGGAATAAGATTGGGTGAAATAAATCATGTGTCCCTTATTAGCGGTTCAAAAATTCTGGAATTCATACATAATATAACTGAGATATTTCAAAAAAGGCTTACCATGGCAGATGTTTGAAACCCTGTGCTCCTGACAGGGTCATCAAAGGCCGGGTGTGTTGTGTCCTTTCTATGGGACATTGCACATAAAAGACCCTTTGCCACTCTTAGAAACAAGTAGGGTATGGGGCCTTCCATTTAGTATGTACGCAAATTTTCAAAGATTTTAGACCCCCCCCCCCCCCCTTTGGGTAAAATACGCATTGCATTTGTACAGGTATGTACACAAATTGTCAAAATGTTTAGACCCCCCCTTGGTGCGTACATACTTAATGGAAGGCCCCGATTGCACCCGGTGGCAGGTTTTTTCTAAATCATATCATAGATATGATCACCCATAAGCTGAAAAGCATTACCTTGTGCAGTCTGGAAAGAACCCATGAGGATTGGCCAGATGTTAAACTACCCCAACAAACAAACAAACAAGCTGAAAAAAATCCAGGAAAAAAATTCATGTTTACCTGGGGGTCCTCAGCTCTGGAGGTTGCGGTGGGTCAGGGCCGGGCGTGAACCAATTGGTGGGCCGTACAGGAGCAGGGGCTGGAATAAATCATATTGTGCCCAGCCGTGGGGAAAGGGTTCTCTGAGGTTCCTATATTTGCTATCCTAGATCTAATATTTAGGGAGATATGAGTAGATTTATGAAAAAATAGTGATAATTTTGTCTTAAACCAAATTTTTGTGTAGAATTACTTTCCCATACCCAAAACATTCCATCATGATGGAATCTTTCCATATTTTGAATGTCAGTGGAACTTTTTAAATGGATAATTCATTTAATTTGTTCTATTTGATTGCCATGGAAACTGGAATTCATGAGATTTTCATAGAATTGTGTAAATATGAGAAACTATCATTTTCAGGTCTCTACATTGAAAACAGAATACATTTATCATTTCTGGTTAAAAAAAATATGATAGAATGTGTTTTTAAATATTTACTCACAATTATGATAATTAATGATAATTTATGCAAAATATCAATAAATACAAGAAACTTAAGCTTTTGCTCATTTGCCAGTTTCCCTATACTGTAAGGTTTAAGGGTCCCTAACTTTCTTAATAATTATCGGATTTGGACATGCTTGATATCATTTGAAAGTTAAGAACATGCTCTACAATATCAGTCTACTGGCCAATCCCACGTGGAGTACCCTTTCCCCTCGTCTGGTCACATATATATACCCTTACTAACAGTTCAAAAATTCTGGAATTCATTAATAATGTACTTGAGATATCTTGGAATATGACTACCATGCCAGAATTCCAATTAAAAAAAATTCTTTTAAATCCATGTTTACCTAAAGTTCTTCAGCCAATGTTCCTCCTTTACCTTTAAGGCGGGAAAAATTGTCTTTGCAATATGCAATAAAGGTCAAAGCTGATAAGAGAAACCCCACACACCGCACCATATTCCAGGGACATAACAGCAAGCTGTTCCTGGTGAATCAAAATGTGGCCAATCCATTCTCTACCTTTGCTTAATCCTTGATCAGAGAAGCAGAGATACCTTTGAATATTGTGCGAGAAATAAAACTGCCTAGGAACCCATCATGGTCTCAAAGTAAACATGGGGTTATCTTGGAACTATGCAATAACAAGAAGAATGCAACTAACCCATCCGCATTCAGGAATGTATATATCACCCTGCGCTCCCGACAGGGTCATCAAAGGCTGGGTGTGTGGTGTGCTTTCTAGGGAACATTGCACATGAAAGGCCCCTTGCCACTCTTCGAAAAGAGTAGGGTATCGCACCTGGTGGCAGGTTTCTCCTAAATCATAACATAGATTCGGTCACCGCCCTTGTGGCGTAAAACTACCTAAAAAGCTCTACATTGTGCAGTCTGGTAAAAGAACCCGGACATTAAACTAACCCAACAAACAAACAAACAAATATCCCACGGATTATCACATGGATTATACCACAGACTTACTGATTCGTGTGCTGCAATGAGCTCCTTGGCTGTCGTCTGTACCTGAGGGGAAGGGAATAAAATGTTTTCTTCTGCCCACTTCTGCCCACTCAGAATGTGATACATTGTCTTATATTGTCTGCCTGAGGCAGTGAAGTAGCTGTTCAGGGATTGAAAGTTTTTGTGCCCTGACAGCTGGATGACAATGTTAGGCGGGACCCCTGCTTGCAGCAATTCAGTCAGGACAGTCCTCCTGAGTGAATGGTTGGTAATTTTTTGCCAGGAATTTTGGCAATGCTGGCAGCAATTGGCATGAATTTGTCATTGACTCCCATGGCCTGCTTGTTAAACCATGCTTGGGATCTTCTTTTGGCATTAATGACAAGGTAGAAAGGGGAATCGTTGTACAGCATACAGAAGGGCCTATGGGTCTCATAGATCTGAAGCAGTCTCAGTGGTCATCTGGTTGGGTCCTCCTTATTTTGCCACATTTTGGGCCTGACTGCCCAGGCCTCATCCCCTGTAAATCTGGTCTTGGTTGCCCTTTCTGAGAACTCTAGGTACACTTCACCCTCACCATCTTACTTCTTCATCAGGTCTCCCTATTGCAGCTGCCGGGCCTCATTTCTGCCCCTTAGGCCTATATGCTTTGTAGTTAGATACCAAAGGATGGTCCTGACAGCTGATGGGGAATGTTCACCAATGGTCCCTGAGCCCCTCAGCTGCTCCTCCATTAATTTCATCTGTAATATCTTCAGCCTGTGGAATATAAAAATGTTACTGATTAGGAGGGGTGTGGACATTTCAGTAAAAATAGTCTGTAAAAAAAGATGTTAAAATCGTGAGGGGGGCGTGGCACTTGATAAGTTACCATATTGAAATACTACTGTCAGACACTAAGGGGTGTGGACGTTTCAGTAAAGAATTCTGGAGAAAAAACGTCAGGGGGCGTGGCTCTTGATAAGTTGCCATGTAGATCTAGGCCTAGCAGTAGTGGAGTTTAGCCCTTAGCCTTGAGTTCTTTTTTTTTAGGCCAGGACGTCTCTAGCAGTCTTGAAGTCATCAGTACCAATCAATGGTGTGGGGTAGTTCTCTTGTTCCAAGAACTTTTTTGTACTTGAAAATGTCCCGGCAAGGGAAGAGGGCTCATGATCATCAGCATTTAGTTTTTTCTTACTAAGCAAGTAGGATCCCAGCAACATGTTAGGCAACTTGCATGGATGTTTTGCATCTTATCCACTTCTCCTTGCTCGTCTAGCCACTTCTGGAAAGCTGCCGCTTCCCAGCAACATTTTTTTTGCGCATTATGTAGTTCTGTAGATCTTTTATATTGCAAGTGATATCAGGGGGGACCTGTACCTGTCCGTCGGGAACATATTCCAGGATGTTTTTAAGCACATTTTCGTCTATTTCCCACTGGCTCTAAATTATTTGAAAATTTCTCTCCTCCATGTTGCCTGCCAAAGACATGACGTAGTATGACGTCACCAGAACGTTTTAATTAGCCAATGGGAGGGCTTGTAGTATCAAAGATTGGCCCAGAGACAATGGGATAACATTTGCCTATTTACTATTCCCGCCCGTCGTTACCAGGACGTTTCGGAGACTTTAGAGGTGTTTTTTTGCATTTAAAGACAAAATTCGACAGATAATAAAATGAAAACTACATTCAGATGGTGGGATAAGGCAGCATACTCACTGGGGATAAAATTTATCACCAGCTCGAATGCTTATGCCCGAAAAATGACCCTGGCTGATGGTATGGCATAAAACACTCATTCACTCACTGGCCAAGTGGTTCTTTGTGTTCCATTCCTGGTTGGTGCTGGGTTCACTTAAGGATGAGGTACAGTAAAAATGGTTTCCCGGTATTGATCCCCTGCTGCAGTTTGCCTGCCCTGTCACCTTTATCTCATAGATACAATCACCAAAGACAGAATTAGTCCCAACTTTTTTTCGCTCTGTAAATTACCCTGGCTGTCAGTACGGAATAAATCACCCAACACTCACTCACTCGATGGTCCCCATGGGGGTTTGGGTAAGAATAGGCCCCCAGTAGCCCCTGCTGATTGTATGAGGTGACGATAGGGGGTACCGAGCATTGACCCAGTGGTTCTTTGGGTTCAATTCCCAGTTGGTCCTTGGTTCAGTAAGGGATGAGGTACAGCAAAAATGATTTCCAGGTTTTGATCGCCTGCTGTTTGCCCGCCCTGTCATCTTCATCTCATAGATACGATCACCAAAGACAATTCGTCCCAACTGGTTTTGGCCATGAAAATGACCTTGGCTGTTGGTACGGCTTAAAACACCCAATACTCACTTACTCTCTGGAGGGGGGCCCAATGACTGCCAGAGGCCCTTACTGGGCCACCTCCTGGCCATGTTGGGGACATCGGCCCCATGGCGGTTAGCATAGGCATTGGTCTGAGCATAAAGAATCGCCAGGAACTCTAGGAAGACTAAGAGCTTGAGGAAATCACTGTAGGAGATTGATTAGGTGGTGTCCACTTTGTCAGTTATTCCAGGGGTTTCACCCTGTGAGGTTCCAGGTAAGAATAGGCCTCTATTGTTGAGACGAGGTGTCAATGAACTACTCTCTGCGAAGATGCTACCTTGAATGAACAAAAAATGTTCTGTCAGCTACCGTTGCTATAGCAATGGCATCTGATGACATAATAGTGATGTCATCACTCCAAAAAAAAAAAAAAAAAAAAAAAAAAAAGAATAGCCCTCTAGTAGCCCCTGCTGATCGTAGAAGGCGCCGATTGGGGGAACCTGGCACTGACCAAGTAGTTCTTGGGTTCAATTCCCGGTTAGTGCTTGGTTCACTAAGGGATGAACACCCAACACTTACTCACACACTCCAGGGGTTTCAGTGTAGGGGATCCTAGGGTCAGGCTTGCTAATGTTCTCACCGATCTGTATCCAGTGGCGATTCCCAGTGGTTGCATCATCATGGAGACGTGTCTTAAGACTCATTGTCAGAAACGCTTGGGTTGCTGCTCTCTACCCTTTCCACGGGTGCTGCAGAGTTCCTCCTTGCAGCAGTCTCAATGTAGCTATTGGTAAATCATCTTCCCAATTGCCCACTAGCCCAGAATTCATCATCTGAACTGTCCACTTCCATGCTGGGTGATGCACGGAACGGCTCATTGAGGCACTGAGCCGCTAGGTGATGCACAGACAGGTCCCGTCAGGGCATTCCTGGTGTTCCTCAGCAATTTTCAGCCTGTTGCCATAGCAACACAAAAAAAATTCCACTAAAACTTCTTTATTTGCTTAATTTCTTTATTCTGTTAGAAAACCGGAAGGCTCTAGCTATTTTTGGGGGCATTTTAACAGCCATTCCAAAATAAAACACTGAAATGAATCCCTGAGGCAACTGTTGTCTAGGCCTGGCAGTGCCTGATACATACACGTTTGCGATGCCTTAGGTACAATGGTGGTGTGAAAGGGTTAATAATGCTTCTAAAGTTGTGAAATTCAAACAGAATGCAGTCTGGAAAGGACCCTGTGTGGTTGACCGGACATTGAACTACCCCAACAAACAATTCACACAAAGTAATCGTTAGACAACATAGAAAATTATAACTTATAAATTATAATTATAACTTCTTACCAAGTATCCACATCTGTGGATCACCTTGCACACACCTCTCGCTCTATGATACCTGATGAGCCTTACTGGCGAAACTTTGAATCACCTCCCCCTCCTGAGAGGGACTCTTTCCCTAACCCTCTGTTACTAGGCAGGTGCATGGACACATTCATGCAATTTGGGAGAACCCCAGTGATGTCATGACATCACTGGGACGTCGTGATGTCACTGGATGACGTCACGCAGGTGGTTGGCGGGCCACGTCCCGCTCATTCAAGGTTGTATCTGCGAGGAGGCTGGACGCTTTGCCCCGTCTGATAGAAAATTATAACTGTGGCAGATTTGTTAGTTTTTTTCCTTTTGAAAAAAATGTTTACTTCAGGGTCTTCTGGGGCGGGGACTTGATGGACTTGCCTACAAGCGTCCGACCTGCAGGGTCCCACAACAACAATTTAGATTAGCTCTCAAATACTTGATATTTATTGGGAAAATTCTGAAACTTGGAATGGAGACACTATATATCCTTTGAATTATTATCTTTAAGCAAGGATGCAAATATTCATTTCATTTTACACTCACAGGCACTGGCTCCACATCAATCCCATCTACAATGTTGCCCGTCACCTGTTGTTGTGGGACCCTGTTGGGGTTTGGGGGAAAATTATAGGCCCCCAGTAGATCCTGCTGATCATACAAGGCGACCCCATGGGGGTTCCAGGGAAGAATGTAGGACCCCAGTAGCTCCTGCTGATCGTATGAGGTGGCGATAGGGGGGGGACCCAACACTGACCAATTGGTTCTTTGGGTTCAATTCCCAGTTGGTGCTTGGTTCACTAAGGGATGAGGTACAGCAAAAATGATTTGCAGGTTTTGATCCCCTGTCACCTTCATCTCATAGATCCAATCACCAAAGACAGAATTTGTTCCAACCTGTTTTTGCCATGAATATGACCTTAGTTGTCGAAACAGCTTTAAGCATCCATTACTCATTGCTCACTCTATGGATGGGGTTCTGTTCTGTTTGGTCGATGTGGATGCTTAAACCCATTGGGCCGAGAGGTTTTTACTGTGACGCAAACCAAAAACTACATTCACTAAGTGGCGGGTTGTTTTGGATTTTAAGAGAGGTTAAGAATAGGCCCCCAGTAGCCCCTGCTGATCGTAGAAAGCGACGATAGGGGGACCCAGCACTGACCAAATGGTTCTTTGGGTTCCATTGCTGGTTGGTGCTGTGGTTCACTAAGGGATGAGGTACAGCAAAAATGATTTGCAGGTTTTGATCCCCTGCTGTTTGCCTGCCCTGTCACCTTCATCTCATAGATTCGATGACCAAAGACAATTAGTCCCAACTGGTTTTCGCTGTGAAAATGACCCTGGCTGTCAGTATGGTGTAAAACACCCAACACTCACTCACTGGATTTTTGGATTTTAAGAGTTCCAGTTTTCAGTTACTATGTTCTTGATAGGGGGATTCAAGGGGTTGTGTGTAACAATCAGATAGAACTTACCTGTACCAGGGGTTACTGTATCAAGTGTGTGATCGGTGCCCATAACGAGCAAGCTTAAGCACTCAAAAGAGCAGAACTCCTAGATAGGGAGAATCTCCTTGAACAGAGTCAACCCAAGAATCTGAGTCGGTGGGCGGGATCGGGTTCTAGTGTGGTGATGAGAACTGTTGTTCAGTTACTGATAATGCTCAACAATGTGGCATAACATGTTCATCACATCGCTGTTGGGGTTCTGTTAGTTCTGACTGGTTCCCCGGTATGAGGGGTTCCCCCGTCGGGGGTGCCACCTGGGGTTCACCGGCTGTTGGTCGTGGCGTTGGAAAGGCTGCTGTTGGTCCTGTTGTGTGACCTGCTGGTTGTATGGGCGGCGGCGTCCATTCCCCCTGGTTTGGTGCTGGGGGCTAGCTGGCCCCAGGGTGTTGAAAAAATCTGGTTTTGCTGGCATGTTTGGTCCAGGGTGCTCAGAGGGCTGACTGGAGTCGGACTGTTATTCTGCCTGCTGGTGTTGATCACATCACTGTACAGTGCATTCGGAGCATTTGGATTCTTGTTCTGGTACTCAGCGGGGCAAAGGGTGGGTGGGACACTGGTCCACAGGGCCACTTCGGGTGATTTCTTCAGTTCGGCAGCCTCCTTGTTAAATTTAGTATTAAGTTCATGGTTAGTGTTGTCTCACTTTTTTAAGTCCCTCAAAAACACAAAGGTGGAGATGGGTAGAGAAGCTCAGGGCTTCAGCCCAGGCCTTGAGCTTCCAGATAGTCACAGAGCTTTTTCACATCTCTGACTGTCTTCTTTATGGTAGATTTTGATCTCTGAAATTGATGAATTCATATGACTCCTCCCATATGGTATCCAGGGACATTCCTCCGTGGGGATCTGGGTTGGGGGTTCCTTTGGGAGCCTCCTGGGAAGAATGTGTCCCCAGCAGCCCCTTGCTGTTTGTAGAAGGCGACAAATGGGGAGACCAGACTCAGTAGCTCTTTGGTAGAGTGCCCACTCTGAGTCTGGGAGGTCTTGGGATTTATCCCTGGCCGAATCATACCAAAGATTAACAATGGTAGTGGTCACGGCTTGCCTGGCACTCGGTATAAAGTAAGAACCACGAAACATGACTGGTCTGCCTGGTGTCAGTATGTGACTGGGTGGGATATTGTGTGGGTCTATGACGTGATATCTCAGTGTGGCAGCACTATAAAGAGGGCATTGGGTCCCACTGCTACAAATAGCACCTCATTTCATAGATTCGGTCACCGCCCCTGTGGCGTAAAACTGGCTGAAAAGCTTTACCTTGTGCAGTCTGGTAAAAGTACCCTAAAGGGTTGGCCGGATGTTAAACTAATCCCACAAACAAACCAGGGATATAAGGGGGGCTTGTAAGGTCTTTACGTCTGAGTTTTCGGACATTGTACTCCCAACAGTCATCAAATGCCAGGTGTGTGGTGACCTACGGGACATTGCACATAAAAGACCCCTTGCCATTCTTCAAACCAAGTAGGGTATCGTACCGGTGGCGGGTTTCTCCTAAATCATATAGATACAATCACCAACAGCATAGTATATATGTATATATACACATAACCCAAAGAACAGGTACAGCAAAAATGATTGCTATGTTTTGATCCCCTGCTATTTGCCCGCCCTGTCACCTTCTTCTCATAGATAAGATCACCAAAGACAGAATTCGTCCCAACTTTCTTTTGCAATGAAAATGATCCTGGCTGTCAGTATGGCTTAAAACAGCCATTTCTCACTCACTCATCACCCATAGCTGAAAAGCATCATCTCGTGCAAGTTGGCTGGATGTTAAACTTACCAAACAAACAAACAAACCAAAATCCCTACCAGTCAGGTTTATGCCAAGGGCGAAGCACAACTGACCACCTGGTTAGAACCCTGTGGGGGTCCGGGTAAGAATAGGCCCCCAGTAGCCCCTGCTGATCGTATAAGGTGACGATAGGGGACACCTAGCACTGACCAAGTGATTCTTTGGGTTCAATTCCTGGTTTGTGCTGGGTTCAATAAGGGATGAGGTACAGCAAAAATGATTTCCAGGTTTTGATCCCCTGCTGTTTGCCTGCCCTGTCACCTTCATCTCATAGATTTGATCATCAAAGACAGAATTCATACCAACTTGTTTTCACCATGAAAATGACCTGGCTGTTGGTATGGTGTTAAACCTCAATCGCTCACTCTGTTGTCAAGTTTGGTGTATCTTCAACATCTTTAATGATTATTTTATATATTTTTATTGAGGCTTTATAAGATATCCATTCAGCTTATAAAGCTGATATGCTTTGGGTAACACAGATGTGTAGAGAATACTTTAGTCCAGTTTAAATAACTACAAAAAGAGTTGATAATGAAAACTAACAAAAGCACTTAGTATTTATTAGTTGTGTACAGATTGAAAGCTTAAAAGACAGTGGATGGTTTCTAGTGTACACATGTATACACCTGACATCTGACAGAGCAAATTCTTGAATTTGACATGTGACGTTGAGTTCCCCCCCCCCCCCCCCCCAAACATCTAGAGCCCCTGTAATACTGGGAGCTGTAAAACAGGCATGCCAGACTTCTGTGGATCCTCAGAATCAGGGGTGGATCCAGGACTGTCTTCATAGGGGGGACAAGATACTGTGGGTGTCACACGTGCCATTAACATATGTATTGTTTCAAGGGTGGTTGTGGTGTAAAACAAGCTTAAAAGCTGTACCTTGTGCAGTCTGGTAAAAGAACCCTAAAGGGTTGGCCGGATGTTAAACTTACCCAACAAACAAACAAACCATAAAAATTGGTTTATTTGCATTTTAAGAGAAAAGAAAAATGTTATTGTGATATTCTCAGGGATGATTAGGAGCCGGGATGAGCGAGTGGCTCTTCCACAGTTTCCCTGTTTAAGAGATTCGTACTCTTGACAGATCTCAGCCAAGTCCCGCTCGATATCTTGAGAGCATGAGTAGGATGAGTCACACGAGCACTCATATTGGTCCGCTGATAAGCCGCAGAGGATGTGGCGGGCAAGTGGTCGTAGGGTTCTCAGAAACATACCCCGCACACGGGGGTTTACAGTGGTTGGAATACGGTTCCCGAGGCTCGGGGTTCACCAGAGTCTTTGGTCCTCGATGGATCAGAGCGAGGGCGGGTGTTGCGGTTCTGTTGGGGTCGGGATCGGGGTTTCATGCGAGACGTCTAGTAGCCGCGTGTGGCCAACGATTCCAGACTCAGGATGGGGACCATACTCAAAAAAACAAAAGGGTGGTAAGGTGTAGGCTGATCTCCCATGTTCTCAACCCTAAAGTCAGTGTTAGCCTGAACACATGGTTCCGGTCGGTTTGTTCCCATTTCCATACATCCAAGTTTATCCCTCGTATCTACGTCCAGCTTCCCCTTTTTGGCATAACTTTGGTCTATTCCTATCTCATGGACCCTTATCTTTAGCTGTCCTACTCTTCTAAGCCTTTTCGTGGTCCATTCCCAGGAAAAAAGGAGGTGTGAACACAATGAGTACCAAGACGGGACTGTTCATTCTCCTAAAATCACTCATATATAGCCACAATCTGGGTCCTGATTGGTTAAACAATATCACATGGTCACTTTGACCTCTTGCCAGGGCCATTTCCGGTCATCAAAATCTCATGCATTACAGACTTGGTGCTTCGTTACTCGCGTGTAACTTGTACATGCATTTTTATGTAGCTCATACAACTTGTGACACACGATCTCATGTAATCCGTGTAATTCATGATCATGCACTAACATTTAACTTTAACTATAATTTCTCATAACAACATTTACTTGGTTTTAACCTTTATAATTAAACTGCATGAACTCATGTTGCAACATTGAATTGCTTACTATAATTCATCACATTATGATGAAAGCACTTTAAATCATCAATGTTTAACATGTATGATAGATGATAATTAAAACATATAGCCCTTATGAAATTTACTCTTAGTAAATTTAAAATGGACTGTAGAGAAATAATTCACTAATTCGTGAAGACCTGGAGGGGGGGGAGTAAATGCCCCCTGTGTCCCTCCCCCGGATCCGTTAGTGGGAATTCTGTGGGTTTTTTGTTTTTTTAAGTATTATGGGTCATTTTTGAAGTCTGAGGAGAAAATAGTTTTTATATAGGGTGGTAGATTTTGATGACTAAAATGAAAATTTAGCTGAATATTCAATGTGATTTCTTCTTGTATATAAAAGGAAACTCGTATTTATCTCTTTTATATGACATAATTGATCCATTTCTTTTTGAAAAAAGAGGCTTATTGCATTTATGATAGACTTCCTAATTTTCCACGGAAAGGGCATTCACTGACTGGCAAGCCTGTAAAACCGTGTGCCTATACAGTTCAAGGGGAGCCTGTCGTGCACGTAGCATGTTGCTACAGGTGCAGGCGTCCATGTACTACGCCTGAAGGCGGTAATCCACTTGCCGATGTTTACTGCCGATTTCATAAATCCCCAGTGGAGTTAGGGATCAAATATATAACAGAGATGCCATTTTTTCCGGATTTTAGCCAGTTCAGTATGAAAATAACATTTCCCTTTACCAACTTCACGAATTTAATTTTTCAAATTATTCTCAGATAGTTTGGAAGCCATCTGAATCATTTGTTTGTTTTCTAGTGAACATTTTCACCCTCTTAACTGAAAATACGGAAATGTCCTTCCTCCTTTTCCGGATTTCTCCTCTCTCCAGAGTGGCATCTCTGATATTATCAGGGACGGATTTAGGGGCGGGGGGGGGAGGGGGACACTGGGTACCGATTTAAAATTTTCGGTAGAGGTGGTGAGGTGCAAAAATAAAACCAAAAAATAAACTTTAAACCATGTCTCCCCTTTCTAATATCTCTTGATCCGTCCCTAGTTATGTCACATGTTCTTCAATTATTGTGCGAATTACATGCAGGATGCATGGCGTTTTACCACAATATTGAAGAAAGGTAATAACCAAATGCCAGCATTCAGTATCGCCTCGTGGAATACAGGCTTCCCCATCCTATGATTGTGGCCCGACTTGTCCGCGTATATTATGCCACATAATATTGGCCATGTTCAGTATTAACCTATATATTATTAGGCCTATACTACGTAGAGTAGCGGCTTAGTGCGTCATGCCTTCCCAAGTAGGGTAGCCCAGCATAGGTGGTGTACAGATATGTGTACAAAGTAGGGCCAATCCTTCCGTGATTACTACAGGTTTGGCCCTAAGTCGGCGTATAAACCTGTATAGTCCTACATGTACGTGTCTGTGCCAGGGATAATTTGTGGTGGAAATAGCCAAAAGAATAGTTTGGCCTTTCTTGGCCTTTTTATCAAAATATATGGACTCTGAATTTCCTTCAATTATGTATTAGGGCCTAATGTGAACACCTAATGTGGAGTACATATATCTGAGCTTTCAAAGAATAACGCGGTACCACAAAAGAAATATTCCCAAGATTATTGTTAATATCACATGAGCCTGTCCCCTAGCGTCACCTTGAGTTTAGAATCTGAAAATCCTCACATTTTTGCCCAGCTCGTTTAATAATTTTGACCCAGGAAAGTGCGATTTCAGATTACCCTCTGATCTCAGAGAGACCAATTTATACCAGTGTAACAACCGATTATGTATTGTCTCTCAACCCCAAAATGACAATTTGTCCTTGACTAAACTCAACATTTCTATAAATAGAGTTGGTAAACACATGTAAAACATGAACTAGGCGTACCGTAAGTCTCTTAGATCCGACACGCCTTTCCCTTCTAGCCCTGTGTCTTTACAAATTTATAAATACAGCCTATTTTATGGCAGCAAGGAGTCTTGGGATGTTGTTTTCCTTTTCTTACGGTTTCACGGGATATATACCATATGAATATGATCCAAGGTCTTTAATTTGAATACCATATCTAACAAGAGATAAATTGCATCTTTTTGGATTTTTGTTCTAGATATATCCATATATTGTATATAGGCCTATTTGCCGATGTCTTTCCTCCTAAAACCGTTCCTCTTTTTTGCTTTATCAGCCTAATTTACCATATCTCTTTAACCCTTTAGCGTCACTATAATTATTCCTGTTTATAATTCTTAGAACTAACGGAATGCCAAGCTTAAGGTTATCGATTATTACCCATAACGTTTACATCTCCATGTATTGGTATAGTAGTCTACCTCATAAAGCAATTCTTTTATAAATCATTTTTGTGTGTGCACATGAGGTCGAGGGCGAATCTAGCTTCTAGGTATACACGGTATAATAAATTTTAGAATCGTCAGCTCAAGCTATAACCTAACGATAAGGGGGCCTACACATGTAAAGTTCCTCCTTATGATAAAGCATGTAGGCCTAAATTCCATAACCAGAAACAACTGCTGTAGCATATATATTATGAACTTCATGAATATGATATAGGTCCTACGTATAATAGTAGTAGTAGTAGTAGTACTTTTATTGACAGCGAAGAGTCATACATATTGATCTCATGTGTCATATACATCACAACAGTAGAACAGTACAATCTTACAAAGTCAGAGATTCCTTTTTTCTTGTGCACATCAGCATGTTGATTTGTTACTAGACTGTAATATCCAATATAAGGTCTACATCTACACAGTTTTACAAATCAGAACATAAAAACATGGCATGTATTGACTATTGCCATGCTTATATCATATAGGCAGCGAGTAACATTAGCACCAGTAAAATAGCTATCAGTCAGCAAATATCTTATATAAGGCCTACATCTACACATTTTTACAAAACAGTTTGATCTGAGGTAACCTGTAATAGTGAATTTGTAATGTCCTCATTATAATCAAAAGCATTTCCAAGCTGTCAAAATCCTAATGAAGTCCCATACGCCAAACTACGTACACGTCAGAACCTGCCCCCCCCCCCCCCCCCCCAACCTCGCCCCACCTCGCCCACACCCTTCCCCCTAACTACACCAAACCGCCAACAGGCCAGCCGTATCCAGGCACAACAAACTCCACGGCCTTAACCAGTCACGTGGCCGCTCCCAGCCAATCAGCGCCCTCCTCCCCTCACCTAGCGACGGCAGGTTCCCGGCGATCTGCCCTCCCTGTGGCAGTCTGTAACCAAGGCGGCCCCCTCCGTCCGTTGACCAGCGGTGGCGGCCTGTGTATGGTATATAAGCCCGCGTCCTCCAGTACCTGACCACAGACACACACATCGACACCTTAAGTCACTCCGTGTGCCGAGATCGAACCGTTTTTGTGCCTTTTTAGCCCAAGTGCTTCCCTAAACCTTCAACATGGTAAGTCCACTTTTGTTCTTGTACTTTACAATTTTCGTTGGTTTAGTTTTTTTGCAAGTTTGATCAAGGAACATTATTTGAGAGCAGGATTTTTGGTTAGAACAGTATACATGGACTTTAATTGTTAGTCATTCTATTTAGGGGCCTGTAGGACTACTTGGGAAAAGTTAAACTTCAGCAAATTCAAGGATTCGATATTCTACTTCAGTTCTACTGATTTTGTATCAGAGGCTGAAGTAATTGAAAACTCCTTCATTTTATAACCTCAGTCTTAATTAAACGAGGTGGGGTAGGGGACGAGGGTACCTTGGCTAAATGCGCTCCCTCATCATTGGCATCATGACGGTAAAGGCCGCAGTTGCTAAAGTGTTTAATTCCTCCGTCGTTAAAGAATGGTCACACGACTAGATTAGCTGAAGTACATCTCATAGCAGTAGGGATGATAAGGTAAAGCAGGCCAGAGAGAGGTGTATCTGAAGGGTCGATGTGCTCTTATCATGATCCAACGGTTGGATCGTATTGTATTAGGCCTAC
Source organism: Lepidonotus clava (assembly GCA_936440205.1). Taxonomy (NCBI): domain Eukaryota; kingdom Metazoa; phylum Annelida; class Polychaeta; order Phyllodocida; family Polynoidae; genus Lepidonotus; species Lepidonotus clava. The sequence continues at coordinate 26,606,263 of OW387149.1, read as the reverse complement.
ACCGCTTTGTGCAGAGGGATATTGTAAAGCAAAACAAAAAAACTCCATTTTTTGTTTTGTCCCATTATTACTTCACCGAGACCAATCTTTCTGGTTATGGAAGGCCCTTTTGATCTCATGCCGAGTTTAAGGAATGGCTTTAGTCATATGATATCACTTAACTTTTTTTTCAGTAGGGATTCCCCAAAGGTTCTTATGGTTAATCTTTATGTCTAATCTATGCTTATCATGTTGTTCGGCACATGATACTAAGTAGCTCGATGTCTAATACCCTCAATATCAGCTCTATAGATTAATCATTACCGAGAAGAGGATACATCAGTGTGGGTGTAGCATTTACAAATGAATAAGCCTCATAGCAAGTCACAAACAATCAGAACTTTAATCCTTAACGTGCCGCGTTAAGCATAATTATACTGGGCTCCTGGCTATACTCGTTGGTTTTAGTTATACGAGTATGGGAGTACCAATGTGCGTTATATAGGTGTAACTTTAACATTAACGGTTTTGGTCGTTATTTGTTCAGGGCTTGTGGTAACCAAGCAACCAGCGGTCAGTCCGAGGTCCTAGTAGGAGCAGGGAGGGAGGGAGGGAGGGGGGGTTGTTAGGTATACATGTACGTCACTCTTCCAGCATAGGCTCGTAGGGCAGATTATAGTGGTGTATTTGCCACGGGCTGGAGATCTCATGTAGCGCCCAACATGTTCCATACATGTAGGTGGGTGCACGTTCAGACAGGTATGAACGTTGGTGTTAAAGCCACCGCGAAAATTACGTCGACGTTCATTTAAAGTTAACACTTGGTATGTTATTTGCTTAATAAAATTCATTGTCTCTAACCTGAACATTCGCCTTTAATAATAGTTTTAGATCAGTTTTTTTTTATAATTTGGCAGTGATTTGCAAGAGGGTGGATTTGGTAGGACTTAGAAAACATTGAAAACGGGTCCCCAATCACCAGAGCCTAGGTCAAGGGAGGGGACCTTGAGTGCGTCTTAATAAAAAGACTATCAAGATAAATCTGTTAAAAAAAAGAAGTCAACGTTACTTTCTATACAGGATATCAGTATTGACTTTCTCCGAGGCAGACCGTACCTAGTCTATACCGTTTCAAAGGAGTCTTCTTTTAAAAGTATCATTAGTTTATACTTTCGTTTTTTTCTTATTTGTCTGGCTACAAAAACGGACAGGTTATTGTTGAGTTATATCTCAAACGATGATCATGTAAATAAGTGTCATCCTATTGAAGCCAAGTTTAATTTCATGTAAGCTTAATTTCATTGAATTTGTTCTAATCAATTCCTACTCTTTCTCCCTTCCAGCGTGAATGCATCTCTATCCACGTTGGCCAGGCTGGTGTCCAGATCGGTAACGCCTGCTGGGAACTGTACTGCCTTGAGCACGGCATCCAGCCTGATGGCCAGATGCCCAGTGACAAGACCATCGGAGGTGGTGATGACTCCTTCAACACCTTCTTCAGCGAGACTGGAGCTGGCAAGCACGTGCCCCGTGCCGTGTTCGTCGACTTGGAGCCCACCGTTGTCGGTAAGTATTGGGAAATTGAATAGTATAAAGAGTCTAAACCCCTAAAATGACCATGGCCATCTCTTAAATTCAACTGCCCCACCAATGAGCATTTAAAACCGTAAATATTTTTCTATGAATATCTATGAGGGTAGATAATTATCTCGCTCTTTTCTGTTAGTCTCAACTCAAATATATTATTTCAGGAAAATTTTCAAAAACAAACGCACTGAGCTGTGCTTGACATGAATTAACACCTAGTTTTACCTTTTTTCCAGATGAGGTCCGCACTGGCACCTACCGCCAGCTGTTCCACCCCGAGCAGCTGATCACCGGTAAGGAGGATGCCGCTAACAACTATGCCCGTGGTCACTACACCATCGGTAAGGAGATCGTCGACCTGGTCCTTGACCGCATCCGTAAGCTGTCTGATCAGTGCACTGGTCTCCAGGGCTTCCTCATCTTCCACTCCTTCGGTGGTGGCACCGGCTCCGGCTTCACCTCCCTGCTCATGGAGCGTCTCTCCGTTGACTACGGAAAGAAGTCCAAGCTGGAGTTCGCCATCTACCCCGCCCCCCAGGTGAGTTACTCAGGCTGATTTCAATGCTGAAATCTAATAACTTATTTGAAAGAAATAGGACCAAAGAAATAAAAAGAGGGAAAAGCAAATCTTGGATTGGTTTATGAAAAATATTAATTGTTCTTGTAGCTTGACGTGTTGGGGCTAACCTTGTTTCTGTACCAAACAGATGTCTGTTCATCTGTCTTATATTATATGAAAAACTCATAAAATCATCAACATTTAACAAGATAAATTTTTGCTTTTCCAAAGATCACATAGATTACATTAAACAAATATCAAATTATTCTTTCTAAAAAAATTGATTATCTCAAATTATTTTGATTATTTTCTCAAGTTAAAATAATTCTTATATTCCAGGTCTCCACCGCTGTTGTTGAGCCCTACAACTCCATCCTGACCACCCATACCACCCTGGAGCACTCTGACTGTGCCTTCATGGTCGACAACGAGGCCATCTACGACATCTGCCGCCGTAACCTCGACATCGAGCGCCCCACCTACACCAACCTGAACAGGCTGATCGGCCAGATCGTCAGCTCCATCACCGCCTCCCTGAGGTTCGATGGTGCCCTGAACGTTGATCTGACTGAGTTCCAGACCAACTTGGTGCCCTACCCCCGTATCCACTTCCCTCTGGCCACCTACGCCCCAGTCATCTCTGCTGAGAAGGCCTACCACGAGCAGCTCTCCGTTGCCGAGATCACCAACGCCTGCTTCGAGCCTGCCAACCAGGTGAGTCTTGCAAAGAAATTTACTTGTTATACCTGTAGATCATAATATAAGAATAGATGATTTTTAAACAATAATTTGCAACAAAATTTATTCAACCATTACTCTTCTTTTTAGCCTAAAATATTAAACACTTTTTTGGGTAAACAAAATATCTTCAGATTTGAATTTGAAAAATTTTCTGATATTGTTTTGATTGAATCGACTCCATTACTTTGATTTATTATAACCACTTTTACTGTTCCCTTTTCCAGATGGTCAAGTGCGACCCCCGTCACGGCAAGTACATGGCCTGCTGCATGCTGTACCGTGGAGATGTCGTCCCCAAGGACGTCAACGCCGCCATTGCCACCATCAAGACCAAGCGTACAATCCAGTTCGTCGACTGGTGTCCCACTGGCTTCAAGGTTGGCATCAACTACCAGCCACCCACCGTTGTCCCCGGTGGCGATCTGGCTAAGGTGCAGCGTGCCGTGTGCATGTTGAGCAACACCACCGCCATCGCCGAGGCCTGGGCTCGTCTTGACCACAAGTTCGATCTCATGTACGCCAAGCGTGCCTTCGTCCACTGGTACGTCGGAGAGGGTATGGAGGAGGGTGAGTTCTCTGAGGCCCGTGAGGATCTGGCTGCCCTGGAGAAGGATTACGAAGAGGTCGGAGTCGACTCCGTCGAGGGTGAGGGTGAGGAGGAGGGTGAGGAGTATTAAATTACTCACACCATCTCTAATCACACCTGACAAAGGGGTCTATCTACATCGGAAACGACCCTTTGGTCCAGCGTAATGTGAAGAACTGGCACAAAGACACTCATCTTTGGTCTGACTGAAAACTCTTGAGTTTTTAGTAAAAACGGTTGAAGTTCTTAGACTGTTCTCTTATAAAAACCTTAAGTTGGACATGATTTGAATAGAAACTGAAGCCCAGAGCGCTGGACTCGCTCATGGGAGGTATTTGTACAAAAATAAAATCCAACAGTACAACCACCCATGTACTCGGAAAATAAAAAAATCATAAAATGTATTTCCTTTTGTTTCTTGTTTGTCTTGAATCAGTGATGATTACACTGTAAGGAGCAGTATAGAATTTATTTTTAGTAAATAGGATATATCTTAGCAAACAATTATATATCGTCTTCAGTTCATTTAACATTAGAAAAGGATTGGAGTAAGATAATTTAATTCTGTGAAACCAAGTGAACGATGATTGTCCATATAAAATAACTAACAACGTTAACTGAACTATATATCTTTCTGCGAGGAAATGCTCTTGAACTGTGCACAGAAATGATCGAACTCACATTAACACTAAGTAGTTGTGATTAACGAGAAAACCCTATTTTGACATTTATCATAATATTATTTCGAAAGGGATTTCATAATGCCGGCCCGGAGGGGATTTCACTGTTAAATACTACTCACACACCTAAATATACGAATAGGCACACGCATACATACATTTTTATCTAATAATATTGATATACTTATGTCTTAATTTATAATCATGCCCGCTTCTTATGATTTGGAGCATTAACTCCTTATAATTCAAATTGCCGCCTCGGGCTTATATTGAAGGGGTTATTCCCCAGGATATCACTGTGTTTCCTGTTCTCTATGATGAGGAAAGGGACCCTGACATTCAAGCTAAAGGACCTATTAACACTTTGATTTTTTAGGAGTAATTTCAACTAAATCAAAATTAAACGGAGGAAGTTTTGAATATACGGTGTTCCTAGACATAACATACTCCATAAGGACCGACCACACATAACTTGTAATCTTACAAATTCCTTCAAGATAAGTCATCAATACCTGGAATAACAAACCACTTAACACTGACTTGCCCGGCCAAATGTACCCTTTGAACATTGGAGAAGTGCCTACCTTAAGATTATGACCAGACAACTCTGATATCATGTAGGCTCAATTAATCATTTGACCGTCAGTGGATAACATAACAGCCTTAGCACAGTTAATACTTTTTGCAAACGAACACAAGTACTTTCTGCACTGCCCAAAAAGCCGTAAAAACTAAAAGTTCAAAGATTCGAGTCTTCAACCAAAACTTCTTGTCGAGTTTTGAAATACTACTAAAGCGTGCTCTGTACACTCCGTTCTATTTTCCCCAAGTAGATTTACTGAAATTTGGGGTTCTTTCAAGAACGTATTATCGAGTGAGTGAGTGAGTAATGGATGCTTTACGACGTATTATCGTTTAAGAGTCATTTTTGAAATGTTTTTAAAAGTGCTGGTCACCCCTGTCCATTATATGGCAGCGTTTTGAAGGCACTCGAGAAATATCGATGTTCATTTGCCTTTTTCTCAAGCAAATCAAAAAGAATTAGGAAAAAAAAGAAGAAATGGACATAAATTGAATCATGTATATCATTATTCAGAAGTAATAACCCAAACTTGATCTATATGATTTATAAATACTTTTATTTCAGAAAGAAAAGCGAAATCTTGAAATAATACCTCAAAGGTATATAGATACATCGTGCAGTACCTGGTCACTGTGAAATCGCTACTAGATCCCTAGTCTTTTTATATCTTGAACGAAATATCCATCACAAAAGTAAGCACACACGTAACATATTCCATTTTTCGCCCATTTCTTCGTTCTCCTTGATAACCAGTCTCTTGGGTACATTTCTAAATAGAGAAAAACTTCCGATTGAACACGTTTGTGATTTTCGCAGACCCTCACATTAGTCACATTAGAAAAACGTCTATTTTTTTTTCTAAATCAAAGTATTGTGGACAAAACCACTTGTTCTGAAAGTGTAGCCATCCATTTTTTTATTTAAAAAAAAAAATCTTTTAATAACAGAAATGAACTCAATCTGAATAACTACATCTGATCAGTCCCGTCTGATTTAAAGAGGCTTCACTGTGGTAGTTAAGAGGTCAGAATGTTTCAAGATGTTTTGATTCAACTCCTTTTTATACGAATTTGATTAAGAGTGGTTTTATATCTATATCAAAGAACACAAGGCACTCTGTCGACCAAATCAGAATAGCAGCTTACAAAATATCACATAATACTACGGGGGTAGCGTTACGTCAGTGTACATGGATAATAAGCCGTTATCTTGTGAGCTTTTTTTGCAAGAGCTTTATCGATAATGTGTATTTATTACTTAAAAGATATTTAGAAATTTTATCACAAAGGCTTTGTTACTCGGTAAATCAGTGTCATGGTCGGTTTATGATTCACATTATCTTAGTTTTAAACAAGCAACTCGAAAGCTGAATATCCTTAGTATAATGCTGTGAATACATTTAAGGATATACATTTACAGCTTTAAGAAGCAAAATTCTTTAGAATAATGTGACAGCCAGTGTTTTTCAAAAAGCTGCACGGTGATAAACTCACCAGCAAATAAGTTATCTTTGTCATTTTTGGTTATGAAAATTCTTTTAGCGACCCTTACTTCTACCCAGGACTTTTATTTCTCTCATAAAGTTAACATAAGCATTCATATCGGGCTAAGTATAGCCAGTCATAAATTAGCAGCAACGTTTATTATTATCAGCTCAAAATTCTTCGGCTTTAGCTTAGAATGTAAAACCTCATAGTAAGAATTAAGTGTATAAAAAATGTTTACAAATTTTACAAAAATGTTAATGTTTCATGTTATCAGATATGGATCTTATTTTGTTATATGAAAAAAGTGTTTAATAGCACAGTTTAAGAGTTTGATTTTAATCCCCTGGATTGATTAACCTTTGTTCTTATAGAGGTGAACCATGGTATATCTAGACAACAAGGCATTACAAGCACTCACTGAGGTTTGACAAAATCAGAGAAAACATTGAATACTGACAGACTATATGTAAGGCCTGATGAAAGGGTATGGGTACCAACGACAAGATATGTCTTTCCGTACTTCTCTTAACTTTCTCTCAGTCAAATTTCTGCCCTCTTTATCGCATTTAAAAGAAGATTGACATCTGCTTATACATTCCTTAAACTCATTTTGCTACAACGCCAATGATAACAACGGAACTGGGAGAAATTTTGAAGGAAAAAAGGGACATAAGAATAGTGTTTCAGTTAGTTACTCTGAAGGAAGGAAAGTTCTGTTCTCAGTCATACGCACTCAGTGACTGAGAATTTATCATGTCATAGGCAGGATCATGCTTTAGGAGGGAAACAAAATACTGATCATAAACAACTCAAATATCTTATGAAAGGTTCAAAAGAATCTGTGATACTGATTCTGGAATGTTTAACTGAACAAGTCTGTAAAGTTCAAGCCGAGAAATATCAGGCAGTGCAGGTCTAAATAGTATTTTCATCGTCTTTTCTAAGTAGAGTAGATTAATATTAACAAAAGAATTCCAAAAGATATGCGGGTAAACATATATTTGTCCGACATTGTGGCCAAGGTTATATATCACATTACGTAACCATTTTGTAATAATCTGGTAAACATTTCCCCGAACAAGGATCATAAACTTGAATATGATTTCTTTTGAAAATGAAGCCTTTAGTGCTTTTCATTGCGAAAGCAGTTGAACACGTAACTTCAATAATACATCATAGATTCATAGTTCCAATACTACTAACCGTGTCTGAAAAATTCTTCCATCTTCTTATCACTCGTTTTTGGCATATATATGACAGAGTTATTTAATTAATTGTATACAAAACAAATAAACGCACCAACAGTTTCTCAGATATCACGATTAGCCACTATACATATTGCACGATATTGGTAAGAATATTCTATGGGAAAAACAAGCAAACTTTACATAATAAACAAAAAGTATATCTGCGTGCATACCTCAACATTGTGCCGGAGTCTCATCAAAATTGACGAATGAATGTTTTTTTTTAATCAAGAGGGCTTATTCACATTTACATACATATACATATTTTCTAGGTTCATTGATTATGAAATAACCTTTCGACACCGTCTTATGTTGCGGGTTTGTCTTTGACTGTCCAGAGGGGGTCTAGCATACTCAGGGGGTCCGAGGGGTCGTTCACATTGTCTTGTAAGCCAGTGTTTTTACTGTGAAACTGAGCCTTGCTATACTTTTTAGGTTTGCCTATATCCGCCATGTCCAGACTGAATTTCTCCGGGTCTTGTAGATCAGTAAGTGATGTTTGCGGGGGAACACCAGCCTGGTGTTGGGGCGATGCAGACGCATGTGAAGTTTGGCTCAAACCGGAACTTCCCGAGCCCGACCGACTTCGCTGGACAATTGGACTACCAATCGCTCCAGTAAAAACACTATCACTGCCTCCAGTTGTTCCAGTAACCGAATGGTCTTGCGTTGATGGTAGAACTGGTTCTGATACAGTTGTACCTAGTGAGCCTTCCCTGTTCATACACATCCCCTCCCCTTGAGTGTTACCGTTAACCGGGGCGGCCGAACCATCTATTGGTGAGTCGCCTTGTTGGGGTGGGGGCGTACCCGCCTTGATCGTCATCTTAGCGACACTGGACTGGATGGCGCTCAGACTGGTCGCGTTCCCTAGAATGAAGTCTTCAGAGGGTTTACGTTGGTGGCTCTTCTCTCCGGGACCGGGGATCTTGTCACCGAATGATGCCTTATTGGTAATTATACCTCCTGCAGAAACAATGACAGACTTAAACATCACTTCTTTTATAAAAATTTTATTATTCAATTATATTATTCCAATAATTTTGAAAGCTCCATCTAACGTATCCTGGCCTAGGAGATACTCAATTTGCGTTATTGATTCTCAAATACATATTTGAATCTGTAAGACTGAATTTGTATGATTCAGAGTGTAACTGAACCATCCCTAGGCCTATTTTTCCAACGCTTTTCCATTGATGGAAGTTTTATACAATTTGTTTTCATTTTGGCTACTCAAAATATTCCAGGATCAAACCGTTAAGGAACGTACATGACTTCAGGTATTTAATCCCTTGTCATATATCATCCCCGATTTTGAAAAAAGTAATGTGTCAGTATATAAAATTCATTCCTCCCGCATCTTCAGACCTCGATTTAAGCATGTTTATTTTTGTGTGTTAATTGGGCGATTTCTTTTTCAGGAACTAATATAGGAAGACCTTGAGTACAAAATGATCTTTCTCCCTCTGGCAGTAACCGTGAAGGTGGAGACCTAAAGAAGTACGAAAATGAAGAACTATACGGGCAACTGTCTGTCTGATATACTTACGTTTGATGAGGATGCTCTGACAGTGGTAGAGGATGGCGCGGTAACAGAAGGCGAGCTGCTCCTTTTCCTGCACCATGTACTTCCTGCGCTCGCGGAGTAAGCGGACCAGCTCAGCGACATCCCGCACCCCGTTACCCTGGTTCACCTCCTGGGCCGCCGTGTAGATTACGCAGAAGGCCCCAGTACGGCCTACACCGTCACTGTAAAAGCAACAGAAATTGTAATTAATAATGTGTTTTCCTACACATACAGATTTGAACAGTGGCTTATCCAATACAATATTTCAAAGTAACGCCTCTTTTTTCAAACTAAGTGATTGTGGTGCAATGGAAGTCATTCAGGATGGTTATAGAAATGGTTGGAAATAAAACAGTGTGGAACTAATTTCAATGTCTTGCATTTTCAAAAGTGACAAAAGTAGTCTTGCATTTTCAAGATCAGATAGTGCCCATGTGGGGCTTGTGGAAGGGGGAGGGGGGATGTCATTACGCGTTCCCAGTGTTCCAGACGAATTTCAAAACTTTCATGTGTTTATTCTGATACAAAATAACTCTTGCCATTTTTTCTTTTTTTGTCTGTTAGGGAATTTACTTTATCTTTTTCACCTACTACACCCCTGACGAGCCCTACCTGCAGTGTACGATGACGGGCCTGATCATGGTCCGCTGTTGTATGTAGAACGTGTGCACCTCAGCGATGAACGACAGGATCTGGTGGGGCGAGTCGGGCGCACCGCTGAAACACATGAATACGTATTGAAATGACTGATAGGAACAATTCAGGGGTTTGAAAATATGTCATTGATTACCTTTAAATGATTATTTTTTCATTTTGTAAAATCAATTAATTGTGATCAAAAAATAATGGAATGTGACTTCTTAGTACCAGTGCCGAACTTAACATGTAGAGTGTATGTTTTACACTCATTAATATTTCCCCTTCTTGACGATTCTCTTACTCAGATTACATTGTCGGTCTTTAAGAAATTTTCAGATTGGAGATAACTCTGAATAATGCCACATAAACTACGGATTACGATTATTTTTTAGAAAACATTTAAGGGACTTTTTCAACTTAGTCATTTTCTTAAACTACCTATCTAATATGATGGATGACTCAAAAAGTATTTGATAATTCAATATTTCTTTTTTTTTTCTTTTTTTTTTAAGAAAACCCTCCCCCCATTTCAAAGGAAGGTGCCTTAGCTAGATATTTATCATTTGGGACTTACCTAATCCATTGACAAATTACTTTCATGTAAATTTACATTTAAAGTCAAGTGTCTCTACCAATAGTTCACCCTACTCTGGATCACTTATTCTCCTGTATTTCAAGTACCTTCATGCTGAACTAAAGTATCTGTAAAGTACTTCATATTAGGGAAAAGGTTGTTAAAAACTGCGAAGGAATCGAGTATTTTCACTAACTTCACGACCAAAGATTAAGTACGTACAGATTCAATAAGAATTAATTACAAAAATACTTGCATGATAACAATAAATGAAACTGTATGCTCGAGCCAGGTAGATATCATGGAAATCTCAACAATATCTTCCTGAATGCATGTTTGTTAAAGCGGGCCAAAGCAATTAAGGATCAAAATTTGCAAACTCTATCAAATATTGAAATACATTCTATGACCATAATCTATACCCGTGGTAAAATAATTACTGTTTAAACAGACTTTAACTTCGTCAAAATGCATAATCATAAACTTGTCCGTGGTCGATGTTGGTGACCCACTAAAATTGCATATTGTTTCACAGTGTCGCAATGCATTGCTTTTGGCTCCCTTTAAGTTTGTAGGACCAATGAAATCCAGGAAATAGTGATTTACTGTGGGGAGACTTCCTATCATGAACAGAACAAGCACGGACGTTTGGAATCATAGTAAATTGCTTAAAATGTTTAACCAAAATGTACTCACACCACCATGCGAGACCTAGAGTATGTCAATAGGCAGTGTGAAAATAACAGGCAGACAAACTGAACTAAGCGGGGGAGAAGTAGTAATCAAAAGGTATACGGTGAAACGATGTGTTAACAGGGTTGGAAGTTAGTCAACAAACCATGGCTGACAATTCTAAAACCGGGCTGTTAACTTTTAGGAAGCATTTCTTATGTTTTGAGTACATGTAGGCTATGACTCCGGATAGGTAATGGGAATACGTTTATTTCCAACCCTGGGTTAAATTAAGAGTCAATGAAAAGATTACTGGTGTACAAATAAAGTATGTCTTCTATTCTTTTAAACGAGGACGTCTTTTTTAACTGAATGAATGGTCAAAGTAGGACGATTATCGCCATGTGTAAGATCGTTCATCATAATTTATCATTTTTCCCACGTACCAATTTGCAAAACTGGCAAAATAACAAATACCTAAAGCCCTTATCAAGAACCAAGGATAGCGTGAAGCATTCAGAAGACTGTTACATATTAGTCAAAATTTAAAAGTTAGTTTTGCCTACCTTGGGGGCCAATGCATGAACTGTAGGTGTACCACCGACCGCGACTGTCGTGCCTAGAATATACAAACACATACATTTTCTCATATTTTGTACTGAAATCACTGAAATTGGTTTCACTTTATCATAGTGTTAACGGAAGTAAAGTTTCCTACATGGTCATAGCAGAGTAGGTCCACTGTATACGAATTAACTTCATCCAAAAAACACAACACCTGACATGTGCTTAAGGCTGACAGTTTTTAAAAGTAGTTTTAAAGTATGAGCCGATTCAGAACAGCAAAGGACTTTTCCCGACCATAAAACGTATTATATTCCTAGTAATATAATATTCTGAATAAAGAATATTAACTTTATAGAAAAGATCGATCAAACGAGTTTGTTACCATAACTGTAACTCTACACACATGATATTTAGAGATATTTTTATGAATCAAAGTGTCCAGAGGCAGCAAAGCGTCAGACTGAATTGACCATTTTGGTCGTGGCAAACAGAGAAGAGAGCATACTGGTCCCCCTTTTATCTCGATATGGCATGACACAATTACAGGACTTACCTCTTTGTGAGACAGAGTGATAATACGCTCAACCCAGAACTGTTTCTGTTTGACCGACTGGAGGGTCAGTGTGAACCGACCGTGTTGTAGCGGCTGGTTCTTCTCCGCGGGCCAGTAACGGTGGATCTTTTGCTGAAAGGAGGATGCAACAAAATCAGAAACGAATCTGAATTGAATGATAACCAGCACGATGATTTTATCATCTATGGGCTGCTGGTGCTTAAATTCATATTTGCGCATGTGCTGAAATATACACTTCAACCTAGTTTTTTGTGATGATCAAATCAGTATTCCAGATTATAATAAAACAAAAACAAAATCCAATCTATTTCAATATCCAATTATCAAAATTCAGATATACGCTAGGTTACAAAACATACTTTAGGAGATATTTCCTTTTTAATATTAACAATCTGAAGTACCGATTTTTAGAATCACAAGATGGGAAATGAATAATGACCTTCCAAATAGATATAACACGGCATATTTGATTTGATAACACACCTTTTTTAAACGGCAGAGACTAATCTTGGTATCACATACCCCTTTAATTTTCAAAATATCATCAATTATCTGAGAAATATATTTCCTTTTTTAAAAAAAATAATACTACTAACCATGCCGGTCTCGTCCTCGTGGCACAACATGACGACGACCTCGGTGCCCTGTTCCTGGACCATCATCCAGAAGTCCTCGATGGTCATGGGCAGCGGCGACTGGGTCGTGATGAACTTGGGGCAGCACGCCGCGAGGTCCTACAGCCAACACACAGAAGAGGTTTAAATTGGTTTGATGTTTTAGGGATTTTCTTTACACAGGGCTACTAGTACATAGATCTAGTAAACGTCTGGTCGGGCTAAGGAAATTTGTATACAAGTCGCCCGGTGGGCAAGTGGAAATTTTTTAAATTGCAAATATGGACTCGTGGGATGTTGATCCACCAAGGCATGGCCACTAGCCCGGTGAACAAGCGTTACCTCGTTAAAGAAACCCCTTGTGTTTCAACTTAATGGATAACTGTGAGATTAGGTTTAAGCAGTTTCGGGGGTTAATAACAAAAGGTGGTGAAAACTGAGTTTGGGATTGCAGGTTAAGTTATAATTTTTTGTTGCTTTTTTTTCCCTATTTGACCGTTGTAGAATTGGTACAAACAGGGATAACTCACCCCAATGAAGCTCCCGTTGATGTAGTCATCTTGAGCCCCTTTAAGTAGCACTCGGTTACTGTCATCTGTAACACCCAAGTTTGAAACAAAAGTAAAAGTAAGTCAGTGCATTTTCAGTAATGTTGTATTTCATCATATTTTTGCTTTTGACGGTGTTATCAACATCAGGGATTTTCCTAAATCATAAACGTCGTTCCTGTCTACGAACACCTTTTCCGTCATTTAAAATAATACTTTGAAAGCTACTGAGTCGTTCTGTTTTAGAAACACTAAATGCACAAAACTAAGTAAACTTGTAGTTTCGAATAACATAATAATATATTGTACTATATAGATCTGATAGATCATGTAATATCATCTGTTTTCTCAAGATTTTAGGATATCTTACATGGCATAACTTCAGGGGATCGGTTTTTGGCCGGGTAACAGCGTGCGATGCCCATCGACTGCTGGCGGCTTGACTTAACCTGTTCGTCTCCCAGCTCCTGTTCAAAGAAATGTCAAGTCAACAACATAAGGTTTCCAGCGAGCTGCAAATTCATTTCAATTATCAGATATTGGCAAGAAATAAATCGGTGTTTTAACCATATGAACCAATATGTAATTCATATCTGATGTAGAATTCTGATTACCCAACATTACCAATCTAAAACAGGTTTTTCACATATTCAACACTGGCTGTATTTTAGACGAAGAATCATCATTAACATAGATATCAAAAAGATAACTGACTCAAAAAAGTTAGTGCATTGTATTCACCAAAATCATAGAACATTTAGGTGGCAGATACTGACCTTCCATTCCCGCTCTAGTGGAGTGGGCCCACTCAGGGTCTGCTTCTCAAGTGCCTCGACCACCTTTTCAAACTTCTCCACTTCGCTGACAAACTTGTCCAATGTGCCGCGGTCTTCATACGGGTCCATTTTGAACTGCTGCTTGAGGCTCTTCTTTAGCTCCTCTTCCTTCTCCTGCTGTCGGTCCTCGGCTGTGATCACTTTCGGTGTCAACACTGCATCTTTTTTAGCCGCTTCTGATGGCCCGTCTGGAGAAGAGGAGAGGATGTCGTCCAAGGAGGAGCTGTTGGATGCGAGGGAGTTTTGTCGTTCGATCGCCCTTGCCTGGGGCGGTGGCTGCTGCTGCTGCTGAGACGGTGCCTGCCCATCTGGTGGAGCAGAGCTAGCTCTTTGTTGCTGAGGTGGTGGTTGTTGAGGCATTTGCTGAGGGGCAGGCTGTACCGGTGAAGGAACTATTGGCTGAAGGGGTGAGGGGAGGCCCGTCTGCGGAGGGGGTGATAGCGGACTCCCCATGTACTGTCCTGGTTGGGCCTGAGATTGGCCAACATTAAGCTGGGTTGGTGGCTGGGTGGCATATTGCTGTTGCTGAGGGTATGCACCCTGCTGACCCTGCTTTGCATACTGCTGGTTGTATTGCCCGTACCCCTGACTATAAGCAGGGTATTGCTGGCCATAACCTGGCTGCTGGTTGTACCCACTTGGAGGGGTTTGGCTGTATGCAGCACCTCCTGAAACCGACTGCTGTTGTTGGCTTGGATATTGTTGCTGCTGTTGTTGTTGTTGTTGTTGTTGTTGTTGTTGTTGTTGTTGCTGCTGTTGCTGTTGGTTAGGGTACCGCTGTTGCTGCTGGTTATACTGAGCGTAAGTTTGTCCCGGCGGTACAGTGGCCCGTTGTTGGCCCTGCTGTTGTTGTTGCTGGGGATAATACTGGTACTGCTGTCTTGGGTCTTGCTGTTGCTGCTGTCCTTGGTATCCAGCCCCAGGCTGGGGCCAGCGCTGAGACTGAGTCGATGGAGCAGCAGGCTGCACCCCACCATACCCAGCATACCCCTGTTGGGCTGTTGGAGGCGTAGAAGCAGTAGGATATCCAACAGGGGCTTTACCTTGGGGCTGACCTCCTGGATATTGTGTAGTTGAGTATGGATACTTTGCCTGCTGAGAATACTGTCCAGGTTTGGGGGCTTGGTTTGTGTACCCAGCTGGTGCACTGGACACTGCTGTTGTGATCCCACCTCTTGTCAACTGGGGGCTGTAGGATGTACTCCCTGGGGCTACTTGACCCTGGACTTGTCCTGTGTAACCCTGTGGATACTTCATGTTGGCCTGTTGACCGGCATAAGGCTGGTTGGTGAGGTAAGACTGAGTAGATGGTGCAACATTTTGTGACTGTGTTGCAGGCTGCTGCTGCTGTTGTTGTTGCTGTTGTTGATTGGGATAAACATATCCCTGGGTTACCCCCGTATATCCTCCACTGACTGATGCCTGATATGCCTGTTGTCCTGGGTAGCCTGATACTCCTGTTTGTCCAGCTGGCTTTTGATAAGCTCCTGCAGAAGCAGGCTGGCCAGGCTGTTGTTGGTACACATTAGCAGGTTGTTGGGCTATACCTTGTGGTTGTTGCTGTTGGGTCATACCCTGTGGTCGTTGTTGGGTCATACCTTGTGGCTGTTGTTGTTGGGTCATACCCTGTGGTTGTTGTTGGGTCATACCTTGTTGCTGTTGGTAGGCCCCGACCCCTGGTTGTGCAGCATTATAAGGCTGTTGTACTCGTGCCTGCTGTGATGGGGCAGTTGTGCCTGCTGAAGCTGGAGTTGCTCCGTACTGGTACTGGCTGTTTGGAACCTGGCTTGGCACCTGTTGCCTTGCCTGTGCTGTCCCTTGGTTGTAATTCAGAGCTCCATAGGTTTGTGGGTACTGATGTCCTGGTGCTGGGTGATACGCTGCCTGGTACTGCATATTCATTCCGGCTGCCGAAGTAGGAGGCTGTTGCCCAGTCTGACCAGCTGGATACTGTGCCGGTGCTGCGGGACGTTGGGCACCAGCATAGGTAGCTTGACCTGCAGTGTATCCGGTGTATCCTGGGTACTGAGATGACTGGGGAATATTCTGTGTATACGGGACTGTCCCGGTTGCAGCACCAACTTGCTGGTTTTGATATTGACTTGGGACCTGAGGTTGAGGCTGGTACATGCCCTGAGTAGGTTGTTGACTGGTTTGACTAACACCAGTATTCATCTGAGCTTGACCTGGATAAACATAGAAAAAAAGAGGACTGTTTACATGGATATCACTACACTCAGTCTTGGATCAGAAAGAGTTTCATTTATCACTTAGACAAAGGATGCCTCATTGAAAAGTAAATTGTGGATAATAACTTATGGCCAAGAAAGAAATACCTGAAAGCTTAAAACAATTTAAATATTTTGGCAAATCTCTTGTATAACTTAATAATGATTTGTCTTATAAATGTTGTACACAGAAAGCACGTATTAATCAAAGCTGAAAGGAAAAGTTCTGGAATAATACGGTATTACTACTGAAATAATAACCTGGTCTGGGTTGCTGGTTTGAGGCAGTTGGAGTCCCTGCATTCCAAGAAGTCATCTGTCCTCCAGTGTACGATGATGGCGCTTCTTCCGGTGAAACAATGGGCGCGTTTAGCATGTTTACCGTGTGTGCCGCTTCATCACGCATTGTTGCCTGTGGCTGCATAGCTCCTTGTGGCACCTGTGTGGAGTCTTCAGTCTGCAAAGCCCCTGGCCTCTGCGCATTAGCAGGCTGAACACTTGACCCTTGCGGATGACCAGGAGGCATTTGTGGCATTTGTGCCCCAGGCATCTGAGGAGATGCTTGTTGAGGATGCTGAGGTTGGGTGCTTAGTTGCTGTTGAGAGCCTGGCACTTGCTGTGGATGTATTCCTTGCTGAGACTGTTGGCCACTTGAGGGAATTTGTTGTTGGCTTCCAGGCATTTGTTGTTGGCTAGAAGGCAACTGTTGTTGGTTTCCAGGCATCTGGTGATGGCTTCCAGGAATATGGTGTGACTGACTGCTTGCAGTTGGTTGTGCTCCCACCCCAGGTTGCTGTGGGGGTAGACCACCATGTGGTGGGGGCTGGGGAGAAGCAGAAGGCTGGGGACTTGGCATCTGTTGAGAGCTTGGCATTAGAGGTTGTTGTGGCATACCTGGTAGCAGAAAAAAAGTATTTTTATAAGTCTAACTTTCTTTTAAATGGTTCCGACAGTGACAATATAAGTAAAGGATTTCATGAAAGCTTTTAAGACCTTAATTATTTCACCCTATCCTTATAAATATGTTCAAGCATAGATATGGTGATCTTTATTCCGGTATTGGAGAATGAAGAAGCTTAAGTCTTTTAGGCAAAGACATAATTCAACCTAAGCTGAACAGTAAACATCCCCCCAAGAGACCATAACGTTTTTTCCCTAAACCAAAGGAACTAGGAATGCAAGGGTTTTTTTCTAATTTGATTACTGCTTTCAATTGTGTTGTTTCGTCTTGTATTCTTACCTTAAACTATCTAAAATTGAAGATTTATACATACTATGGTGCTGATATCCAGCTGGTACCCCTGGTTGCATTTGGCCAGGGACAACATGGTGCATAGAGGGAAGGTGGACGTTGTGGGGTTGTGCAGGGGATGCAGGGTGACCGGAAGGTTGTGGGTTCAAATGAATTGGTGACCCTGACTGGCTGTTCGGGAGCGAACCTGCCATTTAAATCAATTGATTGTTGTAGCTAGAATACCATCAGACTTTAACCTTATGCCTAGGGTTAGTTTTAAATCAAAAGATTGGGGGGAGTGAGAATTATCAGAGCATTTTCATTTCACTTATGCATAACCCATTAAAGCATTTTTCAAAATATGTTTTGCATTCTAATGGAATGCTTATTTTTGGTTAATCTCAAAATAGAAATTATTTGCTCCATATTTTCAAAATGAGTTAGCGAAAAATAGCCTTTGATCTTGCTCAAAAAGGACAGGGCACGCATACCAGAAGGAATAAGTTTAGCCCAACCCATCTTTAACTAATATGGGAACGCCCAGTGTATTATTGTGAGTACATCAATATGAGAGGAAGAAGTGTGTTGGGGGTCATGCATAGTTAGAATAGATAAGAAGCAGCGCAAAGTAGGATGGTAAGTGACATATAAAGTGAAAGCCTGTGAATATTAAAGTTGAACATAAGCAGCATATATCACTTTAGTCTCCTTGTAATAAACTACTTAAATGGAAATAAGAGTTCCATATCAAAGCCTGCCTTTGTCTGAAAGTCTATCAATCTATCATGCATAATATTTCAGTTCCAATTTGCAAATATTACTTTTCAAAGAAAATATATGCCTGGAAACGTTTAAACAATCTAAATAATGACAATCCTAGACTAAAAACAATTTATAAAAGTTTCTCATATCCAAAGTTGAAGTCTGAAAACTATCCTCAAAAACCAGTGATGTCAGTATCAATGGAATGTTAACAACATGAATGTGTAGAATAAGAATCCCACCCTGGCCTACCTTGGTGAGATGGGACCTGTGGGATGTGACTGAGGCTTGCCGTCCCTGCATACATCGCGTACTGATCCAATCCTGCAGGTGGAACCCCTGCCGCTCCAGCTGGAGCTGCGGGTTTCTGCCCCGCCTTGGGACCGAAGGTTTTGGGCTTCATGAAGGGGAGGTAGTCCTTGAGGGTCGGCGCTCTGGGCATCTCTGGGATATCGCTGGCGGGCATACCAGTACCTACACAAATTAACCATGGATTGTGACAAGAACCCGTATACTCTTGTATTGAACCAGTGATCATACTTATAAGCTTTATACTTGCCACCCTCTTATCAAATTATCAAAATGTAAACCCAACATGAAATTAAACCATGAACCCAAGTGTTTCAAGGTAAAACTGAATTAATAGTTTCAAGTTTAAAATGTTCTTAGTTTTAAGTCCCCTTAACTGAAATAAAACAGTTGTTACCTGGCATATCCGCTGGCATGACACCTGGCATCCCAGGGGGCATTGCGCCCGGCATAGCTCCGGGCATGGCTCCACCTTGGGGTACGTAACCTCCAGGTAAAACTGCAGCAGTAGGGGCTTGGCCTGGTTTGGGCACTGTGGGCCGACTTGGTGAAAAGGCTGCGAAGAGAAAGAGAAATTTGTAAGCGGATACAGAAAGTGTGACAACAGAAAAAAGGCAGTATAGTTTACTATTATTCCATTGCAATAATTTTTTTTGTAACGTGGATTTTGTTTTAAAATGGAGCCTTTTTCGCTATAGCTATAGGGCAGTAGCATTAACCCTAAGCCTTGTACAGAAACAATTAACAATTTGACAATAGACGTCAAACCATGGTGCTCCAAGCATCAACCGAAAACCTAACACCATAAGCCTGTCAATCTAATAATCTCAAACCCTTATTGTTTCTGCTAAAGTACTAGTTCCTCGTAACTCATTCATACAATTTTAGTTAATACAGATATGGAGTTGGGGTGGGGTGGCAACTGACTATAGATTATCAGTGTACTACGGATTATCAGTGCAGATGTAGTTCTCAACCTGTGCACCAAACTCAGAACGCTGCCCACAAGAGTGTTTCCTGCATGATGTATTTTCCCTACCCTTAGGCTTGTGCCGCGCCATGCGCCGTTCCCGCTCCTCCTGTTCCGTCTTGATCAGCGCCTGGGCCCGCTCCTGAAGTCGCGCAGCCTTCTCCTCCAGCTTCTTGTAGAACTCGATCCCGTGCTGAGACTTCCCAATGAGGGTCTCGTACGCCTCGTAGGATGCCACCAAACTCGAAATCTTTGCTTCTCGCCTGTTGGACAACAAGAAACATGGATTTGCAGATTACAAAAGTAAATGCTACTCACTAGACCAGATTATGTCACATGACCATATTTTTGTGATCACCATGTGATTATCATGAGCAAATGGTCAATGGGTATCAAGAGATACACTAGGAATTCATGTACATCATATGTCAAATATACCTACTGGGTTATCCTTAGTATCTATTACTTCTGCACTACCATTAAACAATAGTTATTTTATCA
Source organism: Lepidonotus clava (assembly GCA_936440205.1). Taxonomy (NCBI): domain Eukaryota; kingdom Metazoa; phylum Annelida; class Polychaeta; order Phyllodocida; family Polynoidae; genus Lepidonotus; species Lepidonotus clava. The sequence continues at coordinate 26,586,219 of OW387149.1, read as the reverse complement.
ACAAGCTTTTAGAAAACAGAAACAATGCCTTAATGCTTTCAACCTATCCCATTAACGCTGTGGGTAGAGCATATTGTTTTGGGCATTCCCAACCTATATGGTCTTCTTACGTCAATTTGTAGGCAAAAATTACATTTCTCTTTTTACCTATCAGTATCAAAGACAAAGGTCCGTTGGTTCCATATAACTGCCCTTGGTAGCACTGAATGTGTTGTTATCGTTAGTACATACACACCTTGCAATGGTTTCAGTGATGCTCTTCCTGATGGGTGCGTATTTGGCGTTGGCCTCGGTCACCGCTCGCAGAATGTTTTCCTGCGCTGCGATGTTCTGGTTCAGTAAACCAACGATTTGATCATGTTTCTTGAGTTGGTCGGAGAAAAAACTCTGAAAAAAGAAATAACATCATGAATATTGGGTAATGTAATGACCATTACCTAGCAGTTACGTCAGCCTATTCCCCTTTTGACAGGGTTCTTTTAATGCATCTCCAACTAAAAGTAGAACATCTTTGCTCTTCTACTTGTCTTGGGAGTATCAGATAATAGTCAAGTTCTGCATCTAGGAATGCTACACATCTCCTTAATTATAAATTAAGTTCTAGAGAGGAATGAGCAAGCAATAATTTGTCTGAGGGCTCGGCTTGAGTGCTAACATATCTGAAAGAATGCTTATATCAATATCAAAAACTGTAAACCAATATTCCTGGAATGTCCGTTATTTCAATTACTGATTTTGACGTGGTTATACTTGTTCACATCAATTTCATTTCTATATTAAGCTCTCATTTACACTGTATAAAGTGGTTAACCTTACCTCCTGGTCGCCGGTCTCCCGGGTGACGAGCACGGTGGTGATGTCGTCCTCGTGCACCTTCTGTCGGAGCTGACTGTGCAGCTGGTCGCGCTGTTTCCGCATCTCCTCAATCTTACCCATCAGTCGCTTCATCTCAAGGATGATCGCTTCGTCATCTGGGGCTGCCAGGGGGAGAAAGCAAGTTTAACAATGTTTTTAGAGTCCCACAATCCCTAAGTTAGTAGATGATGAAAGCATGGTATTCTAATAACTTCAGCATCCGACGTTTCCTACAGTGTCAGACGTAATAATATCAAAGGTGCATATGAAGAGCAGAATTTCTGGTAATGCTACATAACGGTATTCAATGAAACTTTCTGGCAACGGAATGAGGTAGAAAACGACATTTCTGGGGCACTGGGTTCAGACATAGGCTATTGGTGTACCTCGCCGGGAAACAGTGGCAAAACAAATTCCAGGAGTGGTACACTGATAACCTATTACTGATTTGAAATAAGTCAGTTTTATATTCTTATGACAGTTCCAGATTTCTTGGTGACTCACTGTCGTTCTCGCCTATGGCTGGCAGTTGCTTCTCGAGCTCAGCCGGGGGCAGTGCGAGCAGGTTGAGGTCGTTGATGTGGTTCTGCATCACCTTGTGCAGCGTCATGTCTGACTGCGAGCCCTTCTTACGCTGCTCCTCCAGTAATGAGCACTCTTTCCCGATGTCAGCTAATATCGTGTTTGGACTTCGAGGACCGTACACCTTCTGTGATATTAAGTTTTATTATACCTTAGTGTGATACAAGGTTAGTAGTCAAGAGTTTAACTCAGGGTGATACAAACCTGGGTGATAACCAGCCTTGTATCACACTGCAGTGTGATACAGAAACTTTTTATTTTTCTAAAATTCATGAAAAAATGAAATCATTAAGAATTAAAAAGTCTAACATTTGCATTATCTTCACAACGTTCCTAGCTACATTTTACTGCTTACTGTTTGTAGATTTGATGGGTATCAAAAGAGTTATATGAAAAAAACTTTAAAAAATGTGCAGCATCACAGTCCCACCAGCACTGATTGCTGTGCATCCTTTCTGGGGAGCTCAGATCTAACAGAAAAGGTATAATAAATCCATAACCAACCGCGAAGGGAGTACTCGGGCGGTTATCACCCCTCGCCGGGACCCCGATATCAGCCCTCGGCCGTATATACATGTGCTGATTATTCATGGGATTCATTATGATATTTACAAGTTCCATTGTTGTTTTTTTAACAAAAAATCTAACAAAAACATATTAAAAACAATTTAAGAATATCTTTAGGGAACAGTTGATTACTGATATATACCTGGATATACGGATTGAAATAGAACCTAAGTTTCTATATGAGCTTTACATTCGCCCCAACCCCACAGATCGATAGGGACTAGCCTAATAAACTTCTATTCAAACTTTCAGTAATCTCCCTGTTATCCTTCCTTACCTGAAACTCTGCCTCCTGCTGTTCTTCTGTCTGTAGCATATTCATAACCTCCTGTACCGTAGCCCCCACGTCAGTCGCCACATTGGACAGTGCTGAAATAGGAAAGTTAAATCTTTACTGTTTGAAGCCAGATTTTATTTGTACATAATTATAATTCAGACTAAGCCGTCATGTGAGACAGCGATTTAATATTAAAAATCTGTTTGAGAAGAGCAACCGAAAAAAAAGGTAAATTGAAAGGTAAATTCATTTCAAGTTCAATTTCAGAACTTTTTAAGATATTCCTATTCTATCATCTCAAAATATCCTAATTGTTGGATTTAATTATTTTACACCGTGGATGCGTATGAAACAGCCAGGATTCATATATTATCATCCACTATAAATGCATTTTCTTACCCGCAGTACGTTTGACACAGTAAACATGTGGATTCTAGAATGTGGTTTGGTGCATATTCTAGAATATGAACCAGAGAGTTTACTAAAGAAATTTGAAGCGTTTTGATGCGCCTTATAAGTATTTGATGTGCCTGATAGGTATAAATCTAGATAGGAGATGTAGAAAATGTAATCTATTCCCCACTTACACGTCATGGCCTTCTTCAGGTCCTGTATGGTGTCGGGTTTGACGCTGAGCGCAGCGCACTTCTCCAGTAGGTGTTGGGGGAGGCGGAAGGGCTCCGGGTTCAGGACTGACGCGTCGAGCGACAGCGAGGCCAGGAACTGAGTCAGTTCTGCATCGTGGTCATCTACCTTGGCCCCCACCTCACGTAATAACTTGGCCTTCTCTTCACTGCAGAGCGGGATAGTAGAAAGAAATACATTCATTGACTAAAAAACTTTTTTTCAATAATTTTGCTTTAAAACCTAACTGGTGGTTTTATTCCCCATATGATTTGATGGTAAGACATTGGCCCGAGAACTAGATATTAGAATAGCCTAATGTCATTAATATGTAAAATGGTTTGAACATAAGAATCAACTTTTATTTTCTGTGTGTTCACATTTTTGACAATGTTAGTTTTCCCATCGTCCAAGGGTAGGATGTAACCATCAAATGCAGAGGCCGGAAACTTGGCCACAACCGTAACCCTTGACTTTTGTTTTAGTGGAAACGCGATATCAATTTCTAACTGATCTGACAAAAGATAAAGAACCCTAAAACAGTTGGGGAAATGTTATTTCTCAGTTATCTCTGGGTGTATCCTTTACCTGTAGAGAGAGGAGGCTTCGTGTGCCTCCATGGGAACGAGGCGCTGAAAGATGTCGGCCCCGGACACCTCGGGGTCAGCGGGGTTAAACGGGATGCCCTTCACCAGCGACGCACCTGGGGGAGAAAAGATAATGATGTGTTGGAGTTAAAGGTCCACTCAGCAATTTTTGTGCTATATTATAAGCAACTGATGTATTTACGTTGCACTAAGTACTGATGATCGAATCTAGGGTGGGGGGGGGGGGGGGTGTGAAAACAACGGCAAGGAAAGGTGGTCCAACAGATCCCTTAATATTGAGTACATGTCAGTAATTAATACTGTTTTTGCACACCTCCGGTGCTCAGTCTCTATTACCATAACTATATAACACAATTTATGTATAATTCATATATCATGTAAACGATCTAATTACTGGTTAAAAGTCTTACCTTTGACCTCGGGCAGAGTGTCAGCAGCGGGCACCTTTTCGTGGTAGATAAAGTCGTTGTCCTTCTTGGCGTTGTTGTACTTGCCGCCCACCACGTCCATGGTGAAGCGCAGGGCCTCGTCTATGTCCCCCTCCTCGTTCTGAAAAGTGAAGGGTATTCATTCAGGGTTAATTTGTGCTTTACTTTATCCTCCAATTTTATAAGTTTTTCTTTTCAAATGGCAATATCTATGCTGCCGTCAATGGTTAACATCCGGGATTGTGTATTTAAACTATATTTATTGTACAGGTCTTGAAACTATTGATCGATCAGCCTACAGAATGCGCGAAGAGATGTGTCCCCGAATTTCTGTTTAAACACTCAAGTGTTACTATGCGTAATTTGTTTAGTGAATGGTAAAACACATTTGTACGATTTTTACGTCATTGCTCATGTTTGTGAATTATCTCCCATCAGTATGCCTTATTATAGAATTCACATGTTGGATTTGAGTGCCACAACAGCTGGCTAGCTGTTAATAGAATAGCCCTGTGAAGTGATGACTCAGCCTACAGCTAAGGCCACAATAAATCTTCGAAAAAAAAGTTATGCTAGGGCTAGAAGTTTAGTATAGGTCTGGATACCTGAACCTTTTTTTCCCCTTTTGGCCTAAGGCCTCAGCCTTAAAAATTTGGCCTCAATTTTCACCTAGAGTCACTTACCTTGGCGAGTTTCATGCTGTCGTTGAGCTGCTCGAGCGCGGTGTTGAACCAGGCGACCCGCTCGCCCCACTTCTGCTGCTCCTCGGCCTGCAGCCCCATGTGGAGGTACATCACACTGCGGTGGTATGCCGACTTGAGCTCCATGCGCTTCTTCCACTCCTAACACAGACAGAAATACAGATGTATATATATATATATATATATATATATATATATATATATATATATATATATATATATATATACATGTATATATAGTATAATTCTCTCTGATATGTAGTATAATTCTCTCTGATGTATGTCAATGTGATGTACCTCTGTGCCCTTCTACCTATCTTTGGCATAACGACTTGAGCCTGATTCAAGTCTGTCAATCTTTAAACACGTACAGATAGTTACATTTTCTGAGGAAGTTATGGTCATGAATTTTTAGCTGTCGGAGGGCAAAGTACAGTACCGCAAGCAGTTTAAACGTCATGAGATTTTGTATAAATTGATGCTTCAAAATGTGAAAGATTATGTGGTAGATGAAATACACACTGCAAGCACAAAACAAACAAAAATAGACGACAAAATGACAAAGTATTTCAGTTTTTAGTTAGAGCTCTGAGTTTAATAGGCAGTCTTGCTTAACTATTTTGTTCTTGTGTTCCAATTAAAGATAAAATTGTTCGTTTGGGAGTGGCTATTCTCATGTATTAAACCTATTCTCCTATAACTTGGTCATCAGTGTATTATTCATGTTAGTGTATAAGTATATTATATTGATTATTCATGTTTGTGCGAAGTTAGAACATGATGTATCTGTGGTAGTGATAGAATATTTGCTATACAAGATGTTCCCACACTTTTGTTTTCCAGCGTTAGATTGATATGATGTTAGTGCAGCGATGTGACAAATCTGTTATTTCAGAAGATGACAATATCATTACCTTTTTCCACTCCTGCATCAAATATTAATGTAATTCAGTTACTGTATGGCACCTTTCAAAATTACTATTTTCTTCAGAAAAGTTAATTCAGCTGCAGATAAGATCAGTTGAATAAATGTAGGATATAACGTTTGAATCTGATTTATTTCACAAACATTGTAATTGTAGAAACACTGGCAGTGCAGCGTTCAGAAAACCTACTTTACTCTCTGGCTAATAACAAAAATCTCCAAATTTCCTGACTGACCTTGTATCTGCGTGACCCTATGATGCCAGCAGCGTTGGACGTGTCTAAGTTACTCATGGAGAGTCGGTAATACTCGAAAATCTGTGCAGCCACCTTCGCCGTGATTGTACTCTTACGGTTGTCCGTCATTGACTTCTCCAAAATGCACTCCTGCGCTTGGGCCTGAAAATAATATTTTTCGTTCATTGTACAGTGATCTACACTGAATTGATAGTTTTCAGTTAGTTCACCCTCAGCTTGACCCTATTTATAGGATGCAATACAAGTGACTGGTTCTCAGGATACTTACCAATCAAAGCCCAAGGGTTGCAAATATTCGGATTACAAGGATAAGGGGTGTACAATCAAACTAATATCAGAATTAGTAACCACATAACAATTATGCTCTATTCCTATTCATATATTTATTTTTCCGTCATGTTTTTTGTGATAAAAACTATCTTTCTTGACTTGAAGTAAAATATTTTTAAGATGTCCCTCTGTGAAAGCCTTACCAGCATGAGGTTGATCTGGAAGGTGAGGAAGTCGTGGGTGAACTCAATACCCGCTGACGACCCGAACGAGTCCCGCAGGTGCTGGAAGGCCCAGGCTGCACATTGAAAGTGGGTACACGACACCTTCATACCCTGAAACGTCATAAGCACGTTGTAATCTCCGCATTTTTCATTATAAATTTACGGATAACATGCTATATTTGTTAAACACTAACGACATTTCCGACAAAATAAATTTCGTGCAAGATAAGCATACATTCAATGCGACTTTCCCCCCATTTACTTGGTGTTAGAATTTCTTTAGGTTAAGCACAGTTCTATCGACTTTTATTATACATTTTTTAAGCTATTTCACTATATCTTACATCAGGAGACTGCCTGTTGTCGAGGGCCCCCAGTATGGAGTGCAGGGCCCCGATGTTGTAGAGGACAGCCGCTTGTTCAAAGCGGATGTCGGCGATGGTCAGCTGACGTCCCGTGTACGAGTCATCCCTGCAAAAAACAAAAAAGGTTTTCTTGATTAAATTATAAAGGAAAAATGTGAACTCCAATGTCAAAGATAGCAAATGTCTCCGAAAGGACTTTCTAAAATAAAAATACAAACTTTTGGTGTGTATACCTAGGTTCTTATCAGTTTATTGAAATACACTGGTAACCCTATGAAGGCAACAATGATCGTAAATGTGTTCCAAAAACGTTGTTATTAATGACTAACGTGTTTTGAAAAACGTAAAAGCTTAGTAAGTTGTCTATATTTGGTCGCAAAATGTCAGCTACAATAAGGTGAATCCTTTTTTCATCAACTAAGCTTTGAACTATTGTTAATGTTTGATTTAAGACTTGTAGGACGCTGCGTAGCTTGTATAATTGATTTATCCATGAGTCGTTCATCCGAGTTATTGAGCCAATCAGACTGCGCTCAAAGTTAATTCATCCATCCCCCAATAGTTCAAAAGAAATGGACGATGAGGGAGCTCTTAAAATGAAAGGGTTTTATTGAAGTAAACATCTCATCCCGAGTCAAAGCCACAGTGAATAAGTCTCAATCAGTCCACCTTCCCATCTCCTACTCAGTGATCAACCACATTAGAATACAAATTGTTCCAGCACATCCTAGACCACCCTAGCGCTTAGCTCTATCACAATCCTTTGTCCGAGGTAGTTGGTATAGGTAAACTCCAGGATACTACGCAGGAGCTGGTAGGCATAGCTCCGAGCAGCTCAGCTAACGCTGCTGGCTTTCTACTAGTTACTAACTCCAAACTAAACTGACTCGCTCCCTACCTTGCAACACCTTTTATACTGGTTAACAGGTGGCGCTAGGAGCGTAAAACTTCTCTTCTCAGAAGTAGTATGGTTAGGCCTGATCCTAACTAAATTATAAAGTATGATAAAATATTAAAAGTACTAGGCTATTAGTACAGCTTTTCTCCGTAATGTATGCTTCTTACTCTAATACATACGATAACGCTGACACCAATTTACAAAGTTTTGTATACACAACACAAACCCTGATACTTACCATGTGAAGGGCACGGCGGCCTGCCCTCCGTCTCCCATGGGAAAACGGCTTTCAAGAAACTTGAGTTGACAGAAATACTTTTTAAGAGTGCTGCACCCCATGAAGTCTCGCGAAACGTTGGCAGCAGACTGAAATGACAATAAGAGATAAAGATGTAACTTCTCCCTACCACGGATAGCTGACTTACTGTATTTTAGGCACCTGCAGGTTAATTTGAGCTATTTTTGTCGACAAAAACACAGGAAATACTATAGAAAATATATGATTATCTGCTATATATCAATGTTTAATGAATGAATTTTCAAACCAACTCAAAAAATGATGAAATTTTACAGATAAGAAATGAAAAAAATAGTTTATATTGATCTCCATAATTTGTGACCACAAATAATGGCATTATGAATGGGAATTTCTATAGTTAAGCCTTGTAGTTTGTCGACATCTTTCCCAGAATGCACCCTGATTAAGGATAGTCTGCAGGTAAAACAAAGGAAATATGCTATCCGTGGTAGGGTGAGTAGAGGCAAAGACTATGGGAGCACACACGTATTATGAATTCGAAGATGTCTTTTTTATTGGTTATGATGATATAAATAAGGACAAACAGCAGCGGGAAGTATTGTAAGGACACTTATCTCTCTTAAGATATTCAATTATGTAACAACTTCTTTGGAGAATTCTAACCGTGGCTGTTGGGCATTAGGGGAAAGGGATTATGACCCCTACAATCATAGAAGTATATTTTAGCCTTACAACCTTCATTTGTGAGATGAGGGTTGTTTTGCCAAAAGAGGTCCTATGGGAATCTACTACTAAATTGATTAGGTAGTCCTTAGTGACTTACGATGCGTAGAGTATCCAGCTCTGCACACTCCTTGGCGTATGTGTTGCCATCTTCATGGTACGCCGCGGTTATGTACTGAAAGAACAAAGCAGAAATGAGGTCAATATCATACAGAGAAAAGAATAATAAAGCTTATTTGTTTCGTAAAAATACAATGAGTTTTCTAAAACGTATCGGATCGATATGGCCAAGGTACAACATGATTCTTTATCCCTGTTCGTTAAAGCTGTTGTAAAGACAGAGGACTTGGACATCGATTAGAGAGATTCAACGCACAATGTAATCATTAATTTTCTTGATTTCTTTGAAGCTGCTGTATTAGTATAGACCAAGCGCTCTCTGTCAGACACATTAAACATGTTTCCAACCCAACCTAGTGTCTATGACATTACCTTAGCTTTTTTTATAGTCCATAAAATGTTGATGAAATTGTTGAAGTTCAAATGGAATGACCTAATACACGGAAATATCATACAGCTATATTTTCTATAAAAAAAAAAGAAAGAAAAAAAGAAGTGTTCTCGATTATAAGTTGTTGTATTGGAGAGGGTGGAGTAAAATCATGATATCCAAGAGTTAACTTAATGAAGCTAACCTTTTTTTTTCTTTTTCTTTTTTAAACATTTTATTTACCCTGGATGTGGATTGGATTGCTCCAGTATTCCTCCACACCCAGCCATATCTTAATCTATTACATCAAGTTATCTCCTTTACAGGGCTTGACAAATCGGGTGTCCAGTGGCCCAGGACCACCAAAAAGTCATACTGGGCCACTAAAATGAGTGCCTGAGTTGCCCAGTAGGCAACCAGAGTCAAGGTCCAAAATTTGGGTTTGAAAATGAGTATCAACCTTTTACCCCTCAATCCATGGAATCAAACACACCTAAATCCTGGGTTATTTCTATATATTTTACATCATTCTCTTTAAATGTTACTGGGCTACCACGTTTTGTTACTGGGCAACCACTTTTTGGGCTCAAGTTGCCCAGTGGGCAACCAGATTTCAAATTGATTTGTCAAGCCCTGCTTTACTTTCATGGATTAAATAGGTTCATTTATCATTAGAGTCTCGAGTTTGATGTAATCCATCACTTTTGTTATACACTTCTATGGGTGAAATCACATTATTAGAAATGGGTTTAATGGAAATGAGATGAGAATACTATATACAACGTAAGAATAACAACTTGATTAGATAACAAGAATGGAAATAATAGATAGGAATTACATTGGCATTTGGCCTGCATTTCACCTTACCAGCTCAGTATTAATATAGTCGTCCATTAACAATTGTTGCACATTGTTTTTGTAGACAGTATGATCTCTTATTGATCTTATTTGTACAGGGAGGTTATTCCAACAGTTACGGGCATACTAAACAGGTGACTTTGATATTGTTTCATTTAATGGAATCATTGTTTTTACAATTGGTGCTTGAGTTAAACGAGTCTCCCTATTGGGAATCATGATTTCAATGCTTTCAGAGTACAACAATCTATGAATTAAATTGAGAAGAAAATATTGCCTTCTATAGTCCAATATTAACAGGTTTGCCCTCTTGTATGTCTAATCTGTGCACATCTCTTGGATCACGCACAGAGAAGGATACTCTAAGGGCTGTATTAAGTACGACTTCAAGCTTGTACTTATCATTTACACTTTTGCCAGAGAAATATATGTTTCACATGTCAAGGTACGGCAGGATCATTGTTTCAACTATTGATAAGGCAGTAAATTCTGTTATTGAACTTCGTAACCTCTTCAACATTAGTAGCTTATGGGAAGCCAACTTATATGTTTCTGTAAATTGTGTGTTAAAATTTATCTGTGTATCTAGGTTAATTTATACATTGTATCATTCATCAAAATCAATCTAGAACCGCTTTTAGATATAAAATGAGAAAAACTAAGACTATTCTCAGTGAAATAAATACCATAGCTTATATAGTTTGACATACAGATACTCTGGTGCCTTAAGTGCACCCCTTTTTGAGTCTCATCATGAGTGCAGGGATTTTCATTAACATACAGTTCTGGGTACTAGTAAAAATCCTGTCGGGCTAGTGCAGTTTGTTAGGAACTAGCCCGGCGGACTACTGAAAATTGAGAAAGTTCTTCATTATATATTAGATATGGGTAAGTTTAACTTTGATCCAGGCTAGTGCAAAGATGTAACCACTAGCCCGTTGGACTAGTAGACAGAATAGTTAGTGAAAACCCCTGGAAGGAGTTTTCGTTTTAAAACTAGATTCAGTTTCAAATTTACACCTTATTTTGAAATTTTGCCACAAACAAGAATTAAATTAGTCTAAAAGACTAAATACCTTTTTGTGTTACATTTTGAAGCCTTATAATTCAAAATCAATTCAAGTGTATTTTGAATTAAGACCTGCCTGGCTGGGAACCCTTTATTCTGTCGGAAGTACGGAGGGGCCCTAGACAAGGTCATAAACATTATCAGTACTATATATATATATATATCTACAGCTGATCCTGGCCTGCCTTGACCCTAATCTGATCTAAACAGAGTCTGACTCATCACCACTACTGTGGCACTGGGTCTCGTGACCTAGCAGTAGTAGCACCAGAAGATGCACTTAAATGCCACTTCCTCGCAGTTTACAGTGGCTTGTGTAACAGGTTTAAGATTTAAGTTAACAGACGCGTGACAAATTAGGTCCAACATTAAACATTTGCTGACAAAAGTTCGTGACTATGTCCATTTTTGGACTCAGTCTGGAGTAGATTCAATGATTGAAAGTCTTTTGTTGTCATTCTCATCCTCAGAATCCTGCGCAAAATCTCACTAAAGCTATCTTCATGACACCTTGGGTACTTAGATGATGTTGAAGTGGTTTTCATTGCTTTCGTGCGTGAAAATATAAAGATTAAAGCATCGATCTAGCAAATGGCGTGACAACAACGAAACCATGTCTGATAAATCTCAATATTTTGTTGACATCTGTGAACTTTTTGACAGCCGCGGACGGCCGAGGGGGTGCGGCTGTTTCAAAACAATGCCTGTTTTGGGCTGAAGTGCGAAATCAAAAGCAGAGTCAAGCTGTCAGTCAGAAAGAAAACATTGTTGACATCAATATACACTTACCGATTTGAGAGCTGGCCCAAATTCTACAAGTTCTGGACTAGTTTTCAGCTCGAAAGCCAACATCGGCATCCGAGGCACAGCCTCCATCTTGGTTTACTGGTAGGTTTCACTCTCCAAGCAGGTGTTTAGTCACTAAAATTGCTCTGTGAGCAAGTCTGACAGAAAATTCAACGTCTGGCGAGTGTACGGGGTGACGTCATGCAAAAGTCTCAAACCTAAGTAATTATATTTTTCAGACGACTCTAATATCATAATTAGTCGATGTTTTACAATGATAAAATAATATTGAACTGAAAATATGAGAAAACTTTTCAAAAAGATACCATTTGATTATAGAAATAAAAGTGTGTTTGAGACTATTAAAAAGTCGGTCAACAGTAAACTTCCGGTTGCCGACACCGAAAACTTCACGACTTTACCTGTTGTGGCCAAGTTCTTTGGGTTTTATAACTAAAGAAATGTCTCAAGATGTCACAAACTGTCACTAATCAATAGGAAGAGTAAAGGACACATGATGGCTCACGATTTTCAAGACATCGTGCCGTATACTTGCGTGTTCATAGGTGAGTTTATCGCGGACGTCTGAGGAGGCTGAGGACGGAGAGGCACGGCCAGTGGGCCTGGCACTGGCACCATTCAAGGCAGGGAGGGGGGAGTGGTCGCTGAGGAATGTCTCTTGTTTGTCATCTCTGCCACGCCTTACTAACGACAGTATTCATCCCGCCAGCTTGCATGTATGAGTAAATTGTACCTGCTGGCTTCCACATCAGGGGCAAAATGTCAAAAACTTGAGAAAGAAAATCCCAGTCACTGAGTCAGTGACAACATGCCATGGTGACAGTGAGAGGGAACACACATGTCACAGCTGTAACTTGACCGATGGCATCACGGACCGATGGCACCCCCCCCCCCCCCCTAGACTGATGGCATCCTTTACATAGACTGATGGCACCCCCTAGACCGATGGCACCCTCTTTATATTATAGACCGATGGCTTCCCCTCACGGTAGGGGAAAGGAGGAGGCAGCAGGGGATAGGATGAGGCAGCAGGGGATAGGAGGAGGTGGTAGGGGATAGGAGGAGGTGGCAGGGAACAGGAGGAGGTGGTAGGGGATAGGAGGAGGTGGTAGGGGACAGGAGGAGGTGGCAGCGGATAGGAGGAGGCAGAAGGGGACAGGAGGAGGCAGAAGGGGACAGGAGGAGGAGGCAGGGGACAGGAGGAGGCGGTAGGGGACAGGAGGAGGCGGCAGGAAACAGGAGGAGGCAGTAGGGGATAGGAGGAGGTGGCAGTGGATAGGAGGAGGCGGTAGGGGACAGGATGAGACAGCAGGGGATAGGTGGAGGTGGTAGGGGACAGGAGGAGGCGGTAGGGGATAGAGTAGAGGAGCCAGTTTTCGCGCATCACTAGTTTTCGCGCATTTTACGCATTTTTAGGAACGCATTTTTTCTAAATTCAACTTAGACCCGTTATTTCCCTCTGGGACACATCAGGGGGTTATTGTTTAATAAATTTGAGTTTTTTTAATGGTCATTTACATTTATTTCAATATTTTATCAGCAAAAACATGTATTGATCTCCATATAAAATGGAAAACAGTCAGGATCCTAATAAAATCGTTTTTTTCTCAAATAACAACTAAAAATGGAATTTCTTCAATAAAAAAGAGATTTTAAGGCTCAAAATATAATAGAAATTAGTTTAGGGTGATAAGCCGTCATATTAATATCAGAAATTCAATTTTACATATATATTTAAGAAAATAGACCCCTGCGTGAAAACTAATGACAAAAAATAAGACAGGTGCCTGTTTTCGCGCATTTTTCCCGTATTTTTCCGAATTTTCCGAATTTTTCAGCCAATTTTTCAAAGAAAAACTTGAAATTTTTTTCAAAGCAAGCTCCTGCGTATTTTCTAGGCCTTTCTTTAGAATAATATCACCCAAAGAGTTGATGCTTGCATTTTATTCCTTTAAATACATAGCCATATTAATGTGTTTGTCATTTAATGAAAATGCACAAATATGCGTATTTCCTACTTTCTTTATGATATCTATTCTTTAGATTTTCTAGGCATTATAGCATTTCTGATCTGTATAATAATGAATTAAGATTAATTCAACCATTATTTTACATAGCGGATATCAGTAGATATTCCTTTTCTGATGCCCCATGGGTGATATTTTCTATTTATTAAATATTTTAGGCATTATACACCAAAAATACGCAAAATGCGTGAAAACTGACACCAAAATGCGCGAAAATGGGCACCAAGTGCGCGAAAACTGAAGACTTGACATAGATAAATGATTCAATAGCTTATCAACCATAAAATATCTTTTTTTCTATTTTTTTTTTCAAATACGATTTACCTGGCCATATCCACCCCAGGAGGTCGAAAACCATGATTATATGAATTATTTTCAGCAATTTATGGCAGCAAATTCACTTTTAGGGCCCTTAGTGCGCGAAAACCGGCTCCTCTACTCTAGGAGGAGGTGGCAGCGGATAGAAGGAGGCGGTAGGGGACAGGAAAAGACAGCAGGGGATAGGAGGAGGCGGTAGGGGATAGGAGGAGGCAGAAGGGGACAGGAGGAGGCAGAAGGGGACAGGAGGAGGCGGTAGGGGACAGGAGGAGGCAGAAGGGGACAGGAGGAGGCGGCAGGGAACAGGAGGAGGCAGTAGGGGATAGGAGGAGGTGGCAGTGGATAGGAGGAGGCAGTAGGGGACAGGATGAGACAGCAGGAGATAGGTGGAGGTGGTAGGGGACAGGAGGAGATGGTAGGGGACAGGAGGAGGTGGCAGGGGACAGTAGGAGGCGGCAGGGGACAGGAGGAGGCGGTAGGGGATAGGAGGAGGTGGCAGCGGATAGAAGGAGGCGGTAGGGGACAGGAGAAGACATCAGGGGATAGGAGGCGGTAGGGCATAGGAGGAGGTAGAAGGGGACAGGAGGAGGCGACAGGGGACAGGAGGAGGCGGCAGGGGACAGGAGGAGGCGGTAGGGGACAGGAGAAGGCAGAAGGGGACAGGAGGAGGCGGCAGGGGATGGGAGGAGGCGGTAGGGGATAGGAGGAGGTGGCAGCAGATAGAAGGAGGCGGTAGGGGACAGGAGAAGACAGCAGGGGATAGGAGGAGGCAGTAGGGGATAGGAGGAGGCAGAAGGGGACAGGAGGAGGCAGAAGGGGACAGGAGGAGGGGGCAGGAGAGAGGAGGAGGCAGAAGGGGACAGGAGGAGGCGGCAGGGAACAGGAGGAGGCGGTAGGGGATAGGAGGAGGTGGCAGCGGATAGAAGGAGGAGGTAGGGGACAGGAGAAGACAGCAGGGGATAGGAGGAGGCGGTAGGGGATAGGAGGAGGCAGAAGGGGACAGGAGGAGGCAGAAGGGGACAGGACGAGAATAATAATATTAATAACAGGTATTGAATTAAAATTTGAATTATTTACAACAAGTATCGGATCTGAAAAATGTTATTTTGTTCTAAGTTTTTAGATACAGCTGCAGTCTTCATACAGTAAGCAAGTTTGGTTTTGACCAATGCATATATTACGATGCTTCACCTTTTGCCAAAGTTTCCAGTTTTCCCAGAAACGCTAAAGAAAAATCCCGTTTTTCCCTTGAGGCGCCAATGCTGAAGAGGGCAACTGTAGAGCCCTGCATTTAACTGCGCAATGCCGAAAATGCCGTAGATTCTCCTTCAAACCCCAAACCTCACCTCATGAAATGTATAGCTGAAAAAGCCTTCGCTCTCCATGTAGATGTTCGAGATTATCGCTTGCTGCCCACCTACTTAGCTACTTCTTCCTTCTAGTTATTAAACATTTTCATCTCACTCTACTCCCCAGATGCTCAGTGGTCGGACTTTCTATCAGCGGCCTCCCAGACACTGCTGGGCAACCCTGACCGACAACAAGTTACTGCAGAGATTGAGAAGATATGGACCAATGCGAAGAACCCCAACCGGGTCATCCCCGCGCTCTCCGTCCGCTCGGCTCTCGACCTCTTCCTGCGGGTGAAGGACTTCCCACCGGGCTCGGAGGTGATCATGTCAGCGATAAACATCCCGGACATGGTGCATGTTTTGAAGCATCATCAGTTGAAGGTGGTGCCCTTAGATGTGGACATTGAGACCTGCTCGCCCAAGGCTGAGCTGCTCCCACATTTAATCACCGAGAAAACCGTGGCCATTCTAGTCGCTCACGTCTACGGCAAATGGTTCGACATGGAGCCCTTCATTCAAACTGCTGAAAAACACAACATATCTGTAATTGAGGACTGTGCTGAGGCCTTCTGTGGGTATGATCATATCGGCCACCCTAAATCGGATATATCGCTATTTAGTTTCGGTGCCATTAAATTCATCACAGCTTTTGGTGGTGCCATAGCCAAAATAGCCAACCCTGAAATCCACCAAAAAATGCTTGAACTGTACTCAACATACAGATATCAGACCCGCTCAGACTACTTGATGCGAGTTCTCAAATACTCGCTGGTCTACACCTTGTTGAACTGTCCGAGAATCGTCAAGCCCGGAATGTACATCACACGCATGCTTGGTATCGACCACAAAAAGCACGTGGTGAAAATGCTGCGCGGTTTCCCCAACCAATTGATTCAGAAGATCCGGCACCAGCCATCAACCCCATTGCTGGCCATGATGTTAGAGCGCATGCGCACCTTTCACGTCAGTGAGATGACCATGACCAAGGTGAAGGGCGACTACGTCAGTGAGCGTCTCATGGACAACGTCACCCAGGTCGGGGCCAAGGCGGACCGCAAGAACTACTGGCTCTTCCCCATAGTCGTGGTATGCTTATCACTGTTCTTGTTGTATACGCCCATGCTTTATTTCTTTGTTTTACTTTTAGTGTAAATTGCTTTTCATGGAATAGGTGGTCAGCAAAGCCTCAACTGCTCATACGTTAAAGAAATAGGCCTAACAGGTTTGAATTATGCATTGCCTCTTCTTTGATACTTTGATTAAGTTAATCAAACTGTCAAGCATTAGGCATAGTACAATGCATTCATATGCAGAGGTACGAAAAAAGATAGGCTGCACTGCCTTCAATTTATTAAGTACGCAAGCGTTCTTTTTTATTATTTGGAAATATTTTGGGGAGACAAAACCTCAGTCACACGAGTCCCATGACAATCTAAGACTTAAACTCTTCTGGCCTCGTCTTAATCTTATAACTTGAAATTGGACAGCCATCAAGTTAGAAATGTGGATTACGGTAAAATTAGATTCCACCATAGTGTAGAAAAGCTGAATTAAACTTAAGAACGACCACTTACTTGTTTTCATTAAACTAGTATGTACCTGCAATTAACATTGAATTGTCATTTCCAGGAAAATCCCGACGAGGTTTACAAAGCCCTTAACGCAATGGGCATTGACGCTTACCGCGGCGCGACTCAGCTGAACATTGTCGAACCGGACCACACCGCGCTGCGACAACTGGAGACTTTCGTCACACACTACCCGCATGAGGCCAAGTTTCTGATCGACCACGTCGTCTACCTCCCCGTCAACAAAACGGTGCCCTTCCAAGAACTGGACGTGATCATACGAGCCTTAGAGGTGGCCATGAAGGCTACCAACGGCCGCCTGCTGCTGCCACTGGCCAGGAGTAGAATGCCCAAGATTACCTCCAAGTTGTAGCTTTAAAACCTTCCAAGTTATTCCATGTGGATGTTATTGGGGGGGGGGGATGCATTTGGTCACAGAATCTGTTATTAACTTATAGCCTGTGTAAAAATTATAGAATTCCTACATATGAAGATCATGTCGCTGAATAATGTTATCGGTAATTTGCATCTTTTGACATAATGTATTTTTTTATAAATCTTAAGACATATATAAAGGGAAGCTTATAAATAAAAGGTCCACGCTTTGCTCAACTAAATGTAATAAGAAGGGCTATAGAAGGTCGCCAAGGGCTCATTGCTTTTACTTGCTGAAATGCTAGCGGTCACCTATTCGGGAGATTTAAGCTTTTTAACGCATGTTTGTATTGATCACAGATAAATTGACAGACAATCGGTAGAATATTCTAAATGTTTTGTAATTTTGTTATCCGACCATATTGCACATTAGAGTTGCAAATGACCGTCCATACTTAGCTTAAAGAAAATGGTCATGTTCGAGTGATATCGAATGGGGAAGTGAAATAGGAGAACTTGGTCATATTGATATATGCAAGCTAAAGCTAGGATGTTGTTGATATAATAATATGCTTTAGTTTAACAGCATAATAATTTACAGAAGTATTGTGTTGTAAACAGCAAAACACACTCAATTGCTATGTCGCACAGAAAGAGTCAGTCTAAAATAAGAACCCTGTGATTCGGGAGATTACTGCTGATTAATTATGTACATCTGAAGTGAAATATAGATCACATGAAATGAGGCATTTTGCTTATCTGAAATGAGGCATTTTGCTTATCTGACGCCTTGCTGTACATAATATATATGTCGCCATGTGATATATTGGCAACTTTTGTAAGTTACACAGACACTTTTACCAACCTACATTGTATTTTAAAGAGTAATTGAAATGTTTCTATATATAACTCCGTAAGTGATTATAAATTGGCTATCATAGCCGAGGTTACGTTGATTTATCTGTTGACTGAAATGTTGTAAGGTTATTCTTCCAAGGAAAAGTCGCTGAAATCAAAAGTTGATAAGTTATCGTTTTTTCAATTACCCCGTTACCAGTGAGTTTATGTGTCTGGTGGTTATTCTGTTATACTGATAACACAAAATGCAACTCTAGATTTATACTGGGCCGGGCTGTATTTATCTGCCTGCATCTCAAATGATAACGTGAAACTACCTAGCTGCAGGTGGTTTTACGTGGTAGGCTCTTTACTATTACACACTGAGGGTGTTTTTCCTCTTTATAGAACCATCTGAGCTAGGGTGACGTACAAACAACTATGTGTACATGAAGTCGGCACGTCGACGCACTTAGTTTTTTATTGGCGTTTTTACAATTATATTAGTAAGAAAATGTCTAGTATAGTTTTGATAACAGTAAGCTAAAAGTTGATGATAATGCTTCTGGTGTTATTTTGACTGAAAAGGTATTTATTGACACTGGAATATTACTGAAGAGAGAAGACTGTCAACCTGAACTAGCCATGCCTGAATCTCCAAAACGTGTGTGTAAAATATTATAGGCCAGTTGGGCACACCCCACACCATCATCATGTATTAATGTGTACAAACAATTCTGAACTGCTGCACGACACAGCGGGGTGCACAATATGGTTAGACATCGTGTTGCAAAATGTTCGCTAGGGTTACATGCTGGCATTAATTTCGTATATTTGTTTGGCGAGAGATGCTAAGAATATGATTTTCTGAATTGTCTTTTTTTTCTTCCCAGGGCAAATTCTTAAACAGTGTAACGGTATATGAATTCTGAATAATTTGCTTGCTATTTCAATAGTTTACTGCTACATTGATTATCTTTATCAATGTTTAGTAAGGTGGTAAAGTAAACAACATTCATAACATGATGTGTTTTTTTAGTATTGATGTTTTGTTCTATTTTTTTCTTCAATTGGTCACAAAATCAAGATCCGATTGCCCTGCTATCTTTGTGTGTGTTAAATTCTGAGTTCGCACTTTACCTGTTACTATATGTATAAGTTATAAATACTTGTGGAAATTGTATGCCTAAAGTTTGGAAGTTTTCTGATATGGTTTTCAAGTTCTGTGTGTTTCTGTTTATTGTCTTGCATCAGACTGACATCTGTGAAGTATCTTTATCTAGCCTTTATTCTATGTGGTTGTGAACCATGTTTTTACGTTGCATTTGTCATTCTTTTAAAAGGTGGCACAATAGTGTGAACATGTTTATAGAGTTATCTCACATTATCATCAGGATCTAGAGTCTATATTTTATAAAGAAATCGGGGACGGATCCACGGGCAGTCCATGTGGGCCTGACCCCTCCTTTTGGCGGAGACCCATACTTTACATAGAAGGAAAACGTGAGTGCATATGCGAATGTGTAACATTTTAGCACTTAGCCTATATGCGGACCCCTCTGGCCCATTTTCGAAATCCTGTATCTGCTTCCAGAAATGTGCCAATCGATTTAATAAGAAAGCAAAGAATCAAAGGAACTCGAACATTTTATTTGAAAGAAGTTAACCTGTTATCTGCTATTAGCTATATATCCAGGATAATCGGAAATATCTTGATGTAATTCTTCTGGAGAATGTATTTAGCATTCACTTAATCAAATAAGTTTTCAAAACTCGGAGGCCTCTACGACGGCTGTCTGAAATGATGAAAGTGGAAGGTTGCCTGTTAAGGTTGATGGTTGTGTCTTTCTATTTTCAGATATTTTTGATGAAATTCTGCTCAAACTAAAGCACACTGTTCAACCATTTTCCACAATTTACATATATGATATACGTGTTCTTAGTTGTGACACTTAACACCTGTTTAGATACCTGCGATACCCGCTACACACTTGTATTTTATGTGATTCCCATCGATTCCGTGATGGATCTGTTTTTAATCTTGAACTAAGGTCAGCTTAAAGGGGCAGTCTCGTCCTGTGGTTGTTAAGCTTAGGTACGCCGACGTTAACCTAACGACGCGACGGCCGACGACGTGTTTTCCACTTTTGGAACGTAATCCGGCGACGTTATTGGTCACGTCACGAAATTGGCGGGTCAGGCAGGGGGTTACAACGTAGCAAATTACGTCCATCACACGGACGAGACTGTCCCTTTAATGTCAGGTTGTCTGACGCTTATAATGATATATGGTTAAGCATCTTAAAGAAGATGTTAAAAGACCTTTTAACACTGTTGATAGTTACAGTAAACACTTTGAAAAAATAATTGCATGTTGAATATAAAAGGACTTATCCAATAATAGAATGTCAGTTTCGTACCAATAGATCAATTATGGAAAACCATTTTCAGGCCTGGTTGTAAACCTCGGAAGCTAAGTGTCATTCACAGACATCAATATCTTCAATTTAGCTGGCAAGTTAGATTTCTGTTTTTCCCGATTAGTTCTTGCGCTTTAAAAGGAGATACAATGTTTATTAGTGGGAGAACTGACTGAACTTGAAAATGATGCCATTGTAAAACTGTGCCATAGAAGTTTAGTGGGTGTTAGGTGACTTCACTAGGAATGTGTTTGATACTTTCTTATAGGTCACACTTGAAATGTGAATATTAGGCGAATTGGTGAACAGGTATTTTATATGTAGGCGAATTGTTGAACGCAAATTGTAGGTTTGATGTAGATATGCATTGATTTTGGGTTATTGAGCTGGTTGTGTTTTTTTATGGAATAGCAAAAACATGCATCTCGAGTGCCAGATGCACCATGAATTGCTAAGGTAAACAGAGAATTTGTAATATATTATCTAGTTAAAGAGGTGGTGTGTGGATGTATCATCTCTATCATGTGTCTGTGTGTCTGTTGATCTCCTACCACGCCTGCTCCTATCGTGGACGTTGTGAGAAAACTGTTGAACATTTACCTCCGTCACTTGCTACCACCTGGTGAGAGTTTCCGGAACTAACCGGGCTCTTTTCTACTTTTATACACTGTTTGTTCACATTTGTCAGAATAAACATCTTTGACTTTAGCAATTCACATCTAATCTTACTGTAACCATAAAGCTCTTTTCTAGGGTAATTAGAGAATCGGTCTTCGCGAATTGAAATTCCGGTATTCATTGATTAGTTGATAGTATGGATTTAAAGTAAAGTGCTTCGCTAAAATCTCACCAAATTTCGAATGATTTATATTGGAAGTTTAAAAGATATATAATCATTCATTCAAATTTTTGACACTGTTTTACACTACTAATAAAGTAAAATCAGTAGATTATATTCCGAGTAAATTTCATATGTTCAAACCTTGATAGTATTGCCGCCGAAAATTAATTGATACCAATTTACCACATGTTTTTTTCAAGAATTGAGGAAAATAACAGCAAAGTTTTATTTTTAGTGAAGAAATGGGCTGTGCAATACATGAGTTACAGTCAAAGTGAGCCCATTTCTTCGCTTATAAAGATCGGGTGGGCATTCCTTTGTTCTCCTTAACAGCATAAGAGTCGATGGACGCTCCCTGCTAGATCCGAATAAATCAGTTTTATTATCAGGTTCCTGATTATTCGATTCAAAGATCATGAAAGTTGTGATTTGCTTAAAACAAATATCAAGTCTAAAGCCAGTGATCCATAATGCGACAAAATACCAACCGATATTCTGCTCAATAATTCAGGGATGCCATTTTTCCTCCTTTTTCTTTTTTTTGGGTTGCTAATAATTTTTCATAAATCAGTACTTCCAAAGGGAAGAACAATGAATTTGTGTTCAGACAACAGATAACATAGTCTATTACGTTTCTAAAAGTATTTTTTAATGTCAGAATGAACATAACATGATTCTATTCCCTATATTTCTTCCTGCTTAAAATCCGAAAATGTTTCAATATTTAAAAATTTTCCGGATTTTTCATGATCATAGAGTGGTATCTCTGGCTCATACGTTATTCGTCCACTTGAAAGTACAATTTAGGCTGAGGCTCCTGATTCCCTTTCTGTTACAGTCTGCTTCAATTTTTAAAGTTCAATAGCAATTTACCTATTTCATTAGAATATCAATTTCTCAAAAAAATAAATCTTTTTCCGAAATAGGTTCAGAACCGATGTGAAATCGCGTCGTGGATCAGCCCCTTCAGAATAGAAAATAATCAGCACTAAAACATCTTTTGATATAGAATTTTTTTTATTTTTCCCTTTTTGTGACGTATGACCAAACTAATTTGGTGTTTGTGTTCGATGTGTATGAGTGACGTGTACTTCGTACATGTACAACTATAGCGTGCATAGAAGATTGGTGAAGAATACGTAGATCAGACATCAAAGTAGTCTACTGGAGATATTTACAACAATCATTTTTTACAAAACAATATTATAGGACGTTTTACTAACTCTAATACTCGTTGACTCCTCTGAGAATTTTCCAGTCAAGTGTTATGGTTTGTGCAGAGTATCTTTGTATATTCTAAAAATATACATGCCCCTCTATTGTAGAAATAGATCAATATTAAGCACACATTATTGCGAGGAACTACATGAATGTGTAGATCCAAACGGGTACCCTACATGAGTGTTTGAGAAATAAACAAATAATAGTAGACAAATAAGGCCCAGTGAATATTAGCTCTTCACATCCGAAAGTATGTCCTTCGTTTGCAAACCTCTCTCTTCGTTTCTACAAACATTTCATTAAATCTCTTACAGTCTCCTACCTGAAACGGAAGAGTAATCTTGGGCCTGTAGTGTTGATGGTTTAGATAGGTGATCCTTTACGGGAAATCCAAGCTTAGAGACTATTCATGGTAGTTCTCCGAATGAACACTGAAAGTGTCAAATGTCCTTAAGAGCTGTTCACGCTTTTTTCGATTTCTTATTTTAACAGACCGTGAATGATAGGCTTAGTTCGTAAATATATACCCATGCACACGCCGTAATTGAATTGCTCCGTATATATGATTCCAAGTCCAAGGCTGCGTATAAATCTTTAATTGATTCCTAGCGCACGTGAAAATACATTTTTACATTGCTATCCGTTGGCACTACACCCATATTCCACGCAGAAAAATACACCCCCTCAAACTTGTCATCAAGTCTTCAGACCGACTTTTACATTGTCAATATGAAAGGAATATCCTTGGCATTGTCAAGGCGGCAGGTTCCCATGCAGGAGGGTTGACAAAGAATTGTAGAATTGGCAGGGTTAAAGAAAAAAGACTAAGAGATCTGTAGGCTTCTCAGTGAGAATTACTATATTAAATCATAGCCTCTCACCATCACTTTTCATGGGGGGGGGGGGGAGAGATTTCCAAAGGAGGGGGAGGGGCACCCTAGTATAAAATTGTCCGCCAGTCCCTCCGGGTCTAAGAAATTTATATTAACAAATTAAAATTTCGTCAAAAATAGGGGAGGCGCCCCCTCCAAATCCGCCACTGCTATTTTGTTTTTGTAAGGATTAGGCCCATATACCTATATAGGATAGATGGGCTTTATTCTGTAGTCACTGAGACTGAAATGATTTGAATTGCAAAGGTTCCAGTAGTCTTTCATAGTGAAAACATATTTTCACATTAATAGGGTGTTACCTACATAATTCCCTACAATCATGTAGCAGCATCTCAGAGCATCTCTTTGGTTATCATTATGAAATTTGTTTTATGGTATTTTTCAACATTCTTTCATGACATTCTAAATGATACAATTATGCAAACGATTTCTTGTTTGTTTCTACAATATTGCTGCAGCATAACACCCTCTTTCTCTATCCATAACAATTAAATAGACACGTTTTGGCATAATTACTCATGACATCTTTACAGTCAATTAGGATATCCAACTCTTGTTATTTTGATAACGATTTGTAACATGTCATAAACTATAGTAATTTTCTCAATAGGCAGCTCAAGCATTGACTTATTTGTTTGAGTATATATGTACAATTTCAAAGTTCATTACTACAGTCACAACTACTCGTGCATGCTCTTATAAAACATTCATCAAATATTTCACATCATTTCAAGACTCCTCATTCCTTCTGCCGTTGACTGTGACTCTGTTTCCATTTGGAATAACACCTTCAGAAGTTTCCTGCGTTTGAGATAACTGTCCCTCTTGTTGTGTTTGGTGTTCACCTAAATGTCCTTGGGAATTTGACATAGAGTCTTTCTGACTTTGAAGACGGTCTATGATATTGTCCTCTTCATCTGTGACGTCATCATAGTCGTCGATGATGTCATCGTCATCTGTGATGTCATCATCGTCATCTGTGTAGTCGTCGTCATCAGACGGTTTGTCAGCGGCGATCATTTGTTCCCAGAAACGTCGGGTGGTCTTGATGTCTCCGATTGATTCCTGGCTCACCACTCCTGAAAAATGTAGATACAATATAAGAAGTTTTTTCTATTTACACATAATGTTAGTTAATACCACATTATCATAATGGTCCAATATCCACATGGCATGATCCTTTATATTATTTTTTTCTATTCTCCATTTCGACCAAGCAAAATACTACTCGGCTATTTCCTGAATTGGGCAGTATGAGTTAATTCCGAGTCTTCAGAATAGACCTGTCCACTTTGCCAGCTAGCCCACCCCTCATTTCTATGATATCAACATTTTTAGAAAAATGTTCATCATACTTGATTCACAGTAATTTTCCTAGTAGTATTACCCAAAACTAAACTTTATAAGCTATTACTTTCAATATGATATTAATATGTAGCTGTAGGACTGGAAAGTAAAAATGACATTTTTCCATAGGGAACAGTGTTAAAGCCCTTCAGCTTTGCTCACAATGTCCAACCCTAAAATCACAAAAACATACCTTATTTTGGTTCATCTAAAATGGAGGTAATTACCTAATTGAGAGAAAATAATGATTCACCCTCATTTATCAACACCTTATTGACTTAGGAAACACAAGTACTGACTCATTCGCTCAGATTTGTGTCAGTGCCTGACTTTGCAAAAACTGCAATTAGGCTATGTCCGACCCATGTATCATACCAGCAATACATCCCAAAGTGGACAGGTCTATTAAAGTCTGTGATTCAACCCCGCCCCCAGCCACCCACATTCCCTATTATTTTTTTAAGAAGAAAAATCACACACACAACAAAGTGACTTCTAAAAGATCCCTTTGCCTAAGTGCATGTGTCCCTTTATGATCTACATTTTTGCTATATGTATACCTGCTACTCTGCCACTTGGTATACTATAGTTTGTGTATACCAAATACCCCATTTACATCTTCCCGTTTTATTACTTGCATGTAGGCCTATATATACGTTTACGTCACTACTTATGTAATACATCTGTTTCAATGGCAACCACGATGATTCCTACTACACTTGATAAAATCCTATGGATATTTGTACATGTGCATGAGTGAAATAATGAATTCATACTGTTCGTTCTAGCTTGTATGACAACAATATTCCAGATCTTCAATTTTGCGAGAGCCCCACGAGTAACGTAGTTTGTGGAAAGGAACTCGCGCCATGAACCCATATCCTGGTACCATAACTACGTTTGCTGAGTAGGATATAGATAAATATTGAGGGAACATGAGGTAAATACTCCCCATTCGTGGTCAGGTGGGTGGCCTACACCTCCTTAACACCCTCTGTACATATAGGAAAGGGGGGAGGGACCTACCCAGTGCACCAGACGACTTAGCATATGGAATATCAAGGTGAATCTATTCCCTTTTAACCTGAGGACACGTGGATACCAACATCAAATTAGTTGTCTTTGTCCAAAGTATCATTTCACATAGTTTGTTCAAATATGCACAATTCATTTTCTTAAGTAAACCTTAAGTACATGTCACCCCGATTATGAAATCAATAGCAAACAAAACTATACACGCTTCCGGTTAAGGGTGTCGCCCCTTATTAGCAAAAATGTGAACATTGTTGAGGGGAACTTAGAGCAATACAGTCTGTATTGTTGTCTGCTGGCTTGGGAAAGAGGGGTAACTAACTCAAGCTGAGGACCAAAACAATCCCTCTTGCTGAGTACATGGCTTTAACTTATTTATATATTGAGCTGCCTTTCAAATCAATGTCAACCTAACCTGAGAAAACTATTAATGCATCTAGAGTACACTATTTATATTGGAATTAGTTTATTGATTGCAAAGAATGTATATTGTTTTATGCTGATTTGAGTGATAAAATGTGGTATCCACCCTATTATTATATAATGCTTTAGGAAAACACGTCTAAATGGTCCTTCTATTAGCCTATGTACAATGTAGTGGCCTGCTTAGATAGTTCCCGTCACCTTGACCTGCTGGTCAGTGGACTACACTGCGCAAGGACATGAGAAAGGTGGATGAAATGCACTGCCCCAGGTGGGTGATTCCCCTCATAATCACCTGGGCTTGGTGGTCAGGAGGTCTGCACTGCACAGGGTTATGAGAAAGGTGGTGCCATTACCTAACCTTTATTAAAATGACATTGCTTCCCATCTTTACCCAAGCCCCATGTATATAGGTTTGAATGAAGCAACTTTTGAATACAACCAGTGAGGCAGAGCCAGTATCTTATGTCGAGATAGAAGTAAAAGGAAGAGTTGTTCACGATTACAAGTTACTTTTGCCAAAATATCTATTTTGTGTGCCAAAGATATTTGTACAATTCAAAAGAAAACAGAGCCAGTATTTTATGTCCAGGTAGAAGCAAAAGGAAGAGTTGTTCACGATTACAAGTTACTTTTGCCAAAATATTTATTTCGTGCGCCAAAGATATTTGTACAATTAAAAAAAAACACAGCTCATTAGACAAACAACTGTCTCAATGAACAAGACAATTGGAAGTTCAAACTATGTAACTTCAGTGAAATGCTTTTCTGACTAAAACATCTTTTGAATTTGTCTATCTAGAATAAGGCCTGCCAATAACAATAATTATCTCCAGCCCCTTTTGCCCTGAGCCAGTCGACCAGTCAATATGCACGATGGAGCATGTTCAATTATTTGAAGTTAATTCAACGTGATGTGGAGAGGGCCGGTCACAGTACGATTGAAGGCCTCTGTAACGTATTCTGGAGTTCTGTATTGGCGCTTCCCCAGCTGCCCAGAATTACGCAAGTGGTGGAAGGCAATGCTGATATAATTTTCTTAAAATGATATTAGGCCTATTTATGATAGGGTTCCTTGAACATAATTTTACAAAATACGTATCTCTATGTATCTAAAACCTCACTTACGTATTCTAAAAGTATTTCAAAAGAAAATAAAGTCAAAATATTGAAGTGTATGTGAATCATTCAAGAAGGGAAGGGACATTTCACAATTCCTTGAATTCTGGGCATGCCATAACCCCCCTTGCTATATCATAATACTGGGATATTGAAATACAAACATTTACAGCGGGACTGTCCCGTCACACTTCTTCGCTGTTTCGATCTTGCTTTCTTTCTTATATGTGGTCCAACGCATGATTTCTTTTATTTCGAATCTTAATGTCATAAATTGTGACAAACTCTGGTAATTTGCATCTTCATCTTTTTTGGATTTCGAGTATTTCTAAATTGTTTGGCCCCGTATAGTAAACACCTCTTGCAACTGCCCCCAAAGTAAAGACCTATCTGGCTGACCCCCTTACCCCTCCTGGATCCCTGCCTTCGTCTTCCATCCCATTACCTACCACGCCATCAGGTGATACCCCTCCCTCCCCTCCCAAATACACCCTACACTCCCCTCTAACTAAATATATGGACGGCCCCACTAATATTAATTTAACTTTTTTGTATCATACAGTTTGGAAAAGGCTCACTTGACATCACAACAGTTCATGAGTCGCAGTTTGAGGCTCATGTTCATAACTTCGGTTTCAGAACCCTAGCGGCTCCATCGTGAATTTCGTGGGACTTCTTACGACAATAAATGGGAATATTGGTGCATGTACGTATACATGTGTATGCGCGAAGTCAAAGTTGCTAATTCTGGGCTGAGCTACTGAGACTCACCATCTTTTCCACTTTACATTTCAAAACCCTGGTTCCTCTCTGTCATGGGTATGCACAATGTATACAATTCTTGAATATAATACTGTGAAGAGTTTCCCAATAACAGGAAACTCATAATTGTGCTGTTGGCTTGGCTGTAGCAGAAGAGGTTTGTGCAATTATACAAACGCCCAGAGATGCTCTCCCAGCCAATAACATGGAGACCCCGCAACGTGGGAACGACATGCCAAAGTCCCTTAAGAGTTACTGAAAGTCGAGGCTTATTAAAGGTCATTTCAATAAAAAGTTTATAGAATGCCCCCTATCACTATCACAGTATCAGGTTGGATGTACCAAGCTTTTCGCTGGCCTCTCTGTCATATGAACAATTATGGAAAGGTGTACCTAGTTATAGACCTATCCAACTGTAGACCAATGACCTATAGCTTTGGAAAGGCTTGAGCAAGTTTACTAAAAAAAAAAAGCGGGGGAAGCATAAACGTTGGCATGGTGTCTACCAGGGAGGTAAAGCAGGTTTGGATCCACAGGGGGTTCCAGGGGGGTTCTGACGCAATTGATGGACATTTCAGTTTTAGTAGGCCTACTTAGCCTATAATATAATTATGCATAACTTCATCCTTTCTGAAATTCTGTTTCCGCTCATTAAAGAGTAATAATCCCACAACATGCCCCCAGTCACTGCCCCCTGTCCCTGAGCCATGTACCCCACCTTAACTGTGGTGCATGTTGACCATATGGGGCCCAACCCCTGTTGGCAGGAGGCAGTGGGCAGGTGGGGAAGGAGGCAGCAGGTGGTGGGGAAGGTGCCAGCAGCCGCAGGAAGTGAGGGACTTAAAGTGTAATGTTGGGGTATAGGTC
Organism: Lepidonotus clava; assembly: GCA_936440205.1. NCBI lineage: Eukaryota > Metazoa > Annelida > Polychaeta > Phyllodocida > Polynoidae > Lepidonotus > Lepidonotus clava. The sequence goes on along the minus strand of OW387149.1, from coordinate 26,557,030 downwards.
TGTGTTATCATTTACCTATCCAAGAAGCTTGCATGCCAGGAGCGTACCCAGGAGTGGTCCAAGCTATGTAGAACCCTGTCACTTTTACTTATTATGTAAAGGCCAAAACTCGCTACCCCTTTAACTTATGTAAAGGCCAGAACCTGCAAAAGAGGAACATATACCACGATCCTATGTACGATTATGCATTTTTGCAAAAAAGACAACAAATCATATAATTTACCCTCAACACACTGCCTCTATATAGGTTATCATTTTGATTAAGTCGTTTTATATTGGATGCTCCCTCTCTGTATGCCTAATCCTGGTTACCGTAGGTTTAAAATGAGATATCCGTGCAATGGGGGACATCCAAATCCCAAAAGTTGAATTTCCAATACTTTTGGCCTTGAGCCTTCACTACCTCTTCACTTCCCCTGACTATAGATTATATAACACTCGAATAACCCACACAATTATGGTCCGTACCAACACTAAGTTACAGTTATTAACGAAAGTCGTTGTAGTTTCCGGTATGCTCGAGGTCATAAAGAGTCATGCTTTAGGGCAGGTCAAACCATCGTCCTCCATGTATAACTCTACCTCTAGGCGTAGCCTTAGGCTCTGTGCCATATGCTGGTGGTCTATAACAGTATTGAGCTCACGAGGTGTGAAACCGAGGTGTGAGGTAGAATTCTGTATGAATAATTTAAGTTTGTGTTCATATGCTTGAAGGGATGACTTTATTCCAGCAAATGAATCCTTTAATTGCATGGAGCTGTACTTATGAATACATAGTTTACAAAAACGGTCTACCTCACTGGTTGCTTTAAAGGCATGGCGAAGTTTGTCATAGCATGGTCATTACACACAAGCTCTGCTAAAAGATGGAGCAAGTCCCTCCCGCCCCCCTTTTTTGATATACTCCACAGGGCGATGGTCAGTTCCTCCATTCCAGGCATGAACTATTCTTCGAATATTCCACAACAAGATATACGATTATGGTTATACAGTCACTTTCAAGAGCTGTTACAGTTGGAAATTTGGGTTCTTTGGGCCTTATTCCCATGGGAAAGATTGCAACATCTAAATGTTTGATATGAAATAACCATGCAGGATTGTTTCGCATATATATAAACTTTTAAACCTTTTGCTTTATCTCCTTTTTATATCAACAATGAAAAGAAGACTCAAACGATACAAGAATAACCAAATTTTGGTTATAAAATTTACAGTTTAGGCATGAACTTGGGAAGCCCGTTTTCCTCTACAGGTGCCACAGCCCTTACGGTGTATCCTTTTTACAGACTAGCCTTTTAAGGCACATTATCATTATACCTTTCTTTAAGTGTCTGCCTATGACATATTTTGTAAAGGGTATTCGACCTTTTTCTTATTCATTGGGTTATTCTTGGAAGGAGTAGAGATCAGACTTTCATATAGGCCTATGCAATGTAGGATGTCTCATATGCATAGGAATTATTACCAATAATATTGGACTAAAAGGCAGGGGTTACATCCTTGAAATAATGGTCATTCATTAGTTTTGATAGGGGGCCCACTGCAGTATACCAGTGAATGACTTTGTTTTAAATTTCTTTCCATATCTACGAGATGGTCGTTGATGGATGTGTTTTAGGCTAATGTAAATTGGACATCCCCTTTCCCTCCCTTTTTTATTTTGTGTATTCTTAACCGAAGCAATTTAATTTTGTTTAGGATTACTAACAAGGGAAAAGGTGAAATGATGCGAGATGAAGCTCTGTCTGCCCCCCCCCCCCCCCCCACCTCCCCATACACACACACTTTCTCCCTTGTATACCAACACATGCTATGCACCTACACAAAGGGCAAGTTTCAGAATCATAAAGAGCACATCTGCATCGGCCAAGTCAAGGTAGGTTCCTCCTGTTTGTGGAATAGGTAGCTCAGGCCAGCTGAAAGCACAAAATGATGACCCTACCTTTTTCTGTGTCTGACGTTTGGTTGGCCTGACCAGCGTCTGAAGTGGTCACGTGCTGGTCATGTGACTCCTCGGACAGACTGACGTCGTCACCCTCACGTGACTCAATGACGCCATCTGAAAAAAAGAGATTGGATGATTGATAATGAGGATAAAACAACAGTTATGAAAGTCTCATCAGTTTGTAGATATAGGTTGACGGAAATATTGTCCTACAGTACCATGAAGATTAGTGTGCTGATTGATTCAACGAAATCGTTGCACAAGTCTTAATTAGCCTATAACTTTGTTTAAGGAAGTTGTGTTTTGATCTGTAAATTACTTTCAATAAAAATACGGAAAAGGACTGCTTATCTAGCTCTCTGTGATCTCATAAGTTTCAGGACTGGGTGCATAGATGATGGTGACAGAAGAGTCATGATTGTTACCTAGACAGGTCAGGTAATTGATATCTAGATAGATCTGGGCATGATTGCCATTATTATTAAGGTCACTGATATTTTTTATAGGCTATTGTTACCTACATAGATCGACCAGGACTTTACATAGGTTAAGTCACTATTACCTAATTAGGTCAGATCATTGATACCTACATAACTGATGTTATTGTTACCTATATGAATGAGGTACTTTTTTTACCTTGAAGAAGTCAGATCATTGTTTAACATAAGAAAAAATCGGTGTCATTTCAACACTCCCACCACAAGATGGAATATGATGCTCATCAAATCCTTAATGTCCTATAACTGTTAAATTCATTCACAAATCAGGCCATTATAATGCACTGGTCCATTTCTCAATGTCTTTCAGTCATGGCAAAAAGAGAAAGACTAAACATGTGTTAGTGTGAGTTCCAGTAGACAAGTATAATGGACTTTAAGAAACCAGTGATCATTGATGCGGAATATTCCTTTAACTAAATTTGCTCTGTGCAATACTCTATACTCTAGTAGAACTATTCTGAACATGGAGTGTATAAGGACTTTTCCCCAAACGGTGCATACAGGGAAAAACTCAGACACAGACAGACATGGAGACAGGCACACGTTCAGACTGGCACATGTACACAGACACCCGTACACAGACACACCTTTTTATCAGTCTGCGGGGACATCGGAAGTTGTGAGTTTCCTTTCAGAGAACAGGCTAAAATGAGTCAAACCTTGATTAAATAATGTTATGTTGGGACCAAAAAATTGTAAACTATGCCCCAGAGGTCTGTATTTGTGATGTATCCGGCCCGACATACCTCAGTAATCCTGTGCAAACAATGGTGGGGAGTTGGAGGCGATGGGAGGAGGGGTAAAGACGAGGATCTAGCATCTAGTGTTGGGATAGGGGCAATAGAACTCTGATCCTTCGCAACACAGATTCCCCCAAATAAAGATATATATACTTCAAAATTAATAATCACAATGAATTATGCAAACATTTCATCAGTTTTGCCTTGAAACAACTCAGATTGTACCCCTGAGTAATTTTGATATCATGATAATGCTCCTTGTCAGAATAAAAACACACATTGCCTATGCTTATTTCACATAATATGTTGCAGAAACTAAGTGAGTTTCTAGGCCATAAAATTTACAGCAGATTTTGCTGTACAGTTGGTAAAAGGGTTTAATCTAGAGAACGAAATGTTGTGAACATGCCTGAACTAGTTTGATCCGAATATAACTGTTTGTGCTTTTCAGTTTAAATATAATTTTTATATATACCCAAACCACACTGACAGGTTGAGGAACCTCGGAGTATTGTATCCTTTGCAAACTAGCCTCAGAATCCGGGTGCAATGAGAGTTCAATACGGGCTTAAGGCATTCTAGTTTGTAAATGGTATAAGTGAGTAATACAAAAGGAAGAAGTCACATTTTGGGCATATTACCACGCACCTGTCACATAACGTGGGCAAGGGTTGATGTATTTATCAAGGCCCCTTGAGTCAAGGTAAATAGGGAGCAGGATATTTACTTGTACCCAGTGAAATTTGTTTACTCACAAAGTTGTGGGGACCCGTAATGCCCCAAAAGGCTTTGCACTTGGAATAATATTTTCTGACTCTATCAGCTAGTCTATTAAACTTTATTGCTTGTATCTGGATATGCTCCGCAAACCTCATACATACTCCCCGTCGCTTCAGGTTCCACAGTAATCAGCACTGTGGATGTAGTATGAACTTCATAGAAGTGAACCATTGTGCAATTCAGAAGATTTGCAAACTTTTTGCTACTCTTTGAAAGGCTGTACAACATGATTTTAATAGGAAAAAACACAATCTACAAATAATGAACCTGGTCACTACCGCCAACAATAGCACAAAACATGCATTGTCCTGAACTCTGCTAAGCATTCCATTCATGGAAGTCACCTCACGTAACAAATAACAGACCCTCACCAGGTGAATGCCGAACTTTTTGTTTAACAAAAACAGTGTCTCTTTGCTAGGTTCTACCACAAGCATGTGTATAGGCCGCTTAAATATCCTCTGCCAAGGTCCCTACTGTTAGAACAGGCTGGCAGGTCCTTTTTACTGAAGGCATTATAAGCTCAAAAAAACAGCGATCGGTAGGGATCTTGCTTACTTACAGAGGTAGATTCAACTGTAAATGCCATAATATTTACTTTAAAAGGGAGAGAGCATTGAGAGGTGTAGGGTTAGGAGAAAATGTAGGTTAGGGAGAATCCACTAAAATATAGGCTGTTGGAATTGGAGGTTTAGCCTTCAAAATTACCATATTCTTTATAGTAACCTGTTGAGCACAACTCTATTTGGGACGAATTTGTGTCGAGTAGTGTAAATTGGGCTGAGACTTTCTGGCTGGTCAGCATTCCTATCGATCTCCTACTGTGCCTGCTGACTTTTTATGAAGATTCATGGTCACTAAGCTTTAAGTTCCCCCATAAGATTTGCGGGTTAGCCTTTGAGCAGAGACACCCTTTCAGAAATGTGAACAGGAAACCCTTTGCAAAGGTCACCATTTACAAGACCACACAGGCATTTCCTCGTAAACAATAATTATTTCCAGACCCTTCTCTTCCCCTATTATCCCAATCCTAGATCCGCCACACAGCCCACTGCTTATAGCCTCATACTCTCTCCGGGGAAAAAACAGTGTTGAAACTGCAAAAGCTGATATTGCCGATAGGAAAGTAACAAAAATTCTACCATTCTACGGTATTTCTACTTCGAGCTCAAAGATAAGACGATGGAACGTAAATGACAGATGTATTCATGAAAAAGACATTTGATCCAGGTCTTTCCGCCTGTACAAACCTTAAGGAATTAGATTTGGTCTGCATAGTTATCGCCGAAATCATGAGTGGACAGGTTCAATGAATCTTATCTGCAAAGTCAAATTCCAAAATGTCGCCGAGAAAAACTAGGGGGACAATTGAAAGGAAAACCTATCTTGATTCAAACAGAGATTGGCTCTCTTCATTTTCCTTGGAGTTAAGGGTGCTCTAATGTATGTAAATATCTAGAATCCTTGAATAGGTGGGACATGACTAGAAGATTCTCAGGATCTCCCCTCCAAAACAACTATAATGTATGGAATCCGAAAGTGTTCTCAAAATGTATCAGGTACTTTAATAGGTCGTTACTAGTATACGTTCCTTATAATCAAATTCCTTTGTCCACTTGAGCATTTCTGGTCACAATAATTTACCAAAGACTGCAATTCATATACTATAATCAAAGCACCTGAATCACAGGTAATTCGGGCAATAATAGGGGTATTATGGGAGGACGGCAATGCGACCATGTAGGGCAAGGTCTAGTCAACCTCATTGTAAAGCTCTACCTTTATTGACCAGTTTGTCGTTCATTCTAAAGCTAGAAAAAAACTCAGAATATATACTTTATATTATAGAATGAGACCAATTATCTCCAGTGAAAAGAAACCTAAAGATACTTATTTTTGTAAAACAGGGGGGGAGGCCGGTTCAAAAGTTAAATCTCCGCACTTCAGGCTACTTCACATAGGGGGAGTTTCACACTGGTCATAATTTTTAAGATCGTACTTTGACTTTTTCATGCTTAAGTTTCAGACTTTATGATCTTATGTTCCTATTGTTATCTATATATTATTAGAGTTAAGATAATTGATTATTAAGAACATCTTATCTTAAATTTTGTGACATAATTATGAGGAATGCATTTCCAATTTTCCTAGTGTGAAACGCGCCCTATGATTGTAGTAAATTGAGATGAACTTAAGTGAATTTGATAGATAAGGCATAAATAACGCCCTTCCTAATCCGCCAGCCTAAATTGAATGAAGGTAAATCTATTCATCCTCTCTATCTGTTTTCAGCGATCTATCGATGACATTATAACTTGGCAAGCACATGGAATGGTACCCCATACACTAACATCTGGAAATGAGGGCAAACAAGCATTATGGACCGGAGCGTCAAGACAGATTCAATCAACTTGAAAATGGTCTACAAGAGCTTCTGAAGGGGAAACTTATCAGGTATGAAACATGCTACCTCCTTCATACGCTTCAGGCGTTGTTACATGCTACTTGACATGTTTCCCATCCGTGTTACATGCTGGCCGCCCATGTTTTCCATTCTGCCCATCCATGATTCCTCCAGCCCCCTGTAGGACCGGAGCAAGCCCTACATGTTTACACATGCACGGTGCTTATGCCAAGTACCATTACAATGATATAGACCTTTTGCAGACGTGGTCGCGTGACTACATTCTGGTGATCACCATGTGCACTTCATGGCCATTTATTACAGTCAACAAAATATAATATGTTGTGAAACGTTATGAATATGAATACTTTTGATCACAAAGTTTGCTCAAAATCCCATTCAGGCTATTGCGACGTCATCTGCAAAAAGTCCTAACAAATCTGGGTAGAGATTATTATTACTAAAACTTACAATCATTTTAAAATCCAAAGTTGCAAAATATTTCAAGCGTGTTGGAAAGAATTAGCAGTGAACCCAATATAAATACTCCTGACTTAGGACAACCTTGCAAGAACAGTTCCAATAGGATAACATCAGTGACAGCTCACAGAGTGTTGTCGTAAATTCAGCTTCGAACAGTTGTCGTGGCTATCAAAGGCATTGGGATGACTATTATAAGTGCCGTGCCCTTGGGGGTTGGGGGTTAGGGAGTTGGGTGTTCCGAAGCTGTCTCGAACCCACTCAGTTGAGATCACGTAACATAATGCAAGATTTGGTAAAGATTCTAGCTGGAATCCCTTTCAGATTTATTTATATGCTAATTTTGAATTGCATTTAACCCTTTGAAAGTCTACCTGTTACCCCTCAGATTTACCTAGAAACTCCTCAGATTCTCAGATTTTCTCGGTCTGCATGTGTAACCGCCCCCCTCCCCCTCCCGCCCTTAGGACCTAGATGGACCCATCAGGTGACAAGATTGGCCAGTCTCCCTGTACCTGCTGTACGGTAGACCAGACAGAGATTATCCACCTCCCCGGTTCTCGGTGAGGGGTGATACCGGTGTCTGGGGTCCCACGGGAGAGGACCACACAGGTAGTGCAGTTCAGTGGACAATCAGACATGCAGGAACCGTCCTACACGGATTACCCGGCCCACCGGGGATAATCCCTTACCACTCTCACAGCAGGTCTGGGGAACCTGCACCTAATCTAATAATTTTCTTAGTTCCAAACAGAAAACAGTAAGGAGGAATCAGTGCTCGAGTGCACTGTATTTCAGGTCATCTTCTTTTCACTAACCCTATTTTGTGTGTGTTATTTTCTAAACTCTAACATGGAAAATACAGACAAGAAATAGGTTCATCAGCTCCCATACGTTTAATGACAGACTTCAGAAGTTGCAGTCGCGGAACCAGGGGGGGGAGGGGGCAAAAGGGCCAATTGCCACCCCCCTAGATCAAAAATGAACTTGACAAATCCGAGGAGAAATTTTACAAGGTAAATCATGGGGTGGGGGGGGGGGCAGATATCTTGCCCCCCTTAGAAGACAGACCCTGGATCCACCCCTGCGTTGTGCAGATGATATCATAAGATAAAATTGAAAAAGGGAATGGAAGCCCTATTTGCAGTCATTTACGAGTTATTACAATAAACACTTCAAAAATGCTCATCCAAAACATAAAATTATGTGCAAAATTTTGCAGAACCTTGTTCATATTCATTTAACGGTCACATGATCATGATGTGCACATGATTGATCACCAAAATGCCTAAGACAAGCCGATCAAAAACAATGAGAACAATCTGAATCAAAGAAATCAACTCACCTTTGAATGCATTGGCTATGAGCGCGCCCATCACATCTTGTCCTAGCTCAAAATTGTCGTCTGTCTGGTCTAGAATGTTAGTTTTTATGATACTGATATCACTGTCGTCACACTCTCCGTCCTCCTCGTCGTCGGAGTAGTCATCCTCGTCCTCAAAACTCTCTTCAAAGTTCTCAAAACTGTTAATTGGCCGGCCGTCCGGACCACATTCAACGATAATCTCCTCCTCTATAGAGTCGGGAAGTACGTCCTCCACCCTCGACACAGGCGCGTCTGTGAAAAGAGATTTGGCGGGAAATGATATTGATTTGTCGTCTGCTTTAGTAACAGGCGCTTTTTCAGGAGACCTCGTGTTTTTGGTGGGAACTTTTGGCTTTTGGCCATAAATAACGTCAGCTAGTGCCACGGAAGGCATTTTGTCAGTCTTTCTTTGCAGGTTCTGCACTTGTGTTTTTAAACTTTTCCTTTCAGTCTCTGAAAACTTCAGCTTGCCTTTAGCAATATCCAGTTCCCGACACAGGTCAGCACACTTTTCCTCGGCGCTTTTTCTCGCGGCGGCGAGATCCACGAGATCCTGCTCCAACTTCCTGTTCCAAGCCTCACTTTCGTTCCTGCGTTCTGTCTCCTGCTCCAGACGCAGGCGGAAGTCCTCCAGCGTCTTCCGGCAGTCGTCGAGCTCACTGCGCAGGTCCAGAAGAGAGTCTGTGAGGAGGAAAAGCAGAGATGTTCATTTATACGTCCTCACATGGGCAGAGACGGATCTTCTCTGCGGTCTGACACTCCCCTATCTCCCATATACAGCAAATATTACTCACCAAAGGGCCTACTGGGAAATCTGACTAGGCAGGTGTATGTTATTAGGTGTGTGCATATGCTTAGTTAGTAATGTTTAGTGACCCAAGCGGCCACACGGGGGCACCACCTTGAGCATGCGCAATGACCCGTTTCAGAGGGGAAGCTTGAGTGGTTAGGGGACGCTGGGGAGGGATTAAACTAGAGGGACACATGGGCTTTAGTTTCTCAATACAAGCTACTCTGTTGGATCCAATGCTTCGTTTACATGGGAGAATGGGCTGTGTGAGGCTTGACGTACAGGGAACCACTGTTGTTTGAAACACGAAGCGGTGATTGGTATTTAATTACTCAGTCACTCTTCTGTAATTAAGACTGACTGGTACATCGCATGGCAAATGGCATGCATGTTTGTGGTCTATGTATAGTCGCTGGATCAAATTGTGGTTTGTATTAAGACATTTTGTGTTGATAAATCATAATGATATAATGATTATGACATATCTATCCAGTGTCTCGAACATGACCTGCCCAAACCAGGATACGTACAAGGGGAGGTTAGTTTTGATGCCAACAGGTGTGGCTGTTGGTTTTCGCACTTAGGAGTTTCTGCTGATTATGGATTATGCAACTAATATTTGGCACTACGGAAATAGGATTTGCAACCATAAGCATGCATGAAAACAGAGGTAGGTAAGGATGGGTGGGGGGGGGGGGGGGTAGTTAGGGAATATGATAGTGAAATGGGCCTGTTCCTACCCCTATGAAAAAATTAACGACATGATATTTTTGGCAACTCCAGGTACTAAACGTGGTTGGTGTTATTCTATGATTGAAATAAATTAACTTTCATGAATGCTAAAATAGAAATGAAGACATTTGAGCATTCCTAACTGGCTTTCGTGAATCCTTAATATTTACCAGGTATAGCAAAATGGACGTGAGCTTAGGTGTAACTGTGAGCCTAATTAAGTCGGACACGGCAGACCTGGGAGTGTGACTGCCATCAAACATTGCCAAATCACTTTGCATGTCACAACTATCTAGGTCATGCCCTCTGACCTCTCCTGCCTCAAGCCTCAGCCTGTGCAGTAGTACATGTACATTACTAAAATGGGCACCAGTTGAGGAGTGTCCGCGTTCACTTTTCTCAGACATAATTGAAATCACAGACTTCAAAAAAAGTTTTCTGTTCTTAGTTTTGGTTCCAAGAAGTATAAATCCTGAGAATTGTTGTACATTCATGAATTAAAGATGGTAAACCAAAATCATGCATATAGCTGTGCCATAAGCTGAATTGTGGCAACGGTTGATATAATTTGAAGGTGGGGGCCGGATATCAATAAATGCAATTTTTGGAAGAGCTTAATAGCCCAATGACAGGTGAAAATAAGCGGGGTATACGGCTAAAAGAGTATACAGACAAAGTATACGTTCCTCAATAGTTCCAGACAGAATATCACAAATCGGATAATTATAAATTGACAGGATAATCCTATAGGCCTATTCCAGAATAAAATTGTAAATTGGATATAGAAGTAATGTATATCTTACTTTGTTGTCCATCAGAACTTTGAGATGATTTCCTCTTCCGCTGGTGTCGAGTCATAAAGAAGGCCACACATGCACCAACGAGGGCACCAGCGGTGGCAATCAGAATGGCGGGCACCATTTCTGGTAAAATAAAAAAAACATGTGTTATGAGAAACTAATTTTGTCAAATTATTCATTATATATTCAGTCATGTCATAAAAGCACATTTCAACATATATACATTAGTACAATACTATAATTTTTAGATATGGAATATTTTGGTCATATCTCTAGTTAACGCCATAAAATGGGGACTGGATTGGGGGGGGGGGGGGGGAGGCGTCCTGATGTCGTGTGTCGAATTTAAAAAACCCCAATGTCGCATGTCTTTGTTGCTAATTTTTCTCGATGTCGTATGTCGAATTTAAGAAATTGCCATGTCTCATGTCACTAAGGTATTAACCATATCTGTCATATCGTTAAGGGCCTATGTCACATGTCGATTTTAAGAAAAGGCCATGTCGCCGTGTCGAATTTAGTGGTCAACCCCCATTAAATAGAATAGTATGTTGATATGCAACAAGCTAGGGAACGTTTCTATTACCTTTAGATAAGAAAATCAAACTTATTTGTATGATGATATCACTTCTTTCCTCAACCACCACATCAACAGATTAAGGGATTTAAAAGTGGATTGCAATGTATATGGAAATGTGCAAGTTGAATGTAAACTTAGAGAAAAGTCATCAGGAAACAATTAGTCCTATATCCCCCTGCTTTCTACTTTTTATGGTAAACCTAGGACCGGCCAGTGAACGTTATGACTTACTTGACTTAATGTCCATCGTATCTATGGTCACCAATCCATGAAAAGGTAGCCTTCTATGACGTCACAAAGAGCAGCCGACCTTCAGCGCAAACCAGGATTCGCGCCAAATTCCGCCCTTTTCTGTATTCACAAAGCTCCTTGGTAGAATGTGAAACTTTTCATCGAGGATGTGATGCCTTGGCTGATGTCTAAGGTTTTATCACCTTTGAGACATGAAGCCTTTGTCGAAACATTCTCGTCTCCTTTAACGCCAACCTTATGTAGTTGTCTTGCCTCAAACTCGTGACGTCTTGGCAAGAGAAAGGGACCTAGGCGACCGTTGCCCTTGACGTTTTTGCCAACTGAAAGTATAAAAACCTCAAAATTAACACCTGGGCCTGAAGTGACTCATCGGTGGTTGGTCTGTTATACAATGTGTATATTATATGGTGAACTAATATTATTATCATGATTTCAACAGACAATGATAATTATTATATCAGCTCATTCATACAATGGTCATGAAAAACCATGCATCCTACTTTTGAACACCCTGCAAGTCGAGGTGAATGTTTGTGCTTAAAAATGACTAGCCATTCGTATTTGAGATTCCCAAAATATTAAAGGCATGATGCTATATATATCATACACCATGCAGCAATCATGATGCTCCAACAGCCATAAGCATGAACATTACTTTTAATTTCTTTATAATTTTACAATAGGCCTAGTCCCGTTCCCTATCTTATTGTTTCCCTGACATAATACAAACATTGGTATAAGTATTCTTGTATAACCCAGGGAATGCCTGTAGGCAACAGGTGGAGTGAAAGGGCTAAAGTTTGCGCCTCACCCACATCAAGTGGTCACAACCCACGCACATGAAATAATTATGGATTTTTTTTTCACAGAACCAAAACCAATAAAATGTTTTAATTTGAAATCCACTGCAATAATAACATTTAAAACTCACATGAATATTATACTTTTTACTTTGTTATGATCATATATAATTGTGGTATTATAGTTATGGTACTCAAAAACACATCAGCCAGTAATAAGCAACAGGTGTATAGAGGTCTGTTATAATTGATATCAAGAGCCCAGCGGAGTGCCAACCGGACTTTTATGTCAGCAGGCAAGGGTGGGCATATATTATGAAGAAGTCATTATTCCCATGCAATGCCTATGAAATAAGATTATTCAGACAGTGAGTGGAAAGGCGGGTCATATCCAAAAGAGATGATGCCTTGAAACATGGAAGAAATAGTTATATAAGGCTGAATTAGCAGTCAGGGTAGTTAACATGAACTTGTTTGTATATGAATCTAACGAAATGGATTCAGAAATTCAGATACTTGTTTTTGCCCAATTAAACAACTATATTTCAGAGGTGGATCCATATCCATAATTGCGAGAGGCTAAGCACGAGAACATTGAGCATTATTGTATACGCATGTGACATTCCTTCCACCTAGACATACATGATCTTATGTATCTCCATACTTCCACTTTGCCTTGTTTAATTGTCGATCAAAAGGGGGAACGCTTACACTTTGCTTTTAGTAAGTGCAAAACTCTTTGTCTAAGTATTGGTTTCTTCCTGGTGGAGAGTTACCTCAGGAATGTGGTAATTATTGGCTAAGGCAGAAAGGATCCTTGGAGTATGTTTTCTTTTGACCCTAGACAGTCATTGAAATATTAGAGAAACGACACGTAATACCATCCCACCTTACGACAAATGATTGATATGGACATATTTACTTCTGAATAGAAATTGTCTTTAGACATACATAGCTCAATGAAGAAGAAAAAGAAGACTAGGTAAATCTTAAATGACTGGTATAAATTGAACTAATTATACAGGTATATCCAGCAAGTAGAAGAAGAGGCGGGAATGTTACCCGGTGATCACAGGCACCAGCTCCACCACTACTAGGTCCTGATTGGCTAATGGACTGTGACGTCTGCACCAGGCAGTTACAAAACAGCCAGACCCGAGCAGCAGTCCTCTCTCTCCCTTCACACGCCGTAGGCAGCGCTGGGATGAAGATTATGTATCAAGAGATTTTGTAAACTAAATCTTAAATATCTTTTCTCTAATTGTCAAATCCAGCAGAAGCTAATTCAAATGAGGTATCAAACTAATAATACCTCACAATATTGTAACATAATGTGAACACATCTGAGAATGATTATTTATTTTCACTGGGTATAGCCTGGTTCAAAATACTTTGTGTGAATAGTAATAAATCAGCCTTTAGTTGTTTGTGTGTGGTCTGTATTATTATTTTCCTAATTCCTTTTCTATCAACATTCGCCTTGGCTCAGTCATCATCTCTTTGTACACCTTTCATATCTCAACCATGAAAAGGGAACATTTCCCTGTGCCTGCGGGCAAAGTCCACTTTGTGTTAGAGCTTCAGACTGATTTATGTGAGTTATGATTCAAAGGCACTATCCATTTGTCATAGTCATGTGTTTTTGTTGCCCATAGCTTATGCTAACAAGGTAGGGGACCATGCCACCGGATGAAGTTCAATATAGGTTAAACAGATAAATGTCAATGTTTGAGATTGGAGGTATTTGATGTGCTTTAACAGGATCAAAAAGAGCTTCAGTTTCATAGAAGTTAATCGTTGCAAGTTACTTCTATTAGTATATATCTCCTGCACATAAGACAAAATTCTCTGAAATTATTTTTGTACATTTACTTAATACTCGCTCTTACAGAAGCAGGGTGCAAACACAATGTCGAATACTGAATGGTTATGATCTTTAGAATCTGGTCTGCACAAGGTGTATCGATCATTCTCCATTCCAAATGCATCCCCAATACATGTATCTGAAGTCTATGGGCATTAGTGTGGAAAACTGAGTTTATCTAACCAACTTCGTCTCTTTCGGAGCATTCATCAATCAAATCTTTAAGTTGTAGAGAAATCCCAAACTTAAGGTAAGATACAGTTTAAGTTTTTTTGTACTTGTACAGTTTTGTGCTTATCCTACAACGATAACACAAAGCAGGAATATTTCCTTTCGTGATTTTGCTTGCAAAATCCTAAACCATTCTTTCTCTGCTCTAGGATTATGGTTTCTAGGCTAGAAATCACAAGGTGATTATAGACTTTTCCATCGTCAGGCTCCATCTATCTCTACAAACCATAGCAATTGGTCTCACCCTGTCATATACACATACTTATATGTAAGATTATACATAAGTAATTGTTGTTCCCCTGAAGCAAAACGAGTTATCACATTCCAATACACGTTTCACAAGTTGAACGCTTTAGAGAAAGTGTTCAACACACCCTTCTATTTCTTGGGTGTCATCCAAGAAGCGATTTTGGGCCGATTCTGGACCGATTTCTAACCAATTTCAAAAATTGGTTTATCAAAAAATTGTTCGTGTTATACTTCATTGTAATTTATTGTGGAATTTGAGATAATGTTTTCCCCGTATATTGACATTTCTTTTACTTGAAATGCCATTCCAAATTCATGAAAACTGCCTGAGAAGGGAATCGGTTAAAAGATGTGTCGAATCGTAAAGTAACAGCTTAAATTGTTTCGGTCATTGCCAGGAGATGTGGATGGAGATAGATTACTTATTGAAAAAACTAGTAAATGAGAGGTTTATCTTTAAAGTTTACTATCGAGTGCATATGTCACTTTTATGGTAATTTGACAAAGGGAGGTATTGTGAATACGTCGTAATATTATGATCGTATTTTATGTGCTTATTGAAAATTGAAATAGGCATCTAGATCTAATGGTTGAGTTTGGATGATTGCTTGGACAAATTATAATGATCATATACGGATAGAAAAAGTATGCTGGTAATATTGTTAACTTACACATGATGGAGAAATTACACACACACTGTTGTTCACAACTAAAATTTAATGTGAAAAATATCAGGGCATAAACATCAATATTTTACCTGTTCATATATATAAAGGATAAGGTGGTGTAAAAACCAGCTGGCAAAAGGTAAACTCACCATTTAAAATGTGGACACTGCAGAAAGGTCAAAACATACTGTGCAAATAACGCCAAGTAATTTGATCTACGCCACATTGAAAACGGCAGGAGAGGTCGTTTTTCACTTAGTCACTTATCAAGTCTTTGTGTTCTACCTCCAAGTTCACTCTGATTTATCTCCCAGTCACTCCTAACTTACAAGTACTTAGTATTCACAGCAAGTTTATTGCCTTATTTTACGTCACGATTTATGCACTTCTTGGTAGGATGTTCACATCGCTTAGGTCAACGCCTCCTCTCATACACCTTTCTATTTTCTAGTTGTTCCCATAGTTGGGTGAATCATCCAAATAAACGTAGACACTTCAGACGAATATTACAATAACCTTTGGTAACCTTGCCTCATAAACTGAGTCTCAAGTGATCTTCTACATAAAGGTTCACTTGAACCGCTGAATGCCAGCTGCTTGCCAAAAGTTTAAATTTATATTGGATCTCTGCTTATCTATAGAATACCATACAAATGGGTAAGTTCTTTTTGTACATTTAAAAAAATTATAAACAATTATCTTAAAAAAAAGAATATGAAATAAAGGGATGGCTACCCAATTATTATAAACAGTATAATACACAGTTTAAAGCTATACTCTTGATAAGAATGAATTGCAAAGCCCCGAAAAAAGAGTATGGAAAAATATGAAATGGACAAAAAGGTACAACTAGCTGTAGTGGGTGGTACACTATAAATCAAGAAAAGTCATATACCCAATGTATACTCCTCATATGAAACCCCTTTATACACCTATCAGCACCCCACATACACGACCAAAGTGCCCCAAACACGGCTGTTCTCACGACCTGGCCCTTCTCAGGTGTGAGGTCCATGGAGAGGAATAGTCCCCATCTTTAGGGAGGGGGCACTAACAATATGAACCCATTTATTTATTCATTTATTTATCTTTTTTTTTTTTGGGGGGGGGGGGGAGGAGGAGGAGGGGGGCACCACAAATTGTGTATGCAGCAGTCTATGTATGTATGTATGTATGTATGTATGTATGTATGTATGTATGTATGTACATATGTATGTACATATGTATGTATGTATGTATGTATATATGCTGTGGCGGATTCGGTGAGGGAGGCGGACACATCTCTGTGTGTAGAATTATGTGTATATCTAGGTATCTCGGAGAGTGGCTTTTTTCATGTGAAAAATGTCAGAAAACCCTAAAAAAGAGCCATGTTCAGTCACTGCCCATGGCCATATAGTAAATCTGAGCATGACAATACTTATACTGTTGGAAAGATTGATTCAAGACGAGTTCAATGGTACCGAGTACAATACTGTCAAATTTTGGGAACATAATCAAATGTTGCAGTTTGTTAGGGTCATTTTTTTGTGAGCTGTCGGTTTTTGTCACAGGGGACACATTGCATAAGATGATTTCCAATCATCCTTGCATTTCCGCCATGATATTAGGAGATATATCATATATACAGTGAGAAACCTCAGGTCTTGAGGTATCTCCCAGGCTATGTAACTTTCTCAGATTTTGATTTTTTCTTGTATAAAATTAGGTATCCTGAGAATGCATTTTTTCATCCCAAAACATATCAAAATCCCCTCAAAAATGGCTATGTTCAGGCATCACCCATGGACACACACTTAGTCTGATCATAATTATACTTATACTGTTGGAAAGCTTGCCTCAAGACGAGTTCAGTGGTATATGGTACATTAATGACAAGTTTTGGGAACAGGGCCAAGTGTTGTAGTTTGTTAGAGTCACATTTTAGGATTTGTCAGATCATGACAAATTGGTCAAAATCATTATTTAAGATGACTTTTCTAATTTTTCTTGCATTTTCGCCATGCACTTCGGGCCTTTATCATGCATACAGTGAGAAAGTTTAGGTCTTGAACTATCACACAGTATATGTACAATTTTCATATTTTGACTTTTTCAATTGTAGAACATAGCATTTAAAGTGTGCATTTTATTCCATTTCTTAAAATAATCTGAAAATTCATCAAAATATAAAATATGGAAAAATTAATAGAAAATCAAATAATGTATTAAGATTGCCCCCCCCCCTCTCATCAAGGGCCCCAGGGAGGGAGGGCCCTCTCACTCTGTTCATGTGTGCTTGTGTCTGTGTGTGTTTGTGTCTGTGAGTAATTGTATCTTTGTTTGTGTGACAGTATTAAAAAAGATTACCTCCAACAGCTAAGGTTTCCCTGCTTCTGCTCATGTCTATATTGGTTTTGCAAAGAAAAGACGAAAGGGAGAAAATCATTATGTCTTGTCTTGCCCGTATTCTACTATTAATGTTTTGCGTATATACATGTATACGACTTCCGTTCACATAGCCAAGATTAGCTTTATATCATATTGTTTGCTTTTGGTATCTAGTGGCTGTATTATGTGTTATGATATTTTGTTCATTTGGCCAAATGTCCTTTTCATGTGTAAGATCCGGATGCTTTGTCACAATATTTCAACGTGAGGGGAGGAAGTGAAAAGGAGAATACGAGTTAGATACAACTCATGGCGAACAAAAGAGGTTGTTGACTGAGAGAGGCCAGTTACCTCTCTCTTCCTCTAGATGCAGTACACTGAGAGAATCTGTATGGAAACCAGTTTTAAAGGTGAATACCAACATCGAAGAGACTGGACAGTTATTCTCAACATAGGTAGGTAACCCACGAATATTGCTCCACATGTTTTGTGTGTGCATACAGATATACATGTGTTTAGTATTTTATTGTTCTGGTTGTAATTATCGGTTATTATTTTCACTTAAATGATAATTATATAAAGATGAAATCATAGCAAGTGGTGAAGGAGTATTGCACATTCTTGGTCAGAATAATTCATAGATCATATCAGAGTTTCAAAAACCAAATTGTCCGACAAAGCCCTAAGCTTATTTTAGTTTTTTGTTGTCATTTCATGTGATGCTGTAACCCTTGGGCAGTTCCGACTACAGTACCTTCTTAACTTGGCAGGCTGCCCAGAAAAGAGATCTTAGGATTACACTCATGTGATATTGTTATCTTTAAATAGCTTTGTTGTTTTTTAGAAACTATTTACAATCATTCTGAATGGCAAAAGAACAACAATCGCTAAAACAGAACAGAGACGTGAAGAAACGCTCACGTGCGTATGTAATTTTTATTAATGAATTTGAATTTGGGAGGTAAATATGCCCGATTAGGTAAGAGGGTAATTCATAGAACTTACTCATTGATATCTTAGACAAACAACGAAGATCCACATAAAATAGTGCAATTCAAAACTCCCAACAACCAAGCAATCCAACATCAAGGGACCTTATCATATATTCGTTTCCCCCTCAACCTCTGATCCATAAGACACTGTAAACTATTGAATCATAAGCAAATCCAGGTATGCCCATTTTTTCACAAAGACCCCCATAGACTTTGCAGCTTATTGTCATTCAGAGCTTTAAAACAGGCTTACATAGGTTAAAAAACAGAAGGCTTATTTACACTCAGGTCTACCTGTGACAGTGGCCGTATTGTGCCGTTAAGCCCTCTTCACACTGAGTCAACAGGAACCTGTGGACAGACTCTAATAGGCAGCCCCCTGGTGGGAGGAATAAACATGAGGACTGGCTACTTCCGGTCCCACCTGCCCTAGTTAGGTTTTACTGCAGAATGAGAGATGTCAAACTGTCAAACCATGGAGGCAGACTGAATTGGAAGAAGGAATATGGATGCTTTGCAAAAGCAACTGTCAGAGTGATATAGAATGAAGCATGTCCCAGAAACAGATAGTACATTTCTCATCAATGCTATGGGTTCACCACAATCTAATAAAAACAAATCCCAGAAACAGAACTTGATTTTCTTCACTTTACAACATGGTTTTGGTTGTAAACTGGTTTTATTAATACCTATTGTTTACCCCATGAAAACTCTGTTTTTATAACACTTGCTTTGAGTAAGTGATTAACTGGTATTTTATACAACTTTGACAAGGAAACTGTATCATAAAAATTTGCAGAATAAAATCACATGCATGGGGATCACAAAAACATGTGAGAAGCACGCGGGAAATGGGAACCACAGAGTATTGAGTACCACAACCTTCTAGCAACTGAATAACATGCTTTAGCCGCTTATATTCAAACGTGTCTTTGCTTCTAGGGTACATTTCCTTGGAAATGTGGTCAAACATAGTTCCCTTTGTAAAAACACCATTATTGTCCATAAAGAAGACTTTCTTTGGATGTCTTATAAAAAAAAAGATTAGAACAATTATAAATAATATTTTTCTGATAGTAATATAAATCTAACGGCTGGGAAAGATCGACTCGAATTTCAGATAATAGCCAGCCAAGATACAACCATTGTCAGATTGGCAACCTTCTCTGAATTGATACATTTTTTAATTCTTGATTTACCTCGTTCAAGCTTCAGCTAACGATAAAATTCTCGTCCAAAACAGTAATATATATAATCATAAAAGTAGAATTTTCTAAGTAGCGGGGAAACTTCCTGTCCTTTTTAACAGGGCGCCTTTGTGTCTTCAAGCAGTACATTAATTCTCATGAAGATTATATCTCAAAGCCCTATGTGTATGGTCATTGGCTATCATTGTAACCTGAGGACAGCACTATGATTTAAAAGCCGTAACCTAACATTCCCTCCATCTGCCTCTAAAGCCTGAATCAAATGCCAGTTCACACAAAACAGGTGTAAAGAAACTCAAAGGCTGATAGCGACTTAAAACCAGCAGTGTTTGACAAAAAACAGTTAAACAAAAAGTGGAAAGCATTAATTCCCTGAGAAAATTCGTGACTGTCCCATTGTTATTGATAGTGCAGGCAAGCCAGTAAGAGCCTCTCAATGATAAATGATGGTCTATTTGAATATGATTCGGAAGATAGAGCAGGACTATGGTTCTGCAATTCATGGTAGAATACGTGATTGCATACATATTGAATATTCCATATCAAAACATCCGGGGGGGGGGGGACTTCATGGTAGGTCTGTGAAGATGTGTGTGTTGAAAAGAGAAGAACAACTCTCTCTTTTCAGTTTAAAGGGATTGAGATGGGTGGCGCCACTCGCACTCACAATGTATGGCAAAAATATGTACCTTCAGTAATCATTCTTATTGGTTAGTTTCGAATGAAAATTCGTGAAATACAGAAACAATGAGACCCCAACCAAAGTTAACACGACTAGCTTAGTCAGTTAAGAAAATATGGTCCCTTGATTAGCCTTTAATCTAAATGTACTGTAGGTTGACTTATGGCAGAGTCATTAGACTTATTTGTAATTGTATTATGTCTGTATTGACACACCATGCAGGTAAGCCTTGTATGGCACAGTTTGTGGAAGCTAATTACCTGGGAGCACAATATCATGTTAAATGCTATATATAGAGCGTGATCAACCCAGATGTGATTTAACCATGACAAAGGTAGAACAGGTTACCAATTAAGAGCCAATAATTGGTTAAACTGTTGAAATTACTAAAGAGCATGGAAAATAAACGGATGGAACCTTCAAGGATCTAATCTTCTATAATCTACACTCTCTCCGTTGCTAGATATGTCAGTATTCACTCGCAGAAGAACACATAGGTATCATCTGTTTCTTTTTCCCATTTTGAATATATTTTTTTTAATGTTTCTAATGTTTACTTGGGGGATTCTTATCATAATAATATGTTTCAGAATCCAACTTGACCAAATGGTCTAGCCACGCCGATGGTGGCATTTCTGAATTCAAAATGTGACACGCATATTGAAAAGCCACAACAACCACCATTATATAGAAAATTCAAGGTGAGGGAGGGGCAAAAGGGTACCCCGTAGTGGCCTTTCAGACCTTTTATGTTCAAATCAATTAAAATGAATGAAAGGAGAAAGACAGTTTATATTTGCAAACATGTGTCCTGTGGCACTTCCCACCCCATCTAAATCAGTTAACCCTGTCACAGGTAAAACCCATAGAAAACCCTTTCATGTCGGAGAAGGCCACTTACAGGGATAAATTTAGACGCCCTTTAACCCAACGTGCCTAAAGGGTGCTCATGTGACACTGGGGTTGACGATGTTGTACCTGCTAACTGGTATTTAGTGTCCCAGCCAAAGGTGAACCGTTATTGTAACATTGCACTGAGGTTCTGTGATGTTCCGTTGAGGTTGTTGTTGCATCACTTTGTAGCGTTGCAATGGCTTTATTTTGATGGCTTCCAAGACAAGAACATTGCGTCCAATAACTTTACTGCAACCTACTGGTACGTTCTAGTTGTGTATGTATGAATTCACAATAACATTCTGCTGTTGTGAGGTCTCAACCGTAACAAAATCTTATAAATAATGATAATTTTGATTAAAACGTTCTGTTTCGGTGAGGGCTTCACTCCAAAAATAATATTATACTAAACCTTACACTTTGGGGAGATCTTAACTTCACCATCAAAGAGCAAAACTGTTACGTGCCAAGTTAGGAAGTCACAGACTAACCAAAAATATTGGTTGCAGAACAGGACTGATACGTCTAAGCTTGGCTGGGCATGACATGTATTCTTTGTCAAATGCTTAATGTACCAGTTTGTATATCGCTTCATACTTTAATACTCAAGTGGAACTTTATGGGAGAGTAACACAAAGAGTAGGTATAGAGATCATGCGGTTGTATACTTCTGTGCCCGTCTTTAATATGTTCTATTAGTCAATTCTCATTTTACTCAGGGTGGCAACTGTAAGACGTCATGAATTCTCGAACAATCATTAAAAGACCTTTCACAAAGAACATATCCTTGAATATGATACTATTGTGATAAAATGAAAAAGTTTGGAAATGGAAAATACGGGAAATATAATCATTAAAGAGATTTGTGGTGACGATTCTTTCACGAACTGAAATATTGGAATCGTGACTATTTCGGATTTGTGAATCTTGTATGGTCACCAACCTTGGCACACTGTTTTACACCTTTCCAAAAGAGATGGTGAGCTATAGAACCGTAAAGAAGGGTGACCACCTTTGACCCTGCCGTATATATCTAATATACCTGGCCCTGTTAATTGGATACAATTAGCACTTCAGTCTTATCTGGGGTCATTTGGTGCAGAAAGGGGCGATGGTAGGTATATCTCATATTCTGCATAATGTCATAGAAATGTTCAAAATCAACATTTTGATAATAGATATTGCATTGTGTATGGGTACATTCAAATGAAAGTTTCGAATGAGTTTCAAATTTGGTGGATTAAGGAGCTATCAACCGATTCTGTCTATGATATGACTTCAAGACTCGTCTGCAGTACCTTACGGTAATTAAAATCTGCGATCCCAAAATTATTTGTATGTCAATGTAGAGTGCCATGTCCTCAAAGGGATCCTGGTGGGTGGCGGCGCAATATCATTTAGTTACATGTAGTTAAAGAGTATTAACTTCTAGAATGTAATATTATAAATATGGCTATTTATAGTAAAGTGTTATACACAGAGGCCTCTGTATGTTTATGGGTCCATGCACAGAAGTATTTCTGGCCGTGTTTATAGCATACCTCACTCTTTTGTCATGCAGTCCTTCAGACTATATAGGCCCTGGTCACATTGTCGGACTCAACTCAACTATACTCAGGTAAGGGAAGGATATGTGAAGTCGAAAAGGGCCATTGCCATGGGAGATTCATGTAGTTCTGAAATGTCGTCCATGCAATGACGTGCACATATTTTCTTTCTTCTTAAAAAAAGGAGGGAGTGCGCATATAAGAGCCCATATGTCTAACCCTGGATCCATCCGTGTTATCATGGTAGCTAGTTAAGTTGGACTTGCATGTCTTGTTAAATGCGTGGACCGTCATTTTGAATAACCAGACCATCATATTTACAATATTTCCAAACAAATAAGATTAGGAATTTGTGCCCCCCCCCCACACACACACATTCGACTTATTGATTCCCCCCCCCCCCCCCCCCCCCAAGCACACACACTTTAACTTCTTGCAATTTGCTGCCCCCATCCCCATATTTTTCTTTTGATTTAAGTCGGAACAGGACATGAGCCATGTTGATTAGATTAACAGTTATCTATAGCTTCAGAAGGAAGTTGTTGATAGAACACACTATCTCAGCCACGATACAAACACTTCTATTATGGTTCACTGTTGCCCTTCAGCTTTAACTTAAAAGATCCAGTAAAAGGTCCCTTGAAGTAAATAGTTCAATTGTATAGTGGTAGACCCTACCGACAAAGTCTCATCCCCCTGACGGGTGATTTGAAAATCGCTGCTTGTGATTCACCATCGTTAGGGCCTACGTATTTCTACGTATTTCTAAAATGTATCTCTTTGATCTGAATCGCCGTATTTGGCCAATCGCCCGGCGATGTGTGTACCGATTAAGCCTAGTGGGTATGGGGCTTGAGAGTAAACACTCATGACCTCACCTGAACGGTCAAGTTGAGCAGTGTGACCAGGGCCCACCACCTCCATCCTACACCGACCCCGGTACATTACCCCTATAGCAGATCGCCCATCCAGGCCCAAACAAAGCAGACACTGTCCTACCTTATAGGTACCACATAGCAATACAGGTATACTGCGTCGGCTGAGGCCGTTCAGGCCATTGACAGCTTGTAGCTTAATGATTACAACACAGGTAAAGGGCATGCTGACCTCGGCCACTATACTGGCCCTCAGCTCCTGCTTAGTTATTTGGGGATTTGATTGGGGGGATTCAATGAGGTCTTTGGAACAATCGACCCTCTTACTCCCCACCCCTAGATATGAACCAACACTTGTAGGATCCTCTAGATGAATCTTTGGGGAGTATATATATATGTACCAAATGGGGACGTGTCCCTCATCCCAATTACCCTTAATGTACCCCAATGTACTACTCCACCAGACTCCAGGCCTTAAGTAACGGTAGATGGTAGATGGTAGGCCATGCCCAACAAAACGTCCAACACACAGGTGGCAGAGGAGACAAACTGAGGCAGTTGGTGACTTACCCCTTCTCTCCTGTCCTGTACACGATCCTGATATACAACAGACCCAGGCCCTCCTGTGTCCCTTGTTAATCACCAGGCCCCTTAAGGTCCTTATATCGTCTCCAGGTCCTTGGTTAGTGTCCAGGTAGGTGACGGAGGTTGTGTCAGGTGTGAATGTCCTCCCGACACCTGTCTACCTGTCTGTGGGACCTGCTGGCTGCACACACAGGTCGGGGTCCTCCACGTACCTGTATGGGAGACGCCACAGCAACGCCATCCTCCCGACCTGTCACCTGTAGACTGGTTCCAGGTCTCCAGATTCAGATTTTATTAATCTTTTATAGACCTACATTAATACAGTTAGGTAAGGGGACTTTGGTTTGTTCAACTTACATATGGACTGTATTTGCTAGAGGTGACGGGTTTAGAAGTGGTTGTCCGTCAGTATGCAGATGGCCTAATGATGAATATGCAATGCTGGTGATCCACGATGCGAATTTGGTCCAAATATGGACTGACTTTGGATGTCGGCTTCGTAAAAAGAGATATAGAAGATATTGATTCATTATAGATCTAGAATTTTTGGTTGGTGTCACAAAGGAGGGATTTAATAACGGAAATACCCTGAAATAATCCGAAATATAGGCCCTAGGACAGAATCGGCTGACGAACGATTGAACAGTTGAATCTGTATGATAGCAATTTTGGGGGTTGATTCTTATCGTCATATGAATTTTTTGGCGTCCTTTGCCTATGTAATAACGGTACAGTCTAATCATACATACATAGGCTGTAGACCTTGTGCAGATACGGTCACGTGACCAGACTTTAGTCCCTACCTTGCGCTTCTCATGAACAAGTTTGTAAGCCAATATATTTTTTGTAAATCTAAAGTCAAGAGTGATCTTAGTTAACAATGACACTATCCCGTAGAAACATGTCAATTCTGCCAACATTTTAATTAATAAAGTCAACGCTTCACGATCATTTTATTACTGTCGTCGAGTTGGATATTCTTCTACACTTCACATTTAGTTAACAATGGTTTAATGTGTTGCTCTTAGATATGATATGACGCTAAATGTTTTTAAAGTTGTGAATATGCCAAACGTTAGCTGCAGATTGATTACCTATATTATTGCAGTCAGCCCATTTTTAGAAGACATTCGCGTAATTTGCACTACGTCATTTATCTTAAGGACGTGCTGGCGCGGTGGCTTTCAGGACTAGTGGCAAGTTTACTTCTATGGGGTCCTCTGTCTGCTGCTGGTTTCTGGCGGGTTGGTCACGGTCTGCTGGTCACAGATGACAACAGGGCCTCAGAAGGCGGGACCCACCGCTGAATAGACTTATTTATTCGATATTTACTAGCTGCATATAAATAGCTATTTGCATAGACTAATTGGGTTTGGTTATAACTATACAAATGATCACTTACCAACTGGCAATTGATTAAAACCAACTAATGTAGTCGACAATCAGTATAGATGAACGTTTTTTCTTTAAAGAAATGATAAGAAAGAAAAAAGGTGGACTTTATCTTAGATAACTTCAAGGCAAATACGTTCTCCCAACTAAGCCTCCAGCTTGCAGCATTCTATGGATTTTGACATCATAATAAATTATATCATACAGTGAAAAGGGGTTGCTTACTCTGTATTGGCGAACAACTGTAGACAAGCATTATTGCTGATATCTTTGGTGAGATCTTGTCTTTTTTCATTCAATTCTTTTTCAATTTACGCATGCCTATGTATTTTTATTCAACACATATATGTTACTTATCTGGTGTTTTCAGCAAAACCTACTCAGGTAAGGACATACTGTTACAGATGTTACTTACAGTATGGAAAGTTAAGCAATACACCAATGATTGCCCTTAGCCATCAACTGAGGGTATTGATCTAAGTTATCACATAATGGTATACAATTAATGCTCTGCCTGTCTTTTGGCTGGTCAATATTAATGTTAACTTAAATAATACTATGATAGGCCTAAAATATAGGCCCCCTACAGATAGGAGGTAACTTGAAATATAAGCTCACGCTGTTTCCGATTATTTTCATATCAGTTTATTAGATTTGGTAATTATATTCAATTAATGTTTGGGTTTCACATTTATTATTTCAAAACTTTATCAATAATTATAATTGTTATAATATTTCTCTTAGTAAAGTCTGAATGAGCAACATTAGCCATAATACCTTACAGAATCCCTTGTCTCAATATAAAAATGTATAGTTTTACTAGCATGTTAACAGTTCTATAGGGGCCTACCAGCAGGTAAAGAATGGTTGGAGCATCCAGGTAACATATCTGCCATCTGGAGGATCCGCCAAACATTAAGCTTGTGGAACACAACTGCTGCAACTTTCACCACTCTTACCAAGCCAAAACAAAGCAGACAAACAGGTAAGGAATAATAAGGACGAGGTTATTTTTGATCAAATAACGACTGACAACCGTCAAATACTTTCATAAGAGGTCAATAAAGTAAGTGTTAATGTTTCTGTCGTTATAGTTACATTATATTGAAGGCAAATTACTGGTTAGATATTGCACATGCCTGGCTGCCCTAATGTAGTGAGTCAACAAAGATTTAGACCACAATGCACCTTCATATAAAAGGCCTAGAAACAGAGAAGAAGTTACCATTTTTTCCCACCACATTTTGTTATGCTTTTCTTGTAGTATAGATGTTGCTCTTTCAGAAAATCCAATGTTCTTGTAAAAATATTTGAGCTG
This sequence comes from Lepidonotus clava, assembly GCA_936440205.1. Lineage (NCBI taxonomy): Eukaryota > Metazoa > Annelida > Polychaeta > Phyllodocida > Polynoidae > Lepidonotus > Lepidonotus clava. The sequence goes on along the minus strand of OW387149.1, from coordinate 26,529,986 downwards.
CTGGGAGAAATGGCTGGTTACCATGGCAACCAATGCAAAAATCAGGCAATTCTAAAATGAGCAGTCTTTGGGTCATATCTCTCTTAATATTCAAGATAGAAGCCCCACTGACATGTCAAAACGAAGCACTCCTAGAGTTCTATAGGATAAAAGAATAAAACTGGTTGTCATGGTAACGATATTGCCATGGTAACCAAAAACAAGCTCAAAATTGACCAGAATTTCAGTTTCTCTTCTATTTCTGTTGCCATAGCAACCACAAATATAAGCATAACAAAGCAAGACCTATTTCACCTGAAGAGTATATATCCCTACTTTCTAAAATCAGGTGGTTTACCTAAAGAACATATACTTAGAATGTAGAAAATAACGTGTTTCCATGGAAACAACTCAAAATTCATGTTTTTCAAATTTTACAGTATTTGGCTGATATCTTTCTTAATATATAAGTTAGAAATAAAAGTGAGATGTCAAAATAATGCCCTTTACAAGTTCTATGGATTAGAAGCTTGAAATGGGTTGTTTTAGATACACCGTTGCCATGGTAACCAAAAAGAACCCTAAAAATGGATCATTATTTCATTTTCCCTTCAATCTCTGTTTCCATGGCAACCATAAATATAGGTTTTCAAGTAAATCATGGTGCAACCTGCTTTTCCTGTAGTATAGGTGTTCCTCTTTCAGAAAATCCAATGTTCTTGTAAAAATATTCAAGTAACCAGGAGAAATGGCTGGTTTCCATAGCAACCCCTGCCAAACAAATAGGTTATTCGAAAAATGAACATTCTTTGGGTCATATCTCTCTTGATATCCAAGATAAAAGCAGCACTGACATGTCAAATTGAAGCATTCCTAGAGTTCTATAGGTTAAAAGAATAAAATTAGTTGTCATGGTAACATGGTTGCCATGGTAACCCCAAACAAGCTCAAAATTGACCATAATTTCAGTTTCTCTTCTATTCCTGTTGCCATTCACGACTTGCACGGAGGTGGGGCGCCACCGTCGTTTACACCTCAAAACGAGGCGAAGCTCTCTGAGCAAAGTTTGACAGGTGTGAATGCCACAGTAAAAATAGACAATAACACAGCTATGTGTTAAAAATTCGCAAATGACACAGAGGGCATGATACTGTACTTAACCACAGGAGGATTACAATGAAAGCAGAATGTATATTACATACTTTAAGTGAGAATAAAAGGAGATTGCCCTCTTAGTAGTGGTTTCAAAATGTGCATGTTCGTTTTCCTCTATAAACTATTGTAACAAAATCAAACATATTTTCTTAAATATCCAAGCATTTGGTCATTTTTTTGTAAGTATGTGTTCATGAACAGTTACCCTTAAATTTCACAGCAGAAAAAAATACAACTTAGATAATAGCTACCTATAAAAGCAGTTTCTGCCCTATTATCGCAGGTAGGCATAGCATTGAGTAATTACCTGGATAGCAGTTAGCCTCGTTTTGAGGTATGGAATTCCCGGGAATACCCCAATATGGCGGATGCATGCAACTAGTGAATAGCAACCGCAAATTTAGGCATAACAAAGCAAGACCTATTTCACCTGAAGATTACATATCCATACTTTCTAAAAAACAGATGTTTTACCTCAAAACAAATACATGGAATGTAGATAATGACGTGTTTCCATGAAAACAACTCAAAATTCATGGTTCAAATTTAACAGTATTTGGCTGATATCTTTCTTAATATATAAGTTAGAAATAAAAGTAAGATGTTATAATAATGCCCTGTTAGAGTCCTATGGATTAGAAAATTGAAATGAGTTGTCCCAGTTATACAGTTGCTATGGCAACCAAAAAAACACTAAAAGTTGACCATTATTTCAGTTTCCCTTCAATCTCTGTTTCCATAGCAACCATGCATATAGGTTTTCAAGTAAACCATGGTGCAACCTGCTTTTCCTGTTGTATCTAGGTGTTCTTCTATCAGAAAATCTAAAGTTCTTGAAAGAATATTTCGAATTGCCTAGAGAAATGGCTGGTTTCCATGGTAACCAACACAACAAATTAGGCTATTTTAAAAATGAGCGGTATTTGGGTCATATCTCTCTTAACATAACCGATAGAAGGACCATTGAGATGTCAAATTGAAACATTCCTAAAGTTCGATGGGATAAAGGAAGAAAATTGGTCGTCTTGGTTATTCGGTTGCCATGGTAACCCAATACAGGCTCAAAATTGACCATAATTTCAGCTTCTCTTTTATTTCTAATGCCATTGGTGCCAAAAATATAGGTATAACCAAGCAAGACCTTTTCAATTTTCAGAGTAAATATCCCTACTTCATAAAATTATATGCGTCTATCAAATCAAAGTACATGAAATGTAGTAAACAGTGTATTTCTATGGAAACCACTTAGTATTCAGGTTTTTAAATTAGCCGAGGAGCGGATCCAGTGGCGGGATAAGTCAGGCGGTGTGAAGCCCCCTTTTGGTGGAACCTCATGGTACCAAAAAGAGGGGAAACTGTGTTTGTGTTTGTGTGTGTGTGTGTGTGTGTGTGTGTGTGTATGTGTGTGTGAGCGAATGGACACAGTTGTCATACTTAGCCTATAGGCTGATTCCCTCCTTTTCAGAAATCCTGTATCCGCTCCTGTAGACTAGGAGGAGGCTGCACAGCTGATTGATATTTTACTGATAAGATGGCCCAGCCTGTGATTACGGAGCACCCTGAGGTACTATGATAAGGTACCATGGTACTAGGCACTATGAGGTTATTTTGATTTAGACAAAGTAGCTAGATATCCAAACTTCATTTTATTAGCCTGTTCACAATATTTTCATTATAGAGCAGAAAAAACTTCCAAATTTGGTATGAAGCACATCTGAGGCTCAACTATCAAATCTTGAACGGGAGCAATCTTAAAATATCAACAACAAAAATATTGACAGATTTTGTGAGTTTTGAGCATTTGAAATTTAAGGCATTTATTGTTTTATTGGCCATCTTGGGTTAGAATGTCTGTTTTTTATTCTCCCAATTTTGACACTAACAATGTGTTTCTGGGCATTTTGGATGTGTGATTTTTTTTTTTTTTTTTTTTGGTAATTTTTATTACGGGTTTTGGGGTTCACCATGGGTGATCTTCCTTCCCCTCCCCTAAACATTGACAGGCGATGCATATCTCATTCCATATTTACTTTACATTTAGTATTTTGGTCCTGGATACAAAGCATGAAAACACATTAGGTGAAAACACATTAGGTGGTGAAGGGATGAAATCATTTCACTGAAAGCCTTCCATTTTGGATTTTTGGCCTTCATTGGGGTCATGTTGATATTACAAAGTGGTTCCCCTTTCAAATTCTATGAAGGGCTCCAAAGGTGTCATCATACCAAATGAAATGAAGAAATCTTGTGACAAAAGAGCGAAGTCTATGCCTTTTTTATTACTATTTTGGAGTCAAGTGTAAATTGCAAGAGGAAGCATTCTCCTAAATTCAGTCATTTTGAAATCTGTGGTATTGTATTGAATGATTATTATATCTCTTCAACCCTCTAATTATAAACAACTGATATTAGAACCATTTCCACTTTTCTAGATACCTTAACAGCTGAAAATCATGGTATTTCTCATAATTTGACAGCCATCTTGAATTTTAAGGAACAATACACATCGGTAAAGCCATGCTAACTGTGAAGCCATCTTGAATTTTGGATTTCTGCATTGACTTCAAATACAAATAATTGAATTCTCTGACCCATATGCCCTGTCCCCATGGGGAGTTTATCCTCAACGATACAACGCATTATCGGCTGAAAAATGTTTATCGTCAGAAAATTTTTATTGGCCAATTTTTCAGAAGTTTTGCTTGAAGATTTTTATTGTTAGGATAATGTTTTATCATTGGGAAGCGATGGACGATGAATTTCGGATGATGAAGAGGTGTTTATTGTCCAGGAATAGGCACCAGACTGTCTGATGATAAATCCCGTACATTGTTGATGTTTTTCACTGTATAATTAGCCTTGTTTATTACGTTTATCTTTGACAATAAAGGGTCATTCTTTGTCGGCCCTTTTTATTGTCGGCAATCAGTGTGGCATCTATAATTACTTGGTGCCAGATTTATCATTCCTAGTTGGGGATGGGGCTATAAAGTATTATCTCCCAATTTTGACAACAACCATGTCTCTTTAGTCATTTTAGAAACTATGACAAGTTTGTAGCAAAAGTCTGCCATATTGGCTTTTCGGCCCCAACATCTATCCTATTGATATTTCAAGGTAACTCTCCTTCCAGATTTCATAGTTATGCCTGAGAGGTGCCTCATACCAGATTTGGTATTTTTGTCCACTCTGTAATACTTTTTCAAAAACATGACCTTAACAGACCCCACTATCATCTTGCATAATAGGAAAGATATGAGCCAAATACAGTTAAATTCGAAAAAAAATCCTGAATCTGCCCTTGGGCTAATTTGAATACTAAGTGGTTTCCATAGAATACTAAGTGGTTTCCATGGAAATACACCTTTTACTACATTTCATGTACTTGATAGACACACATAAGTTTATGAAGTAAGGATATTTACTCTGAACATCAAATAGGTCTTGCTTGGTTATACCTATATTTTTGGTACCAATGGCAATAGAAATAAAAGAGAAGCTGAAATTATGGTCAATTTTGAGCCTGTATTGGGTTACCATGGCAACCAAATAACCAAGACGACCAATTTTCTTCCTTTATCCCATTGAACTTTAGGAATGTTTCAATTTGACATCTCAATGGTCCTTCTATCGGTTATGTTAAGAGAGATATGACCCAAATACCGCTCATTTTTAAAATAGCCTAATTTGTTGTGTTGGTTACCATGGAAACCAGCCATTTCTCTAGGCAATTCGAAATATTCTTTCAAGAACTTTAGATTTTCTGACAGAAGAACACCTAGATACAACAGGAAAAGCAGGTTGCACCATGGTTTACTTGAAAACCTATATTCATGGTTGCTATGGAAACAGAGATTGAAGGGAAACTGAAATAATGGTCCATAGGACTCTAACAGGGCATTATTATGACATCTTACTTTTATTTCTAACTTATATATTAAGAAAGATATCAGCCAAATACTGTAAAATTTGAAAAACATGAATTTTGAGTTGTTTCCATGGAAACACGTTATTTTCTACATTCCAAGTATAAGTTCTTTAGGTAAACCACCTGATTTTATAAAGTAGGGATATATACTCTTCAGGTGAAATAGGTCTTGCTTTGTTATGCTTATATTTGTGGTTGCTATGGCAACAGGAATAGAAGAGAAACTGAAATTATGGTCAATTTTGAGCTCGTTTGGGGTTACCATGGCAACCATGTTACCATGACAACTAATTTTATTCTTTTAACCTATAGAACTCTAGGAATGCTTCAATTTGACATGTCAGTGCTGCTTTTATCTTGGATATCAAGAGAGATATGACCCAAAGAATGTTCATTTTTCGAATAACCTATTTGTTTGGCAGGGGTTGCTATGGAAACCAGCCATTTCTCCTGGTTACTTGAATATTTTTACAAGAACATTGGATTTTCTGAAAGAGGAACACCTATACTACAGGAAAAGCAGGTTGCACCATGATTTACTTGAAAACCTATATTCATGGTTGCCATGGAAACAGAGATTGAAGGGAAAATGAAATAATGATCCATTTTTAGGGTTCTTTTTGGTTACCATGGCAACGGTATATCTAAAACAACCCATTTCAAGCTTCTAATCCATAGAACTTGTAAAGGGCATTATTTTGACATCTCACTTTTATTTCTAACTTATATATTAAGAAAGATATCAGCCAAATACTGTAAAATTTGAAAAACATGAATTTTGAGTTGTTTCCATGGAAACACGTTATTTTCTACATTCCAAGTATATGTTCTTTAGGTAAACCACCTGATTTTAGAAAGTAGGGATATATACTCTTCAGGTGAAATAGGTCTTGCTTTGTTATGCTTATATTTGTGGTTGCTATGGCAACAGAAATAGAAGAGAAACTGAAATTATGCTCAATTTTGAGCTTGTTTTTGGTTACCATGGCAACATCATTACCATGACAACCAGTTTTATTCTTTTATCCTATAGAACTCTAGGAGTGCTTCGTTTTGACATGTCAGTGGGGCTTCTATCTTGAATATTAAGAGAGATATGACCCAAAGACTGCTCATTTTAGAATTGCCTGATTTTTGCATTGGTTGCCATGGTAACCAGCCATTTCTCCCAGCAGCTCAAATATTTTTACAAGAACATTGGATTTTCTGAAAGAGCAACATCTATACTACAAGAAAAGCATAACAAAATGTGGTGGGAAAAAATGGTAACTTCTTTGATCCCTTAGCTGCCAGTGTGTTGTGGCCTAATTGTGTCTACCTGGTGACACCATAAAACCTCTCTACTCTAGACGCTGATACACCACTTAATAGAAATGAAAGTAATCTGCCATTTCAATTTTCCGTGAGTATGATAGTCGTGCCAGGCATGCACCCCCTCTTTTTTTTTTTTTTTTTTGTGTCAAATTCATTTTCTTATGTAAAATTCCTGCAATAAGGGGGTGTGGGTGAAAATTTTGCTTTAGCAAGCCCCCCTTTTTTTATATCCTGGATCCGCCCCTGTTCCTTGTCCAGAATTTTCCAAAACGTCACGTACATATTTTAGATAAAAACTGTGAGGCAAACAGAAGCCTTCCATTCATCAAGAGGGTTAAGGGGGGTCCGGGAGTTTGAGATTTTTGAAAATGGAAGTCCTCATAGGGTAATAACATACACACAGAAAAAGATTTTAAAAAGTATTTGTGACTTTAATGACATCTGAGCCACTGGTGTATGTATTGGTCTAAATCTAAGAAATGATTTACAATTAACATTTATGACTTCATTTACATTTCTACAATTTAAGGTAGGAATTACAATTACATTTTACGGCAATTTGAGTAACATTTTAGGGGAGATTTACATTTTAAGTCAATTCCATTTACATTTTACGTCAACTTACATTTTAGGGCAGATTTACATTTTACGGTCTAACACACCCTCCAACTAATGAACAAGGAGGATCCGAGAGAGTCCATTACAGCATAGCAACGGGAATACAAACTTGTACTTAGTCCGTATAGCGTCCCCACTGTTCAAGTCCTGGTGAGTGTTGGCAGCTATCAGACTAACTTGTACCTGGCAATAGAGGCCCCCTACAGCATTAGAAATTCCCTTGCAAACTTCACTTCAGCGGTCTACGTCTACCACTGCCTAATCTGCCATTTCATAGCTGGCAACATTCACTGGCAAAACAGGTGTTATCTATTTTGCCCGAAAGGTAATGCCTGAAACTTACAATTAGGCTCGATTAGTGACAAATTACATCCATATTATAAATACACATTTTTCAATGGGCCCTGCTAGCGGAATATGTCTGAAACAAACAATTGCATCGGGAATGGGATCTATGGCCCCATATCCTGGTGCGCGCCCCTCCTAGGCCTAGTTTTTGCCAAATTTAAATGTTTTATTGTAAAATCCTAGCCCCTGAAGGGAGCGCCTCAGATTTTTACATAAGGGAATCCCCCCCCCCCCTTTTTGGGGGTGAGGGGCTGTCCATGAAATTTAATTATGCCATGCAGCAGGGAGGAAGGAAGGGTTCCAGGTTCCATGACGAAGCATGACAAGGAGCAGAGGGAGTGGGGGTATGTGGCATAACATCATGTTGAAAAAGGTCAATTTCAAGAATTTTTTTTATAGAATAAATCATAGGTAGGATTTCAAGAATTCATGTATAGGTAGAATTTCAAGACAATGCTACTAAATACTTTGGGTTTCATATATTTTTTTCCAAATATTCTCAAAAATGTATATCTAACAACTGCAAGTTTTGTATTGATTAAAACTAACCGCTATTAACTATATGTACATCAACATAATTATTTTATTGGAATCCACATACAGATTAGTTCAGATATATATACTGCTACAATAGTGAAAGATAGTCAAATTAGGTCCTTATTGAAATTTTAAAAATACTAGCGGACGCGGTGTCGCCATTGGTTTAACGTTGCAAACGCGCGTCCAAATTTGGCAAGCATTAGGTGTGCCTTAATGTGAAGTAACATGGATGTGGGCCTAGTATTTCTATGTTAAGTAACCACTATTTCTGAACTGGTAATTCCTCTTGGTCGGCTTTTGGCCGAATTTGTCATTAAAACGTAGATTTTAAGTATAAATGAAGAGCATGATTATTATCGTATCACTACTACAAGTACCAACTTCCCCTAAGTCAGTGCATTGCAGATCCAGGATATAAAAAAATGGAGGACATTCTAGAAAAAAAGACAACATTGTTAACAGGTTCTGGGCAATAAGAATGGAGCACACTTTAAAGAAAACTTTGGTTGTTGGTCCGCAAAGCGTCACAAATTTTTCGGAAAAGAGAGGGTCGGGTGCCACCGTCCCCTGCATACCCTACCCCCGCTAGGTCCGCCTTTGTCAGGCCCTGAGTTATAGATTGAATCACGGGTTTTCCATTGCAGATTGCGTTCAGATGGCATCCAAAAGGTTTAAACGTCCTACCAAGGACCAATGCCTAGCTGCCATAGGGGTGAAGGGGCTCAAGGAGGAGGTTAGTAAATCCCAGCCGACCACAACTGAAAACCTTTCCTACCCTCTATATCTGAGTAAACATATGATAATTTAATCGATATTGCCATAAGTCAATTCTTATGACAGGCACTATGTCCTTACGAACTCATTCAAATATCCGGACCCTAGATGCATACGATAAAATCAATCATATCATTATCTTTTGGGACATGATGTTAAATTTGATAGAATTGATCAAAGCCCAATTTCGTTATGAAATGCTAGACAACACAATGGAAAGTAAACATAATATGTTTACTTTCCATTTCGAAAAAAATTATTTCCATTTTTCATTCTTCTTCTTTTTTCTTTTCTTTTTTTTCATTTTTCATTTTTTCATTTCCATTGGAAAAAGCGACATATTGAGCCCTTTAATCATGATGTAAAACGGCGCATTTGATTATAGAAAATAATATTCCATCCTACTCTCTGAATTAATATTGTATTGTCATTTTCATTGCTAGGTCACATCATACGCTGATTTGGAAGTCTTACATAAAGATGTCTACAAAGGCAAGACCGTACCAGATATCCTGAAAAGGGTATTGTATCCCGGTGAGTGGGATACTGTCCTTTATGCGTACAAGAGCATCACAAAATTACTTACGTTTAAAGAATTGGACATGTTATGGGTATGTTCATCAGAAGCAATATTATCCAGAAAAGTGACTAGTGCACCGAATTTGTTTATTTGGTTTTTTTTCGGTTACCGTAGGTAAACTAAATAGGAAGGACCTCAAGGTTTCTAATGAAATGAAACTTTGTCTTATTTGATCAGATAAAACCTGTGATACAACAATTTCGAAATCAGAACGTACATAATGAGGTCATAACTTTGTACTGACGCGGGTGGCCAGTCCATGTTTGGGCAGCATAAAGCCAATGTTTCACTTTTGACAGTAGTGAAACGAGGGAGGAGTCACGGTGTGACGTACCACCATATAATAATGTGTTCCGCTCTTAGCTAGCCAGAGTAGCTGCAAGCACTGTGTGAGTAAACATCCTGTGAAGGTTGGACCTTTAACCTGCAGTCTAGGTTCTGGAGTGAGGCATATAGAAATTGTGTTAGAGCGCAGAGCATTAACTGAATGTGTTTGAGGGGACTCTTACCTCGGGACTGATCATGGTCAATCGAGTTATTGTCACGGAATGACTATACATTGGATAATAAACAACAAATCCTTTCACAACGAGTGTTCACGTCTTACATGATGAGGGAACTATAATTATGTATTGGACGACTGCAGTCGACGAGGAGGAGACTGCGAATGTAGCTAGCTATTATCTATCGAATTAAATACCACTTACACGCACTAACTCTAAATGTATAATTAACCTCTCAATAGTTCAACTTTTTAAAATATATCCAAACGCTTTGCTTTATCATTTTCGACATTCCGTTTGTGAAAGTTTGTCTAAATGCTCATAACTTGGACTGTAATGGGAACATTTACAAAATATCTGCCAGATTAAGATTTCTCATCATCATATTCAAGAGACCCAAATGCACTCCTTTCAAATACTGTAGGATAATAAGAGGGTTAATAACCGATTTTATGAGGCTTGCTGCAAGGGGTACCGCAATTTACTTAGATGGTTAGCTGGATGGGTGAAATGTTAAAAATATGGTAAAACAATACTTTCCAACCGGAAAAAGATAGTTTTCCATCGGGATACATTATGTAAAACAATATTCTCTCATTTGAATCAAAGTTATTCTGAAAAATCTGTTTTCTGTGCATGACAAAACAATGTTTCTCCAAAATGAAACATTGTTTCCCAGACCATTGTTTTGCTGCAGGAAAATGGCTGTTGCCTATAGAAAATATTGTTTTATGATGGGAATTCTATTTTGTGCATAGTGTTATAGTGAATTACCTATTATTACCTGTTTCTGGTTACAGTAACTGCTGGAGTCACAAAGTGACTATAAGTGTGTAGTAATTATTGCAACACTTCCCATAATATCCCTATTTTTAATTACAGATCCAGAATTATTCAACAAAGTGCCCAAGCCAGGGAAGAGTGACTGGCTGGCCTGTCAAAATGAATCGGGACAAACATTTTCTCAGTTCACCCGCGCGTTCCGCAACAACCCTGATGCAAAACGAAATACCATCTATATTCTGCCAGTCAGTTTCTTTGAGAATGATGTACCTGCTGATGTTTCTTCAGACCTGGCCGAATTTGCCTCCCTCTTCTTTGGGATGACTGTCAAGGTAATGCCTACAGTGGCCAAATTGAAGAAAGAGGTCCCAAACAGGATAAATGAAGATACTGATAAGATACAGGTGGATGCTGGGAAGGCACTGGAGGTTATGAAGAAAGTAGTCCCAGCGGATGGATTTTGTGTGGGTGCTCTGACGCTCTGTGATCTGTACCCAAGAGATGAATGGAACTTTGTGTTTGGACTGGCAAGCCTACAGGACCGAGTTGGGATCTACTCACTGGCTCGCTTCATGCCAGGCTTTCCAGAGGAGGAAATACAAACTGCTGAATTATCAAGGTTACAGTTATTGCTTGAGCATTCGTAAACCTGACAAACATAAGGTTCTTCTGCAGGATTTGATATTTCAAATATGGTTTAAAGTTATGTAAAATTATAAAAGGTCAAATTACCCATGACCGCCCTGGTGACCCTTGACCTTGCACCCAAACTCTTTCCATTTACTCCCTTCTGACTTTGCCCTGTGACCTATAATACTTTTTTCCTGTTTGCCTATATTCATATACTTATAGTGGTCCACCAAAAGGGGAGGGAGGGGGTGTCAGGACACCATAGACCTGCCCCCCTCCCCCGAACCAACCCCTGTCCCTAGATATTCTTGCATAGGAGCCCAACTGGCCCTTAGAAAATATTTGATCTTAGCTTAAAGATCTTAACTAGAAATAGAAATTTTACCATTTAAGATCCAAACCTTACCTACAATTTTACTCTGCATGATATTCTTGAAATTGAACATTTTCAACATGATGTCATGTCTGCACTGATAATCCTCAGCTTTCAAAAGTTAGTCAGGAGTGGCTAACTTATGTTAGTCAAATTATAGATTAGTCCTTTTGACTGATATTTGTGTAACATGTTAGTCATGAAGACTACATGATTGGTCAAAATGACTAAGAGGTCACATGACCAAATAAGTGATCACATGACCACCAGGAAAAAAAGGCATACACAAGAAAACAGACTCCAAAGATTTGTAAGTTTATCCATTCTCATCCTTAGTTCACATTGTGCATCTAACTTTCAAACACATTTTATCTGAAAGCATAGATATCAAGGCTAATTTCTAAACTCCTTTCGATCAATTAAATTGTCTATTTAGTTGTTAATTTGTTAACCTGAGAATAGATAGAGGAAGTGTATGTAAGGTTAGTCATAATGACCAACCTTAGTCTAAATGACTAGGGAATTGGTCATATATGACCAACTGGTAAAGTAGCATCGGATATCATTGGCTGTATAGAACAGTGTTTCTCACATTGAAACCGAAACCTAATCTGAAATTAAATATTTTCAATCAATCTATGAATTCATCTGCATTCAGATAATTCAATGAGTGTAACCCATAATATCCCAGCAAGCAGGACACCTGTATTCCCCAGTTCAACACCTGCTAAATTCATGTATTACTGGTGTGGTTGGAATTTCTATGTAATTCTATCCTTTCACTTTCTATCTAGTATTTCCATGAGTTTTCACACAGTAAAATGCACATGTGTAATCATCTTTTCCACAATGCTGTTTATGTATATTATACATTTCGTCATGCTACACATAATTATGCCTTAACATAACTTTATAGATACATGTATTTATACATTCTAGTGTCATTCGTGTAACATTCTGGTGAAGTGATAATCCCCATTTAAACTATGTATATTAGAGCAGTTTTACACATATTATTTTCATGTAATTTTGGTGTTGTATAAAACTCTGTGAATTACCTTAGAAAGCCAAGCATACACGGTAACACCACAGTGAATAGGGAGAACAAAAGAACTAGTCTTTGATTATAACCCGTATTTGGCCCAGTGTAGCGGAAATCTATAATCTCATATGGGTTATTTCGCGTAACCCTCCTGACTCTTGCTTTATCTACCACTTTTACCTACCATGGGTAGCTTGGAGGGTGGCGAGGGGTACTAAACAATTTATTATAGTTGTCAAAAAAGCATGATCAACCTTGTTTTTACTATGCCAAGTTCTATGTACATCAAAGGTATATCCCCCCTAGATTTGACGCCTTAGGTATAAGTAAGGTGTAATAACAATTTGTTGTAGGTATCAAACCCTTAGTCCTCATAGACTGAGAACACCTAGCCTCTTATGACTAAGAACATTAGTCATTATTCCTGCACTTTCTAATGTGACTAGGCCAAGTTAGTCATTTTAGTCACTGTTGACCAGAAAAAGTTAGTTGTCTCAGGCCCCATCAAGTTGACTATGAAAATTAGTCACCATGTGACTAGCTTTTTAACCCCTAAGATTATCAGTGTGGTCTTTAAATCATGAACCCAGCATGAACCCCTCCCCATGCTCATGTCATTCATGGACGGTCCCGGAGCAGAAGATAAAACACTAAACCAAACTCTCTCTGTTTTGTAGTAAGGAGCGCACCCAGTTGCTGCTGAGTGCGTGTCGGCTGATGTGTCACGAGATGTGCCACATGTTTGGTCTAAAGCACTGCATCTACTACCGCTGCCTGATGAATGGATCCAACAACTATGACGAGAACCAGCGCAAGCCACTCTACTTGTGCCCGGTGTGCCTCCGTAAACTGCAGCTCTCCTGTGGGTTTAACGTGTACGTCAGGTACCAGCAACTTCTTCACTGGTGTCTCCAGAAAGACTTTGATGGACATGCAGAATGGCTTACACGCCGGCTACAAATTTTTGATTGAAAAAAAATGTTGCTATTTCTTTTTCTGTTTTTCTTTTTTTTATGTATCTATCAATGATTTTTTTTTTAGGTATTTATAATTGATTTGACTTTTTCAATAAACGGTGTACTTCAATTACTGGAATTGTTTGTGAAAGTAGCAACTGTTTATCGAAAGGTAAACTTAATAATGTTATACATGCATCACTGGAGGTTTAGGAGGCGGGGAGGAGGGCACCCCGCGTTCCATTATAGGCCTTAACATTGATTTTCTTAATGTAAATTTCTCGGACCTGGGGGGTCGCGGTGGATTTAAAATTTGTAGGATTACAAAATAATTATTATTTGAGGGCCCAGGGACGGATCTAGGGGGGTCGGGGGGTCCCTGGGGGTCCTGACCCTCCCCCCCCCCCCAATTTTTGCTGGACCCCTAAACTACAAAAAGAGGGGGAAATGCCGCATGCTTATGCGCAAATGCACGCCGTTTTAGTAGCCCCTGAGGCCACATATGTTACTAACATTTAGGTAAAGATATACATGCTTAGCATAGTGGGCTATAACCAGTGATGGTCACGTCACACTGTCCCACAGTGGTGATTTGATTTTTTCATGTGGCAATCCCCCCCCCCCCCCCCCAAAGAAAAGCGCTTTTTAAAAAATGGTTTTTCATAAATGGTCCGGAGATAGCCTTTGAAAAAGGATAATAATCAATCCAACTGGGGCCATGTTTTCATAACTCATTTCAGTGACTAGGCTAAACAGGTCAATTATGAATAGTGTCTCATTCTTATCTATCCTTGCCAATCACATTAAGATTCTAAACCACACCACTTAGTGTGGAACTCAGCTCAATTAAGTGGTGCAGGCCAGACAAGCCTTGGGTTATTCTCTCTTTGTGTCAATGTAAATTGGTGGCTTTAAACCACCTGCAACTATGTATGCATACAAGGTAAGATAATGCCTTAATTTTGAATGCATAGTGTTGCAGAACTTTCTCTTTTCATTGATATATGCATCATTACTGTGGATGTAGGGTAAAGTCGGGTAATATGGGCACCTTAAGGACCCATGTTTGTAAATTCAAGGGAAATGATCATAATTGACTTCTGTTTTCTTTTATGGAATTGTAATCAGCAATTGAAGAAATAAGTGGGTTTTTGACCATCTAGGTCAATAAATAATTAATATATTGAGAAAATAAGTTTTTACATTTTCAAAACCCATATTACCCACCGCAGGGAAATATGGGCACCCCCTTTTTTAGGGTAATATGGGCACACCTGCCCATATTAGCCCTGTAGAATTACAGTGACAAATGAAGGAGGCTAATATGGGCAGGACAAGAACCCTGCCCATATTAGACTCCCCATAGGTTACTATGGGATTTTGGGGGGTGCCCATATTACCCTAAAAAACAGTCTTTCATAGATCCTCTATAGAATAAAGGCTATTTCTCCTATATATTTGATTGTGGTTTCTACTTCTTCTTAAGAGGTTACACTACAATGTGGTATTTGAATGGTTAAGATATTCCTACTCACTCATATTTTATGTATCATTATGTGCAAGCATGCAAGCAAGTTCACATACCCTCTTACAGTTTTTGTAGCATATCTTGATAAATATACAGTAATTTGCTGAAAAGGAATGGTCTATACCAATAATTTTTGGTTCCCCACATTGTGATATGAGTTTGCAGGGCTTATATCTGATAGAAATATGAAATATTGGGGGTGCCCATATTACCTGCTATGCCCATATTACCCGACCTTACCCTAAGCCTTTTATTTTATAGACATTTTTCAAGATTAAAAGTTTTGATTATATTTTGAAAATCTCTAGATCCGCCCCTGATGGCTCATTCTAAGGGAGCAGTGACTGATCCGGAGATTTCAAAAAGGGGGATACCCTTTTATATGCAATTTGTGGTGCCGCGTTCCGGGGCTATTTTACGTTTTTGAAAAATCTAAATTTTAGCAAAAATTGGGGGGCGGGGGGCGGGCACCTGCATGGGGAGCGACGGTACAGTTCTCACCCAAGCCCGTATCCAGGGGGGGTGACGTGGGGTATGCGTCACCCCCACTTGGCTAGGCTAGGTCCACTTTTTGGAAAATTTCAAAAACGTTTTCATTATCTGTCGAATTTTATTCTAAAAATGTCATATTTTGGCCAAAATAGGTCCCTAGCTCCCCCCCCCCCCCACAAATCCGTGCCCGTGACTAGGTTACTAGGTCACGGGACATATCTCTAAGGACCGACGTCGTCTTAGGGACACCATGGTTCCGCGTGCGGCGTGACGTCACAACATTTGTCTGCCGCTCCGCCAACGGCCCTCGGCGTCGTAAAAAATTTCTGGTGCTGTGTTTTCACTTGGATTTGTAATCCCCAACGCAAGGAGAATGACTAAGAAGAAGCTGAGAAGTTGCTTAAAGTGTGGAGTACGCCACGGGCCCCCAATTGGCACAAGATGCACGAGGGGAGAGGAAGAATTCGCAAACTTAAACGACGAGATGTCGTTGGCGGCAGCCGGGCTTGCGAGTGACGGCGCGGAAGGGTCGGAGATCGACGTCGCCAGCACCGTAGGTGGCCTTCTGGATGAGCCAGCGGCTGAATCACTCGGATTCGCGGCGAATTCGGACTTTATGGGGTTCAGTCAGATCCCAACTTTGCCAACTTACGAAGAAGTACAACGCAGACGAGCAGAGAGGCGGGGGGAGGAGATGGGGCCGAGACCTGTCAATCACTCAGCGCAGCCGGCCAATCAGGAGAGAGGCAGCGACGAGGCCCAACCCACCAGCGTCCAGCCAGGCCCGGGCCGCACGCCGAGCCAAGCTCCGGGCGGCCACCCTTGGGAGTACCAAAATCCGTGGGGTGATGATCCGGCGAGACAGCACGTTCCTCCGCAAAACAGAAATGGCGGAGCCGGTCCGATGGGCGGGCCTTCGGCCACGAGGGATTATTGGGCCCCCATCCCGGGGGTCCCCCAAGTGGACTACTCCATGGAGTACAGAATGAGGAAGATGGAGAATATGGTGAAAATGATGGCGGATACACAGAGGGCAACGGTAAACATGCACACCGAGCTGATGTCGCGCATCAAGAAACAACCCCAGGCCGAGAACAACAACAACAACGGGCCAGCGGCTAGTCACGCCGCGGCCGGGTCCGACTCAGAGTCCGAAGAAGTGGTAGAAGACTGGAAAGAAGAGTTTGACGACAATTTCTGGAAGGCCACCAAGGGGAAAAAGTCCAAAAACCCCTTCGAACACTCGACCTACGTGAAGAAAGGTGAGACCATCAGCAGTTTCGAACAGATTATGATGGTAACTTTCAAAACCGTATCCCAGCTCCTCGAAGCTAGTAAGGACGTAAGGGGGGTAGTCAGGCATGGGCTAGCCATGGCAGAGAAGGCTGCTAAGGGGGTGTACAAAATCGATGCATTCACAAAGTACGACGAAAGTGTTCGCGAGAGAGCTGGGGTCATAGGGCCGTCCGCTTTTGGAATTGTAGACCAAGAAGACACACTTAGATTCTTTAGTTTCGATAATGTGGAAAGGTCAAAGGTCTGGAAGAATGGGGCAACATCAACAAAACCTCAGAAAAAGAAATCCGAGAAGGTCTGCCTTAAGTTCAACGATCAAGGCTGCGAGTCAAAGAACTGTTTCTACGCGCACAAGTGCGCAGCCTGCGAAGATTACGGCCACGCACGCAAAGACTGTAGGGTCTTGAAAAAGGGTAGCAAGTAGACGCTCAAGTCTGAGTTGGGTCCCTCCCCTCCTAATGTGTCCGTTAGTTCCAGTACATGGGATAAGGAAAGGGGTTACAGGGAGGTATCTTTCTCTGGGATAACCATTGACAGGCCAATTGAGGATGGCCTTATTCAAAGGGAATTGTCTAAAGCTAACTATAGTGGTAACACTAAGGGTTTTGCCAACGTTGAGACATGTAATGGGGTAGCATTTGGGGCACCTTGTCAGGGGCTAGACCCAAATGAAATTGTATTATCGCATTATACCTCACCCTTGGGTAAAAGTGTTTACGTTTACCAAAAATGTATCGATGGCAGTTGCAGTTGTGAATATTACATAGAGGGTGTAAAATGCCAGTTGAGGCCTTGCAGGTTTGCAAGTTTGTTGTTCACACTAAATTGGCAGTCAGAGTCACATTTTGAGCTCCTATGGAACATTACAGACGGTTTCCCAATTGTTGACAACACTAGTATTCCATCTTATTTCTGTGAGAATTATAGCTCTATTTTAGAGGGCCATAGTAGGTCAAAAATGGACAACATTATTCGCAGGGAACTGAGTGAGGGGATTATTAGTAAGGTCGGGGAGACCCCCCATTGTGTTCACTCCTTAGGGGCAGTCCCCAAACCGGACGGTGGAATACGTCCCATAACAGACTGTAGTCGTCCAGTAAAAAAGTCTATTAATAATTATTGTGTAGAACTCTTCAAAGAATTTTCTTACAAAAATGTTGACGATGTAGCAAAACTTTTAAAATGGGGTTACTACATGTCTGTGGTTGACATAAAATCAGCTTATAGAGCGGTGTCAATCAGGGGTAGCCACAGGACCTATCAGGGTTTCACATGGGAACTAGACGGTAAAGTGAATTATTATGTAGATAACCGTCTTTGCTTTGGCCTGCGTCTGGGGCCGCAATACTTTCAGGGAATTTCTAATTTTATCCATGACGTGTTATTGGTTAAATATGCGACTGAAACTGTAAATTACTTGGATGATTTCCTGACGTTAGGTAGATCATACTCTGAGTGTTCATCGGGTCAATCAAATGTATTGTATGTGTTACGATATTTGGGCTTCCATGTAGCGTACGACAAAGTTACCCCTCCGTCTACATGTACTATCTTTTTGGGAGTCGAAATCGATTCGGAAGCCATGGAACTAAGACTACCTGAATGTAAAATTGTGAAGCTTAAGGGGCTACTATCTAAATATAAGAAATGCAAAAGGATAGGGAAAAAAGACCTAGAGAGCTTAGGAGGGCTGCTTTCGCATTGTGCCAACCTAGTGAGGGGTGGTAGGACATTCTGTAGACGGGTATATAACTTGTACAAATTAATTTGTAGTAGAGGCGCGAAGACCGTTAGTATAGACGAGTTGACAAGATCAGACCTTAGTTGGTGGGATGCCTTTATTGACAAATTCAATGGTGTGTCACAGATTAACAATTCTGAATATCACTTGCCCATGGTTTCTGATTCATCTCTGAAGGGATTTGGGGTATACCTTGGTTCCGACTGGGTGGCGGGTTCTTGGCATGATCAGAATAAAATTGTAGTCCCTAGTGCGTGTGAGCACATTGGTTGTAAGCCTAGTTGCGTGGTAGAACAAGTTGATTATAATAATATAAATATTCTTGAATTGTGGCCTATCGTTGTGGGCCTGAAACGTTGGTCTAAATTATTTAGGAATAAGTCAGTCCGGCTATTCACGGACAACACGCAGGTAATGTTCATGTTAATTAATGGTTCAAGTTCTAATAGCACCTGCATGGCGTGGATTCGAGAATTATATTGGATTTGTGTAATCAACAATATTGAATTAATTCCTATGTATGTGAACACTAATAGTAATCTAGTGGCCGACACATTATCTCGATTAAATTATTTAAGTGGTTATGATGATGTTGTAAAGAAGCTAAATGGGTCTAATTTATGTTGTTTGCCACTTCTGTTTGATTGTTACAGATAAAGATCTGAGGATGCTTAGGGAAGATGCCTTAAATTATAGGAAGAGGTCGGTGGCAAAAAGCACTATGAGGAACAGGGAATCTCAATGGGATTGTTATGCGAGGACCTGCTCCAAATTTGGCTGGGATGAATTGCCATGTACAGTTGATCAAGCGTGTTTATATGTTACCTTTTTGGCAGATAAGATGAAACATAGTTCAATTTTGTCATATTACCAAGCGATAGTTTTTAAACATGTATGCCTGGGGTTAGAACCAGTTAGACCGTCGAATCCGGTTCTGGAGGCAACTTTGAAGGGCATTCAAAAATCACAATGTAGTAGTAAATTGGGTAAGGACCCCTTGTTCCCCAAGGACTTGGTAAAGATTTCTAAAATTGTTAACAAGAATTCAATGTTAGAGGTAATGGTGTTTACAATGATGCTACTATTATTTAGGGCAGTCCTAAGAGTCGGTCATGTTGTAAAATCTGATCATACACTGCTTAGAAGGGACGTTAAATTTAATGAGGGAGGGATACTCATTGCTATTCGCTCGTCAAAGACAACGGGAAAAAATGATCCTGTTAGATATGTTCCAGTATCCAAGTCTAAGGACAAGGGAATTTGTGTATGTAATTTACTAAATGAATTTGTGACTTCGAACAAAATGTCACCCGAGAGTCCACTATTTTCTATTAAGAGTAGGCCAGTTATTACGTACAGCGTTTTCTCAAAAGTTTTTAAGAGTTTTATTGTTAGAGCTAAGCTTGTTGGCGATTTTGCTTCTCACTCACTGCGTAGGGGTGGGGCAACCCACATGTCAATGTCGGGATGTTCTGTTCCCGAAATTAAGGAGAGGGGGGGCTGGCGCTCAAACTGTGTTTTCCGCTATATTAAGAATCCAATTTCACATCAATTTTTAATCGATAAGAAATGTGTAGTTTGAGTGTTTGGAGGGTTTGGAGGTGTAATAAACGGGGGTTCATTCCCTTGTCTCCAACCACTCTCTCTATTGATTATTCGGGGAAGGGAGTATATGTGCCCGTGACTAGGTTACTAGGTCACGGGACATATCTCTAAGGACCGACGTCGTCTTAGGGACACCATGGTTCCGCGTGCGGCGTGACGTCACAACATTCGTCTGCCGCTCCGCCAACGGCCCTCGGCGTCGTAAAAAATTTTTACAATTGTATTGATCGTTCTCTAGATCGGTGTTACCTTGACTGTCATGCAGTAGTTAATGTTAGTTTTTATAAAATGTTTTTATAAAATGTGTTATTACTGTATTGTGTTGAGGTGTAATAAACGGGGGTTCATTCCCTTGTCTCCAACCACTCTCTCTATTGATTATTCGGGGAAGGGAGTATATATGCCTGCTATATCTGTTTCCTACACTTTGAATTCCATTATTAATTGAAAAAGGTCCGCTTTTTGGATATGGTCACCCCCCCCCCCCCCCTACACACACACGAAATTCCTGGATACAGGCCTGTCACCCTTCAACTGGGAGAGGCCCGTCTGGTCCAGACTTTCTAGACTGGGCGGGAATTGCTTTATTTTACCGCCAGGTGGCAGGTCGATACGTTCACTCTCCGAGCAGAACGCGCCGCAATGAATCAAGTTGCGGTGGAGAGCGTACTTAGCGCCAAATTTCAAACATAGTCACAAAAGTCGGGGCCCTACGCCCGACCCTACGAGGCATGGAAAGGGGGCTAAAATCTTTGTAATTGTATGTCTGGAATCCAGGATACTGATTGTACCGGTAACTAACAATAGGTGAACAGGTTAAAATCACTGTGACGGCCGAATGTGGTCCGAAACTGTTGAAAACGTGCGTCACGTCATAAGACATACCGTTAGATCTAATGTTACCAAGGAGGTCGATCTAAAGCCTAGTTATAATATCTTTGGATCTACACGAAGATATTCCGATTCATGGATTATTGTAGTCGGATTTCCGATTCTATTTTCGTCTCCACCAACCCAAGGGTTGGCTGGACGTCAGTTGTAGTCGACATAATGAATGGTGTACACTTGATCAGTAGCCTGCATGGTTGCCTTGTCTAAGAACAACCAGAGGTGCCATACTTCCTTCTTTTCCCGGATTTCCGCTTCAGTTGCCAGTTCAGAATGAAAATGAATTAGATCTAATTTTTTTTCTTAATCACAAGTCACAAAAGTTGTTTCTCAAATTATTCCTATATATCCTTTCTAAGTCAGAAATTTACGTTTTCTGGTGAATAAGTGGCTAGGTGAACAGATAGACACAGGAGGCAGGTTTGGGCAGTGTAGATGACAATAGATGTATATTCTGCCATAAACAGTTACAGAATACAAGGCCAACAGGCTTACACCAAGATAACAATACAAATCCGCTACAATAAATTTTTTGCTTGAGTCCTTCGTGGATGGCGGCGGCGGCAGGCGGGGCGTTCCAGTGACGTCACGATCACGTGATGCGGTTCGCATCACCGGGAGAGTTGCCCGGCGGCGCCAAGTCCTTGGTCACGCTGCGCCACACTATACTCGTATAACTGGTTATACATCCCATAAGTGGCTATATAGGTGAACAGATAGACACAGGAGGCAGGTTTGGGCAGTGTAGATGACAATAGATGTATATTCCGCCAAAGCGCCCAAACCAACGTAGTTAAATCAATCTGTATGAGAAAAGCTTGTCTTTCTCCCGCGCAGTTTCAGGGGTGTCCTCAATATAAGAAAGAACAGTACTGGAGGACCACAGACCCCTTGACTTGACATCCTGAAGATCGTATCCAATGCTCGACATGAACGAAGCGCCACCATGTCTCAAGCTGTGGGTTGTGAATCTAGAATCACCAAGACCCATATCCCTGGCTAACCCAGAAAGTTTGTCATTAAACCATCTATAAGTAACTGGTCTCCACCCCCTAGTATTCCTATGTCTAAATACTAACTCATCCCCCACAGGGGACGACAACCTAAACAATTCTGCCAACCAGTAAACAGGGCACAGCGGGGAGGCAGAGTTCCCCATAATAACAATCACTGACTAATATTCATTAAATTGATTAGTTTTAGATGATGTAATTGTGATAGAAACACCAGTATCAGTAAATAACACATCACATGCTTTCAAGGCGTGAACGCCGAACAAGTTTGAAGAACGTAACAAACAGCGGTATGCTAAAGTGACTGCACACCAGAATAGTAAATCGTCAAACAACAAGGTATTGACACCCGCATACAACTTATACAAGTCAGCAGGAAATAACGGCTTAGCTCTACCCCTACTTTGAATTGACAGTCTCCTCGCTCCCCTGAGCGCCTGCTTGATCTCAAAATTGCTATAGTCAATACCCTCGACTCCTGAAGACTTCAGAAACACTGAGACCCCTGATAAATAGTTCACTACGGAGCTATACACCATAAAAAATGACAGACACGCTATGTACATCACTACATCATTTACAGATGGGGACAATGGATTTACATTAAAACTGTCACAATAACAAAGGTATCTCTTCTGCTGGACACCTCTAGCGACTTTGGTGTTCACTGCAGATGCCGCACCCCATAACGCACTTGCTCTGTCTCGGATCTCATCCCTTGTCGGCTCTGTCGGCAAAAACAGAAGAACAGCACATAAAATTACCCCCCATGACTTCCATCGCTAAGGCTAGCTTATCTATGTCGTCAGATCTTGACAGCGCATCAGCTAAGACATTTTCATACGTGGGAATGTACGACGCGAATACATCTAGATTAAAAATGAAACATAACCAAAAAAGCTCCCTCAGCAGGTCCATACACACTTTATTCCTGCTGCGACCTGTATTAAGCATGAACATAACTTGAGTGTTATCCGTCACCAGCTCCAGAGTGGAATTTTGGTGTGACGGCCCCCAACGTTTGACTGCCGCCACTACCGGCCATAGCTCCAACAGGTTAATATTGGGTGACATAGCGTCTGATTCTGGCCGGCCTACATGATTATCGTGTAAGTCCAGCTCAGTGGGGTTGTCGTTCCCCCAAGATCCCCACAGCCAGTCAGAACCACACCAGGCCCCAAAACCAAAGAATGACGAATCTGAAGTGATAGTAACACCCACATCCCTTTTAATTATCTTAGCAGTGCCGTTAAAAATGGCACAAAGATTTCTCCACCGGATAGATCACTCCTTATCTCATCAGTTAATTTCACACTAGACCCTCTCCTACACTGCTTACAAAGGTCAAAAATATGTCGGCTGAAGGTGCGGCCCCCTTTTATCACTGACACACAGTGTGAAACCAGTCCGCCCAAACACTCCAACTGCTTTTTGGTCGCCCTACCAGCGGCCTCCAAACCAGAGATCACCTCTACGAGTCTATCAACCTTGCCCAAAGGGAGAGACAAAGACATTTCGCTAAAATCTATGATAATTCCCAAGAACAAAACTCTCTTGGCCGGTGGAATTACCTTCGCCCAAGAGACTGAGAACCCAATGCGTCGTATGACGCCTATGAGGGATAGTTGTGCCTCCCTACATTCCCTCTCTGTGCTTCCCAGAACCGCGAAGTCATCTAGGTAGTTCACTACCCTCAAAACGCCCTCTGACTTTGCCATGTCTACAATCAATTCTGACAGTAGATTGAAAATGTAAGGCGCTGAGCGCAGGCCAAAACACAACCTATTTTCTTTATACATGACTTTTTTACCCTCCTCATACCAAGAAAAACCCTGATACTTAGTATGCTCTGGTAGTATGCTTACTGAACGATATGCACTTGATATGTCTGTCACAGACATGAAATCCCCCTCTGACAACATTTGTGCCACATGATCTACCGACTTATACGTAAAACTTTTACATGTTGTTGACATAAAGTTATTCACGCTGATACCTTCGGGACGACTACAATCTGTAATGGGTCTCAAACGGCCGTCACCCCTCTCAACGGCCCCCAGAGCATGCACACATACAGGGGTCTCTGTAACACGCTGTACCTTGCCCTGAGCCAACTCACTGCTAATTATACTAGTCATTTCCCCGGTAAACCTTGAGTCACAAATTGAACTATAATTTTCACAAGCGTAACTCTGAATTTCAACATCATCAACGATGGCAAAACCATCGCAGAGACCATTCCAAATTTCGGATACCATCTCAGACGGCAAGGGCCCCGTGGGGGTCCGGGTAAGAATAGGCCCTCAGTAGCCCCTGCTGATCATACAAGGCGACGATAGGGGCGACCCTGCATTGACCAAGTGGTTTTTGGGTTCAATTCCCGGTCAGTGCTTGGTTCAGGGATGAGGTACAGCAAAAATGATTGTTGGGTTTTGATCCCCTGCTGTTTGCCCGCCCTGTCACCTTCATCTCATAGATTCGATCACCAAAGACAGAATTTGTCCCAACTTGTTTTCGCCGTGAAAATGACCCTGGCTGTCGGTCACTCACTCAGACGGCAAGGTACAGGCCCCATTAAACAAAAAATGTGCCACACGGCATGGCTTCAAATCTGCTCTGAAGCCACCAATGTAATGGGTACAGGTACAAGTGCCATAGATACAATCACTATACACATCGATAAATTTGCCCCCCTTACTACGAGGAGGAAGGAACACCGTTTCAGCCCCGACATTGCCTGGCGAAAAACCGGCTTCACATGTCACAAGTTCCTCGGCTAAAAAAGCATCGGCTGAAATTCCTATCACAGGGGTAACAGCATGTATACATGAGTTATTCAATTCAATGTTAGAGACATCAACACAAACAGGCACCTTCCCGCCTAACAGTGCCCTGTGGGGGTCCGGGTAAGAATAGGCCCTCAGTAGCCCCTGCTGATGGTAAGAGGCGACGATAGGGGGGACCCTGCACTGACCAAGTGGTTTTTGGGTTCAATTCCCGGTCAGTGCTTGGTTCACCAAGGGATGCGGTACAGCAAAAATGATCGCTGGGTTTTGATCCCCTGCTGTTTGCCCACCCTGTCACCTTCATCTCATAGATTCGATCACCAAGGACAGAATTCGTCCCAACTGGTTTTCGCCGTGAAAATGACCCTGGCTGTCGGTACGGCGTAAAACACCCAACACTCACTCCCTCACTCCCGCCTAACAGTTGGTTATCCCTAAACTCTAACTCATTCTCTGAGACCAGATTACCGACCCCCGTGGCAAATTCATCTACAGCTTCTCACTTCTGGGTCCCCCCTGCCCCTGACTTCTTCACCCTCCAGCAGTTGGTGAGACCATGGGTACCATCCCCAAAGTGCGAGCAGACATGGAGGTAGTCACACTTCTGGGTGTCACACCCGGTACTCTTGTTGAACTTGAAGCACAGGCATTCTGAATGCCCACTCGACTTCGCCTTGCCTGACGCTTTCTTCTGTTGAGGTTGAACCGTGGCGTCATAGCTCAGAGTCTCCAGCACTAACGTGTTATCAATGATGCTGAATTTACCAATACCAAACTCGGCTGCTGACAGCCTCATCGCCCTGTCGTAGGCAATGATCGCATCAGTCCTATAAATCTTAGTGTTTGCCTTCTCTGCTTACACAATCATGTGTGACAGCATCCCCTCCACATCTAGATCAGCCATGTAAACTTCTTTTAAGTTCCTCAGACAGCACACCATCAGTTTCTCAAAAGAGTTAACAACCTCACCCTTTTTCAGGAACAGCCGGTGAGTGAATCTTGACCTCCTCAGATCCCCGTGGGGGTCCGGGTAAGAATAGGCCCTCAGTAGCCCCTGCTGATCGTACGAGGCGACGATAGGGGGGACCCTGCACTGACCAAGTGGTTTTTGGGTTCAATTCCCGGTTAGTGCTTGGTTCACTAAGGGATGAGGAAAATGAAATCGCTGGGTTTTGATCCCCTGCTGTTTGCCTGCCCTGTCACCTTCATCTCATAGATTCGATCACCAAAGACAGAATTTGTCCCAACTTGTTTTCGGTGTGAAAATGACCCTGGCTGTCGGTACGGCGTAAAACACCCAACACTTGCCCAACACTGACCTCCTCAGAAGCTTCTTGGACGTCGTGCGGTGCCTGGAGGAGCGCTTCCTCTTGAATCCAACTCATTACGGCAAACAAACAAACCACCTTTACTACATAAAGATCATTTACAGATGAGCTGGCTATCCTGTGCTCTAAACCCCATGGAGATTCCAGGGAAGAATAGGCCCCCATGCAGTAGCCCCTGCTGATCGTAGAAGGTGACGATAGGGGGGCCCCTGCACTGACCAAGTGGTTCTTTGGGTTCAATTCCTGGTTGGTGCTTGGTTCACTAAGGGATGCGGTACAGCAAAAATGAATTATAGGTTTTGATCCCCTGCTGTTTGCCTGCCCTGTCCCCTTCATCTCATAGATTCCATCACCAAAGACAATATCATCCCCCCAGAACAGATAATAGTGAACATGGAAGTGGCATTAACAGTTGACACTGAGTTTATTACTCCCATTAGCATGCTTACAAGCATACAACAATAACAATAAAAAAATTTCAGAGATCAGTCACGGCGGCGCTGGGCCCGCGACTAACGCTGGGCCACCATTGGGCCGAATTTTATAGTGGCCTGACTCTTTGCCAAGACGTTTGTCAGCGAGATATCATTCACAACCAGCGAAAGCCGGTTGCGGGTCAATATCATCCCCCCGGAACACACAATAGTAAACATGAAGTGGCGTTAACAGTTGACAAGCCACAAATTGAACATTAGCTGCTATAACCTTATCCATGACTACTTTATAAGAGAGCGGGTGCTTAATATACCGGTACACACAATCAGATTTCCACCCACCCTCCCCGGTGGGGAGCTGGGGTGGGGGTTCCTTCAGGAGCCTCATGGGAAGAATAGGTCCCCAGCAGCCCCTTGCTGTTCGTAGAAGGCAACAAATGGGCATTTTTGCATTTTCAGAACAAATGGGCAAATTTGAATTTCAAAACAACTTAACCCTTTCCTGACCGTGAGAAACGGGCAATTTACTATATGAGCAAGACATTGGTATTTTTATGTTAAATTTTTAAAGTGAAATAATCATGTAATCAGAGGATATCATATATTGTTTTTATTGCAATAAATTAGAATTTTTGGGAATAATTTTTTTTCAAAATTTTGGTTGCCATGGTAACAGCTAGCCGAGTAGATCACATGACTTGATTAATGAAAAATAGAGAATTTTGAACATAAAAATCACAAAAGTGGATAAAAATGCAAGAAATATTGTATTTTGGTATTAGCTTTGCATTAAGAAATTGTTTCTCATGTTTTTCCGCACATTTCTATGCCAATATTGTCATGCTTATGTCAAAGCAACCAATATTGTTCAAGGCTAATAGGGGCATGTTGCACAAAGGTAGAAATAAACTCATTCACTTTGCGCATATCAATAATTGAAATAGTGTGAAGGTCACCAGTTGAACACAAGGGGATAATCAGAATTCTTCCAAATTATATATCTTATGATGTTACGTAGTATAAATATGGCATGTGCTGCTGGTAGTTGTAAATATACCTGATGGACGGTGTTCAGCAAGGTACAGTTTCCAGCAGTGTAACACCAAACTAACGGTGGAGCACATCATATTGAAGTGTAAGAAGCGGCATCTCCAAAACAGAACATCGATGAAGGATGTGTTTAACAACAACGAAAGTAAAAAGATCCTGCAATTCCTTCGAGAATGCCAACTGATAGATAAAATCTAAGAAAGGATCCAAGAGTCTGGGATCCAGGGGCCATCCTGTACTCCCGACAGGGTCATCTAAGGCTGGGTGTGTGGTGTCCTTTCTGTGGGACATTGCACATGAAAGACCCCTTGCCACTCTTCGCAACGAGTAGGGTATTGCACCTGGTGGCGGATTTCTCCTAAACAGTCCCCTGCTGTTTGCCCGCCCTGTCACCTTCATCTCATAGATTCGATCACCGAAGACAGAATTCGTCCCAACTGGTTTTCGCCGTGAAAATGACCCTGGCTGTCAGTACGGCGTAAAACACCCAACACTCACTCACTCACTCCTAAACAGTGAGGTTGGGTGAAGATTGGAAGCAATGGTGTTTTGATAGAAGGAAGGTAACGAATTGATGATAATTTTTTTTAAACATTAATAATTAGAAACAACATCAACTCTACTTACCACAATGTTCCCGTTGGAGTCGGGGTTGTCTGGGTCGAGGTAGAACACCATCAGGATGGGGCCCTCACCCTCGGGGGAGGAGGGCAGGCTGGGGGGCCGAGCCGGAGGCTGGGTGGTGTGGGGACGAATGTCTTCAAATCGCACCCGGTGGCAGGTTTCTCCTAAACCATATCATACATTCGGTCACCGCTCTTGTGGCATAAAATAAGCTGAAAAGTATTACCTTGTGCAGTCTTGAAAGAACCCATAAGGGTTGGCCGGACGTTAAACTACCCCAACAAACAAACAAACAAACTCCATCATCTCTGTCCCTGGGCCCGTGGGGGTCCGGGCAAGAATAGGCCCTCAGTAGCCCCTGCTGATCGTACGAGGCGACGATAGGGGGGACCCTGCACTGACCAAGTGGTTCTTGGGTTCAATTCCCGGTCAGTGCTGCCCCGTGGGGGTCCGGGTAAGAATAGGCCCTCAGTAGCCCCTGCTGATCGTATGAGGCGACGATAGGGGGGACCCTGCACTGACCAAGTAGTTCTTGGGTTCAATTCCCAGTCAGTGCTTGGTTCACTAAGGGATGAGGTACAACAAAAATGATCGCTGGGTTTTGATCCCCTGCTGTTTGCCCGCCCTGTCATTCTCATCTCATAGATTCGATCACCAAAGACAGAATTCGTCCTAACTGGTTTTCGCCGTGAAAATGACCCTGGCTGTCGATATGGCGTAAAACACCCAACACTCACTCACTCACTCCTCCCGGTCAGTGCTTGGTTCACTAAGGGATGAGGTACAGCAAAAATGATCGCTGGGTTTTGATTCCCTGCTGTTTGCTCGCCCTGTCACCTTCATCTCATAGATTCGATCACCAAAGACAGAATTCGTCCCAACTGGTTTTCGCTGTGAAAATGACCCTGGCTGTCGGTACGGCGTAAAACACACAACACTCACTCACTCACTCCTAAACAGTGAGGTTGGGTGAAGATTGGAAGCAATGGTGTTTTGATAGAAGGAAGGTAACGAATTGATGATAACTTTTTTTAAAAATTAATTATTAGAAACAACATCAACTCTACTTACCACAATGTTCCCGTTGGAGTCGGGGTTGTCTGGGTCCAGGTAGAACACCATCAGGATGGGGCCCTCACCCTCGGGGGAGGAGGGCAGGCTCGGGGGCCGAGCCGGAGGCTGGGTGGTGTGGGGACGAATGTCTTCAAATCGCACCCGGTGGCAGGTTTCTCCTAAACCATATCATACATTCGGTCACCGCTCTTGTGGCGTAAAATAAGCTGAAAAGTATTACCTTGTGCAGTCTTGAAAGAACCCATAAGGGTTGGCCGGACGTTAAACTACCCCAACAAACAAACAAACAAACAAACTCCATCATCTCTGTCCCTGGGCCCGTGGGGGTCCGGGCAAGAATAGGCCCTCAGTAGCCCCTGCTGATCGTACGAGGCGACGATAGGGGGGACCCTGCACTGACCAAGTGGTTCTTGGGTTCAATTCCCGGTCAGTGCTGCCCCGTGGGTGTCCGGGTAAGAATAGGCCCTCAGTAGCCCCTGCTGATTGTATGAGGCGACGATAGGGGGGACCCTGCACTGACCAAGTGGTTCTTGGGTTCAATTCCCAGTCAGTGCTTGGTTCACTAAGGGATGAGGTACAACAAAAATGATTGCTGGGTTTTGATCCCCTGCTGTTTGCCCGCCTTGTCATCTTCATCTCATAGATTCGATCACCAAAGACAGAATTCGTCCTAACTGGTTTTCGCCGTGAAAATGACCCTGGCTGTCGATATGGCGTAAAACACCCAACACTCACTCACTCACTCCTCCCGGTCAGTGCTTGGTTCACTAAGGGATGAGGTACAGCAAAAATGATCGCTGGGTTTTGATTCCCTGCTGTTTGCTCGCCCTGTCACCTTCATCTCATAGATTTGATCACCAAAGACAGAATTCGTCCCAACTGGTTTTCGCCGTGAAAATGACCCTGGCTGTCGGTACGGCGTAAAACACCCAACACTCACTCACTCACTCCTAGACAGTGAGGTTGGGTGAAGATTGGAAGCAATGGTGTTTTGATAGAAGGAAGGTAATGAATTGATGATAATTTTTTTTAAACATTAATTATTAGAAACAACATCAACTCTACTTACCACAATGTTCCCGTTGGAGTCGGGGTTGTCTGGGTCAAGGTAGAACACCATCAGGATGGGGCCCTCACCCTAGGGGGAGGAGGGCAGGCTGGGGGGCCGAGCCGGAGGCTGGGTGGTGTGGGGACGAATGTCTTCAAATCGCACCCGGTGGCAGGTTTCTCCTAAACCATATCATACATTCGGTCACCGCTCTTGTGGCGTAAAATAAGCTGAAAAGTATTACCTTGTGCAGTCTAGAAAGAACCCATAAGGGTTGGCCGGACGTTAAACTACCCCAACAAACAAATAAACAAACTCCATCATCTCTGTCCCTGGGCCCGTGGGGGTCCGGGCAAGAATAGGCCCTCAGTAGCCCCTGCTGATCGTACGAGGCGACGATAGGGGGGACCCTGCACTGACCAAGTGGTTCTTGGGTTCAATTCCCGGTCAGTGCTGCCCCGTGGGGGTCTGGGTAAGAATAGGCCCTCAGTAGCCCCTGCTGATCGTATGAGGCGACGATAGGGGGGACCCTGCACTGACCAAGTGGTTCTTGGGTTCAATTCCCAGTCAGTGCTTGGTTCACTAAGGGATGAGGTACAACAAAAATGATTGCTGGGTTTTGATCCCCTGCTGTTTGCCCGCCCTGTCATCTTCATCTCATAGATTCGATCACCAAAGACAGAATTTGTCCTAACTGGTTTTCGCCGTGAAAATGACCCTGGCTGTCGATATGGCGTAAAACACCCAACAATCACTCACTCACTCCTCTCTGTCAGTGCTTGGTTCACTAAGGGATGAGGTACAGCAAAAATGATCGCTGGGTTTTGATTCCCTGCTGTTTGCTCGCCCTGTCACCTTCATCTCATAGATTCGATCACCAAAGACAGAATTCGTCCCAACTGGTTTTCGCTGTGAAGATGACCCTGGCTGTCGGTACGGCATAAAACACCTAACACTCACTCACTCACTCTCTGTTCCTGTGAAGGACACTGAGGTCCTGGCTCAAAGCCATGTCTGCTTTTTTCTGAAAAAGGATAACAAGTAAAAATATCGGGAGTTTACACTCTGGTGTTCAGTGGCCCACGACCACCAACAAATTATACTGGGCCACTGAAATGTGTGCCTGAGTTGCCCAGTTAGCAACCAGAGTCAAAGTCTGAAATTGTAGTTTGAAATTTATGAGCTTTGAGTTATTTGTCATCTATTTTACTTTACCAGTCCTATTTGTCAACGGTGGAGCACATCATATTGAAATGTAAGAAGACGGATGACAGTCGCAAGCGGCATCTCCAAAACAACATCAATGAAGGACGTGTTTAACAACAACGGAAGTAAAAAGATCCTGCAATTCCTTCAAGAATGCCGACTGATAGATAAAATCTAAGAAAGGATCCAAGAGTCTGGGATCCAAGGGCCATCCTGTACTCCCGACAGGGTCATCTAAGGCTGGGTGTGTGGTGTCCTTTCTGTGGGACATTACACACTAAAGACCCCTTGCCACTCTTCGCAACGAGTAGGGTATTGCACCCGGTGGCGGGTTTCTCCTAAACCATATCATATATTCGGTCACTGTCCTTGTGGCGTAAAATAAGCTGGAAAGTATTACCTTGTGCAGTCTGGAAAGAACCCATATTAAGGGTTGACCGGACGCTAAACTACCCCAACAAACAAAACCTGCACTGACTATTCGCATTGAAAATGACCCTGGCTGTTGGTACAGTGTAAAACACCCAACACTCACTCACTCACTGCACTAACCAAGTGGTTCTTTGGGTTCAATTTCCGGTCAGTGCTTGGTTAACTAAGAGATGCGGTACAGGAAAAATGATTGCTAGGTTTTGATCCCCTGCTGTTTGCCCGCCCTGTCATCTTCATCTCATAGATTCAATCACCAAAGACAGAATTCGTCCCAACTGGTTTTCACCGTGAAAATGACCCTGGCTGTCACTACGGCGAAAAACACCCAACACCCACACACTCACTCCAAGCACTGACCAATTGGTCATTTGGGTTCATTTCCTGGTTGGTGCTGGATTCATGAAGGGATGAGGTACAGCAAAAATGATTTCCAGGTTTTATAGATTCGATCACCAAAGACAGAATTGTCCCAACTGGTTTTCGCCGTGAAAATGACCCTGGCTGCTGGTCCAGCGTGAAACATCAATCACTCACTTTCCCCGTGGGGGTCCGGGTAAGAATAGGCCCCCAGTATCCCCTGCTAATCGTAAGAGGCGAGGAAAAGGGGCGACTTGTTTGCCGTGAGTCGCGACCCGTGTCGGTGGAGGAAGAGATCCTGGTGTCTGAGGGAACTTGAGAATTGGGTGTCTCATTTTCCCAACACTGCATTTTGGCTCCTACTTCATCTAGACGGGAGGTTGGAAGCTGGCCCAGTCCAATCAATCGGCTGGTCGTGACGTGCCCTAGGATATCTTGTAACACATAATGGCGCATAACAACTGCCAATCCAAACGTTTCAGAAATATTAGTTCCAACATCAACTTTACCTTGTATAACGTAATGGCACTTGACATCTGCCAGTAATATCATTTTCCAAAGACTAGATCTAACATCAACTGCTAATACAAAAACATCCTAGAAGGCTACGGCCAGGGCTAATCGAGTGGTGTCCTGCATTGCTTGAGTATACCGTTCTCGTATCACTGGTGTGCATCCGCTGGATATCCGTGGCTCTGTGCATCCCCTTGTTGGGCTCCGAGGCGGGTGGTGAGCGAGGATGATGAACATACGGCCCTACCATAAACTTTCCCCCCCACAAAAACCCAAAAAAACGATTGTTGATTATTGACTCGGACTCGGATTCGGAAACTATCGATTGGCCTAAGTTTGTCGTACTCAGTCCAAGTGACCCGTCTGTTCCTCTAAGTAAGTTGTCGCCATTCGCGATACTCAAGGGAATCAACGGTATTGCAGGTGCTGTAAATGACATCAAGAAGTTGCGGTCTGGACAGATATTGGTCGAATGTGGGAAGAAGGCCCATGCTGACAATTTGCTACATGCAACCATGCTGGCAAACGTTGGCATGAAGGCCTCTCCCCACAGAACTCTAAACTCCAGCAAAGGGGTGATTCGTACCAGAGAGCTAAGTGATGTTGATGAGGCTGAGATTGCCGAGGAGCTCTCACCTCAAGGAGTAACTCATGTAAGAAGAATAACAATCAAGAAGGAGGGTAGGGTCATTCCTACCAACACTTACATAGTTACCTTCAACAGACCGACGGCACTTGCAAGGTTGAAAGTTGGGTATTTGAATGTGAAGGTGGACTTGTATGTTCCTAACCCACTCCGCTGTTTCAAATGCCAGAAATACGGCCATGGAAAAGACTCCTGTTCAAATGATCTTGTATGCTTCAGATGTGGCCAGAAAGGGCATGACAATACTAACTGTCAGAATCCGGCAAAATGTGCCAATTGCCAGGAAGCCCATATGGCCATTTCTAAGGAATGCCCACTATGGAAGAAAGAAAAGCTAATCCAAAAGATCAAAGCAGAACGAAACATCAGCTACCCTGAGGCAAGAAGGACTGCTGAGGCTGACACTCAGTCACTGCCCTCCCAGTCCTACGCTGAAACAGCAAGACGATCGATGCGAACAGTTGAGTGCCAGACGGAGTGCACATGGCTCAATCGTGATGAGCCAACCACCTTCACATCTGAAGTGAAAGCGACAATAAAGGTTCAGAGGCCAACGCAGACCGAAGAACAGCGACAACCAGAAAAGACAGAAAAGACTGAAGAACAGAAAAATCCTGTCTCCCAGAGACAGAAGGCCAGTGGGGAGCCTTCGAAAAGACCCACAACATCACCTTGCCTAACCAAGGCGAAGAAACTCTCCATCCCCAACAACAACCGCTTCAGTAGCCTTACTGATGTGGAGATGGAAGACATGGCAGATATCGATCGTGACATCCGTCAAGATCGCAGCCGCTCCCCTAAAAATAAAAGTGGGAAGAGATCCCCTGTCCATCCACCGTGATGCCAGGGGGCTCCATTGTTCAATGGAACTGCCGAGGTTTTCGAGCCAACTTTAACGAACTAAAAATACTAACGGAAAGATACAATCCTCTTGCCTTTTGCCTACAAGAAACATATCTTAAAGCCACAGATAGCCCAACCTTCAAGAATTTTGTCATCTACAGTACTTATGGCCCTGCTGGAGACAGACCTTCAGGAGGTACCTCCATTCTTGTGAGACACAATCTCTTACATAGTTCTGTATCGCTGAACACTAATCTCCAAGCGATAGCTATTAGAATGACCTTACAAAAAACCATCACCCTTTGCTCAATATACCTACCACCCCAAGTTAATTTTACAACCCAAGAATTAACAAATTTGGCAGATCAACTCCCTCCTCCATTCATTATCCTAGGTGATTTTAATGGGCATAACCCCTTGTGGGGTAGTAACAATTCAGATGCTAGGGGCAAGAGGATCGAAGATTTCCTAGAAGATCAGGCTCTATGCCTGCTCAATGATGGCTCCAAAACTTACCTCCATCCAGGTTATGGAACCTACACCGCAATAGACCTAACGCTCAGTCATCCTGGCTTACTTCCAGACCTGTCTTGGACAGTGTTACGTGACCTCCATGGAAGCGATCACTTTCCAGTACTCACTAAAATTGAAGGAGCCTCCATGGGTGAGAGGGAGCCCAAGTGGAGGCTCAATAAGGCTGACTGGGAAGAATTTAAAAGACTATGCACAGAAAGAATCACAGAGGACATAGTCAATGATGAAGAAGGTCTAGAAGTATTCTCTGCTACCCTCATTTCCATCGCAGATGATACAATCCCGAAAACCTCGGCTGTTCCAAAACGTCCAAGGAATCCATGGTTTACTGACGAGTGCAAAAAGGCTATAAATGAAAGAAAGAAGGCTGAAAGAAAGTTTTATCGGAGGCCAACTCAAGAAAACTTGACAATACTAAAAATTAAAAGGGCCAAAACCCGTCAAATTATCAATACTGCTAAAAGACAAAGCTGGAGAGAGTATGTGTCTGGAATAACTTCCAGAACACCAATGAAAAAGGTTTGGTCAATGATTAAGAGGATGAAAGGAAAGGGAGGGGGCTCTAGAGTCCAACACCTCCAGGATGGGACAGGTTTAGTGACAACATCTAGTGACATAGCAGAAAAACTAGCAGAGACCTTCGAACACAACTCATCTTCAGCTAACTGTCTTGATGCATTCAAAGAACGGAAAACAAGGGACGAACAAAAATGTCTCAACTTTAGGTCAAATAACAACGAAAATTACAATTCCTTTTTCACAATAGAAGAATTAACATCTGCAATAGACCGATCACGCAACACTGCAGTTGGCCCCGATAAGATTCATTACGATTTTTTAAAGCATATGCCTGAGCCAGTCCTCAAACTCCTTCTAGGACTGTTAAATAGAATATGGGAGAGTGGCCAAATACCAGCTTGCTGGCATGAAGCCATTGTTATACCTATCCCAAAGCCTGGTAAAGACCACACAAATCCGACCAACTATCGGCCTATAGCCCTTACAAGCTGCCTTTGTAAGACCATGGAAAGAATGATCAATGCCCGCCTTGTCTGGCTCCTGGAGTCGGAACAACTGATTTCTGACTTCCAGAGTGGCTTCAGGCGAGGAAGGAGCACCATTGACCACCTGGTAAGCCTGGAATCCTTCCTACGGGACACTTTTATTCATAAGGAACATGCAGTTGCAATATTTTTCGACCTAGAAAAAGCCTATGATACGACGTGGAAGCATGGCATTATGAGAGATTTGCATACCATGGGGTTCCGTGGCCGACTGCCCACATTCATAAAAAGTTTTCTGGACAATAGGCATTTCAGAGTACGATTAAACAACACTTATTCCATTATGCACCGACAGGAGATGGGTGTCCCACAGGGTAGCATCCTCTCTGTCACCTTGTTTAACATTAAGATCAATGGCATAGTCAACGTCATCAAAAAGGACATAACCTGTAGCCTATATGTGAACGCCTTCCTCATGTGTTACAGGGGCAGAAACATGTACAGCATTGAAAGGCAGTTACAACTGAGCCTGAACAAAGTCTTCAGATGGTCTGGAGAATGGTTTCAAGTTTTCCAAAACCAAGACAGTGGCTGTTCACTTTTGCCAAATGAGAACCCCTCACCCCGACCCTGTGTTGAGGCTCGATGGGGACCTCATCCAAGTGGTGGAAGAGACCAAATTCTTAGGACTCATCTTTGATAGAAGGCTGTCATTTCTGCCACACATCAAGTCCTTGAGAACTAAATGCCTGAAAGCACTGGACATTATAAAGGTCTTGTGTAATACCACATGAGGTGCAGACAGTAGGGTTCTCCTCAGCCTGTATAGAGCACTTGTTAGATCGAAGCTCGACTATGGAAGTCAGGTCTATGGTTCAGCCCGCAAAAGCTACATCAACATGCTGAACACTGTCCACCACCAAGGCCTAAGGTTGGCCTTGGGTGCATTTAGAACATCACCAGTTCAGAGCCTGTATGTTTTGGCCCAAGAACCATCAATCGAAAACAGACGACTTAAACTAGCTCTGCAATTTGCACTCAAGTTAAAAACAAACAAGTCCAACCCAGCATACAAATATGTCTTCAACTACAACGACGAAGAAATCTATGATGCTATCAGGCCATTTGGACTGAGGGTCAAACCCTATCTTGAAGACCCAGATATAGACCTAGACTTGTTGAAACAAACCCACTTCACCCCCATCCCACCCTGGCAAATAGACAAACCTAAAATCAACCTCTCACTGGCCAGACTCAAGAAGAGCGACACTCCACCGCTCACTTACAAAACTCAATTCCTGGCTATTAGGGATAGTCTCCTGCTCCACGTTCCATGTTACACAGACGGGTCCAAAGAAGGAGAGACAGTTGCTGCCGCTGCTGTGGGTTGTGGCAGAAGAGTTGCAATGCGGCTCCCAGACCACAGCTCAATCTTCACGGCAGAAGCATGTGGGCTATTCATGGCACTGAAGATCATCCAAACATCAGAACATAAAAATGCCATCATCTTCAGTGACTCGAAATCCTGTCTAGAAGCACTAAATCATCTGAAAACAGACCATCCCATTTTAGTACAAGTGCTTTCCAAACTACACAACCTTAAAAACACAGGTTATGACATCCAGTTCTGTTGGATACCGAGCCACATTGGCTTGACTGGAAATGAGATGGCTGATGAAACAGCCAAGATGGGTCTCCAAGGAGACATGCAACGCTGCCCAATTCCACACACGGACCTGAGACCACTGGTCAAAGAATGTATCAATGACACTTGGCAGGCGGAGTGGGATGAACATCCTACCAACAAACTACATGCAATATTCCCATTGATCAAAGATGCAAAACCAAATAGTATAAAAAACAGAAATGACCAGTCGGTGTTTACTAGATGCTGCATCGGACACTCAAGAATAACCCATGGTTATCTTCTCAAAGGCGAGCCCCAACCAGAATGTGTTGTCTGTGACTGTACTCTAACTGTTAAGCATTTACTCTTAGAATGTGTTGATTTTCATGCCATTAGGCAACAGTTTTACCAGGTTGCTGAAATGTCAGACCTCATCAAGAAGGTTTTGCCGGCCAAAATTCTTGGCTTCCTAAAATCATCAGGCCTTTATGACAAATTCTAGTTTATTCCAGTTTTTCCACCTCTATACACTGTTTTCTGACCGTCAACATAATTACATTTAGGAAAACCATATTCTCGCAGGACACCGAAATATTTTAGTCTTTCCATACCTGTTTTCGCCGTGAATATGACCTCTGTTGTCGACACGGCGTTAAAGCTCTATCACTCACTCACTCACTCAATCACTCACTCACCTTTACTCTGGCATACGGATTGCAGTGCATCCTGCTCTAACCGCTGCCTGATATATTGTCTATATAGACCTGCTTGTGGCTGACCGATTACAACCCGTGGGATTTTACCAATGCCTTGGCCCACTGAAAGGAAGTGAAATGTTGAACTATTAATTATTTTACCACTAACCGGGTAGCCTCTATACTTTCACATAGTATGGAATAAACCCTGCAGGGTTGGACAGTTCAAACTACTCAAATAATAAAATAATTACCTATCTTTACCTTGATCAGTCTAGTAAAATAACCCTAAAGGGTTGGCTGGACGTTAAACTAATCCAACAAATAAACAAACAAATCATTAATGACAGGATTTCATTAGGAGGGACCCAGCACTGATCAAATCAGAATTTGTCCTAACTTGTTTTTGCCATGAAAATGACCCTGGCTGTCAGTATGGTGTAAAATGACCAACACTCACTCACTCACTCCATTTTGGTAAGCCAATGTGCAGTTGGATAAGCATTCAATACCTTTTACATATCTTTTGCAAATGTAAGCACTTCCATGATGTATATAACTATATAACTCTGCCCACTTGGCTGGCAGTTCCTTTTTGCGGTAGCATCAGGGGATGAGACATAGCCTTGCAGGATATATACTTCCATGATGTTGACTGCATTTTCCATTTTGGTGAATGGATACTGTGCTACAATGTCATTTGGTGTATTAAATTGCTGCCAGGAGCAGGCAATTCACCCTACCACGGGTAGATCATTTATAGTATCTTAAGCACCTGCAGGCTAATTTTGACCAATTTTGTCGACAAATACCCTTAAAAAACTATAGAAAATTAGTGACTACTTGTGATATTTCCACCTGTAATGAAAGAAATTTTAAACAACCTGGAAAATATGTAATGTATATAGACACATATTTGAAAATTAATGATCTGTAGGTTTTCTTCATGTCAAACTATGAATAGTGACATGATTAATGAAAATTCCTATGCAAAAGCTATATGATTTGTCGACATATTACCCAGCATGCACCCTGATAAAGGCTAACCTGCAGGTAAAAGTCAAGAAATTGTCTATCCATGGTAGGGTGAATTGTCTTTGCCAAGCTAGCTGACACTCCAGACATAGCCGTTGGAATGGGAGCTGCTATGATTGTGTTCTCATGAGAAAAGTACTTGAGGAGTAAGCTCTCCACCTCCTTGCATTGCACCTTTGATCAGGTTGTGGCTGTTGTGCTTGGCTGTGAGACTGATACAGAAGAGTTGCAGATGTCACAACAGACTTCAGACTTCTCATTGCCATCCTTGGTGCAACCGAACTGGTTTAGCATGAAGGCGCTCCTGCATGTGGGGAGCTTGTAGTAGGTTCGCATATGGTTGGACAGGTTCTTCTTGTTGCTCCCCACATCTGACTCGCTGCAGAGAAGGGTTGCTGTCACTAGCAAGCCATCTCTCTCGGCACAACCGTGGGGATCCGGGGTGGGGGTTCCTTCGGGAGCCCCCTGGGTAGAATAGGTCCCCAGCAGCCCCTTGCTGTTCGTAGAAGGCAACAAATGGGGGGACCTGACTCAGTAGCTCTTTGGTAGAGTGCCCGCCCTGAGTCTGGGAGGTCTTGGGATTTATCTCTGTCTGAGTCACACCAAAGACTTTAACAATGGAAGTGGTCACTGCTTGCCTGGCACTCGGTATAAAGTAAGAACCACAAAACATGACTGGTCGGCCTGGTGTCAGTATAATGTGACTGGGTGGGGTATTGTGTGGGCCTATGACATGATATCTTAGTGTGGCAGCACTATAAAGAGGGCATTGGGTCCCACTGCTACAAATAGGCATCTCATTTCATATATCATTCGGTCACCGCCCCTGTGGCGTAAAACGAGCTGAAAGGCTTTACCTTGTGCAGTCTGGTAAAAGAACCCTGAAGGGTTGGCCGGACGTTAAACTAATCCAACAAACAAACAAACAAAGTACTCCATAGCAGCCATCTCTGTCACTCCAAAGTGAGTTATCTGTGATATTTATTTTATGTAGTTTATTTCACTACTTTCTCAGC
This sequence comes from Lepidonotus clava, assembly GCA_936440205.1. Taxonomy (NCBI): domain Eukaryota; kingdom Metazoa; phylum Annelida; class Polychaeta; order Phyllodocida; family Polynoidae; genus Lepidonotus; species Lepidonotus clava. The sequence continues at coordinate 26,489,648 of OW387149.1, read as the reverse complement.
CGTGGGGGTCTGGGTAAGAATAGGCCCCCAGTAGCCCCTGCTGATTGTATGAGGCGATGATAAGGGTGACCCAGCACTGACCAAGTGGTTCTTTGGGTTCAATTCCCAGTTGTTGTCTGGGCTTATTAAGGGAAGAGGTACAGCAAAAATGATTTCCAGGTTTTGATCTCCTGCTGTCTGCCTGCCCTGTCACCTTCATCTCATAGATACGATCACCAAAGATAGAATTCGTCCCAACTTGTTTTTACCATGAATATGACCTTAGTTGTAAAAATGGCATTAAGCATCCATTACTCACTCAATTCCTATGAGAACCTTTCTGTGATTTTATCCAGATGTTTGTCGAAGTTTCCCCTATTGATTGAACAGAAAGGGTCAATCTGGATCCCAAGGGGGAGTTCTCCACCACTGCCAGATACAACTTCAAATGGCCTGATTCCTATGGCCAATTAAAATACAGCATACACATCTTCTCTTCATCACTCCTTTTCTTGAGACCCATCCCTTTTGTGTAATTAAACACTTTTATAGTTCTCTAAAATGTCTTGCAGTACAGGTGCAGCCATGGAAGAACACACTAAGGCCTTGTCAGTCTTGCCAGCACCAAGACCCTTGATCACGTCTTTCAGGACCAAGTTATTATTCTTCTGCTGCAATTTGGCAGCCTTGCTTCCTCCTTCCCTAACCCTGTGGCCCCGTGGGGGTCCTGGTAAAAATAGGCCCTCAGTGGCCCCTGCTGATATCGTACTAGGTTACAATAGTGGGGCCCTGCACTGACCAAGTGGTTCTTTGGGTTCAATTCCCAGTCAGTGCTTGGTTCACTAAAGGATGAGGTACATCATAAATGATTGCTAGGTTTTGATCCCCTGCTGTTTGCCAACTGGTTTTTGCTGTGAAAATGACCCTGGCTGTCGGTACTGCATGAAACACCCAACACTAGCTCACTCACTCCCAGCACTGACCAAGTGGTTCTTTGGGTTCAGTTCCTGGTTGGTACTGGGTTCACGAAGGGATGAGGTACAGCAAAAATGATTTCCAGGTTTTGATCCCCTGCTGTTTGCCCACCCTGTCACCTTTATCTCATAGATTTGATCACCAAAGATAGAATTGTCCCAACTGGTTTTCTCTGTGAAAATAATCCTGGCTGTTGGTACGGCATAGAACACCCAACACCCACTCACTCACTCACTCACTCATAACTTGTCCCAACTGGTTTTCATCTTGAAAACGACCCTGGTTGTCGGTACAGCATAAAACGTTCGTCACTCACTCACCTTCACTCTGGCATATGAATTGCAGTGCAACCTGCTCTAAGAGCTGCCTGATATATTGTCAATATGGACCTGCTTGTGGCTGCCCCATTACAGCTGGCGGGGCCCCATGGGGGCCTGGGTAAGAATAGGCCCTCAGTAGCCCCTGCTAATCGTACGAGTCAACGTTAGGGGAGACCCTGCACTGACCAAGTGGTTTTTTGGGTTCAATTCCCGGTTAGTGCTTGGTTCACTAAGGGATGCGGTACAGCAAAAATGATTGCTAGATTTTGATCACCTGCTGTTTGTCTGCCCTGTCACCTTCATCTCATAGATTCAATCCCCCCGTGGGGATCTGGGGTGGGGGTTCCTTCGGGAGCCCCCTGGGAAGAATAGTTCCCCAGCAGCCCCTTGCTGTTCGTAGAAGGCGACAAATGGGGGGACCAGACTCAGTAGCTCTTAGATAGAGTGCCCGCTCTGAGTCTGGGAGGTTTTGGGATTTATCCCTGGCCAAGTCACACCAAAGACTTTTACAATGGCAGTGGTCACTGCTTGCCTGGCACTCGGTATAAAGTAAGAACCACGAAACATAACTGGTCAGCCTGGTGTTAGTATAATGTGACTGGGTGGGGTATTGTGTGGGCCTATGACATGATATCTCAGTGTGGCAGCACTATAAAGAGGGCATTGGGTCCCACTGCTACAAATAGGCACCTCATTTCATAGATTCGGTCACCACCCCTGTGGCGTAAAACGAGCTGAAATGCTTTACCTTGTGCAGTCTGGTAAAACAACCCTGAAAGGTTGGCCGGACGTTAAACTAATCCCACAAACAAACAAACATAGATTCAATCACCAAAGACAGAATTTGTCCCAACCTGTTTAGCTGTGAAAATGACCCTGGCTGTAGGTATGATGTAAAATCTCCATCACTCACTCACTCACTTTTATGTTGAATAGCCTTAACTATAGCCAGTTTAGGCCTTGCTGAACTATAGCCAGGATAGCCTTTTCAGTGATAAGGCATTGTTGTGAATTGTTACAGATGTTTATTGTAGACTGAAACAACAGCTCCAAGGAGCTTCCTTTTATACTAAACCCTAGGTTACATGACTTTAAATTAGAATGTTTATCTGGTGATTCTGGGGCACCGGTGGTACAGGCATCTCCGGTGGTTCTGGTGTCTGGTGGTCCCGGCGGCTCCGGCATCCCCAACAGCTCCGTTGGCAATACCGTATATATATATCAATAACTTATCCCCTGTGGGGATCCTGGGTGGGGGTTCCTTTGGGGGCCTCCTGGAAAGAACATGTCCCCAGCAGCCCCTTGCTGTTTGTAGAAGGCGACAAATGGAGAGACCAGACTTGGTAGAACAGATGGTAGAGTGCCCGCTTCGAGTCTGGGAGGTCTTGGGATTTACCCCTGGCCAAGTCACACCAAAGACTTTAACAATGGGAGTGGTCATTGCTTACCTGGCACTCGGTATGAAGTAAGAACCACAAAACATGACTGGCTGGCCCGGTGTCAGTATAATGTGACTGGGTGGGGTATTGTGTGGGCCTATGACATGATATCTCAGTGCGAAAGCACTAGAAAGAAGGCATTGTGTCCCACTGCTACAAATAGGCACCTTATTTCATAGATTCGGTCACCGCCCCTGTGGCGTAAAACAAGCTGAAAAGCTTTATCTGGTGCAGTCTGGTAAAAGAACGCTAAAGAGTTGGCCGGATGTTTAACTAACCCAACAAACAAATCCCCAAAGCATCTGGCAGCTCTCCTGGGATCCTCTGAACCCAAAACAGCTGGTAATTAAAAAAAGACAGTGTTCTGTAGGGTTCTTCCTGACTTAGGTCCAAGCTCCCCTGAGGCCAACAGTATGGCTATCATTTCATCTGTTATGTAGTTAGCCTTGTTGGGTCTGTTCCCTTGCCCCTCAGCTTTCAATTCTTTCCTCTTAGATTTCACATCATTTGATAATGCAAACAGGGGGTTTCTAATGATGTCGTGGGGGTACCCTTTGTCATGCAAGTGTCTGTAAAATAATTTAAAAAATAATTTTTATATTATAATTCAATTAAAAATAATCTATAGGATCTCTAGGTACAGGGTAGCTAGGTTGTAAGTCATTTGTACAAGTTTCAGGGTTTTTTGGAGGCGATTTTAAATGCCTGCACTGGGGACAGCTGGTCGTCCGGGGGCCTCCTGAAAGGTGAACCACCACCAGATTGCATTGTTTGCAACAAACCCCTTACTATCAAGCACTTGTTAATAGAATGTGTTGACTTTAATGTCCAGCGACAAAAGTATTTTCAAGCAACCACTTTACAAAACCTTTTTCAAAGTGTGCCTCAGTGTATCATACTTGACTTCTTAAAATCAGCCGGATTATATGCACTACTGTTTTTTTTTTTTTTTTATATCAATCTTTATTCTGGCAAAATCTTAGTACATGTACTAGTTTTCAGAGAACGCCAGGGTATAAATTCAGAATATAAACATTTACAGCGACATTATTTTTCGGTCAAATATCCAGTTTGCTTTATACATCAACATATTATCTAATAACAATTTACGATGTACATTTAACATATGTCATCGTCAGGTATATAAATATATGAAAAATTTCAGTTGACATTCTATAAGGTTCAGTCTCATAATCATACCATCCAAAGATAATACCAAAGCATTTGTTATCAATATATTACAGCAATCTGTTAACAATTCATAATATTCAATAAACATTGATTTTGTAATATTTACAATTTAAGGCATCAAAGGCACATTTCAATCCAGGTTAAGAATTTCAACAGTAGACTCCAACCATTTTTTAACATTTGTTATAAACAAATTAAATTCTGGTATATTTCTAGTTTCTACAGTCATGCCATTCCAGTCAATAGCACCTCTATAAAGGGTGCATTTTTTATACTTTTCACAATATGGCCTAACCACCTTCAAAACTATAGCATCATGAAGCCGTGTATGTCTCAAAGGTATCACACCCAACCTATCCTTTTGTTTGTACATATATTTACGCAGATTGGCTTTCCTCCTATTTTCCAATAAGGGCACTGCACATCTATAATGTAGATTTACTACAGATATTACCTGCTGCTCATAAACACATGTTCTCAGTGCTTTATTTTGCGTTCGCTGCAGTTTATTTAGTTGCGACACAGTACCACCTGCATATATAATATCTCCATAATCTATCAAGGGTACAATCATAGTTTTATATATACGAACTGCTGTATTGAAATCAATGTACTGTCTGACTTTTGCTAATAAATAAGTTTTATGGGACACAGCTTTGTTACAAAAGTCTATATGTTTGTTGAAATTTAAACAAGAGTCAATATAGACTCCTAAGTATTTATAGTATGAAACCTTTTCCAGTTTTGTAGCATTTAGGTACAGTGAAACATTTTGTAACTTTTTTACTTTCGACCTAGACCCATAAGCTACAAATTTGGTTTTCTTACAGTTTACAGTTAGTTTATTTCCAACGCACCATTTACTAAAACTTGCAATATCAGACTGAATATTATTTAACAATAAATATTTATCAGTGTCCGAGGCATAAATTACAGTATCGTCTGCATACAACATATGTTTCGTATAGGTTAATATACTAGTGCAGTCATTTACATATATTAAAAATAGTAGTGGGCCCAATACTGAGCCTTGAGGTACGCCACATCGTATATATGCTTCATCAGATACACAATTGTTAACATTTGTTATCTGTCTACGATTTTGTAGGTAATTTTGGATCCAACCATGAAAGTGGCCATCAATTCCTAATAACAATAACTTTTTTAACAAAATATCATGATCAACAGTATCGAAGGCTTTACGTAGGTCAAAATATGCTGATAATGAAAATTTGTTTGCATTTATACTCTCATATAAGACATTAGTATATTTCACTATTGTATCTGATGTTGAGTGTGCTGGCCTAAACCCTCCTTGGCAGTCATCCAGTAGGCTATATTCAGTCAAATGTTCATAAAGTTTTGTATGCAGTAATTTTTCAATTATTTTACATGGAATAGGGAGTTGTGATATTGGCCTTAAGTTATTCACATCAAGCTGATCTCCTCCCTTTTTAAGAGGAGTAACTTGGGCCAATTTCCAGTCTGTAGGTACAGTGTTTGTTACAAATGAAACCTTAAACAATTTCATTAATATATCTGGAAACATTAAGAAAACATCTTTAAATACACGACTTGATAACTGTGGCAACGCTGATGATTTGTTTACATTTATATCACTGACAAGTTTCTTTATATTATCGCGCAAAAAACTCATTTCAGTAATAACAGTATTGCACTCTTTCCCTGTATATAGCCAAGGGTCGTTAAATGCCTTCCCAAGATCCTCACCAACCGTAGCAAAATAGCTATTAATATAATTAGGAACATCACTGTCTTGCACCAACCTGCCTGAGTTTTTATCTAATAAAGTAATTCTATCACTCCCCTTGGTTTTATTTGGCAGTACTTTGTTTAAACTCCTCCAGAATTTTTTTGAGTCATTTACATTAACTTCTAATTCATTTATTATAAAATCTTTTTTCAAATCTCGGACATCACGTAGACATTCATTCCTGAGTCGCCTTGCAGTAATTATGTCATCCTCATTATTTGTCCTTTTAGCTTTTTTCCTAGCTCTATCCTTATCCTTCAGTTTTTCAATCATTTCCCTAGTCATCCAAGGTTCACTCATACTTTTAACCTTAAATTCCTTTAGCGGGCATAAACGATTAATTTCAACCAGGATACGTTCTAGGGTTACTTGCCACATTATATCTATATCATTTGATGTATCAAGAAAATCCCAATTCATCGCAGCAAGTCGTGTACACAGTAGCTCCTTATCATAATTTCTATAAGACCTTCCAGTAAATATTACTTTTGAAGTTCTCACTTGCAGCTTTTTCCGTGTACACATTATCATCTCATGGTCACTCAGATTGAGATTAAGAATGTTGCATTGACTAATGATGTTATAGTTTGTTAGTATTATATCAAGGCAGCTATTCTTAGTTGGTGAGTACCTAGTCGGTTTTTTGATCAATTGATCCAGACCCCAGTTTTTAACATTAATTTTCAAAAGTTTCACTTGGGCACATGCAGAATTTAGCCAATCAATATTGATATCACCTAATATGAAAATATCTTTTCTCCCTATGTCAAATTCATTTACACAGAGATCCAAAATTTCAATAGCTTTCCCGATATTTCCTGCAGGAGGCCTATATATGGATCCAACAATAACATTTTTACAGAGGGGATTAATTATTTCAATCCAAATAACCTCAATGTCTGCATTTGAGTTATTAAGATGTGACCATTTTTGTGTATCAATATTCAGATTCATATTTACATAGATGCATACCCTACCACCCTTTTTGATACCAGAACTCCCATTCTCAGTCCATGTTCTATCAGTTCTGCATAAGTTATAATTTGGTATATTTACAAAACTATTTGGTATATCTGATACTAACCAAGTTTCTGATATGGTTAATATATGCAAATTTTCCATGTCACTTACATACTGCCGTAGCAGATCAATTTTTGGGAGGAGACTTCTTATATTTAAATGTGCCATATGGATGCCTTTTTGTGCAAACACATCCTTATCCATAATCTAATTCAAAACAAACATCACAAATGACCGTGGTATATATCACTGAAATTACCATAGTTATAAAGTCTGGTTTCTTGCACTTACAGCTACCAGACTGCATTTCCTCATAGTTTGTCTGGTATGCCATAACCCAGTACACTGTTTCAGAACTCCAGGAGCTATATATAAATACAAATAGTTCGTTAATTTAATAAATATAAATAAATGAAGGGGAGAAAACATCAATACAAATCATAAGTATTACTTTATAGCATAATATAAATCAAGGAAGTTTGTGTAGTACGGTCCATATAGTCCATCACTTCATACTAGAATGTGAAAGGTCTACTAGGAATTTTTTTAAAAAAGCAATAAATCATGGTAATCAAGCAAAAAAATCTATCTCTCCATATTAGGATGAGATAGTCCAATAGTCCAGCACTTCATACTAGAATATGTTGGACCTAGTAGATACATTAAATAATAAATATATAAATTATAGATTTATAATAGCCAGTCAAAACATTAAATTCTCCATACAAAAATGAGACAGTTGATAATAATTCTCAATGATGTTTTAATTTTACTTGCGTGTGAAGACTCTCCATACTAGGACGAGTTTAAGCACCTAGTTATGGATAAATATAGGTACCATATACTTTTTAGTCCTTCCATGTACAATTTTTAAGTATCGCGTGTGAGAATAAGTCTTTCCATAGTGTGACCGTGTGCTCACTAGGGTGCAATCCGTCAGCCAGTCTCTTGTACTTATGGTGGTGTCGTTTGTGAATCACGGCATGTACAGTGGGTCCAAGCCAGGGGCTTACACAGTCAATATCCATATTGAGTGAATTTATGGAGTGGTTCAAGCAATACATAGACTCATTTATGACCTGTTGGCTGATAAGCTGTTCATCGTGTACCTTATTATATTTATCCAGGCTTAGACCCACCATATGACATATAATAGGCCGAAAAGCTATAACAAACAGCTGGTTCCGTATCTGGTAAAACCTATTGAACATTGTTTCAACAAGTTGGCCACAGTCATCAAATGTAGCAGTAACTTTGCCCGAGTCATGTAGGATCGATAGGTCGTTAACCCCACAGAAAAAATATAAAAAATCATATTTCTTATCCAGGTTATCATACTTCTCCAGAGTATTCCTAACTGTGATTCTCCTTTCTTTAGTATTCACTTAGTTCAAGCCATATTACTTGACTCTTTAAAAATTCATTCATTTAATACTCTGCCACCAACTGTAAATACAATATTAACATGTTTTTGGCCATGAATATGGCCTTTGTTGCCAACATGGCGTAAAATCCCCAACACTCACTCTTATGCTATATAACCTCCGCGGCTGAAGCCTTGGATGTTATAGCATAAACTGCCTCTACGGAGGTTTTCCTTCACATAACTTTAATTTGAAAAATACAGGTTTCCTTATCTTAGATCTGTTTGTGTTCATACAAATGCTCATTCTCTGTACTCTTTGTCTAGTCTTTTTTGTGAATTCAGAAGTAAGGAAAAATATTTTGGCTACCATTCAGTGAAGAGTAGCCAATTTCCTTGTTGGTAGGCGGAAACCTACTATAAATCTGTCAAGGAAGTACTTGAGACAATTTTCTGCTATCTGGAATTGGCATAGTATCATATCTACTTCATTCTCTTATCAATTTAATAAAGCTACCCGAGAATTTAGTACATGCAAGGGTGCTTGTCAGAGAAATTATCTTCTCTTGTGACTTCTTTCTACAGTTAGCTACTGTTTTGTCATATCAAAGCTAAAAAGATCAGGGGAGTGCGGCACCAAATGATAAAGGCTTCGTGTACAAGATTTTAGTGACATTAGAAAGCATGCACATGGTGTAACGTCAGAAAGTTGAAAGAGGTGGTCTCCTAAAGGCGACCTGTCAGCCTTCATGATGATGCCTTTCAAAGTTCTCCAAATATAAAAAGAATAAGAAACACTTAAATAGCATGTTATGATCTAAATTCTTGCCTTTTTTCCTTCATGTATAAATGATATGCATTCCTTGATCATTCTTGTGAATTGCATGTATCAGTTTCTGTTATCCAGACCAGATAACATATCTTTTTAATTTCATTCACCAACCTTAATTAGATGTTAAAATCCTGACAAGAGTGTTCAGTATAAAACAGCAGTAGACCTTTTTCCTTGAGAACCAACTTTAACCTCTTTTAGGTCTTTTAGAGACTTAGATTAGGGTCTCATTAAGATTATCAGATGCTTGAGGATACAGCTGAACCAACATAATACTGTTCTCAAAGACGGTGTGTTATCTGTTAATATTTGGAAACCTGGCCTTTGCTTGATCACTTCTTTGACACTTGTACATGGACGAGACTAATGTTGCTTGGCAACTAGGTGATAATTATTATTTATATATAACAAACAACTAATTCTTAACCCCTTCTGGCTTCAAAACGCTACAAGCTTTTCATTCAGGTTTCAAAACCACCAATCTACCATAGGGAACACTCCCAAAAGAGGCCACTATAATGTAAAGTAGTCCTATCATGAGCAAAGTATTCCTATCCATGCAATACAATTGATATTTTTTTTAACATCTATATGTTAGATATGGAATGTGTAAATTGATTATCTACAATTCCACCAAAAACTCATGTCTTTATAATTTTTTCCCCATGTTTCTGCATTTTTAAGAAATCCTGAAATGTATATCTCAAGCATCAGGTGTCTAGGCCTGATTAACTTAAGCATAGAGAAAAACAGGCAGATCTACCGAAGTTTCCAAACAATGCTTAACTTGAAGATTGCAGATATTTCCATCTTTCAGTGTTTTTTTCCACTGTGCTGGATTTTAGACAGAAGCAGGTTCTCGCATCTATAGTTCTTGCAAATTTAAAGTACCCTAAAAAGTCAATACATTAAAATATATTTGTATCCTTGCTTTGAGTATTTGCATCCTTGCTTTTGACCTTTTCAATGGAAATTTTAAGCTGTATATTTCTAAAGTTGTGCTGTAATTGAGCAGTTGGATTCTCTTGTTTAGTTTATTGTTTTCAATGTATCATTATTACTATGTTTTATTAGATTAATGGAATAATGAATAACGGCAAAGTTTGAATGCACTAACTTTACAAACCTTTTAATATTTTGATTACTTTCAAGGCATGATGAAAGTGGTTTGTTTACCTGAAGGGAAGGTCTCTGGCCCACCTGGATTCTGGATCATTTTGATTGACACACCTTTGGTGGTCATGATGGGTTTAATTGGGAACTGCTTCTCAATTCTAGTCATGAAAAGGAAACAATTTGAAACCAATGCCACAAGTATTTTCATCATAGCTTTATCAGCAGCGGATTCTGTCTTTCTACTCACCAACCAACTAACCAACATGTGGATACAAATACTGACCTGTTACAGTATCAGAGAGAGTTCAGTGACAGTCTGCAAAACCATTATGTTTGTAGTGTATGTATTCAAAGCATTTGCAGCTTGGCTAATTGTGTCCGTCTCATTTGAGAGAATGCTGATGGTTTTGAAACCTCTCAAGGCAAAAGTTCTGTTCTCTGTTAGAAGAACAAAGATTTGGATTTGTGTCTTATTTTGTGTAATGTTGGTATTTTTCAGTTATGTCCCGGTGTTTGTTGATATACACAATGGGGAAGATTGTGACTTTTTGCCAAGTGATTCAGCTTCAAACAGATTCCATGTGGTCTTTGATTTACTAATATACACTGTGTTGCCATCATGCATTCTTTTAGTCTGTAATTCTGTATTGTATTACACACTTAAGGTTAAGAAAAGAATGATTTCTCAGGACATGGATGGGCCAGATTCTCTTCGCTTTACAGCAACGCTCATAGCAGTCAGCATATGTCATATTGTATTGACATTACCAATGACAGTTTTTGGTATTGTTGATCTCAGTAGATTCCCTAATCAAAAGGATAACACTCTTGATACAACATTTATTTCACTGTATTCCCTGAACCTTTACAATAATGCAATTAACTTTTTGCTATATTGTCTAAGTGGGCCAACATTTAGACTGGAGATGAAGCGCATGTTTCTCAGAAGATCATGTTATAGGCGACTCAATCCTGAAGGAGAAGTTAATACTGCCCCATCTCAATAAGTTGTACTGGGTAAAAGATAAAAACGCATCAAGGCAACTTAATTTAATTGTTATATATAGTAGAAATAGTTTGGAATATAACTACTTTTTACAGCTGGACATCAAACTACCCAACGACTGGTAGTGTATGAACAAATGGTTTTTCCTTCTTTTTAAATATATGAATGTCATAATAGTTGGTGGAAAGAAGGTGTTGAGGAATCGATTGCGAAAATTGCAAGCTAGACATTTGAAAATTGTAAATAATTACAATCATCTAGGACATGTGATCACAAGAGAGGACAAAATGGCTGTTCATAAACATTGAATATTTGTATATATAATGTTTACAACGTTTATAAATTAGCATACATGATGTACTTTTTAAAGTGATTATGCTGAAACGTCTGACAACTTGCAAAGAATATTGAGGTGTGATGGATAGAAAACTGTATCTAGAAAAATCTATATAGGATGTATATGAAAAAAGACGTCAGATATCTTCCATTGTATGCAGTCTGGAAAGAACCCTGAAATGGTGGCCAGACGTTAAAGTATCCCAACAAAACAGCATCGAATTGAACAGTCAGCTGAAAGCTTAACCAGTGATGAGTTAAGTAATATTTGGTCACGAATGTATGAAAATACTGTGAGATGATATAGTGTTCCATACAAATTATCTTCTGCAGTCTGGAATAAAGCCCGAAGGGTTGGCTGGATTGTTAAACCAAATCAAATGTAATCTCAGAAAATTAACTGAGTTGTTCGTATCTATGTATTACATTATGTAAAATACTGTAAGTGACAATGTTACATTGCTAAGCTATTGAAGAAGCTAAGCTGATTTATGGTATCACTAAGGGCTCAATACTTAGCCCTTTATTCTTTGTAATTTGTGTTAATGACTTGTTTAATATTTTTTCATCAAATAACATTTGTATAATCTTGACACACTATTGATGCAAACTGGTACGTTGTTGACTAGATTATTAAATGAATCACAAATATGCTCAGATTTGTTGGTAAATTGGAGCGTGATGAATAAGTAAACAATCAATAGGGATAAGACCAAATTTATGGTCATTTGTTGTAATAAAGGTAATGAAACACCTGGCATGAAATATTTGTTATTAATCAGGTAGTGCTAAAGCAGGTAAGTGTATTTGATTATTTGGGTTTACATATTGACAATAGACTTCAAATGTCATCACATATTGATCATGTATAGGAGAAGGTACATAAAAAACTTTGTATTCTGAGTAAAATCAAAGTTTATTACTGAATGAACTGCCCTAAAAAAACCGTGGGGGTCTGGGTAAAAATAGGCTCCCAGTAGCCCTTGCTGATTGTATAAGGTGATGATAGAGGGACCCACCACCAACCAAGTGGTTCTTTCGGTTCGATTCCTGGTTGGTGCAGTGGTTCATTAAGGGAGATTTCCAGGTTTTGATCCCCTGCTGTTTGCCTGCCCTGTCACCTTCATCTCATAGATTCAATCACCAAAGACAGAATTTGTCCCAACTGGTTTTCGTGGTGACAATGACCCTGGCTGTTGGTACGGCATAAAACACCCAACACACTCTCACTAAACTATCCCAGGAAACAAACAAATCATCTCATAGATTCGGTCATGGCCAATGTGATGTAAAACTAGCTGAAAAGCATTACCTTGTGCAGTCTGGACAGAACCCTGAAGGTTTTATTAATGGACGAAATTGCTGTCAAGTAGTGTACTGAAATAGATATTAATCCTATTTAGAAGACTGAGTCACTGAGGACATTTAAAACTGAGTGAATCTGTCATATTGTAGAATAATTGACCCAAACCCCCATGCCTCATGAGACTTGATTGCATATCGTCATGATATAGGGTTTGATAATATTATTTTCTGAAAGGTTTAAGTTTATTTGATACTTGTCACCATAATATACTAACAAAATCCATACTTTTATTGCACATCTAGTTGTGGAGGAAGGGTATTAAGAGGTTTAACAGTCCTCCCTCTTGGCCGACGGATGAACCAAAATTGATGTCAAATTAGGATATCTGATGGACTATATTATCTCTGCATTGACAGTGTGGGGAAAGGATTCTCCTCAGCTCATTCCTAAATATGGCACCAGTCATGCAATACAGAGCAAAGTTAATTGCGCTGTTTAAAATATCCATTGCATAAAATACAGAATAGAAGACCCTAGAATAGTTATCGGGAAATGCATATGCGTCCAACACTAATAAAAAAGAAAATGGCAGTGTAAGTCCTATATAGCATATGCTTATCACAAATAATGTGGCTGCTAGTCCTAATGAATCATTCTCCAAAAGTTTACTTCTTCTTTTGAACCTCAGGGTATAGTATAGAAGAGCATTTGAAGACAATATACAACAGGCTGGTAGCATACTATCAAATACCAAGTTAAAGACAGTCAATTCTTTCAAAATAGACATATTGTTATCTGAAATTCCACAATCGGGACGTGCCCCTTTCTTCTGTATTGAAGTTATGAACAGCTCGTAAGTGTAAACAAGCAGCACCACGAACAAAATGCTCACGGTAGCCATCTTTCCTCTTCTATAAGTTAAGTAAGACTTTGCTTTTAGAGGCAATGCCACAAGCATTAACCTTTCAAAATTGAGGGTAACCAAAATCCACGATCCATAGGCTTTGGCTACATATATGATGTAGGTGAGAATCTTGCATGCAGCTTTTGAGTTCTCCTTTAAGCCTACTCCTGATACATATTTGATCCAATCAATTGTCTGGGAATTTGTGAGTAGATACACAGAATCAGAGACAGCGAGTGCCACAAGGAAAATGCTTGTAGTATTGTTCCGGAAACATTTCTGACACAGGACAATAACAGAGAGAATATTTCCAGCAAGCCCGAAGGGAACGATTAGTGAAACTGTTATGAGAACTATTGTCCTTTCTGAAGAAGATTCCCCAGATATATTTTGCTTTGAAGATTCAACACTCTCCATTGAATTCATGAAGAGTATTCTGTAAAGAAACATAAGGGATAGTTAACCAATTATTTCATTTATTCATGGGTCAGTGAATTGTTTAATGGATTATCATCCTTCAATTACGAATAAAACTTGTGTATTCAGGTCTATTCCACACATCTATGTACAATTCTTAGGGAATATATTTATGTCAAAAGAATTTGAGCTTTATTTTGTCGTGAGAGTGATACTGCATTGGTATCTCAACATACTTTGTGACCACAACATGGCTAACTTACGTAAGAATAATTAATACTTACCCCAGTAGATCAAAGTATATCCAGATTTCCTTTTCAAGGGATGCATAAAGTCAATCGGTTGAGGAGAAACAGTTGAATTATAATAAGCACTGACTTTACCTGAATCTAACCTTATCATCAAGACTTATCGATTATAATGCTTAGCCTGGGAATTGATCACATGCTCTACTATTTCATGGGCACAAACTGATAAAATGTACTTCAGATTGATAAGCCCTCAACAATAGCCTTTAAGAAGTGTGGCTAGAGGAAAAGGCACGTCTTTGTTGGATACAACTAATAATAATTACAACAATTTACTAGTTAACTTTGGCTCATTTTAAAAGCTAGGGATTGTGTTGTAGCAGAGTACATATTAAGAGGCTAGGTCTTTTAAATATTGGGAACTTTTCCCAAATTTTAAGGAAGTTATGTAGATTCCTTGATCGATTTGAAGCATACATCTTTTCTAAGGGTGAAAAATGAGTGGAAAAAAAAAGAAAAGAAAACAATACATATGTCATTCATGGAAAGCTGCATCCATTAGAGCCTGCAGTAGAAACACTTAATTGGTTCGGGCAAAGACCTTGTATATGAAAGAAAGGACTGTTTGGTCAGACTTATCATATTTTACCTAGCTGATATTAGGCATATTTTGCCCGATTGGGACAAACCTGTTCTATGCATGTGGCCCTGCTAAATGCTCCCATAATGCCCCTGTGGGGATCAAGGGTGGGGGGGGGGCAGTAGCCCCTGCTGATTGTAGAAGGGGAAAATAGGGGGTACCCTGCACTGAACAAGTGGTTCTTTTGGTTCAATTCCCGGTTAGTGCTTGGGTCACTAAGGGATGAGGTGCAGCAAAAATGATTGCCAGGTTTTGTTCCCTGCTGCTTGCCCACCCTGTCACCTTCATCTCATAGATTCGATCACCAAAGACAAAATTTGTCCCAACTGGTTTTCGCCGTGAAAATGACCCTGGCTGTCGGTACAGTGTAAAACACCCTGCACTCACCCACTCGTGCACTCTCATAACAGACAAATAGTTGCATTTCTTAAAAAAAAAAAAAAAAAAGCTGTTTCATTCTATTGCCTGTATTGCAAGCTTAAAATTTGTTGCAGTATGTGAAACTGCTGGTGCTGGTGCTGACCCGGGCGCTGGTGTTGCCCTGGTTACTGGTGCTGACCCCAGGACTGGTGCTGCCCCTGGTGCTGATGCTGCCCCGAGCACTGGCAGTGGTGATGCCCCGGGCGCTGGTGCTGCCCTGAGCGCTGGTGCTGCCCCGGGCACTGGTGTTGTCCCGGGCGCTGGTGCTGCCCCAGGCGCTGGAGCTGCTGTTCTGTTGGCTACCTAGCCAAATGGGGATCTCCTATGGTTCACTAAGCGATGAGGTACAGCAAAAATGATTTTCAGGTTTTGATCCCCTGCTGTTTGCCTGCCCTGTCACCTTCATCTCATAGATTTGATCCTAGAATTCGTCCCTACTTTTTTTCGCTGTGAAAATGACCCTGGCTGTCGGTACAACATAAAATACTCAACACTTACTCACTCACATTGGGATCTCTGGTAATAAAAAGGTAAAGCAAGCAGCCAAAAGGGCCTTGGGTATAGACCCTGAGGTTGCTAACATTCCACATACAGACTTTCTCCCATTAAGCAAAGCACATATTCAATCTAAATTGCAAAGTGTCTGGAACAAACAGGAGGACAATATTCGGCGCTCTGTCAAATCAAAGTTGGAAGAGAAAAGTGACAAAAGCAAACGAATGTGCCTGCCAAGATCAGAACAGGTACCCCCATGGGGATCTGGGGTGGGGTTTCCTTCGGGAACCTCCTGGGAAGAATAGGTCCCCAGCAGCCCCTTGCTGTTCATAGAAGGCGACAAATGGGAAGACCAGACTTGGTAGCTCAATAAGTAGAGTGCCCGCTCTGAGTCTGGGAGGTCTTGGGATTTATCCCTGGCTGAGTCACACCATGGACTTTAACAATGGTAGTATTCACTGCTTGCCTGGCACTTGGTATAAGGTAAGAACCACGAAGCATGACTGGTCAGCCTGGTGTCAGTATAATGTGACTGGTGGGGTATTGTGTGGGCCTATGGAATGATATCTCAGTGTGGCAGCACTATAAAGAGGGCATTGGGTCCCACTGCTACAAATAGGCACCTCATTTCATAGATTCGGTCACCACCCCTGTGGCGTAAAATAAGCTGAAAAGCTTTACCTTGTGCAACTGGTTAAAGAACCCTGAAGGGTTGGCCAGATGTTAAACTAACCCAACAAACGAACAAACAAACAAAGTACAAATTTGAGGTTTGATTCATTTGGAGGATCTCAAAAATCAGTTGTTTATCATATACATGTTTGTAATCTGATAGATTCATCAATTTACCTCTGGTGATGGTATTGTTAAATCTTATCTATTTGCAGGAGACAATAACTTATTATTTATCATTTTGAAAAGCATCACTAATAGTACATATAATGATGGCATGATGTACTTTCTGTCAGGCATTGCACATAAAAGATCCTTTGCCACTTTTTGAAAAGAATAGGTAGCGATCCTGCCGATGGGTTTCTCCTATAAATCATGTGAGATATAATCACCAAAAGCTGAACAGTATCACCTTGTGCAGTCTCGAAAGAACCCTGAACGGTTATCCCAATAACCTAAGCTCAGGTCACTGTTTCCCACAATTTGTAAAATAATGTATAAAGAAGGTGTGATAAAAGATTGGCGTGCATAAAATACCTCATGATTCTGTTAGAAACTTGTTTCAGCTTATCATAGCTTCCCGGAAGGCAGCGTTTGCCATCTTATCTTAAGCAAGTATACATTATCAGCAAATTGGAAAAACGTCAAGGAGAAGGAAAACTTTAATAATTCCAGCACTCAAGCCCATCCTTTTTTATTAAGGCCATTCAATAAGCACGGCATTGTATTCAACAGTATTAATACTACCCATAGGCTTCTCCCTGTTCTGTTTCAACTCAGGGCTTTTGGAAACAGTGTCAACATTTTGAATTAAAGTTAGTCATTGATACTTTCTAGTATAAGGCATCTCTTCATTTGACCATTTTAAGTACATTGCACTGTATAAAAGGCTTGAGGAGGTGGTAAATTCTTGACGAGATTGGCACACTGAGGGATTAAACAGGCTATATTACTCAATCCAGTATAAGACTATCTTACTCTGACATTCAATCAGTGAAAGCCTTCCTATAGTAAACTAACCTATCTACATTTGTTTTCATGTTCTAATCACCACAGCCTCGTACATGTCATGGAAGTCTATGGAAACTCACCAAATACATCAGATATAAATTCGGCCAAAAGAATGATTGTTCTTGTCAGTGTAACAGGTACTGTTCCTGTTGGTCTACTTGGGAACATCCTCTCCATCTTGATCTTGTGTCGCAGACGATTTAAGAACAACATCACAAGTGTGTTCCTTGTGACACTAGCCATGTCTGACTGCATATATTTACTCACAAATTCTCTTACAAATGACTGGATAACATATGTTACTGGAGTGAACCTCAGAGAAAAATCAAGAGTGTCATGTAAAATACTGGCTTACATGATATATGTAGCAAAGGGTCATGGATCTTGGATTTTGGTGGCCTTGAATGTAGAAAGGCTCATGCTTGTAACTGTACCACTGACTGTCAAATGTCACTTTACAGTCAGGAGAGCAAAGGTTGTTGTACTTGGAATTTTCATTGTCATGCTGCTCATGTATGCTTACCAGTTGTTTCTTGCAGATATAAATAGTAACAATGTTAAACCTGGTTGTGACATGTCAGATAGCCATATTGACTTACTAAAAGGCCTGACCATATTCAATTTGTTATTTGATACTATTCTGCCTTGCTTTTGCATTGTCATTGCCAATACAGTGTTATACTATAAGCTTAGGTTCAGAAAGAAAACCAGAACGTTGGAAAATGACTCTTTAGGACTAGCTGCTACACTGGTTGTACTCAGCATAACCTATGTCAGTTTAACACTGCCATACTCTATCTTTTTGGTGCTTGACGCACATGCTTATCCTCACTTCTACTCTCCAGTTCTGAACACCGCTCTCTATGCAATGGACCTTTTGAACAGTGCCATCAACTTTGCCCTGTATTGTTTCAGTGGGACTACATTCAGGAAAGAGTTCAGGAGGGCAATATTCAAATGTTTTTGTAAACACAGGAGCAATGCTGTCCATGAGGTTCAGTTAACTACTGTCAAATCATAATGAGAGGTTTGTAAGTGGTGTCGCTTACTGAAAAACTCAGTTTATGCTCTTCAGACGGATCATCATCAATGAAGAGAATATGGGGGCCCACATTGTTTCTTACATAATGAGCATGATAGAACTTTTGGGATGCAGAAGTTAATTTTTCTGTTTTCCTACATCATCATGACTGTGTTTGGTGCACACAACAGTAACAACACAGCTGCCACATAATTTGTAGTTGGCAACACCCTTTGCCACTAATTTGCCGTTCATTTACTAAGCATGGACCAACCTTTGAAGATGTAAAATTACAAATTTAGCTATGTCAGGCCTGTTGCCAGGGAGGGGTTTTGGGGTTCGTACGTACTCTCCCTTGGAGGAACCATCCTCTAATATTTAGTGTAAAATATGAAAATGAATTCAAATGATAATTATTTTAGCCCTTTTATTAAAAAAAAAGGAACCCCCCTCTTGAAAAAAAAACTTGCAAGTTATAAAACAAACCCCCTCTGAGAAAAGCTGGCTACGGGCCTGTATGTGCTTCAAACAACCCATATAAGGGGCCTGGGGGTCAGGGAGATTCTTCCCCTGGGAAGATTTTGTTTATTCAGTGTGCAAACAGACAGGTTTTATGTAATTTCTGAAGGCTTTTTGAGTTTGTTTGAGAATACAGAGGTTTTCTGATCATATTCAGCAAAATTACAGATCTCATTTGCTGAAGAAAAAATAATAGTTGTGTTCAGGTAACACAAGTCTAAAAAAAAGTAGGGTAGGTTGGTCGGGAATTTGTAAAAAAAAAATTTAAATGTCATTTAGTGAAAAAATGTCCAAACTTCTGTGATTCTTACAAAATTCTAATACTTTTGGGCAAAAAGTCTTTAAAAACTTTAGGGTCCAGGCTTAGAATTATAAAAGATCAGGTAACCAGAACGCAAAAATTTCTTTCACGCAGCCTTAACAAGATGACAGAAATATCTATCCTCAATTGAAAAAGTATGAATGTCTCTAACTTTTACAGATGATTCCTCATATGGACATTTAAGAAAGAAGGAGCAAATTATCTTAATTACAAAAACCAATCTTGAATTGGATGAAGGGGTAGAGTCCCTCCAGAATTCACTATGTTACTCTTAATTAAGTCCAAATGATGAAAAGGTTCATTTTTAGTTGACATGATTTATTGGGTAATTCAATCAACTTTTAAATGATGTTTTGACCTATTTATTTTGAATAGTCATCACAGTGTTCTCCTTTTATGCATATAGGCAAATGAAGAACATTTTTCTAGAGCAATGTTTTACCTTCCGTTGCCAAATAATGGCTTAACATATATTTGTATCAAGATGATTGGAACTAATCTTATGTGAAATTATCAATGTGTAAATAGGTCTTCAAACTTCATGGACCCTAGATGGCCAATCATCAGGTCTCGAAATAAGACCCAATAAAACTGGTCTGCTCACCTTGCAAGTTTTAATCTTTTTATTTAATAAATACGATCAATCAGTGTCAACCCTAGTAATCTGATGATACTTTGAAAAAGAATAGGAAATTTTAATACAAACTGCTTATGCTAGGAACTTAATTACCTTGAATACATATGTTACAGTAATATTTTGTAGTCTTTATACAACAGTTTGGTTCTAGACTTATTTCCATTTATTATCACTATCCTGTATATCAGACATCACTGAATTCCATGATGTACATCAAACGTAAAAATCCTCTGGGGGTCCGGGTAAGAATAGGCTCCCAGTAGCCCCTGCTGATTGTAGAAGGCAACAGTAGGGGGGACTCAGCAATGACCAAGTGGTTCTTTGGTTTCAATTCCCGGTTTGTGCTGGTTTTCGCCGTGAAAATCACCCTGGCTGTCAGTAAAGCATAAAACACCCATCACTCACTCACTCACTGGCTCATTGCACAGCTGACTGTAACTGTTGTTCCTGGCTCGTCACTTGTCAATTTCCCAACTTGGCCACTCCTTTAGTTGCAAGTATTTTCCCTGGCTTCTGGACAGTTGTTATTCTGGTTTCATCCATATTCCAAATGGAACTCACAGCAACAATGTTAACCCTGTGACCCCGTGGGGGTCTGGGTAAGAATAGACCCCAAGTATCCCCTGCCGATTGTACGAGGCGACGATAGGGGGGACCCTGCACTGACCAAGTGGTTCTTTGGGTTCGCCCCGTGGGGGTCCGGGTAAGAATAGGCCCTCAGTAGCCCCAGCTGATTGTACGAGGTGACGATAGGGGGGACCCTGCACTGACCAAGTCGTTTTTGGGTTCAATTCCCGGTCAGTGCTTGGTTCACTAAGGTATGAGGTACAGCAAAAATGATAGCTGGGTTTTGATCCCCTGCTGTTTGCCCGCCCTGTCACCTTCATCTCATAGATTTGATCACCCTGGCTGTCGGTATGGCGCAAAACACCCAACACTCACTCACTCACTCTTTGGGTTCAATCCCCAGTCAGTGCTAGGTTCACTAAGGGATAAGGTACAGCAAAAATGATTGCTGGGTTTTGATCCCCTGCAATTCACCACAACTGGTTTTTGCCGTGAAAATGACCCTGGCTGTCAGTATGGCATAAAACACCCAACACTCACTCACTATTGGTATAAGAGAGGGCTCAATCTACAGTCAGGCCATGGTAAAGCTAAATGCTACAAGTCCAACACCAGATTATTGGATTTTGTGGGTTTAGTTGAGCCATGCTCTCTGTCATGAGACTAGTTTGAAAGGCTGCCATCCACTAGTCAACTTAACACAACACTCAGGCATTAGGGTCGGGTGGCCGGGCCGGTCAAAGTTTATACAAGAATTACAAAACTACTTTCTAGACAAGAATATTGTTGTTATTATTGGGTTTGGTTGAATATTTGTTGTAAATATTGGTTAGAAATCGGGGGCTGTGCCCCCAAACCCCCCTTTTTCTTTCATTTTTTCTATTTATTAATTTTCTTACTAATTGCCCTATAAACAATGACCGACCTAAGACAAACAAGAGGGGATTATCTTCTATCAACACATTGACTACTGAGGGGATCCCTTTGAAAAGAACCTGCAGCTAGATTGGTGTATGTGGCAACGATCTTACCATTAATAGAGTATGCAGACTTTATATATGACCTAGGGATTAAATACATCAACAAAGAAATTCAGAAACTACAGAATCAGGGTCTCCTAATTGTGTTTAACCAACATATGAATCGTTTTGACAATAGAGACTACAAACATTTTTTTAGGTTGATACATAGACAATATATGCACCTTGTACAGTACGCATATACTATTAAGGTTGATGATGAGTTGATTGACCACAGAGATATATGGATCAGACATCACAATGGTATAAGGCTTATCCAATCAAAATCCAATCACTATAAATTTGTAAATTTGCCAAAATACAGAGCTATTTTACTTTGGAATAGACTGCATGTTGAATTGACATTGTTAGATAATAAGACTGAATTCAAAAATCGTATTCGGAATTCAATTGTTGATCCCTATGCTTAAGTATTGTATTAACCTGTAAGATTGATTATTTCATTACATCTCATGTCATGTCTGGAAAGAACCCATAAGGGTTGGCCGGACGTTAAACTACCCCAACAAACATCTCATTACTCATCATATTAATGTCATCTTAATGACATAGTATCATGTAGCTTTGATTATATAAATATCCTGCTCTCCACTATTAGATATGAATTTTATCAAGTGGAAGTGGGTGGAAGATCTGCTAAGCCGAACCTGAGAACCCAATAAAAACAATTAAAAAAAAAAAAAAAAAAAAAACAACTTCCTGGAAGCAGAGGGAGTCTAATGGCTTTAGGAAGGGTTTAAGACTGGAAAGAATTCCACCTCAGGCTGCAGTCCAACATGTCTTATGACATAAGGGAAAGCTGACAGATTCAAGTGATCTCCAAAACAAAACATCAATGAAGGACACTTTCAACAACACCAAAAGTAAAAAGATTCTGCAATTCCTTTGAGAATGCAGACTGATAAAATCTAAGAAAACATGCAAGAGTCTGGGGTCCATTGGCCACCCTGTGCTCCTAACAGGGACATCAAAGTCCGGTTGTGTGGTGTTCTTTCTATGGGACATTGCACATGAAAGACCCCATGCTGGTCTTCGAAACAAATAGGGTATCGCACCCGGTGGTGGGTTTCTTCTGAATCATATAGATACGATCACCCGTAAGCTGAAAAGCATTGCCTTGTGCAATCTGGAAAGAACCTTGTTTGGTTGACTGGACGTTAAACTACCCAAACAAACAATTAAACAAAGTCGCACTCTGTTTCGACATACTCATGCAGGTTGCTGGCTAGATGTTTGGCACTTTTGCAGCGCCCGGCACGTCGCCCGACGTTGACTGCTGCGAACATTCAGCGGTCGGAAGATCATGGTGTCGTTTTTTGGCATGTCGCTGCACGCTTCTTGTCTGGTATCGCTTATGGCAAGTCTCACACTCATAGATCAACAGGGTGGTATTGTGTTTTAATATGAAATGTCGGCTTTTCGCCTTGATACTCCCAAATGTTTGACTGCACTCTGTGTACAGGTACTCCATCTTGTCCTTCTTTCAAATCAGAAGTGTTGATTCAAATCCGCTGATTGGTAGGTACCCAACCATGTGATCTATGTGTCCTCCAATCGGAGATGTGGGTTGATTTTGGTGGAATGATGAACCACCGTTAAAATATCATCCGAGGGTTGGTGGCCCGGAGAGATGAAGTGAAAAGGTAATGATTTCTGACTGGGGTGCTGCTTTCCAACAGGATTCGAGGTCTGGCCGATATATTGGATTTTACATCTGTTGTTTTGTATCAGATATACAACATCGTCTTCCCTGTGGGGGTTCAGGGGAAGAATAGGCCCCCAGTAGCCCCTGATGATAGTATAAAGCCATGATAGGGGATCCCCTGCTGTTTGTGTGCCCTGTCATTTTCTTCTCATAGATATGATTACCAGAGACAGAATTTGTCCCAACTTGTTTTTGCTGTGAAAATGACCCTGAATGTCGGTATGGTGTAAAACACCCAAAACTCACTCACACTGACCCTGGCTGTCGGTACTACGTAAAACATCCCCGCCACTCACTCGAATACCTGGAATGGTCCCTTTCCTGCTGCAACTGAATAGCTCAATTCTTGTGTTGCAAGTCTCACACGAAGTGGTGCAAAAGGGGGCAAGTGATATGGTGTCATTCTGATTGGCTTTGATGTATTTCTCATAGAATTCCATAGAATTCCCCAGAGCTTGAACCCTGTTTTCTTCAGGTTATTCCTCACATTCTTTATCAAATAAGGGGGTTCATACATGGCAAATACCTTTCGGTCGATCTGGAAAGTACCCATAAGGGTTGGCCGGACGTTAAACTACCCCAACAAACAAACAAACTATCCTGTTCCTTGTTAAGAGCAAAGTATGGTTCTTTTGTGGAGACAGCAAGCTACTTCTCTATTAGATTTATGTTGTAATTTCCTTGGTCCCCCATAGGGGTACAGGGGTGGAGCTTCTGCTCCTGGGGAGAATAGGCCGAAGTAGCCCCTGCTAATCATAAAAGGTGATGATAGGGGGGACCCAGCACTGACGAGTGGTTTGTTTAGTTCACTTCCAGGTTGGCGTCTGGGTTCACTAAGGGATGAGGTACAGCAAAAATGATTTCCAGGTTTTGATCCCCTGCTGTTTGCCCGCCCTGTCACCTTTAACTCATAGATTCAATCACCAAAGACAGAATTTGTCCCAACTGGTTTTTGCCTTGAAAATGACCCTGGCTGTTGGTACATCCTAAAACATCAAACACTCACTCACTCACTAGCTGCAAAGCTTTACCTTGTGCAGTCTGGTAAAAGAACCCAAAAGGGTTGGCTGGACTTTAAAGTACCCCAACCAACAAACAAAACAAAAGGTGTTTCTGAAAATCATCTACATGTACATTAAACAGATGTAGATAGTTGTATGTGAAAAGTATTTCTATTTATTGAAACTTCTATATAGAATGATGAATACCCTTCTCATCCATGTTCCAAATGGCCTCAGGATGGTGTATAAGACCTAAACTCGATAGACACTGGCTAAGTGACTTGAAGTGATCTGCAACCGATGATGTGTTCATCTGCTGCAACCTGTTGGCATTTACTCCAGAGGGAGTGTGCAAAGTTATCTTGCCTGCCCATCCCCTCCTGAATGCCTCCCCTGTCACCTTCATTTCATAGATACAATCACCAAAGACTGACCAAGTCGAACCAAGTGTCTGAAGCAAAAATGATTGCAAGGTTTTGATCCCCTACTGTTTGCCCGCTCTGTCACTTTCACCTCAAAGATTCGATCACCAAAGAGAGAATTTGTCAAAACAGCCTAAAACACCCAACACACACTCACTCACTCTCCAGAACAAAACGTTGGTGAAGGATGTTTTCAACAACACCAAAAGTAAAAAGTTTCGGCAATTCCTTTTAGAATGCCAACTAATAAATAAAATCTAAGAAGGGATCCAAGACTCTGGGGTCCATTGGCCACCCTGTGCTCCTAACAGGGCCATCAAAGGCCGGATGTGTGGTGTCCTTTCGATGGGACATTGCACATGAAAGACCCCTTGCCACTCTTTGAAATGAGTAGGGTATCGGACCCGGTGGTGAGAATGCCAACTAAAAGATATAAGAAAGGTCCAGGAGTCTGGGATCCAGGGGCCACCCTGTGCTCCAAACAGGGTCATCAAGCCCCGTCGGGGTCCGGGTAAGAATAGGCCCCCAGTAGCTCCTGCTGATCGTATGAGGCGACGATAGGGGGGACCCTGCACTGACCAAGTGGTTTTTGGGTTCAATTCCCGGTCAGTGCTTGGTTCACTAAGGGATGAGGTGCAGTGAAAATGATTGCCAGGTTATGATCCCCTGCTGCTTGCCCGCCCTGTCACCTTCATCTCATAGATTCAATCACCAAAGACAGAATTCGTCCCAACTGGTTTTCGCCATGAAAATGACCCTGGCTGTCGGTACGGTGTAAAACACCCAACACTCACTCACTCACCAGGGTCATCAAAGGCCGGGTGCGTGGTATCCTTTCTATGGGACATTGCACATGAAAGACCCTTGCCACTTTCTGCAACAAGTAGGGTATTGCACCCGGTGACGGGTTTCTTCTAAACCACATCATAGATACAAATCAACCGTGAGCTGAAAAGCATTACCTTGTGCAGTCTGGAAAGAACCTTGTTTGGCTGACCGGATGTTAAACTACCCTAAGAAACAAACAAACTTCAAAAAGAGTAGGGTATCGAACATGTAGGGTTGGCCAGATGTTAAACTAACCCAACAAATAATTTCAAGAGGAAATGAATCCACATGAGTGACAAGAACAAACTAAATGTTGGTATACACATTGCCACCCGTTGCTCCGAACAGGGTCATCAAAGGCCGTGTGTGTGGTGTCTTTCTATGGGACATTGCACATAAAAGTCCCCTTGCCACTCTTCGAAACAAGTAGGGTATTGCAGCCAGTGGCAGGTTTCTCCTAAATCATATCATAGATAGGATCAAAAGCATTACCTTGTGCAGTCTGGTGAGAACCTTGTGTGGTTGACCGGATGTTGAACTACCCAAACAAACAAACAAGTGAATAGAATAGGCAATGCTTTTCAAGAACAAATGAATTGATCATAGGGCAGTATAACCATTATATTGATCAGAACAAGCTGAATGATGCATATGACAAAAATATGAAAATGACCAAAGAATTACTCCCCAGTTACATTTCTTTAGCTGGATTTTGGTTTAACATAATTATTGTATAGAGAAAAAACCTACAAGCTGGACTAAGCAAAAATGACCTTGATGGATTAGTTTTCCAACATTTTACTATACGCTTTATATAAAGGAGCTAGCGGAGACGACGTTTCATTGCGTGTTCATGCTAGTCAGTTGAATTCCTATACAGATACATAGAACAAACCGAAAACCAATGGAAATGAATACTAATAAGGTGGGTGGTAGCCAATTTGCATTTTAAGACAGTTCAGTAGTTTCTGTTTTCTGCATTTTTGAATTATATATCATATATGTTTGAACTAAAGTATTACTGTGCAAGAAATTGGAATGATTTGAAGTTTTATTGTAGTAATGACTTTTGCCAACACTTCCTGATGGACATCCAGATTCGCATTTGCTGTACACATCAGCAAAAATGCTAGAGAAATTTCCTCAACCCAAATCAAAATATGCACAATGTAATATGGCCTTAACCCCTTCCACCCCATAAGGCAATATTTGGCCTTAAGCTTTAACCCTTTCAACTCTTAATTCCTCAGGAAATTGGGTATTTTGTTCCAATAAAGTTAATATTATTCACTTTAAATCAGTGAAATCCATTCATGAATATTCCCATTAATTGCTGAGATATGATTATTTAAAGTTCCCGACTTGATACAAATGAGAAATCCCCTTACATTGCCCTTCTTCCCCTTTCAATGTGATGGCTAATTGAATGTAGCTACATATAGTATAAACATGCATGGTTTCATACATGTCAGAGATGTTGAAAATAGAATAACTTGTGATTGAACTATTCATTTCTTCAACTGTTTGAAATGTCATAATGATAAAGACACCTTTTACATGGATTAGGAAAAACGTTCTCTCTGATCATGATATTCTTTTTTCTGTTGTCATGGTAACATACTAATCTCACTTTCTGTGGGAGTATATTGGGGAAAAATCTACTCTACTAGATTTCTTATGATGCAATTTTCATAGGAACCATTATAATCTCCAGAAAATTTCACAATAGTCAATCTTTTTACATAAATATCAAAACAATATTAATTTAAAAGTATGTTCATTAAAGAAATTCGACTTAAAATGGTGTTTATGGGAATACCCTTTCATGACACCTAAAGTCCTATACTGTAACTAGATTATATCGCCATATCATAATGTTGCCAATAAATGGCAGAGAAATACTATGCCACAATTATTACCTATGGTATATGGCCACGTGGTGGCCAAATATGGCCTAATCAGGTGATAGGGATTAAGGGAAATACTATTGCATTCATTGAGTTCAGGGATTTTGCTACCATTTGTTTCATCATATTATCTAAATTAATCCCCCATGGGGATCTGGGGTGGGGGCTCCTTTGGGAACCTCCTGGGAAGAATGTATCCCCAGCAGCCCCTTGCTGTTCATAGAAGGTGACATAGGGAGACTAGACTCTGTAGCTCAATTGATAGAGTGCCTGCTCTGAGTCTGGGAGGTCTTGGGATTTCTCTCTGGCTGAGTCACACCAAAGACTTCAACAGTGGTAGTGGTCACTGCTTGCCTGGCATAAAGTAAGAACCACGAAACTTAACCTGTCGGCCCGGTGTCAGTATAATGTGACTGGGTGTGCTATTGTGTGGGCCTATGACCTTATATCTTATTGTAAAGAGGGCATTGGGTCTCACTATAAAGAGGGCATTGGGTCCCACTGCTGCAAATAGCCACCTCATCATAGATTCGGTCACTGCCCATGTGGCATAAAATTTTATGCAAAGCTCTTGTGCAGTCTGGTAAAAGAACCCTAAAGGGTTGGCTCAATCTTTAACTAACCCCACAAACAATCTCAATTAGTTCCATTAGAATCTTATGGCCAATGCAGGCCATTTTCGCAACTTTTGGTCAGATTCAGCCATATCTCAAAATTAGCCCCACAATTCTATCATTTATGAAATTATTGTGAAAAAACTAAATTTCTATGTTGTTTAATGAAAAAACCTTACTTAGATAGAATTTCCCAGAGATTCTAATGGTTTTATGACAAGCAAAATAATTTTAGTTATTTCATTATGGGAAATTTGCAATGGAGCGTTTTTTTTCAGGGAAATCTTAGTATTTGGAAGGTTGTCAGGTTACCATGGTTACAGATAAAAGAATAAAGATACTGAAAATAATAGGGTTTCATGATTTTGGGAGATGTCATTATCTTTAAAGTACCAGAAACATTTAATATGGTTGAGTTGCATATACATTGAGATATTGAAGATATATATAGGTTGAATGGTTTCCTAGCATAATGTGAATACGTAGCTTCGATATCTCAATTTCTAACAGGAATATTACAAAACAGTTTGTATTAAAAGCTGAGAACATTTACTTTAAGAGAACTTTGCATCTGATTTTCTCAGGAAAGGAGGGTTGAAGGGGTTAATAAAAGAAATAGAAAAATAAATAAACAGATATAAATTAGCCTTGCCTTGCCACACTACCTCTTCATCTGAAAGCCTAAGGCATGCCTTTTTCCATTCATATCAAACCCTTTGACCTACATAGTGATAAAGGGTTTGATATGAATGGAATAGCTGTCACCCTCAAACAGCACTCTTCTATCCTTGTTTCAAGAATGTCATATGTATCTCCTTTTCGGAATTTAAGCTTTAACTGGAAGACCATGCTGTTCACCTTTTTGAAGAATTTGAATGTCCATAGCAGTAATTCCTATGAATATGACCTTTATTGTTGAAATAGCATAATTATAGCGTCATACCCATTTGCCAATGGCCCGAAGGCCAGCACCGACGACTGTCCGCTGTACACCTTGGTGCCGAATTAGAGGCATTGCAAGAGTTCCGTGGATCTGCGGATTTCTCCAGTTTTTGAAATATTTTGGACCATTTTTGAGATTCGTCCAGATCCAAGGAGAATTTTTTTTGTGTGTAGACGGGGTAGGGGGTCCTGATAAATTTGATGACCAATTTACAAACATTTTTAGTTTTTGGGGTGCAATTTATTTTTGTATTTTTATGGGAGCCCACTCCTTGCATAGTTTAAATCATATAATAACTCAATATCTCCTTTAAAAAAGAAGTTTAAAGGCGTTTTTGATAAATTTCCTTAATTTCAGCGGAAATGACCCTCAATGGCTGACATGCCTGGAATTATCAAACATGCTTAATATGGATCAATGTGGTCGTTAGCATTGGTCGACGCTAGAAGCACTGATGGACGTGCATGCACCGATTCAGCAAAAATCACTTGGTGAATCCTTATTCTAGAACATAAAATTGCACAGAGACACTCCTCTTTGAATTCACGAATCTAAATACTATTTTTTTTAATCAAAAATAGTTAACATAATTATGTACTAAAATACTTCATCCATATACTGAGTATTTATTGAAGGAATATTAACTCTTTCCTGCTCATCAATGGACAAGCTGGAAGAGCTATACAAACACTACTTCTACCCGAGAGATCAGTGGAACTAATGCACATTCAATGTTCGAGTGGTCTTCTAAATAGATGTGATTGCAAGCAATGATTTATCTACTTCATTTCCTTGGCTTTTGTCTTTCTTAGTTTTTTCTGTTTTCTTCTTATCTTTATTTTTAGACCTGAAATTGCAACCAAACATCCGTTATAGATATACAATATGCAACAAGACATAGAATTACTAGCATGTCTATTCATTGAGAAAATGAGAGTTAGGAAAACAACATATTTAATTCCTTTCGTATGGTAATAAAAAAACAAGGGGAACATGGGCCATTAATAGTATTTTCATAAATGTGTAACATCTACCTTTAAAGAAATATAATATCATGTAATAGGTTCAGTATTACATAGCTGTTGATTAAGGATAATTACTTATAAGATCATGCAAAGGAATGCAATTATTTTGTTTCCCACGCGCCCCTCCTTTTTTGGGGGGGCGGGGGGGGAGGGGTAGTTTTAGGTTTATCAAGGGACAAATTTGGGAACAGTGCCTCCCACTTTTTCCAAATCCAAGACCTCCATTGGTCATCAGTATAATAAGTGGTTTATGCCATGCTCACCATCCTCTCATGTCATCTATGGTCTGTGGCAGGTCCCTATCTGCTGTCTCCGGAATAAACCATCCCAACACAAATGCCACGACTGACAGTGCTCCGAATACAATCTGTGGTAAGTCCACAGCCACGGTCCTCAGGTAGATGATGTAGGAGGATACCATACTGCCGGTCAGGCACACCAGCATCATAACCCCATACGCACTATTTCTGCAACAGTATGAAAGTATGCAATGCACTAGGGTTCAGCAGTAAGTTTTATACTTTTGCTCCCCTCCTGCTAAACCCTTTGATTCCAGTAAAAGCATCTGTTCCACTTACCAATTTTGCGCCCGGTTTTAAATATTTTCAGGGGAGTATCAAATATAGACATATTCCATAGCATTAAAAATGTCTTAAAATTCTCTTTTAAATATTATATAAGATGGATGGTTCCATGCAATAATTATTTTTGGCCTTGCACAGTTTTGGCTTACTTGAATACTTTATGGTTATTCCCTGCCAAGGATATGACGTTCTAATAACGTTGCAGCAACATTCTGGATTGATTCTAGTTACATTACATTGTAAGGTTGCAGCGAAGTTCTTTTGATGACTCCCAATTACGTCACTGCAACCAACTTTTGTGATGTGTCATTGTGACGTTCTGATAACGTTCTAACGTTATTTATGAAGCTAATATTGTGACCTCACCCAATAAGAATCTCAATAACATTCTGTTTATGTGTTGTTGAGACCTCACTCACAGAGGATGTCACAATAACGTTATGTTTAGGTTAGATTGACTTTTAATATAATAAGATAGTCACAGTAACATTCTGTTGAGGCAACGTTAAGACCTGGTATGCATTGAATAAAAATTTGGCGATAATTATCATGAGTCAAAGTACGTCCATAAAAATTTCATGATACTCGAGAAATTATTGCAAAGGCCTCACAGCAATGTCGTGATGGTAATTTCAAAATATCGCGGTTTTAAAAATATACGTTTTGCAAACATTGATATATCAAAAAAGATATAAGTGACTGAGGAAGAATGCTATATAGCTTAAGTTTGATTACAAAATAAATTGAACAAATAAAATGGAAAACAAAAAATCCATATGGTGATGACATTTTTGCTATTGTATCATATCTTAAACAGGATTATCATGAAATATTTATGGAATGCACGCCTGACCTAATCAGAAAGTAACAATAACGTTCTTTTTAGGTGAGGCTGGGACATCCCCTGGTGAGGTCACAACAATATTCTGTTTTAGGAAGGTCTGGACTTCACCTAATCAGAATGTCACAATAGCATTCTGTTTCCATTTGGTCTTGACATAACCTCATCAGAAAGTTATGATAACATTCTGTGTTGGTCAGGTCTGAAACCTCTCAGAAAAATAATGTTACAGTTACGTAACATTTTAGTAAGTAACCAGAAACCAAAATGGGAGCATATATGGGAAAAGGTACCTATTGGCAATTAATCATGTCACAAAATTACATGAAACATGGGGAAATGTGTCTGCAGATTTCTTATTGTAGAGAACCTACTCTTTCAAATGCTGCAAACCATTTTAAAATATTCCTAATAGAACATGAGATAAACATGTACGAACCACCCTACCTCTTATACATTGAGAACCCCCTATTCCCAGTTGCTGCCTTTATTTCCATGTTATGGCGATTTAATGTTTATTATGTATATCAAGAAATTAAGTTTTCTAATTTTTGAAAATATTAAAAGTACCATAGCTTTTGGTAGGAGTGCTTGTTCCACTCACTGTTTTCAATTTTAAAAAGACAAAAACATTTTCTACATTACCTATGAAAAAATGTTCTTTTCATTTTTGATATTCTTTTTACTGTAACCATGGTAACTTGCTAACCTAAATTATGCTTAGAAATTCAGCTAAAAATGTTACATTTTGCTTTTCCTGTGGTGCATTGCTTATGAGAATTTTGATTTTTTAGTAAATGTCATGAGAATCTTTGGAAATTTTTATGTAAGTCAAAATTTTCAACATTATTATATATAACTTTTTGTGACATGTTAAGTAATTATTTATGATATGAATAAAACTCTAAACTGGTCGCCACATGGTGGCCAAATACACCTGTGGGTCCAGGTAAGAATAGGCCCCCAGTAGCCCCTGCTGATTGTAGAAGGCGACAATAGGGGGGACCCAGTACTGACCGTGTTGTGATATTTCTATAGTGCCTTATTGTACCAAGACTGGCACACTTGGAAGAACAGGTAATTACCTGAAAGTTTTGCTCTGAATAAACACATTAAAAAAAGAAAGTGGTTCTGGTGTTCAATTCCCAGTCAGTGCATGGTTCACTAAGAGATGAGGTACAGCAAAAATGATTTCCAGGTTTTGATCCCCTGCTGTTTGCCTGCCCTGTCACCCTCATCTCATAGATTCGATCGCCAAAAACAGAATTCGTCCTAACTTGTTTTCGCCATGAAAATGACCCTGGCTGTCGGTACGGCGTAAAACACCCAACACTCACTCACTCATGGTGGCCCAATATATCAGTAACTAACTTTTCCCAAATATACTCCCAAATATGATTCCATAATGTTAACCTGACTGTTACATTGCACCTTGGCTGGGTTAACAATTACTTTCCTTAGGAATTGAGTTATTCTAGATTAGTATCATTAAATTCAGCGTGAAAAACACATATTTAGTATACTTACCTTACTGATGTTGGAAACACCTCAAGTGTGATAATGAAAATTAACATACATGATGCAGAAACGCCAAGCTTTCCAAGGAAAGCAAGAGTTAGAATAAGCCCAAAATTATCTGAAACAATGGTAAAAAATATAGTCTCAAACTGTACTTGGGCCAGTTACTTTTAAGTCATTTACTGATGAATTATGTCTCGATGACCATTAATAATGCATTACAGTATTTGTGCTTGTTTTAGTTTGAATAATGAACAGAAGCAGCATCAATACAGCTCATTGCCTATCATAACCCTTTGCTGACAGCACCAATTGGAATGACATTAGAATTTTCATTTTATAAGTCTGATAAGCTGGACCTCTACATAACAAAGCCACATACCACCATTCAGTCCATTATCACGGAATTCAGAAAATGTATTTTCACCTTTCATTCGTGTTGTCATGGTAACATAGTATGTTTTCTATGATGCCCAAATTTCTCAAATTTTCAGTATTTTTTGGCCAATTCTCTAAGAATTGCCCTAAATCACATTAAATATTGATTTTAGAAAATAATTAGATGTCCCTGTGTCGTTTCCTTTCATTTGAAATAGAATTCTAATGCATTTCTAATAATTGTGAGTTCTTCTATGAAACATTAATGAGGATGTTGCTTTCCTAAATTGTGAATTTGTCATAATATCTACAGTTAATCAGAATCGTATGTGTTATTTTTCAAGACCAAGGGGCTGAAGTAATTTGAAAATAATTTAAGAAAGAAAATATAGAGATTATATTTGTAAACAAGATGTATACATTTCAGTGTTGTGCATGTTGCAACCCATTAGAAAGAAAACATATAGTTAGAATCATTTAAAAAACCAACTAATTGTGAAAATCTATTGCAAGTAAAAAACATAGGTGGCCTTATTAATAAAATGACAAATTTACTAAAGGAACAACCTAACATAGTGTCACAAAATCGATATTTAAGTATTTATAAGCAAAGTATACCTCTCTTTAGTTGTATAACATCTATAAATATTTTTTTTTTAAAGTACCTAAAAATATAAAAAAATGAAGCCTAAAATTAACATTGACCACTAATCATAAGTGATCAATTTCAGGTGCCAATAAGAAAGGGTAAACAACTGCACTCTTAAATCAGATAGGCAATGCCTTATTCATGTATAAATTAACATACTATACCTCACTTCTTTGCCTCATTTACATACCTTTTGGCACAAATATAAATGATGTGCATGACACAGCAGCAATTGCTACAAAAAATAAGTAAGTCTTTTTGCGACTGATCCACTTTTGTAGAAGCATGGCTATCAAAAAGGAGAGAGGATCCGAGCCTCCCAATAAGGTGAAGTTAAGATAAGGGTTTCCAGCAAGGTTTGGTGTGTTAAGGCTGATTCCATAGTACACAGCCATAGCGCAAAACCTGCAAGACATTTTGACAAATATTGAACATTGTCTTTTGACGGCCAGTGATGGGGGTCGGGTTATCCATTGCAGAAAGCCGTAAATTTATCTTATCAAAATAATGATCCTTCAAAATGTGCTTCATCTCATATTATGTAATCACCTTTCTAGAGGTGTCAGTGACAATCATATAACAAGCACAACTCAATTTCATTGAAGTACTACACAATATGAGGATATAATATATATATGTATGTGTATGATGGAAAATTATAGTAGGTGTATAATGCAGGGCGGAGACAGTAATAACCTCAAAGGAACCATTTGCTTTTTGGAACAAGTATGTATATCTTCAGAGTAAATCTAAAGCGGGGTCCCCACGTGCTGACTAAACCCCAGTGATTAGTGGTACCTGGTGCCCCAAAAGTGTCAAGTCTGTCCTTTCGCTGGTGACTAGTGCTCTATGGGGGACTAGTCGCTGGTTAAGGGACAAAGTTGGCACTTTTGGGCCACCAGCTACCACTAATCGCCAGGGTTTAGTTGCCACATGGGGATGCGGCTTTATTAAGCAGAATGTTCAAAGTACATAGGCAGCACCAGATTACTATAACTTACGCTTGAAACCAAATGTTGAAAGCCAAGAGCGCTAACTTCCATCTTCGCAGAATGTCAGTCATAGTTGACTTTTTCTCATCAGGTTTGACATCAATACCTTCGAATTTATCACGATTCAGAGTTTTACCATTCATCTCAGCAACTTTGGTAAGGATTTTAAAGGCCTTTTCTTTCTCACCCTGGCCTAGGAGCCATCTCACAGATTCAGGAGTCAACCTGCAGCAGGCAGTGCAGAAATGAGAATTATCATTTTGAACATATCTTCCTGATCAAAACATTGACTAGTTCTACAAGTATTTTGCAGAATTACCTGAGAATTGACACACACAAGGAGACTTAGGCACAAAGAATTTAAATTTACAAAATCTTGGTTCAATATCAAGTTTTGGTAATGCAGATATTTCACATGATCAGTATTAGCCATTACCACATATTGAGAATGAAGAAGATTTAAAGAGAAGAGAACGTTCACTATTGCTCGCCCTTCTCCCTCCATAAGTCATTCCCATGGCATGAACTGTTCAGACTTATCCATATTATTACTATAATCATGAGTATCAATCACCCTGTGCCCCTAACAGGGTCATCAAAAGCTAGAGAAGTGATGCCGTTTCTATGGGACATTACGTATGAAAGATCCCTTGTTACTCTTAGAAAATAGTAAGTGAGGGATGTAAGTTTTTATTTTTCAAAATTCATTTCTCACATCATCTTTTATGGCATTTTATGATTTTATTTCTTTATGTGGGGTTTCAGATTTTTTCATTAACCCTGAATAAGGTAGTGATCCTTGTGGGGTTTTTCCTTGTGCAGTCTTAATACAGCCCTAAAGGGTTTGCTATACATTAAACTATCCCTACAAGCAATGATTCTTGATTTTATAAATGATTTTGTGGTTGTCGAACAGTATGTTAACAGGTGATCTCTTACCAATACAAACCAGGAAGAAACAGTAACAGTGGTGCACTTATGGCAATGTTGATATAAGCCCATTGACGAATTAAAAACGATATTCCAGCTAGCGCAACTTGACCCATCACATAAGAGGTATGGAAAAGAATTCCAAGCTGAAGCCTGTTGTCTGGCCCAACCATTTCCTGACCTACAAGAAGAATAAATCAACAAAATCCAAAGCCTTAAACTATTATAGAATTGTTTGCCGGGTGACTGGTAAATTTCCATCTTTAAATATAATAGTTGATTTCCTCAATGACCAAAAATATAAATTACATTTTTGAATTATTATCTAAGAAATCTAGAATATTAAACTCGTATCTATACAAGTACTATGTTTCAGAAATAACCTAAACCTACCTAAAACATAGAGAGTGTTATACAAAGATATTTGGAAAGCTCCTTGGAGAAAATATAGAATACAGAAGAGCCAGAATAGTTTACAAATGGAAACCAAAATCCCTGCCATACTGAGTAAGACAAGAGATGATATCAGGACAGGGCGTCTTCCAAATCTGAAAATATTAAAATGTATGTGACATAATTCTCTCAGTTGCACTGAAGACCTAAATTAGGACCTTTTTAAAAACTAGTAACAACTTTAAACTTGACAAAATGAGCAACTATTATGGTAAAACATGTGCAACACATGTCATGTGTTTTTTCTTTTAAATCCTGTACTTAATTATTAATTCAACATGTCTGGTGAACCGCCTAACGAATAAAGATTACTGTTAATTCTCACACCAAATGTAAACAAGTTTTGACATAACTATATATTGAATAAACTGGGATATAGATATAATCTAATTATTCATTTGTAGGTATAAACAACTTGTGACCGACATCACAAGTTCCAAAAAGGGTGTGGGTCAACATTGGTAGTAATTTTGAAATCATTATATAAGCAATTTGTGATTTACTTTAGAATTCGTAGATATTTGATTTCTTGGATAGGAAGGTGGTTATGGTGATCACCAATAATTTGCCATTATCACTTCAACACAAGATCTATATAGACCTCTGTCGTGGGATCTATATTAGACGTTTTTGAATTGTGAATAATGATAACTTTGAATTAATCACCAATATGTCGACCAACCCATTTGGGATAAGTGTGGTGCCATCTGCACAACACCCATGGTGCAACTTAAGACAAAGGAGAATGTAGAGGAATTCCATAATCCTGCCCTAATATCATACCGGTCTGAGATCTGCCCTGAAATGCCTGAACTGAAGATTCTCCCTGCCATGAAAATAGACATTACTGTATTCTGGTACCAGCTCCTGTCACAAACAAGGTCCCACTGAAAAAGATGTGATAAAAACAGCTCTTTTGTAATTATTTTTCATTTAAAAAGAACCATAAATTATGTATTTAGGCATCAAACCATCATGCTTCTTTTATCGGAATATCAACAAAGATTTTCAAATTGATGAAATTGTAAACTGAAATCGATTTTTTACTTGTTGATAAATATTTTACCATCAGAACCCTGCTTGTAATAGTTTTTATGCCTAACCTCATTAACAATAGTAGACTTGTAGATGTCAGTATCATAGTTCCAGCCATGCTGACACTGCATTGTTTTCCTCATTGGGTTACTGACCCATGTAGTGTAGTTACCACTATCCCAGTCAGTGTCATTTAACACAAACATTGTACAACTGTCCACTGATGGATTTCCTACAAGTTATCAATACAGGTTGAACTGAAACATCAGGTATGATCCTAATCAAAATTTCCCTGATTAGCCAAATTAGTTACGAAATTATGGGCCCAGGCTACCAACAGTCTCAAAGGTTGGCAAAGTGGCAGACTGCGCAGGGTCATATGAAAGGTGTATTGCTAACTACAATGGCAATCAAAACCAAAGGTTTCTAACAGACACACTAAAAAAATATACCATTTGTGATCCTACATTTTTGATAATACGTGATAGTAAACCGCCGCGGAGGTGGCGTTTATGGTATATAACCTCCGAGGCGTTAGCCG
This sequence comes from Lepidonotus clava, assembly GCA_936440205.1. NCBI lineage: Eukaryota > Metazoa > Annelida > Polychaeta > Phyllodocida > Polynoidae > Lepidonotus > Lepidonotus clava. Next base: position 26,451,712 of record OW387149.1, on the reverse strand, counting down.
AGGAGGTTATATACCATAAAGGCCACCTCCAAGGCGGTTTACAAGCTTATACTACGTCCCATAACCCCTCAAATACATGTTTTGAGGTGATAGGAACATTTGTTGGTTGAAAATAATTATTTTTGTATTTATATTATATATATAAATATATATATATATATATATACGTTAGTTGGTAAAATGTGGAGGAGAAGGTGTCCTGACCAGCTGCCTCTGTAGGGTAGTGGTCACGGTGCTCGACTCAAATGTGGGAGATCCTGGGTTCAATCCTTACTACGACCAGTCTTTCAAGTTTTTTTTTAACTCACCATGAGAATTTATATAGGTTTTATTTTATTATTCTAAGACTAGGCTCTTTGTGTATTTGATTTTAAAAGATACTTTTTTTGGAATTGCTCTAGCTGTATATGAGATATTCAGGTTAGTAAATGGCGATAGGGCTTGGCCAGCGTTGGGTAAGTCACCTCACCTTCCCTTATGGAAGAACCAGTACAACCATGCACGGCCTCACTCCAAGCTGCCATGATAGGGTAGTGGTTAACCTCTTGGACTCTATACCAAAGGTATAGGTTTCGATTCCTGGGTACTGACAGGATAATTCAACTTTTCAAAATTTCGAAATTGGACTTGGAGAAATTAAAACAACTGACATTATCTCCAGGGGCATATCACATAACCTCCGGAGGTTTACTACATAACCTCCGGAGGTTTATCCAATAAACCTCCGGAGGTTTATCACATAACCTCCGGAGGTTTACCCAATAAACCTCCCACAGAGGAGAAAACTGTAGGTTACGCCCAGAAACCTACTGACAGAACAATAGAGGCGTCGGCTGGGAGTAGTATAAAAAAGTAGAATCTGCTGCACAAGGAATAGTATTGTAGAGCGCTGTATTAGCTACTACATACGGGAATCTTTGAAACACTCACAATAGTCAGTCTAGTAAAAGAACCCTGAAGGGTTGGCCGAATTAAACTAATCTCACAAACAAACAAACTCACAATAGCCTATACTATAATATAATGACATTGCCTTACCATAATTATTGCTTAAGTGCTTTATAATTTACTAATTACTCCCCTTATAAAAAACGCCCGTTAACTAAATGATCAAATTTGGTGAAAGTGACAATTTCATCTTACCAGTTGCGATATATGCTAGATTATGTTGTTGTTCTTCAGTTAGATTGTCCCATTGCAGTGGATACTGTACAATTCGACATCTGAATTGATTGAAGAATACATGAAAGATGATATAAATATGTAAACATCAAAGCTTCATAATGACTGAACTGTGCCTATAATTCTGTTTTCATCAAAAACGTATATGGGAGACATTGTATGAAACGTCACTCGCTTATAAGGAGTTATTTCTATTGCAAAATATACACCTTAACTATAGAATTCAATGGGGGAAAATAGTCATATCCTTATACATTAAAAAAAGATCATTCCCTCTTTCTTCATATCTCACAAGCATTTATCTGGAGTCCAGAAAGACATTCAAAGTACAGAAAAAGATGATTGTTTGCACTGATTTCAAAATTGCAAAGTATGAAAATTATCACACAACAATGCTGTAAACAAAGGATTTGGTTATATTTTCTCTCAATTGATATGACCATTACTCCTTGAAAAGTAATACATTTATACCAGAAAACTGACTTGTAACGGTTAATTGCAATTCCACTTTTCAAGGTAGTTTCCCAGTGAACACCCAGATTACTAAGTCTCCATAATTATAGTATTGAAAATATGTGTTTTGTCATTGAATATTGCATAAATAACTGATTTATCTGGTTGAAAGGAAATAAAAGTCACCGGTTCCATATCTTCCCTTGCTATTGATAGTAACATAAACGCCACCCATTTTTCAAGAATGCTAGGTTTTGAATCTATATATATAGTCCCTATATAAGCCACTTAAAAGTAGTAGAAACGGTGTAAATTTTGGTCTCTACCTACCTGTGTTTTGGAACTGCTGCAGTAAACACCATGTTAAAGGCATGCATAGTTGAAAAGACAACTATTAGTTGTACTACGATACACTGCAGTTGTTGGAACCGCCCAAAACCACCCACTTGCTGTAGCACCTCATCAAAATGCACCGTCATTTTTCTACAAAATAATTCAGAAGATCAATTGGTATGGAGGACCATGTCGTGCTTGTTCCGTGGCTATAAAGGTTAAGGTAGACCCTATAATGTTATTATAGACTGAACTAGAGTTATGTGTTATATCACTACACACAAACATAGTATGGGCAAGCCCGGGGGGGGGGGTGAGCTTACTGCTAGAGAGTACTAGACGTGTGGATCGGGGGGGGGGGGAGGGTGTCCAGGGGGTCCTGACTCCCTATTTTGGTGGGGATTTAAACTTGCCAAAGAGAAATATATGTTGTGTGCATGCGCCCAAAAGGCTTAGAATACTATCAAATCATATGATTATGGTGATGTGATGATATGGTATGATATGTGGTGATATCGACATTTCCCTTGTAGTATCAGAAGATTACCTATCAATGGGATAGGTTCAACACAAGTAAGATTTAACCAGTCTTGGTTATTCTAGACATAATCAATTATTGCACATTTAAACTGGGCAAGCGTATCTGAAAATTGAACACTGATTGGTAGTTGATTCCACAAAAATACTAAATCATAGTATACAGATTTTCTGAATAATTCAGTCCTAGGGATTGGTAAATCAATCTTACAGGTAGCAACAGATCTAGTATTTCTAACAGGATTTGATTTTGTAAGATATCCCTTATTTAAATTTCGCCATATACATAACAACATTTGTTGTTTTGCTCCATTGACTACCCTACGTGATAAAGTTTTGGCTAAGAACTATTTTCCTCCTTGTCCACCATGGTATATTATAATAGAGATGGCAGTTAGGCACAGGCAGGCAGGTCCCTACCCAAAGCCTAGGGCCAGATACGGGCTGACTGGCTTAGATTGGCAAAGACCCAGATATTACCTATTTAACCCAGCACATACGTATCCTGAAATAACTTACCTAATCTCATTACTACTACAAATAAATGAAACTCGTATTACACTAGGAAGCAATAAAAGGTGCCAAAATCAAAACAATGAGGGACCGAACATCTCGTGGGGTGCTCATCTCAGTTATCAAAGATCGAGAATATGTATTACAAATATTTACAAACATGTTGGTAAGAATTGGTGAGACAACTCATAATCTCTGAGTCAGAACTTTTGGGATGCCAAAGATCATGAGTTCTGTCGGGTATATTGCACCCACAATGTTAGGCATGTGACAAAAGAATCGCTAGTGACTTCCGATGTTTGGATTTTATGCAAAACATCGTGAGTACTTAATCCAGTTAATCTAGTTAGCATTGATACTTAAAAACATGATTATAACAACAAGTATATGCACCTCACACTATGTCAATTGAAATAGAACTAACAAAGTTAGACCTACTTTATACGAAAAGGCTGTGATTTTCACACTTGGAACCCCATGGGGGTCCGGGTAAGAATAGGCCCCCAGTAGCTCCTGCTGATCGTAGAAGGCGACAATAGGGGGGACCCAGCACTGACCAAGTGGTTCTTTGGGTTCAATTCCCAGTTGGTGCTGTGGTTCACTAAGGGATGAGGTACAGCAAAAATAATTTCCGGGTTTTGATCCCCTGCTGTTTGCCTGCCCTGTCACCTTCATCTCATAGATTCGATCACCGAAGACAGAATTTGTCACAACTGGTTTTCGCTGTGAAAATGACCCTGGCTGTCGGTACGGCGTAAAACATCCAACACTCACTCACTTTTCACACTTGGATTCATAGTGTAGCTGGCAGTATGGAGTTTGTATATCTTTCTCCCTTGGTTACAAGTAACGGCACCTCAAGTAATGATTATTTCTAAGACCTAACACCAGGTGGCATGATGGGGAACATAATATTATTATTCAGCGCATATTTATATTTACATTCATATGTATGCAATAGATAAAAAGATGGCCATAATAATAGATTTATATTGTGTATACAAAGCAGCATTATCCATTTTACAAGGATCCACACCAAACGTTCCATTCCTTACATTATACATTTGTTGTATTCCGTATGATGATCTACGAGAATAGAATTTTGATTCAAAGAATATTGGTTGCAAACGAAATAGAATAAGCTATGTTTAAATCACATGATGAGCAGGGTGGTCCTTATTTATTTATTTATTTATTTATTATTTTATATAATATTATATAATGATGATATAACATATATTTTTTTTATGAAAAGTCTCACAAAATTACAGGTATTTGATCTGTAATGGCACAATCGCCTTTGATAAAAGAGATATTGAAAGATCTGGTATCCAATTTGCATAACAAATTAGTTGAAAGTTAGTTGGTAATCAAAACCTGTCATCTAAAATGTTAAATGTTAATGTTAACCAAATGAGAACAAACATTATTGTACTGTCAAAACAAATAATTCTTATAATGTAGTTGTCTGCAACAACATAATTGAGTATCTAAGGAAATCGCATAACCGCATGTATAAAACTGTTCGGCATTGTCATCAAACCTATCATGATAGATCGCATGTTTATCAAAAGTTCCCTTGTGAAGTGCAGCACCCAATGTGCAGAAGAGGGCATGGCACCAGCTATGAACTTGTAAAGTGACATCAGAAAATTGGCAACAGTTCGGTCACTCGTCCAATAAACAGAGACCAGAAGTGGTTGTGCACTCAGCATAATCTATACCAAATAAACCAATGATGACCCATACAAACTGGCACCACCTTCTATTTGGGAAGGCACTCTGCCATCTGCAGATGCCGCCATGTTTAGGGTGGTGTATATCTGGCTTAACCCTTTCTTGGTGGCTCCATAGGAAGTCGATCATATAAAGTCAATGGTCACTGTTTAGCCTGCAGTTTCTGTAATTTTGGTCTCCATATGATGTTTTTTGCAACACCTATAGACTATGCTGTAATAACACTGTCAGACTGCCTATATCACTTATAAAAAAGTCCTATATTGATTTTGTTAAACATTTTCAATATTGATTATTCTTTAAAGTACTGTCATATTGATCGAACCTATTCTTTCCGAAAATTGCCACAAGCCATCCATTTTGGTTCATATCCTAGATGGCCGCCCTCTGGAATGCTGTCCAAATCCTATGAATTATCATAGATTATTATGGACAGTTTTTAGAGCATAAAGTCGCCACTATTCACTTCAAAAACATATACGCAAAGAATGAAGAAATTAATTGAAATCTTGTATCAAATTCTTAAAATACCTGCATATTGCCTTGCTTCACTGATATTCGTCCAAACAACTAACAGAAAATTATTCATATATAATACTGGAGTAAATCATGAGTGGAGCAGGTTTCTCTAAAATCATGGGTAATTTTCAAGAAAAATGGTTCAAACTCTTCAAAGTTTAGGAAATAAGGCACATAATAATGTTCTTTGGTCACCATGGCAACCAGTATTTAAAGTGAAAGTATATTTTTAATTCCTTTTATAGTAGGCTACATAATGATATGTGACTTTGCTATGAAGTATTCACATTATTATTAATCCCATATTGAAAGTAAAAATATTACTACTCAATATTGATGAGAAAATACATTTTGGTGCCGTCAGCAACAGTTAAACCCACTCTATCATTCATAAGGCAGACATAATTTGATACGTTGTTATTTCCTGAACACGGCACCAAATTTGTGACATGACCGCTGACAGTGCCAGATTACATTCAGAAAGTGGAAAGCATTCGAGGTCATACGTCAACCTTGTGAATAATGTTTTCCTCTTTTGCCAGCCTTGTATAACTTTAACACAGACTAGGCCCCAAATACAAGTTGATAGTTCAAAATGGACATGACGATAATGGGCATTCTTGGTCAAGTCCCCCTTCAGTACAACAATATCAAAACCAACCAGAGACGCATGGATATACTTTTATCTATTTTCCAGTATCCAATCTAAAACAGCTGTTTACCAGAGAATTCAGATAAGCTGGTGCAGATAAAAGGATGTAATGTACACTTGCAGAACAATGAACTCTTTACAGACTGGTCTCAGCGTCCTGATTTGAACAGTCAACATTATGGCCAATCTCTAAAGTCCATGAATCAAAATAAAACGACTACAGACTTGCAGATTAAATTCAGCAGTTTGAAACACAACACAATTCTTCCTGTACTATATTGTGTTATTCACGGTTCACAGGGCTAAGAAGAAGAAATCAAGTCTATGCTCATTAAATGTACGTAACTTTGTTATATCGGGTTAAATATAAACTCTTGGAAACCTTCTTTGAGCTATTAAAAGTCTAGATCTGAAATTTATTTGCGTTATTTTCAGAAATAATCTTAATATCATAAATAGAGTTTGCTATGACTGATTATGGAAGATGACGTATGCTACTTGAAAGCCAATTGTTTGGAACTAAATGATGTATAATAATAATTGTTATACTAAAACAAGTGAATCTATTGTTAGGTATCTTGGGCAGTATACAAGATACAGAATGTAACTGTAGAACACGGGTTCTATCAAGTATCCATATGCTATTTTGTTATATAGATTTGTCTAAAACTAGGCTGCTGGTCCCTCATCCTATTGGGAAACATGTTTACAGATGGCCACCTTACGATCTTAATTCAAAGATGTATTATCTAAGCAAATAAACTTCAAGAATCGTAACTAACTCTTGGAAGCGTCAGTGGTTACCTACCTGAGTATAGAGAGACTTCATATGAAGGAGTATACCCCACTAACGATATGACAATAGATGTAATGACGGTGACGCATGGTTCATATTAATGTTATATATATCATATAGACCTCATTTAGACATGTGTGCCCATTTAGAGACGTACAATAATTATATGAAATGACATTGATGTCGAGCTACAATGACCTCATGGGCAGGTCTATCTTTCTATATTGGTTGAACGTTCCCTCTTTATAATAAAAGTATCGGTGCCTAGACTTGGAATGGTGAATTTACTCCTCTATTAATATGAGGACTCTCAGTAGTAAAAACTGAAGTATGAGCGGTAACAACGGTGATATTGCATACCTTCAACTCCATGCGACCCCCTCACGAGCCAAAAGTAATCCGTGAACTGGGGTCAAAACAGTGGTATCATGGTTTATCAACTGCAGTTGTTTCAGAATCCGATCACAGAAAAAATGATCTTATCAGTAGATTACTAGGTTTATCTCATAGTTTAGAGATTAATCCGTGTGGGGATGTCATAGCTGTTTCAATGGGTATTGCAACCTGAAACCCACAGTGTAACATTATTTTTTTCACTTTATTTAAGAAAGGTTGGTCTGTGAGCACTCTCCACTATAGTACCACTCTGAAATATCCTGACCATAGAGGTCTGGAGTGGCCGGTAGTCCCTAAAGCTGATGATCCACGAGACGACAAAAAAGGACGGACAGTGGACGGACAGTGGACCAATTTCAAAATTGGTTCAAAATATTTTCTACCTCAAAGAATCAGTTCAAAATCGGTTCACTAGGGTTCACAATCGTTTCGTGGATCATACCAACCAATTTTTTTCAAACCGGTTTTACCCCACCTTACCTTGCCGTTGTTGTCACCCCCAGATCCAATCATAGTACATTGGACAAGCCAAAAACCGTGAGTTTGGTCCTGATATAGCTGACAAATTACCGAATGGACAATAAACTCCAACAATCATCATCATCATCCGCTCATATGTGATGCATCCTTCAATGCAAGTTACTTCTGTCCCATAGTGTTATGGTATGAAAATTATCATTATCCATTTGATATCGTAGGATGGCAAGCATGGAACAAAGGAGGATTATTCAAACACTCTGTTAGTTGTGAGTAACTAATTTGATAGTCTGTTCTGCCTAGCACTACCACACCAAGTGTCAGTTACACTTAGAAGTTGCCAACAATGTATAAATTTACTCTGTTGTATAAATACAGTGATAATGATTGTTATTTAGTTGCACTGCATCATTCATATACGTAACACATGCAATTGATATTTCGCCTTCATTTATTTTGAACAAAAGATTAGAAATGGAACACTTTAGAATTAACAATACTGTGAAACATTTTCTTTTTGAATTGTCGAGTGAAAATATTGTAAAACAAATATTGAGATTTGTTTACATAATGACTTTTGGACATTTGTTAATTTTGCTGACTTTACAATTGAAGGTATGTATAATACTGTTTCCCTATTTCTACATTTACTTAAAAAATATGTAATGTACATATAAATGTATAGATTACACAATACGGTAATACCTCAAGGCAACCTTGATCAGTATTGCAAATAATGACCTTAAAAACAAACTAGATCACACCTAAACGCATTTGCTACTCTAGTAATAGCATTGCAGTTTACTCTATTATAATGAATATTACATGTCAAGGCTTATATCGTTATCGATTTATAATAAGCGTGCATAAAATGAAAATGACACAGTGATAGGAAGGGGAAAATATCTTTCTTACAGAAACAGAATTGATAGTTTTGTGAACGTGAGAAAACTGTTGCAGATTCTCAAAGTATCCTTTATGACGTTAAAAAGGTGGGGTTTTGGTAATAGAAAGTAGGGATGGGGGAGGGCGCACCACATTTTTTCCAGAAGTTTACATTAAACACATCTAAATTTGCCCAAGAAAGGTTGGGCCCCTGTGCACCCCTAAGTTGGATTCACCACTGGTAATCCCTAAATTGGATTTCCCTAAATTCCTTGTAATTGAAGAAGTTCAAAGGATGACCAACAAATATCAAACTGAATTAAAGAAATACGGTTTGAGGCATTGGAAAGGAAATTTAATCAGCTTTTAAATGATATATTGGGCGAATTTATGTGTTGATTGCTAACTGAAGTGTTCTTCTGGGAAAAATATGGAAAAATTATGGAAAAACAGTTTTTCCGGGCAGCTACAGCGGGATTGGGGAATACACCCTCGGGCGGGTATGGCTGGATTGGGGTCTAAAGAGTTAAAACAAAACCTGAGCTTCATTCTGAGGGTCCTATGTTGAATACCTAACAACTAAATTTAAAGATGGTTGCTGGTGGGTAATTGTAATGTAGTTTTAAACACGCTTTTCCATCGTGTACTATACTAATTAATGTATGGGGAGCGAGAAGCACTTGGCAATGGAGCAATGGATTGAAAGGTATCTCACCTTCAGTCCCACAACTGTTCAATGAAAGTTACTCCAATGATATTGACATGAAGTGACATCAGAAGGATTTCCATAGGTCCATATATTCCATAGGTCCATATAGGTCCAAGTAATACGTCCCCAAATTGTCCTTTGTAATAATATCCTAATGCTTTCTCATTATCTGAAGTGTGATGTGCTCTGTTCTCCAGCAGCTCATTGGGTTTAGATAAGTGCCTGTTGTGGAATATCGATTATAAATGGCCCATGCCTCAGTCACTGCATCTGCCAGGGTGCTATTACCTGAATAATCCACAAGTCTTCCTTCGTCTTTACACTCAGTACAATATAACGCTACACGACTCGAGCTGTGATATGATGATGTCGCAGAGAAGTCACACATTTCAGATATTTAAATCATTGTTACACAAATACGAGGCACTCCAAATTGCTAATTTATATCAATTGTATCACTCCTATAATAATTATGTGAATTGTCTGTAATAGCATCATATCACACTGATATCATAGCACAGGTCGTGTAGTGTAATACTCTCTTTAGTCCAGCACCTTATGTCGAGTACACAACAAGGTAAGCTGGGGTTAGGGTGACAAGGGCGGAGGGGGGTTGGAAGATGAAGGGGGGGGGGGGTGAAGTTGGCAGTAGTATTGGGGGAGGGAGGACTAGGCCGAGAAAGCGTATCGATCCATTATTGATGCATCTCTGTAGTTTCCCGTCTATGCCTTTCAAAAAGTCGTTCTTTCTCGGCCCCCTATGGCAAGGGTAATAATTATGTAAACAATTTTTTGTGTGAAATATACTCCATAGAATAAATGCTGAATTGTGCTCATACACAACTGCATGCCTGGATCGAATAATCTTTTCATATCGACACTAACAAAGAAATGTTGATCATTTTTTAAAACATGTATAACATCAGTATTGAAAATGAAAAGAGTCATGGGGGGCCTTTATCCATATACTCATATTTTAATACACATATATAATATAGCTGTTAAACGTTTTAAAAGGCCGTCACATTACCACCAAAAGGTAATGTATGACCATCCGAAAAGCGTTATCGTCATTTGGCAATGATTGCAGTGTACTTTAATTTTGATAACCTCAGGCCATATCCTAGGAAAAACATTACCAACGAAAAAGTAACGATTGATAACTTATATCTTTTGATTTAATGATTGCAATTTAGGTCAACATCTGATTAGCAACAATGTATATTACCAGGGCACAGTTCGTCGTATGACCTAGATCTACAGATTGACATGATAATTTCCTTCACAAGCATTGATCGTATACCTTTTATAATAGTATAATGAAAGGAGATAAAAAGTAGACTTAATCCAATCTAGACATAATAAACACTCATGCACATGGTACCCCGTAGGGGTCCGGGTAAGAATAGGCCCTCAGTAGCCCCTGCTGATCGTATGAGGCGACGATAGGGGGGACCCTGCACTGACCAAGTTTTTTTTTTTTTTTCTTTATTAGACCAACTTCACTTACAGTCACGTTTGTGTTCTTCCAGTCGGATGGAGGGGTTTGGGTTATGATAATGGTATAACAACGAGATGAACAACATGAATATATGTGAATGGGGCTAAACAAAAAAGATAAACATGTAAGAAATTAATATACATAAAAATCATTTCAGTCCAGGGATGTTCAGTTCGATTTACTGCCTCAATCCTTCCCATGTTTTGACGGCAGTTTTAAATTTTACTTTTGTGGTTGAAGTGGTTCTTTGGGTGTAATTCCCGGTCAGTGCTTGGGTCAATAAGGGATGACATACAGCAAAAATTAATTGCTAGGTTTTGATCCCCTGCTGTTTGCCCACCCTGTCACCTTCATCTCATACATATGGTCACCAAAGACAATTCATCCCAACTGGGTTTCACAGTCGTTACGGCGTAAAACACCCAATACTGACTCACTCATGCATATCGTTCTGTCTTATACTACAAAAAAAGGCTTACACTTATGAATATCAATTGATGCTGGATGGGTTACATGTACATGGATGGGAATAAACTGGATGTACTAAGATGTTGTAATGAATTATAGTAATCAATTCAGTATTTTTGCACGAGTCCTTGCCACCGAATTATAAAGAGTAAGCCAAGTAGACGTTGCTACGAGAAGTCAAAGTCAGAGTAGAATGCTAATGTAAAATGTATGATCATGAATTGTACAAAATTGCATGTCATGAAGTACACAAATAATACAAAAATGCATGCGAAAATACACGAAATGAATGAGAGTCACAAAGCAAAAAGTGCACAAAATCTGTAATGTACAAGATTCTAATGACCGAAAGTGACATAGGCAAAAGGCCATGTGATGTCGATTAGCCAATGAGAAGCCAGGTTGTGGCTATATAAGGGAGTGATTTCACAAGAATAAACAGTTCCATCTTGGTACTCACTGTGTTCGTACCTCCTTTCTTCCTGGGAATGGACCACGAGAAGACTTAGAAGACTAGAGCAGCTAGAGATAAGGGTCCGAGAAGTAAGAATAGATCAAAAAGGGGAAGTTGGATGTTGGGGTAGACACGCGAGATGTCCGAGATGTCCGAGAATGGGTACGAGATGATCAAAGACACATGTTTAGCTGCGAACCACCATTAAGGATGAGAAAAGGGGCGATCAGCCCACATGCTATCACCTTTTTAATTTTTTGGGCATTATCTCCATCTTGCGCCTAGAATAGTCTGTTACACGAGACTGTTAGAAGCCCAGTATGAGACCCTGAATCCTGGCACGGACCGAGCCGTAACGCCAGCTCTCGCTGCCCAATCCCTCTAGGACCAAAGAACCCAGTGGCACACTCAAAAGTACGAATATTGAAAGCAGGGAAACCATGGAAGAGCCAACCACTCATCCAGGCTCCTTCCCCTGAGAACATCACAATGTGATATTAACACCTATTATAAATTCAAAACCTAAAAAAAAAAAGAGATGCAAACCACAATGTATCTACAAGAGTAATTTCAGTAATTACTTTAAAATTCCCAACTACAGAATTACCCTCTCGTGTGTTTTGTGTTTCGATAACTGATTGGTGATGTTTGAATTGTTACCTTATGCAGGCCTGGTACCATGTATGTATTACAATATTCTGAAGTTATAGATATATATATACCACGGTGGACGGGGAGAACAATAGAAGTAGGTCGTGAATATAACGCGTATTCCACCAATGAAGCGGAAAGCCTTCACATAATCTCACGGCGCCAGTAGAGGCGCCGTGAGGTCTGGACCGGCCTGTGTGGAGGGCTAGAGGGTTTAGGGGTTTGGGGACAGGGGGCGGAGTACGGGGGTCAGTTCCCGGTTGATGATCCTCGTCGGGGAGTGGGTGGGTAGTGGGGAGAATACCAGAGAGCTCTAGTCGTTGAGGATTAAATGGGCGTTTTGAAAAACGTCTCCAAGGTTGGGATTATCGGCGCCGGAGTATGCCTTTTCTAGTTATTAGCCACAAAAGACGTGTCATCTGGGTTCCTTGATGGTGAACCCCCAATGTCGAATGTCGAATATTATAAGAAAGGGACATGTCACCTGTCATTTAACTCTCCATGTCCCATGATGCCTTTAAGAGACCCTCATGTCACATGTTGAATTTAAGAGAGTATGTCATGTCGTGTGTTTTTTTCTTCATGTCACTAAGGCCCCTGTTGTATGTCCATTTTAAGAAATGTCCGTGTCGCCGTGTCGAATTTAAGGGTCAAGGACCCCTTATCTGTCCGCCTTCCTGCACGATATGAGCAACGTTCAGACCCCGCGCGCCTCCACCACCCCACCCCTGCCACCTACGGTCCCGTGCGGTAAGACGACGGGACCTACACCAACACCTCCTGGGGCGGTTGGGGTGGGGGTGGGGGAGGTGGGGGTGGGATGGGGTGGGGGGTGGGGTCTGCCTGAGTTCTCCTGGACCGAGTTCTCCAGTTACCAGTGGGAATGGAGGGGATGTCAATAGGGGGCAGACGGGCATACACCAACTAGCTAACTAATGACGAATATCATCACATGTATAAATTTAACCAAAATCACTAACAAAAATCACCAAAATAATTTTAATTGTGGTATCAATTTACTTTCATCACACATACATGCTATACATGTACTGATACCCTTACTGCTGACAAGACCTACACTATGCTGACATGGTGCATTATACATATTCTTGAAACAGAAAAGTGAAACATGAAGGTAAATAAAGAAAATATGTTCTTTGCCTGACGATCTGCTCAGCTGGAATACCCCAGGTAAAATGATATTCCAACACTGTGCAAACCCCCTTATATACAGGCAAAGGGTGAAATCGACATGTCAGCTGACCTATGTCCAGACAAACAACAATTAAAGGACCCCCAGACCCGTGGTATATGTCAGATGTAGCCCTTGTCAGAGGCTATACTTGATAAATAAGGTGTTTTTACACCTATGCGATATGATGCTTGCGACAATACAACAATATCTCAGCTTGCGATTTGAAGATGTCGCACCTTGCGATGTTTTTGAAATCCCCCCCCCCCAAGTCAAGTCGCAGCCATATCGCAGTGTATCGCAGGCATCCAGCCATTTACACATATGAGATGAAAACAAAGATATCACATGTATATATAGTAGATATAAGCACCCCTTCCCTGGCTGCGACATCACTGAGATGTCGCAGTGTATCTCATGCTGTCATTTACAACCAACCCCTGCGACATTATTAAACATGCTAAATAAATATTGCAGCTTGTGATACGGGCCACGTGGCTGCGATAACAAAATTTGATAATTATTGCACCATCTCCAAGTCGCAGCTCCCTGCGATAACTCATTTACACAGGTGTGACATCACCAGTATCGCAGTGGTCTGCGACTTGCTTGAGATATGGTCACATCGCAGGCATATCGCAGCTCTAGTCGCACAGGTGTAAAAGGGCCTTTAGTCTCGGCTGCCGCCTCGACTATATATCGCGTATACCCTCTGACTCGTGCAAAATCTACCACATACCAGTGTTTTTACAGCTATTGCAACAACAGCATGCACGCACTGCTGGAGCCAGGTAAAAACTTGTATTTATGCTAATAGTTTTCCAGGTGAAATAAACTTAAATGTAACCATGATAACCAAAGAGATATAAGAGTGTACCACCATATTCACTACTGTGCTTGAACTGTAGTTTTGCGTAAGGCATTTCTTTATCAGATGTTATAGTCACGCTTTATGTTGATATACCATCGCAAATTAGGCAGAGAAGTATTTCATAGAAATATACATTTTCCTTTAAATCAAAGTTTCCTATTTGGCAATGCTTATGATTAATTTTAAATGCAAATTAATGTTATTAAAAAATATGTTTACTGTATCAATTGATCGTGGATAGTCATACACAGCTTGCTGCATAAGGGAATTAGTTTAACTATATCCTCAATCTTTCTTATGTACCCATATAACAGTTTTCTGGGATATCAAACTATTCACTAATTTATACACCCTCTACATTGTTCATCATGCAACTAAATACTATTTACAAATCATTTGATGAACAAAAATGCACGGGAGTGACATAATTATGTTGATATAATGAAGGGCATCGATTGTATTACTCACATGTTATTAATTGAAAAGCTTACCCAGACAACGTTATGTAACGTCACGTTCTGCACACCACTATCTACATCTGATATTAATCCATTCATCATCGAAATCTACCTCATAAATGAGTCCGTGAGAGAAGACTCTGCTATCCAGGTAGAAATCCCTACCCCAGTGGGATAAGATTACTCTGCTACCAAAAAATATATAGTCCGGCAGTTTTCACTGGTGACAATCTATAGTGCCCACTGCTGTATATAGATTACGCTGGTGCCCGCGCTATCAACTCACGCTATCAACTCACGCTATCGCTGTACATCACGAATTAAGCGCAGGCACAAGCCAACCCCGAGTTAAGGCCCAGTCACATATAGAGACTAAACTCAACTCAACAGTCTTAAGGACTTGAGACTGAACAGTTGCAGACAAACCAGTCTTAAGGAAAAAATGATGAGTGGTCACATATAGAGACTGGATAGTCTTGTGTCTCCTATCCTCTGCCTATAAACTCAATGATATGTAGGAAAACGAGGTGTGTCTATTTGCCTTTATATGATTGGATAATGGACTCAAGACAGTTGAGTTGAGTCTTAAACTATGTCACATATAGAGACTGGGCCTTAAAACTGCTTGAGACTGGAGACTATCCAGTCTTAAGGCTGGTCACATATTGAGACTGGGTCTTAAGACTGCTAAAGACTCAAGACTATCCAGTTTTAAATCTTCAACATCTCAAGATTAGGGACCAGACTGATCAGTCTTGAGAAAACCTAAAACTCCAGTTTTAACCCTATGTCACATATCAAAACTATCAGAGACCCAACTCAACTCAACTGTTGAGTTGAGTTCAGTCTCTATATGTGACCGGGCCTTTAGCCAGATTTTGGCTAACTCAGAGTCACTTGACCACTTTTTGACCAATCAGATCCATCGACTCAATGGGCTCCACCTGCACTCTCACAGGCCGTGTCCCCTAGCCGAGAGAGAAGGGAGCCCAGCATATATATATATATATATAGATCAATCTCCGTGCAGGGAGTGTCGTGTTGCAGAATGATTTCAATATTATGTGAGACTATCCTCCTAACACTTTATGACATCTGTTCCACACCCCGTGGTGGTTCCTGTGAAGAATAGGCCCCCAGTAGCCCCTGCTGATAGTATAAGGCGACAATAAGGGGGACCCAGTACCAACCAAGTGTTTTTTTTGGTTCAATTTCCAGATGGTGCTTGGTTCATTAAGGGATGAGGTACAGCAAAAATGATTTCCAGGTATTGATCCCCTGCTGTTTGCCCGCCCTGTACCAGGACCCGCGTAATTGACGAGCAACAGCCTTTTAGATAATAACTGATGTTTATTTGTAGTAGGTTGAACATGGGTAGTTGAAAGTTACACTTGTAAACACCATGGAAACTGTAAGGAAAAAGTTGAGTGTCTTTAGTATATTATACAGTCTTCACAACTTGTGAGCTAACTGAGTAGCATAGTAGTCATACTTTGATGTTATCTGAATAACAGATGTACTTTGATAAGATTTGCATAGTCATAAATGGTTTGAAAGCAAACCATCATTAATTTTATAGAATTCCCTGGGACCACATGAGATATAGAAGTTCCCGGAACCACATGAGATATACCAGTGTTATAATTATAATGATATAGATAAGCTACATGCATAGATAATTCATTTCTACAATAGATTATTGAATAAAACTGACATAGGCTTATATAGAGCCTTTGCTAATACTTTGGTAGTGATAGATCTTAAATTCACTGACATAGATTTTACACACTTATAAATGCTTTATATTCAGCATTCATATACACTCAATTATGCATTCGGCATAAATTCTTCATGCGTGACACGCAATAGTAATACTCATTTGGTAGTGTACACTCATATATGCATCATAACAGGCCTTATCAATATGACATAATGGAATCCCAGTACAGGTTAGCCAGATCTCACACAATTCTTAGTCATATTTCATAATATGGGGCACATGCAACATAAATTGGGGACACTGTGTATTTATGGCATACATCATTAAACATACCTTGATTCCCAGAACAGGCCGGGAGTTTAATCTCATAAATCTTAATTGTCCCGTCGCTCCAGTATAACACCTCATCATTCAGTCACTCAACCCCCTCCCCCCTTTTTTACATATACCTAATTTATGTAACCACTAAAAATGTCAATTTTCTGAACATGTGTAGGAAGATGTATCTTGGCTCAGTTTTCATTTGTTGGCAACGAAATTTCCACATGTATGGAAAATCATTCATAAAAGATTTCCGTTATCCATTGAACTGCTGCGGAACATTAGAAAAAGAGTGACATCCACATTTCTATGTGATGAAGCCACTATTTTTGCACAATTTGGCTGCCAAAGGATTAACTTACTTGAGTTACCTTCCCATATCTTTAAGAGTTTGCTGTGGTTGCCCTGAAGTGCTCCACGTCACATCTCTTTGTACTAGAATAGTTTTTGCACTATAGTTGCCACTAGGTTAGTCCCCCCCCCCCCCTTGGGGGTACTGGGGTAGAGCTTCTGCTCCTGGGAAGAATATAGGGCCCCAGTATCCCCTGCTGATCATAAAAGGCGATGATAGGGGGGACCCAGCAATGCCCCAAGTGGTTCATTGGGACACCGATTCATGTTTGGGTTCACTAAGGCATAAGGTATAGCAAAAATGATTTTCGGGTTTTGAGCCCCTGCTGTTTGCCTGTCCTGTCATGCTCATCTTATAGATACGATCACAAAAGACTGACCAAGTCAAAACATATGTCTGACAAGTCAGAATTCATCCAAACTTGTTTTCTCTGTTAAAAATTACCCTGGCTGTCGGTTTGGCATAAAACATCCATCACTCACTCACTGGGTTAGTCCCTGCAGCCTGGCTGCTATATTTACACAATCAGTTGAATGAGGCATACAGCAAAACATACTTTTGTTGTTGTTGTTGCTGTTACCAACCTTATAATGTAGGAATGAGATCACTACTATTAGGTTTTTCTGTAAAGAAATTAATATGAATTGTTGAAGTAAATTTCTGTTTTATTGTTATCGGAAACGAATGTGTACATTAATATTGCCCCTTTCTGGATGCGTCACTGTGATATCACAAAGTGTTCCAACCCATCATTTACAACCAACCCCTGTGACACTATTAAACATGCTAAATGAATATTGCAACTTGCGATGGGAGCTATGATAAAATGGTTGGGATAAAAAAGAATTATCACATCTTTTCAATTTTGCAGCGCACTGGTGCATAAGGACCTATAGGAGCAAGTGGTGGTGGTAGGTTTGTTTGATTTGTAACTGCCTTGACCACAACCTTTGCCTCTGATGCTCAAACTGCTATGGCCATTCTTGGATTCTGGACTCCCTAGTTGCTAGGAACAGAGCCTTATCTCTGCCATTTTGTATGCTGACAACAACTCAATCATTACCACTGATAAGGCATGCAGGGTGGGGAAACAATTAAGCATGGAAAAAAGTTCTAAACTAATCCATTGGAACCCAGAAATATTACAACATATTCACATGTTCACAAGGCATCACCTATATATGTCAAAATTCTGGCCCCTTTAGGATACCATAATGTCACTCAGGAGTGCTCTCTACCCCTACCGCGGGCTTTGTGAGTGGGAGGAGGATTAGTGGTGGTTCCCTCATCAAATGTCTCTTTTTTCATTCGAACTAGGCTCAGAAACAGCTGCTCCTTCCTCTTAATAAAACTTCACATTTTACTCAGGATTATAGTCAGTATCCTCTGAGATGTGCCCCGTGGGGGTCCGGGTAAGAATAGGCCCCCAGTAGCCCCTACTAATCGTACGAGGCAAGTGGGGACACTGTACTGACCTAGTGGTCCTTTGGGTTCAATTCCCGGTCAGTGCTTGTTTCACTAAAGGATGAGGTACAGCAAAAATGATTGCTGGGTTTTGATTTCCTGCTGTTTGCCCACCCTGTCACCTTCATCTCATAGATTCGATCACCAAAGACAGAATTTGTCCCAACTGTTTTTTTCCCTGAAAATGACCCTGGCTTTCAGTACAGCGTAAAACACCCAACACTCACTCACTCACTCACTCACTCCTCTGAGATGCCGAGAGACTCAGAAGGTGGTTTCTTAAGGCTGGTTTCTTAAGGCTGGGTTCCACTAGCCTATTTTACTCCCCATTTCGAAAATCACAAGAATGAATAAGCCATTATCATAGATATGTTATATAGGATTAGAAAGTATTTTGAAATATCTTTCAAATGGTATGTAACAGGCAGTTGTTCTTCCTATTTAGAAATATTTAGAAATTAGCAAATTCCTAGTGGTCAAAATCGCCTAGTGGAGCACAGCTTTTAGTTGAAAGTC
Source organism: Lepidonotus clava (assembly GCA_936440205.1). Lineage (NCBI taxonomy): Eukaryota > Metazoa > Annelida > Polychaeta > Phyllodocida > Polynoidae > Lepidonotus > Lepidonotus clava. The sequence goes on along the minus strand of OW387149.1, from coordinate 26,432,555 downwards.
AATGTGCAATATAATTTGTGGAATTAAAAGTTATAATCATATCATATTTATCTTGTTAGCCATTTCGGCAGCCAGTACAACTTTAAACTTTTAAAGAATATTCTCTTTAGGTAACGTATCTTTAGGTCAATCAGAACTACGCGTTCATTCTCCTACATAAAGAAGAATGTGTAAAGACAAGCTGGTGTCTTCACCACTTTATACTTATGATAATCATTCTAATTATATCTTATCCTTCTTTTATTTACTAATTATCATTTTGACAAATTAGTATTGTAACCAGAGACAGTCGAAACAGTTTAAGTTGATATTTATCATACTAACACCAGAAAAAGGTCAGTAGAAGACCATAAATACTGTGGTACAACATTTAGATATAATCATTTATAAAACCACCATATTAAAAGGCCACCATATAAAAAGGCCAACATTGCCAGTTGTACTGTTGTATTGCCACTTCACCAAGCCAAACCATATCTTAATGTATCAATCAATACCACTATTAATTTGGTTATTGCCTAAAAATGCCTAAAGATTAAAAGGTAATAAGAGACCCCATACCAAAGGTGTGGGTCAATTAACCTACCTCCAAAATGGAAAGCCTTACAAAAACCAATCCTTGCTGACCAAAACCATTTTTCTGATATCACAATTGCCACTCCCATGCTATTGCGAGGACTCTGATCTGAGCCCCAGCCCAAGCCAGGCCTGTTTCAACTTTTGATATGACCCTCATGCTGGCTATTGTTTGGTCAGCAAGGCCAAGCTACTTTGTTTACTATTTCACATTGTTGAACTATGACAGTGAGTGGTGAGTGTTACTTTATTTGCTTTACTCTATCTTTCCCTGTTTCTGATTAGGCCAAAAGAAATGCACTATTTGTTATATGATTGGACTAAGTGTTGTGTACAACTGACAACAATAAAATTATCATAACATAAATTAGTGTGTGGTTTTCCTACAGATGCAAAATATTCTATACCATAATCAACCTTGTCCTTCGGCCTATAGCCCCTACGAATTAAGGATTACTCAGAGAGTTTGTTTGAATTGAAAAGGCTTGTCAGATAGGTAACCATCTTTCATCTCTCTGTCTTTATTACCCTCCTTAACTGAATAGTTCTACAAGTTAGTTCAACCTATACTCACCAGGGGGCTTCACGCCACAAAGCTGCTAGTCATCAACACCTCCTCACCTGCTGAGTAACAGAGTGTCCGCAAAAATGATTTTCAATCACACTTGTTTGTGTCTCCTCTCCAACATATTTGATTGAAATGTTTATAGCCACTTTCTTATGACAATGTCACATCAACTGTCCAGGTGGGCGTGCAGTCACACGTGTATGCAGGGGGGTAAAAAAGCTTCCTTTTGTAAAATGCACATGTCACATTGCCCAACCACAAATCAGGGGATGTGAAACATGTTTTCCGAACTACCTTTTATCGGTAAAAGATAACACTGATTAACGGAACATTTGTTGCACAATCAAATTAAAACATAAGAAGAATCAAAATGAAAGGTACCAATTATTGCCTTAGGAGCTGCTGGGTAATGGAAAAGGAAGTTAGAGAGTCAAAAGTGATCACTACTACGTTATCAAGGCTGCTATAGCTTTGGCCGCCACCTACATAATATGAAATATAGGCCTATGCATGTACACTCACATCTTATTATTTAGATTTTATTATTTTTAAATTTGAAGGCATGAAAGTGACCATTAACAAAAGTTGTGAATAATACATTGATATTATGCAATAATTATGACTTAGTGCATAGAAGAACAGGTACCTTCAAAGTAACCACTCCATCTGGTGTGAACCATGAAAATGACATTCCTGAATAATTGACAAAGCATAATAGTATTATTTTGCGCAGCAAAACCTGAAACATAAAACTATTATTTCTGGCATGGATGTGGCGTTACCAATATGTAACTACAGTTACACCGCATTATTGTCATCCAACTATATAAATCCCCTGCTGCAAGCATTTGGTCAGTTGTATTTCAACCACCACTGTGTCCACTATATCTGATTTTTAAGTTTATAGAGTTAATGTATACTAGGAAGGATCAGTAAATATTGTATATTCATTTCTCGAACAAACCAACCACCTTGCATTCTTTGTTCATAAATCACGACGACAGTAAATGTATATATGAATAATAATTTCCCATTAAAATGATTAAAATACGAATGCATTATTTATCCACTAATTTTCTTTGATTCATTTTTTTGTTCAGACAAAATAAGCTGTTACACTTCTTTTGTTAAATAAAGCATCTGAGTTGTGTGATTGGTAGATTATACTTCAAAATTGTACTTTTCGTGGTTTTGAAGTTCAGTGGGGTTGAATGTGCTAACTCAACACTACTTATTTGTAGCTATTTCTTATTCTTCCATTCTTTATTCTGCCATTCCTATAGTTTAATAGAACAAGTGATGTTAAGTGCAAATGAGATTTTCTTAATAAGTTCCGAGGTATGACAGACATTGCATCACTTGAGTAATCTCATCAGATAGTATACATCTATTTGATACAGTGACGTCAGACTCCTCGCGCAATCACTAACATAGTTGGTTCCTACTCATAATCTGACACAGAACATGGTTCTATTAAGCTCTCTGTGTAATGTGGACTTTACCAGAAGACTGCAAAACTCCCTTTGCTCTGAGCCAGGACCAACAGCTCGCTACCTCAATATTCTTGGAGCATCTGGGCACATGTGTACCTTTCTACTGATATGGAACAGTCTCAGAATACCTCACCCACCAGGAATAGACAGGACTTCTTTCTCTGTGCATTACACTTGATACGGCTGGTTTCTGCATGTAGTGATGCCTAATGTATCTAGTATCTTAACAGATGTAATGTAATTCGATCTGTACTCTAGCACAGTTTGAAATATATATATATATTTTTTAAACGTGAATACCTAAAGTTGGCAAACAAAAGAGTTTTGCACCTGGCAGATTTGAAATCTGGATGGTTGGGAGATATAGAATCATAAAGAGAAATTTGTATGAACACTAAAATAAGCTTTGGCCAATAGGAAAACAGTATTATTTTTCGAAAACTGGGAGCTGCAATGTAAGATCTTGCTAAAATCAACTATCTTATCATACATATACGGGCCACATATATGCACTTTTGCAATTCTCCCTACAACGGATAGCATATTTCCGATGATTTACCTGCAGGCTAGCCTAGATCAAGGTGCATCTTGGGTAATATGTCGACAAATCACAAGGCTTAAGTATAGACATTTTCAAAAATCTTAGCATAATTTGAGGTTAAACATGTTAAAGATCAAAATAAACTATTTTTTCATTTTGCATCCACACATATCTGTTAATTTTGAAGTTAGTCTGAATATGAATTCATTCATTACATATGGATGTAGAGCAAATCTTGGTGTATTTTCTATAGATTTCCCTGTGATGTTGTTGACAAAATTAGTGCAAATTAACCTGCAGATGCTTAAAAAACTTAAATCAGCTATCCGTGGTAGGGAGAATTATAATGTTACTTGTGTCCTTACATAGTACAGGAATATATAAATGAATCCTGATCAGTATTTCATTTATACCTATATCCAGTTTTAAATCTAGCGAATATTGATGTTCAGTAACTAAGCTGGTGCAAATGGAAACCAGTCTTATTCAACTGACTGATTTATAATGAACTATAGAGAGTTAATTAATCAGTTTATATTTGGTGTGCTTAATTAGTCATGTTAATTATGGATAATAGCTAGCTCCTTACGCAGTCTCCTCCTCCTAGTTTGACTGCTGTCGTCCAATACATAATCATAGTTCCACATCATGTAAGACGTAACACTCGCATGAAAGGATATTCTTTATTTATTTATCTCCTGTGTATTATTGTTCCATGACAAGATCTCAATTGACAATTTTCAGCTCCAAGGATGGAATCCCATCAAACATACTCAGTCAATGCTCCCGCCTTTCTACACAGTCTTTCTACTTCTATTCCAAATCCAGGACTCAGCTTCTAAGACTTAACCTTTCCAGGATGGTTACTCACAGCAACGTTCAGCTAACTCTGAGCTCGAGCACCGTGTGCCCCTTTTGTATGATACGTCACACATAGACTCCTCCTTTAACTCCCCACTGACAGAGAGTTACAGCTAAAGCGTGCGCTGATATAAACCTAACGCTGCTAAGCAAAAACGAATATGGACTGGCCATCTGCGTCAGTACAATAAAACTGCTTTCAATAAACCGCTTTGAAAAATAATAGCACCATACATCACTTACAAAATCATGGTTTGTTCAAGTAAATGCAGATGGCGCCATTGTTCTCACCTATATCACTATCAGCAGTATAGACGATGCATTCGTCTGAAAGTTGTGGCTGTTCCCCATCTGGTGTTACACCCCTCCCCTTGTTGTAGCTGTTATATGAGGGGTCAGGACATGTCCATCAGATGACACCCCTGACCCCAAGATTACTTCATTAGGGCTATAACACCCTCAGCAGGAGGGATTCGTTAGGATGAATTCTAGGACGAATTCTTCCCATTTAAACAAGAAAGAGTGGTCACCCTGTGGTCATAATGCCTTTTTTGCAGTGACATAGGCCTTTTAATTATCTTATATGACATCTATGATATCAACAGAATTATATATATAATATATATGATAGTCAACATTCTTTTCTTGTTTCTCTTATATACCATACATAATTTGCTAAAATGTATGTTGTTCCATTGAAATAATGAAGGTAGAGAAAAGGAAAAAAAGTCGAACTTATTCACAATGGTATATTATGGAGTAAATATATGATAATAATACGATAACACAATCCGAGATATGTTACAGGGAGATGAACTCCAAAGACTTCTTTTGCCATGAAATATCTTAGTGAAAATGTATTTAATTTGAGAAAAATCACATATATGTAATATACGGCCGTAATATACACGGCCTGTTTCTTGAATTAATAAGTCAACACCAAAATATGTAAAAATATATTTTATTGTATTATGCTCATGTTTCTCGTTTACCTGCGTACGTATGTCAGAAGACAGAGATAGTGCGACCAAAAGTAATGTGAGATCTTCTCCTTGTGTGTTTATCATCTACTTTCTCCTAAACACCCACTGCGATCAGGGTATGAAGTGTCAGTTCTATTCCGATGTATTCCTGTAACCCTGTTTGCCTTTTTTCTCTCTCTCACTATTTTCCCTTTAAATCATAAATCTATTGCATAATCCTTTTCGCATTTAGCATTAGCCCACTCTTTACTCCTAAATACCCTGTCCCTGCTAAATAGCCAAACTGGGTAACAGTGAAATGGCAATCAGGTTGTATAAATACAAATCATTTCATGTAAATTTCGTATCACTTCAGTGGCAAAAGACAACTAATGTTATGCAATTCCACATGTTTCCCCTCATAAACCCAACCAAAGAGGTGAAAATCCATCCCCTGTTATGAAAGGTTATGTAATCCCCCATGCCTGCACCAGGGGGAGGTGGAAGAGAAATTTGCATGAAATGATTTGTATTTACATAGCCTGTATGCTTTTTCACTGTAACACTGTTTGCCTTTTAGGGAACCAAAGGCGAATACATGTTGAAAAATAATTGAAATGGTTTAAAGGTTATTCTTGAACAGAATTATGCATTATGCACCACATTTAAGAGGAAAAAATAGGAAAAAGACAGTAAAAAAAGGCAAACAGGGATACAGGAATACAGTGAAAAGGAACTGACGCTTTGTACCCTGATCCACTGCCCTCAAACATTTTGTTACCGTCTCCAAAACTAGGTAACCACGAGATTCCAAATAAAAGACATCATTTAGGAAGATAGTTTATCCCTATATGTACCAACAAAAAGGAAGGTATTAAATTATTGTTCTTCCATCTTCCATCAGCTATCTGGCACGAATTTGACCGTTGCTTCAGCGTTCTCCTCGCATCCTTTAAGATTTTCGTGATATTCTTTATTCTTTGGTCTGGAAAATTAAGAAATGATCACTTTTTAATACTAAAGAAAGATAAAAATAAATGCTGAGGAAGGGAGCATTTTACACTAGGAATATAAATACTTTTCTCGCATCTCAAAATTTAAGATAAGATGTCTTTAAAGGTAAATAATCTTAACTCTACAAAAGATTTAGTAATTTACAACACGAACATAAGATTGTAAGTCTGATGTCACACGAACATGAAAAGTAAAAATATCTCATGTAAAGATGCGATCTTAGAGTTACGACCCACATATCATCACTATGAACGTATTTAATTATGTGATTTCAATTGAAAATTATACACAAAGGAAACACATGTTTATGTTGGCAGAGAGTCTAGCTCGCTTATACAAGAAAAAACAAATCCTTTTTGGTCTCGAGTTCATAGCTACATTGCGTAGGTTTTGAAACGACCTCAATCTTTGCAATTCAAGTTTTATATTTGACAGCACATGAATCTTAGCTCTTCAGAACGATGAGAACGTACGCACATAAAAAGCCACACGACTATTTCTCATTATTACCATCACTTTGACAGACTCTCTTATTAACTAACTGTTTAAAGCCACCACAGAACAAGCTGTCAAGTAAATGGATCATGGATTATAATGCTGGACTGTCAGGAGACCTAGATATGTATTCGTACATGAGTATACAGTGTCTTATTTTAGTAGGAATGTATATTATTTTGTTGAAGAGGGGGATCAGTCCCTCCCTCTCTTTGTGAATAGAGTTGATTAAGGGTAGTGGTTCCCAAGCATCCCCTTTTCAGCATCAATTGTTCCAGTCAACAGATCAAACCATTTACCCTAAATCGTCCATCGTAAATACTCATACTAACTTTCCTCAGGGTAATCATGCAAAGGTTGGTAGTCCATGACAGGCATTGTACGCACTTTAAGGTCTTTTGAAAAAACACAGTATAGGCCTAGTAAAAATTACGTTTTTGTCATCGAACCATTATACTTATAGGTTGCTCTTATACTTTACAGACGAGCCTCAGAATATATGCAAAGATTTATTTTACAGGCTTTTTGAGGATAGTATGGAAAGATAAGTAGAGTGACGGTTGATTGATACATGGACACATAGCTTTATCATATATATGGTTCAGGGGATATAAAAGGCGGGTGAATGTATATCTTTTGTCACGTTTTGCCTGAACGCACATTGAAAAGGGCAACATCTTCAACAACAACATAAAAGAAGGAGGAGGGGAAGTTCGCCACTCGATGCTTGATATGAAGACATGAAAATCATGAAAATAATTATCAAATTTTTTTTTCGTATGTGTTGCAGAATGTTTAAAATCAGATGAGAATGTTATCTTAAAGGAGATTTTGATTCTATTGTGTACACGTCTAGTATTACACACATATTTTTATTTCGAATTTTCTCATGCAGATATCGGCAGTGAGTGACGTCAGTATAGGAATGTTTAAAAATCAGAAAGAAATAAAACTTTAAAGAAAAATTAATTGACAATTATTGTATCATGCGCGTCTATTTCAGAAAATTGATAATTATTCTTTATTTCAAAATGCCTTGGCAGATCATGGCAGTGAGTGACGCCAGTAGAAATGCTGCGACTGGGGATTCACATGTTGTGTGCGGCTGGGGATTCACATGTTGTGTGCAATCGGGGATTCACGTGTTGTGTGTGGTCAGGGATTCATGTGTGTGTGCGGCCAGGGATTCAAATGTTGTGTGCCGCCGGGGATTCAAATGTTGTGTGCCGCCGGGGATTCACATGTTGTGTGCCGCCGGGGATTCAAATGTTGTGTGCCGCCGGGGATTCACATGTTGTGTGCGGCCGGGGATTCACATGTTGTGTGCAGCCGGGGATTCACATGTTGGTTGCGGCCGGGGATTCACATGTTGTGTTGGTCTGTGTTGTGTGGAATGACTCTGCATTGTCGTCAACCAACGTGTTCCCATCTTTTTACCACGCTCCCCATGTCATGAGGCATAACAGTGTTGGTGTAGACCCCTTAACACGACATCACGACACAGACATGCAAGAAAAGTGACAGTATGACAGTTGTTCTTTGACTGTGACAGAAAAGCAAAAGCTATAGTAACATGCGACATGGCCATTTTAAATAGTCCAACATGTGAAATGGTGATTAATAAGCGACATTGACATGCGACATATCTATCTTTTTTTAAATATGACATGCAGTGTGCATCCCTCCTCTCCCTCCACCATCCAAAGCCACGTGTATGTATGTTTTGTTCATAGAGTAATGTTTTGTCTCTGAACTCATTTCTGGTAATGATTAAATTGACATCCGACAATTATTTACTTTTTTCTGGGGTCAAATATAAATGCCATTTCTAATAGGAAAACATGCCCTAGCCCTTTTTACAGGGGAGTAGAAAATTGTGATACTTTCCGAACACGCCGAAAAAAGGGGAAAACGACTGGGAAAGCCTTAATTGAATTAATTCATCAAGTGGCAATCTGCCACTGGGACTGGCTATAATTGGATTGATTTATTGATTATCGAGCTGCAAATACACTGTAATCCGTGGATCAACTACTTATCTCATTATTTATTTTTTTGTATAATTATATTTTATCTGATCACCTGTTTGCTTACTGGAAGATTAATGATAACCTGTTAATTGTAATTGGTTGTTAATGATAAAGAAATGGGATCATACTTAAGAAAGTGAAATGTCTGAAAAAAACATACGTAAACACTGAGTAACATTAGTATTACATAGTTCAAGACCTACATTTTCCCCATGTCGCTGATGTTTTGGGGCAGGTTTTTTCCGGACGTCTCCGGGATGAAGAAGCCAAAGCCCACGGCCAGGACGGCAAACGTCGCAAAGATGATCGGGGGGAGTGGCGCGAAGACCGTCTTAAGGTAAATCACATAGGGCGCCACCATAGCGCCCGTCAGAGCAAGGGTCTTAGCAACTCCAAATGCACTGTTCCTGTAATGAAAACATGAGTAAAAACTAAATGATATCTATGAGATATAATTACGAACTTAGGGGGCGTTTCACACTAGGTGTATCTTAAATGCGTTTCTCACATCTCACAAAATAAGGTGTTTTTAATTATCAATAATCGTAAATCTAAAAATGTATAGATAACAACAGGACAATAAGATCAAGAAGTCTGAAATTCAAGCATCAAAAAGTCAAAATATCTTAACTAAAGATACAATCTTAAAGTTATGATCAGTATGAAACTCCATCTAATTTTATAACAATATGCTGAAGTACATGACCCTTCTCAAATTGGTCGGACGGCTGTTACTTTTATTCAGATTTGCTAAACTCTTAAGAGTTTTAGATTTATTTTTGAAAACGCTTAGCCATCCTAATACCATAAGGGTTATAACCCCCTAATGTATGCCTTACCTTACTGACGTGGGGAAGATTGTTAGCGTTATCACATTCAGTAAAACACTAGATGCAGACACACCGAACTTTCCCAGCAACGCAGAACAGAGACACAACCACAGATTGTCTGAAATCAGAAGATTTAGTAAATATATTAATATCATTTTAAGAAATACATAATGCATTGAAAACATTAAAACAATATTATATTTGGAAAATGTAAAGGGATACTTTTCTAATCAGCCTGAGATAGATAAAGTTATGCCTGAAACTGAAACACTCTATGGTGATATTTTAACTTGGAATTACCTTTACCACAAATGCTTTAAATGTGGCACAGGTGGCCGCACCTATCCAGAAAAGAAACTAATTATAAATGTCAAATCTTAGGTTATTTCAATCTTTTACCACTACCTAATGTTAAACTTGAACATGGAAACAACTTTGCTATCTTAACCTTCCTTGTAGTATTTCCACATAGGCATATATTATTATTATTCAAATACGCTTTTGCGTTTGGGTTTCTTTGCCCCCACTGCAATATATGATGTAAAATACAATTATAAATAAAAAAAATCCTCACCTTTTGGTACAAATGCAAGTGACAGACAGCCTATCCCGGCCAGTGACATGAAGGCTAGGTAGAGTTTTTTCTCGCCCACCCAGCGGCTGAGGGGTATACAGACCAGTAGGGAGGCAGTCTCCGAAATCCCCAGCAGGGTAAAGTTCAGGTAGGGGTCACCCGCCAGGTTGGGGGAGTTGAAGTTGATCCCATAGTATACCATAAGGGTGGCTACCCTGAAATAGAAGGTTTCAAGGGTGGTTAATTCATTATGAGATGACTTGTCAAATTTACTTTAGATTGCCTTCATATCTATAGACATACCAACGATCCAGTTATTATGTATGCTAAGCTATTAGATAGAATCTGTATTTTCCAGATTTTAAGTGACCTTTTACATTTGACCTTTCCATTTGTGACAGTTGCCTTGAGAGGTATCAAGCAGGTTTGAATACCTCAGGGTCTTGGGAACATTTTGATACATTCCAACCTTTCTTTTACTTTTTTGTGATGGGTCCCCTAAAAAATAAGCCACTTTTGAGCTTCTGCTGCTGCACTATAGAACCCTGTCTAGAGAACACATGGCTCAGTAAATGTATGGGGCTATGGTATCTATCTTCTCGTAGATTCGATTATCATTCCATAGATTCAATCTCCAAAAACGTATTCCCACAGTGCTATGACCTTAGATGTTGCTGTGGTGATAAATCACTGAAAGTGATTTTCCGTTGCCCTCTAACATATCATTCTAACAAGTTTTCGTTACTAGAATGATCTTTTTTTTAAAAAGAAACACTTCTACCCTTTTACCAATGTGCACTATTCCAGTTAGTCAAGTCAGTATGATGTTTTTCATGTTTATGATTGCTATAAAGATATATTCATCTTTGATTTCAAGTACAATGTCTCCAAAAATATGCCGGCACCCCAAAATATCAGATACTGTTTAACTCACTTGATCCATACAGAGACTAAATTCATTAATTTCAGAATAATTGCGCACTTGAACTGGTTTTAAACCTTCGAATGATTTTCCTTCTTATGATATTCATTCCAATTTGAAAATAAGTGGGAAACTCACCCTTGAAACCAGACATTGAGAGCCAGCAGTGCTAGATTGCAGTGCCTGAAGAGGTCGATGACAGAGGACCGTTTCTGGTTGTTTTTAACATCCAGCTGGTTGATGATGTTTGGGTCTATGACCTTCCGGTTGACCTTTGCCACCTTAGCTATGATCTTCCCTGCTTCATCATTTCTGTCTTTTGTCAACAACCACCTGACAGATTCCGGCACAATCCTGTATGAACGGCAAAAGATGGATATATCCAGTGCTTGCAATGAATTAGAAGGAGAATGTTTTTTTGGGCCACTGGGTACCAGCCATAGGTTATTAGTGCACATGCCGGGCACCAGCAGCTAAGAAAGTTCCCAGCGTGCCACACCTATGTACCCAGTGGCCCAGAAAAGTCTCCTCCCATATCAATTGAATGATGTATTTTCTTAATTACCTCTTTCCAAAGAGCCTAAAAGATGCAAAACTGGAGTCTAGGTTTGATTCCTTGACCAAGGATCCTATGCCATTCCATAGATGCATAACCCAAGGACGGAATCACTATCAAACTGGTTCTTTGTCTGATCTGTTCCCATGAATTACCTACAACTCCCTCTGATATTCCTATTATTCAATAGATATCTTGTTTAAAGTAGTTTAGCTTAATGGTGAATGTTCCTTAGACAATCTACAATGTACTTGGACTTTTTACTTTAAAAATTTGGGCAAAAGCTCTAGTAAGCGGAATTGTTTCCTTATTATACCATCCCATCCCACCACCTAATGAAAGCTTGGCATTAGATGTTTTCTTTCGGATTGCTCTTAATTTTAACAAATTACAATATTTCACAATGAAAACCAATAGGATAGCAACTTACCAGTAGGAAATGAGAAACGGTAGCCCTGAAAGACTTATGGTTAGAAGAATAAAGTTCCATTGCCGAAGTAGAAAAGCGATGCCAGCAAGAAGGATTTCTCCGACTGCATAGGCTAGGTGGAAGGTTATTCCAGTGCATAGTCTGTAGCTGGGGCCCACAAGCTCTGTCCCTGAAAGGGAATGCATTAAGTGTCTAGAAAGTTTAAACATAACAAATGGGTGCACAACTAACATAAACATGATATATATATATATATATATATAGGTTCCTAAAAAAAAGAATAAAATTTGAAATATATGAAATATGTGGATGGATTGATAAAATAATTGTATAAGATACGCAGAACTACATGAAAATATAGATATTTAGGTAGACAAGTGACAGGGAAACCATATTGGAAACAAACGTATAATATGTGAAAGCTTGGATGAAGAAATGGGTGTAACATAGATAGCAAGGGAATTGTCAAGAACATACGTAAATTTAAAGAAAACAAGATCGAGCTTTACGTCAACATACAAGGTGACTGACCCAAAAACATTCGCATAAATTTAGTTTTTCGTAGAAATGAAGCCCAGCGTTTGCGAAAACAAGTAAAAAGCACACAATTGATGATTCTAAGTTCAATTTAAAAAAAAAAAAAGTAACAAATACATGCAGTTACATATAAGTGTGTGCTGAAAGAAACATACTTGTGGAATAATCTTACATCTCGTCTCATACATTTAAAGCTACAATTACAAAACTCACCAATAATGAAAATACAATTGTAAATTGATATCTGGAAGAATCCTTGGAAGAAGTAGAAAATACAGAACATCCAAAATAGTTTACAAAACGAAGCAGCTATTCCGGATGCAGCCAGCAGCAGAATGGAGAATAATAAAACGGGGCGTCGACCGCACCTAGGTAACGAGAATAAAATAAGTGTTACTGGACACTGGAAGGGCAAATTATGATAATATGATTAGCTATAATAATGCTTTTATTGACCATTGAGAATCAGTGCTTGACGAATAAGTCGGTTACATCATACACCTGTCAAATACGATCTACAGACTACAAGCACCTACAGGTTTTCTGTATATAGCCATTCATCTTTAAAACAAATCATCATCCAAGATGCTTATCACCTATGAAGACAAAATTCTCACTGCGTTTTTGCTAGCATAAGATTATACAGAGATGGTCGTACGAAATTGCTTTACAAGTAAACGAGACAAAGCTTTCAGTTTAGGCATGTCCATACCTTTTGAATATAAAAGAAAGTTCTCAGTACCTAGTGATTGAGGTAAGAATTAAATAAATCTGAACTGGTGATGTAATAGCCAAGACTGATGAGCAATGTAAGCAAATTGAGGACATTATATCTTTGGACCTTTCCTTTTGTTTTATGCCATTTACATTCTCATGTTGCATGTCATAAAGTAGCATATTTTAATATCATGAGCAAAGTATTATAATACAGGCCCGTACCCAGGGTATGCTGCGGGGAGGTGGCGAGAATCCCTAAGTGGGACTTTCCCTTATAATTACAGTAATTTAAACCTAAAAAGGGGGGGTGGCGAGGTTCCCAAAGTGGAACGTTTCAATATTTTGTTACATTATTTTAGCAGTTTTACAGTGAAATATTTAACTAATTGGTGGAACTTTTTAACAAATTTCCTCTGTGGGGGGTAGGCGCGCCACCCCCGCCACCCCCCTAGTTACGGACCTGGCCAGTATATATAATAGTTCAATTATAACACACACATAATTATAATGAATCAGTAAGCTTAAGTAACAAATTGTCATATTCTAATCTTTCTTACCAATCTGAGGCCTGTCCTGAAAAGGACGATCCAAACAGCCTTCCGACAAAAAACACTGACATCGCCATACTTTGATACCAGTCTTCGTTACAAACGAAATCCCACTGCAAAAAGAGTATATGAATCATTCATGAAATTTATTCCAAATACAGTTTTCAATGCAAGCATGAACTTATAGGTTCAGGAGAGATTGTTATTCAAAGTCTTACATCTTAGAGGCAGTTACCATGTTTAAGCTAAAAATTCAGTTTTGTTTTTATCAATTTACTAATTACCAAGATGGACATGATAAGTAGTCTTTAGAAGTATATTAAGTTTGTCTCTTGTTTTTTTGTTATTTGAATCAATATATTAGGATCCTTGAAACGGGTAGATCAAACCACTGAGACTAAAAGACTAATTATTATTACTTTTTTTTCTTTCTTTTTTGAAATTTTCTTTTGGCAAATTCATATAAGTACATGTTCTTCCAATAGCACATCAGATTATCATTATGATAAGGAGCAAAGCTCGTGAAAGTGAGGGAGACAGAGCTGTAACATAAAAACATTCCAGATAGTTATGTTCCTTCAATTTTTCCTACAAAATTTCTTGATAAGGTTCTTAAATGTTAATTTCACTGCCGCCTTCTGCACACAAGTAATCAACATTTCCCAAACCTTTCAAATATAATCCATTCAGATATTTTTAGAACGGTCTAGTACTTATCCATTATTCAATTGAGCCTTCATATGCATCAGGCATGAAATATGCTCCCTCCAGCAAAGTTTTAACATCTGTATCCAATATATAATTTACAAATTTTGTAAATCTTTGGCAGGATGTTTCCCATAATCTATATAGGGAACTGTTTTTGGAGTGCTTCACAGTATGACCGAATCAAAGGAGTTCAAGATTTACTCATAAAAAGAAAAGATTATTGCCTAACCTCAGTAGCAATACTGGATTTATAGATATCAGTGTCGTAATCCCAGCCATGCTGACACTGTGTTGTAATCCTCGTTGGGTCACTAATCCACATAGAGTAGTTGCCACTATCCCAGTCTGTGTCATTTAACACAAACATCGTACAACTGTCCACTGATGGATTTCCTACAATGGGAATATGCAATATTCAACACTTTAGGCAAAATATAGTATTAACATACATTCATTAATACATGATAGGTTGGGTCTGTACATTATTAAAAAAAACGGATGTATTAATATACAAGTGTCACCTGTATATAGAATATATGTCACTTTTTTAAATTTACAACCAGCAAATGAATTGCAAAATAGCCTAGACAAATAGGAGCAACATTAGTAATTGTCTTTTCCATTCATACTATAATTTTGATGATTTATTATGATTCCATGAAGGCTTCATTGGGCTACTGTAATAGACTAAGATAATGCCTAATTGACCAACTCATGTTGCAAGGTTAACATGGTTTCAAAATGAAACAAAAAACGTTAGCAGAATTTCTATTCCGAGAACGTGCCCTATCATTCTATACAGAAACCAAAGTTCTAGTTCTGAATCATAACACGTACTGACAGCAAAGGAGATGGACATTCTAAACTATGTACATTGTAGTAAATACACAATATCAGGGTAAACAAGGCGCTCCGTTTTTACCTGTACTTTTGTACGTCAGACTATGTTTCTGCCTTTCAGTTAGATTTTCCCACTGACTGGGAACATCCTGCAAATGGCATCTGAAGAGATGCCAAGCAATTGGTAAATTAGGTGACAACAGGCAGACCTGTGCAATTTGATGCACTGGACTTTGTGCAGAGTATGCCCCAAGGATTGGTTTATATGCATATTGATGATCATTTGATAACCTGATTAAATTATGATTACGAAGAATTCAAATCAGATTAGTATGATTTTATCATATTTTACTATTTGTATTTTCCATACTTGATCTAAATTTTGAAGAGATGTATAAATTCTTGATGCATCTTTTGTTGGTCATGGACCATGACATTGTGACCAAATGGTGAACACCAAAACCCGGTCACGTGACCTAGTCTGCACAAAGTCCATAGAGTAACATGTCAATTACATGTTGGTCAATCACATGTAGACCCAAAATGAGGCTATTATTTCTATGCAGAGTCATTTGGGTTGATATTACTGACCCAAATGAATACAACAGCGGGGGGGGGGGGGGAGGGGGGGGGGGGTAAGGTGGGTAGGGGCCCAAGAGTTCTCCCTCCCTTTATTTGGTGTTAAACAAAACCAAATTTCCAAAAGAAATGTCCAACTCTGAGGTAACGAGATACCTGGACCCTACGCCATTCAAACCTCTTGCACTGGCCGACGTAAACAAGATCATGGATGAGTGCCTTTTATCATACCCTGGGGTTCTTAGGGCATACTCTGATAAATACACAACCATCTGGTGTGGTGTTCCTCAATTGGTTTATCAACTTTGTGTGTAAGGGATATCAGCCTTTATGTGTAAGGGATATAAGCCCTGACCTGCAAAATTCTACCAATGGTCTTGATAATTGTATCCTCCAATGATTAATGAAACCAAGATAAATACACATGTTTACACAATTAATGAAATTCACTAGTACTGAGTCATGGTTGTGGTTTTTATTTTGTCTGTAGAGTCTTTGCAACACCAACGGACCTCAGTGCCCCGATCCAGGAATAGAACTTGTTGGATCGAGAGGTGCAACACCTGGCACAGCGGCAGATCCAGGGGGGCCCATGGGGTCCTGACCCCCCCCCCCCCCCCCACACACACAGACACACTCTTCCTTTTGAAGGGGTCTTAAACTTGCCAAAGAGAAAATAGTATTTGGCATATGGTGAGGTCTAAGTCAAAGCTGATTTCTAGAAATGACCATGCCACCCTGTAGGATTAAGCAGTCTATATCCCTATGAATGTGTGTAAGCCTAGCCAGATCTGGAAGGTCATGGTCCACTGCACACTCCACTGAACATGATCAGAGCTACATGTACTCATATAATGTATAGTTGCCTCAACACGTACATATGTAATGATTGTTCTTTTATCCATATTCATATTATATTGGTTCTAAATTATCAAGTAGGTTTGCATTAGCAATTTATGTGTGGCCCCAGAAAGGCCTTATTGATTATGAGAGTTCATATAGGTTAGGGGTTAGAGGTTTGGCCTATATGCCAAAGGTATCCCTACTGGTCTATCTCTAATCTATACATACCCAAATAGCTGAATATTGTCCTGTAACATAGTATCAGAGTGTCAGTTGTTATAGATGTCCTTGTTCACTATACAATAGGAGTAACCTAAACATATATATTATAGCAAATATCATGTGAAGACCCACTGTAAATAAACCTGTATGTCTATAACATATTCATTGTAATGACTGAAGACTAGCCACTACACTGCAATTGAATAATCAGTATAAGTTGTCGTAAGAAATTAACCTCACAATCTGATGTGCACGATGATATTGTGCTTTGTACCAGGACTGTGACACCTGGAAGAACAGGTATAGACCTGAAAGTATTGCTATGAATACAAGCAATAAAATAGAATAGGGCCTAATATTGCGGGGTATTCATTTGTTATTCTAATCAAACTAATAATGATACGAGTTGGGACAATGAGGTCGGGCTAGGTTGCAAAAACATTATAGTTCAACTGACACAGTATTGTAATGTTTTCATTAACAAATCGATGAGGACACTTTGATTGGACTGCCAGTTAGAGATAATCTTCTGGATACGTTTACCCCAAAGCAAAGTGACCACAACTCATTATAAATAGGATACAACTTATAGAGGTAGTTAATTTTCTCCCATCACATTCATAAAAAAATCTAATTGTTTTTAGAAGGGTATCAGACCAGGGTTAGAGTCGATCGACTGATTTCCTGCTTCACCTGTTGGCTTAGAATTACTCATTTCGCTACTGGAAACACAGTGAAAAAATTTGCAGTTGGAATGCAAATTAACGAAAATAAAAATCAAAAGATAATATACAGTTAACCATACATAGAGTACATGAATTTTCTCTTCAAAAATTGGACTCAGAAACCAATTCCCCAGAATTCACCTTATTTAATCTGCAGGTCTTTGAAATACGTGAAATGAACTACGCATGTTGAGGGCACTCATCTTGTGGATTGTACATATGCCAAGGCCGTAAGGGAGAACTGACAATAAAGTATTAAAAAAAATCATCAAATATGTAATAACTAACCTGTGTTTGGGCACGGCTGCGGTGAAGACCATGTTAAAGGCGTGCATGGTGGTGTTGAGGATGAGGAGGCTGGCCACGGTCACCTGCAGGGCCTGGTAGCGACCGAAGCCCCCCAGCCGTCTAAGCATGTCGTCGTAATGCATCCTGCCTGCAGAGAGATCAGCCAACGTTGGTCGGTTATTCGGGTTTAACACGTATCAACATCTAAGGTCATATCACACTGAGAACAAGATTTGATAATTCTGTCCTTGATAATCGTATCTATGAAATGATCGAATCTATGAGTAGGTAGAGACCATACCCCTACACTTTTACCAAGGCAGGTGTTCTTTGATGTGACTGGTCCCATAGACAGGGCCCAGCTTACATCTGTGTGATCCCAGTATGTATAGCTCCGACGGCACAGACAACTATCCAAGTACGTAAAGCACCTAAATAGTATATAGCTGCAGCATATAGCGGCATTTATATATATATGCGTATTTGTTTCCAGATTGCGCGTTCTCAGTCGCTGTCCAGGAGTGGTTTTGTCCAGGGTTCTCAGGTAAAAAATTCTCATGTGACGGGTGCCCAGGAAGAGCGACATATCAAGGATAGATAACTGAGTCGTCAGTAGGGCATGGGGGTTTTAAGGCAGTACTGGGAGGCCATAGCTGTCTTTGACTATACAGGCCTTCCCTCTGCCAAGCCTCCAGTCACGGTAGTGCTGCTTCAGTGTTGTACATTCTGCCGAAACCAACATAAAAAGGACATAGTACCTGGTTCACCTCTGGTAAAAACATGCTCTTTAATAATAAATAAGTTTACTATCCTATGGAGTGGAATCGAATACCACGCCACCCACACAGTATTGCTTTCATTTATTACTCACCAATGTTCTGGTGTTTATGTCCAGTGTGTATGTTATTGTGAAAATATGATATTCGAGCATTCATCTCCATACAACCTGACTATTCTGTACGCACACATTCACATGGTTCTTAGGTGTAGTTGAACTTGTAGTTTGTTTGATTGTTGGGGATATCTTAATGTCTGGCCGATCATTTAGGGTTCTTTACAGATTACACAAGGTAATGCTTTTCAACTTTGGTTGATTGTATCTATGATTTAATTTAAGAGAAACCCGCCACTGGGTTCGATACCCTACTCTTTTTGAAGAGTGGTAAGTGGTCTTTTATGTGCAATGTCCCATACAAAAGGCACCACACAACTGGCCTTTGATGACCCTGTTCGGGGCACAGGGTCCCCATTTATTGCCTCTTATGATCAGCAAGGGGATGCTAGGAATTTATTCTTCGCAGGAGTTCCCAGAGGAACCCCCACCCCGGGTCCCCATGGGATAAACTCTGAAGCTCATTTGCCATATTGATTTAAGTTACTAGGTAAACATACTTCAAAAGCACCACCAAAGGAAAGTAGCAGGCAGTCCTGCATCAGACAGCTCATCTTTTATTCATCTCAGGATGTTTACACTCAGTGTTGACCATAGAAGGACCCTGGAGACCTCATTAACAGAAGGGCTCTGAACCCTAGGATTGATTAATATGACCAATAGATGGCACATATGACTATTGAATTACGGACTGCTGAAAACAGCAGTTGTGAGCACCAAACCCATTACATGTATCAAATATCTAGAACAACCGATCCTATATCAAATGGTCGGTGTTAAATATTAACCAAATATTTACCTTCCCTGTATACTATATCAAATGGTCGGTCTTAACTTGCCTAATACACTAGGAAATGAATCTATTTGACACAGGACTGGCAGGCGCGGATTGAGGAGAAGGGGGCGTGTCAGCCTACTTTTGCCCAAATATTTACCTTCCTTATATATACTTACCTACCTTCCCCTGAGTAGACTTTGGCGAGTTGTGTGCAAACTGGGCAATAACTCCTGAGTGCACCCACAGTTGTACTTGATTTATTCTATATAAACTACGCCAAAGTGTTGAAAGTGTTTTTACTGACAACACAGAAATTGGCATCATCATTCACAGACTGGCATTAATGCCCTCCATGGCAAAAACAGTTCTTTTATTCACCCACTTTTGAGAGGGTAGGTCAATACTAAAGATATAGGTGTCGAAAAACTGTATCGTTGCTGATAACGTAGGAGTCGTTGAATTAGTTTTCAGTTATTTGAGGCAGCAGGTGTAAGATTAGGCAAATCACCTTAGTTTGTGTAATGATCGGATCCTGAAGTGAACTGGTACCACCTCAAGGTAAAATGAAATAAATTATATGAGTTGAAGTGATTATCAACCTTAAATCTTGTTTTCCTTCCCTGGTTTGAACCGTGTTTAGAATATCCCTAGTGTCATAAGGGGTTAGATTCAGTCAAGCATGTTGTACTATTATTTGATTGGTATTTTGGTGTCATTTGAAAGGAGGAGCCAGTGACTGTAAATCAACATGTGGCCAAACCCCTTACTGTCCAAAGAGGGTTCATGCCAAATTTTATATCCAAATCTCTGATAGATTCTTTTTTATGTATGTTTATTTAAATTCTACAAACTGATTCCTCATGTACCTGGAGCACCTTAATTGTAAGGTGCATCTGTCTGTGTGTGACGTCACAGACAAATTATATTTTTTTAAATGCAGAAATAACACAATATAATTGACCTTATGGGTTTTATTCAATCATATGATGCTTAGATCATAAGATAAATTGATCTGTAGCAAGAAAATACAGTTTAAAATTTGAAAATAACATCTTTTATGTGTCACACATAGATGTATGATTTTAAGAGGACAAGGGAAATCAGACGTTTCTTCAACTAAATATACTGATATTAAATTAATCATAAAAAGTGTGAAAGTTTCAAATTTGAAATTTCACTGGTCCCTCTCTTTAAACGATATATTTATTAAGGTAGGGGATTGGATTTCTCTAGCATTCCTCCCTCACCAGCCATAACTTTTTCTATTACATCGTCATCTGGCACAAAATGTATTTGAGTACATAAAGCCATTGAAGGACCATACCTGCTAGCCGATTTTACTGTCGCTGGGCGAAGGTAAAAACGGCTGTCGTCGTCGCTGGGTGACGGTAAAATCAAGCAAGTTTGATATTTTGCTGGTGATTTTGCCGACAATCCCCTCGTCTGCTGCCCGCCGCCCAGAATCGCACCATACCCATGGGGCCAGGCGATCCTGTAAGTATCAGAGGAACAACCATGACATCTTCTCTCCTCCAACCTCCCTGACATAGTTAAGCAGGCAAAATTGAAAAAGCAGCAGAAGCAAGTGGAAGTGGTGGCCAAGGAGCAGGAGTCCTACCAGGAAATGACTACCACTGCTAAGCAGGCCTACACCGAGGCGGAACCCCGGTGCTTGGGCAGCAGGCTGCCTGCTCCTCTGACATCCAGGTGTATGTATCTTTTGACAATGCAAAGCACTCTGTAGACTTCGAGGACCCCTTTGAGTGCACCTTCCCCTCTCCCTTCAACAGCCAGAACCCCTCCACTTCCTCAACCCATGCAAAGTAGGTATCTTTTGTGTGTGTGCCAAGGCCTTTCCTTCTCAAGTGAACGACCTCTTTGATGAGGCCCACTGCAGGAGCAAGGGGTCATATGTCATCATCTCCTACCTCAACTACTGCTTTACAAACTACTCCTTCGGTGAACAATCCCTCGACCTGTATTGTGAAAACTGCAGTGGCCAAAAAAGAACAAATACTTGATTGGCTATCTCATGTGGTGGGTCCTGACTTGTCTTCAAAAGCAGATCACTTTGAACTTCTGATCAACGGCCACATCAAGTTTGCCTCTGACTGGTGCTTTGGCCTGCTAAGACAGAGTTTCCACCATGCCAATGTCTCACCAACCTGGCCAAGACAGTGAGGGAAAGCACCCACAAAGATGTCAACATCCCTCAGCTGTGTGGGTCAGAAGGGAGGGAAATATACATCCCTTGCTACATCTGGCAAGCCTTCTTTACCCCATTCATCTGGCCAATAAAAGGGATTAAGCAGTACCACCACTTCATCTTCTCTTCAAACAGCCCCGGGAAGGTGACCATCCACCAGTACCGTGACTATGAGCCAGAGGAAATGGATGTACTGACTGTGCAGCCTGGAGACATTCCAAGTGTTGCCCCAGTGGTCACACCTTCCCCGGGTCTTCCACTCTGGCAGTTGTGGTAACTCTTTAAAAATGTAAGAGACTGAGAGACCAGGGACATTGTGTGCCCCAAGCCAACCACACCTGAGCCTCCAGCAGAGCCAGCAGAACAGTGGGACCAGTCACCAGATGCAGGTGCAGGGCCCTCCAGAGAAGGCGCAGGTGGGGATGCAGGGGAGGAGTAGGGGGAGGAGTAGGCACCACGACGGGGGCATGGTAGATAAAGGGGTAAGACCGAGGAAGGGGTCATGGTAGAGGACAAGGGCAAGGACAAGGACGAGGGCACAGGGGTGTTAGGGGGAAATCCTCTGAATCGGGCTCAGAGGACTCAGACTCAGAACTAGCGACCCAAAAGAGTAAAATTCTTGAGTTTGGGTTGGGTCTCATAGCAAGTCTCTAGTTTCAGATATACTTCCTTTAGTATCTTACAACGATAAGAGGATAGTCAGGGACATATGTTGAAATCATCCTCTATAAGGCACATTCCACATTAAGTCTAGCATTTCATGTCTTCTACCTTTGTCCATTCATAACTTTTATGCTGTTCAAATAATGTTATCATTCATTATTTTTGTTGCGTTGGTACATATAAGTATAGATCATATAGGTATTAAGTAACCAACACAACAAAGGTATAGGTCCGTTTTTGAAGTGGGTCTATTGTTGTGGACCAGTGGAGCGTGCAATTGTTTAATTGGTGTGCCCTCTCTGACCCCCAGTGGTGATCAGACTGTGGGGCCTCCACTCAGTGTCTTCTCATTGGTCACTGCTGGTAGAGGTAGGAGGGACAAGTATCAGTGATTGACATCCAGTGTCCATGGGTCCTATATATAGAGCTGACTCACAACTTGTAGCCACTCCCCGGCAGGGAGAGGTTTGGGGAGGGTAGTGGTGGGAGGGAGGTGGGAGGGGGTTTGAAGGCAGCTGTATCCCAGTAGTGTCCATTGGGCAGTACAGCTGTCCTGGGCAGCTGTACACTCATTGGTCAACCTGATTGACCAATAGGACTCCCTCCTATACCACCGTCCGTCCGCTCAATCAGGCGTGACCCTGGCGTTCTGAGCTGTATGGGGGGTGGGGGGGGGGAGGGTGCCGGCTGCTGCTGGGCCGCTGCTGACCGGGCCGTCACTCTCCCACCAGATTTTAGGGTAATTGGAGCTGGGTCACGCACGGCCAAACAGCGGTCCGTACCAAGTAGATACTAGCGAGTTTTTGCAACACACACGGATCTCAGTGCGCCGATCCATATCCCGATGAGTTCGATTGGACAGCTTGGTATGGGGCAGCTACTCTATAAGGTTTAGTTCTATTCCTCTAGTGAATGTTAGTATGGGTGTAGACTCTTAAAATCGACAGGGTGACATGGCTAATTCTTAAATTCGACATGCGACATGGAACTTGGGGGGCGGGTCGGGGGTGGGGGGGGGGGGTGACGTGGGGTATGCGTCACCCCCCCTTTGGTAAGCTAGGTCCCCTTCTTTTTAAAAAGAGATTTTTTGGAAAAAAGATAATCTGGAAAAAAAAGCATTATCTGTTAATCTACATTCCTTATTATTGCTTATTCACTGTGTTAGAAAAGCCTAAGATCTACAGGGGTGGAAATTTGAAAATGTGCGTGTGTGTGTGTGTGTGTGTGTTGGGGGGGGCGTGCTATGGCAAAACTTTGGGCCACCCCTCCAGGCGCAGGAATTTTTACATTAAAAAAAATAATATTTAGGCCAAAATAGTCCCCCCCCCCCCGCACCCTAAATCCACAGCTGCTATATCCTTTTCCTACACTTTGGATTCCATTATTGAAAAAGGTTCACTTTTTGGTTATGGTCAACCCCCCACAAAAAATCCTGGATACGGGCCTGGGGGGGTATATGACATGTTCCTTTTATAACATTTAAAAACCACCAACGCAACATCGGCCAGTTTCTGGCCGACAATCTTCAGATTTCTAGTTATTGAACTCGTCAATAAAAGCTCTAAAAAAAATTTTTTTGGGGGAAAAATATATTATAGGCATAGTTTGATAAGATTAGATTAAGTATACCCCTTTAAAATGACATGTCCATTAAAAAGTTATTTTTCATGATTTTAATTTTTCAATGGGGTTCATATCTAAATTGGTCGGATATGTCAATGCACAGAGTTAATGACCATGAAAATTTAGACTTTAATTGTTTTTGGTAAATTTGCCTACATTTTCCTGTCATTTAACTTATCTTGAAAATTGTCCACAAAATTGAGTAACCTCCGTCAGGATCATGCTTTAGCTGCTCTTAAGCAATGGGCAATTAGATGAATCATTAATTTATGTATCATTAATGATAGATCTGTATAATATTAATCAATCATAATTATTTTTATTTATGTGTGTTTGTATTTTGCTAACCTTTTATATCCATAAAAAGTCTAAGTATGTGAATATATTTAAGAAAGTAACCTCCGTCAGGATCCCTCCTGTCATTAATATAAGTCTTAAAAACATTTCCTCTCTATGTATGTTTAGAATTGCATTAAATGAGTTCATTTAGAAAATGAAAATTGAATTTTTTAAATTCATCTAGATGTTTGGGGTCTTGATATAAAAAATAGTAACCTCCGTCAGGATAGCCTATGTCAGGATAACCTCCATCATAAGAACCCCTGGCCAAAATAGCTTCAAATGTGCATAAGTCAGTGCTACTATGTTGTCTAATGTTATATTCATCAGGATATTGGAAAAATGACATCATAGGGATGGATATATTGATATTTGCAGTATTTAATTAAAAACATGACGGAGTTTTTTTTTTATTTATCAGCTACTTGCTGTACATTCGATTTAGTTTATTCCACACCACATTTTCTCTTATAAATAGTGATTTCCTGTATATTCTATTCACTCTATAGTTTTGGCTGATAAAACTGTACGTTACTTGTGCTTTCCATAGCATCTACTAATACTTTCCATATCATCTAGTTTAATGAGGCTTGTATTTTTGCCTGTTGAAACTTCATCTATTCTAAAAAAGTATATACATAATGCATACGACCTGTGTTGAAAACAGGCTCATCACAGGATCAGGAACCCATTGGTGGACAGACAAGATAATCTTGGATGCCATGGAATGTTCCTCGGTCGGTCTATCTTAACCTTATCACATAATCTCGGATCTATCTCATTGGTTTAGTGCTTATCAGAGTGTTGCTACAAATTGTGTTATCAGTGGCGAATAGGTCCACACAAAAGGAATTATCAAAATCATCACTATTCACTTTTCATTTGTGATAGTGTTCTTCGTGATATGTGGAATATTGAAAACAAACAGATTTGTTTTTATATATTTACTCACAGATATGGGGGAGAATTGCAGATTTTATGCTATGACTTCCATCATGACTTCCATCCTCTGCGAAAAGCAGTCTTATGGCCAGGAATATTGAATCAAGAAGGTGTCTTGGGGAATCTAATACTGAAAAAAATAGGTAGATATTCTTATTAGACAAATAGTTATGTTAATTTGAAGACACAAAGGTTGGATATGCTTAATATGCTAAAATAGACCCGTCTTTTGTATTTATAAAGATATAACTTATATAGGATCTAGGCCAAAAATTGAAATCCTAAATATGATTTTAAGAAATTTACTGCCATTTCCTTTTTATTTAAGATATTCAGAATCTGTTTTTGCTGAATATAGCCAAGCAGTCCCTTGATTCAGAATTTCAAATTTTGAAAACTTGATTTTGCTCCATGGTTACCATGGAAACCCTCATTTGCATAGCAGTAGTATGGCAGGTTTAGGCATTCTATCAACATTCCGGTTACCATGGCAACAAAATGCAAAAAAATCAAAAAGAAATCGCCAGTAATGAAAACTATGAAAAATTTCAATTATAGCATGATATATCTTAATTTTCTTATTTTTATGATTTCTAAGCTAAATAAAGGCTCTAGAGCCATGAATAGGCATTTCCATAAGGCTGGAAATCCCAGAAACTGTCAATTTATTATTAACTGTGCCCATAAATCTAATGTTCCCAATTAATTGCTAATTCAGAGGATATATAACATATTATCCATTTCTTTTACTTTCTTTATTTCGTCATGTGAATTAGATGATTTCATCGTTTAATCCCATTGAATGGTCCATCTGGTATCTGATTCGGAAAGGCTCATACTTTTTACTCTAAAGGCAGATGTCATATAAAACAGATAAGATAATATATCAACTTTTTAAATGAGCAGCAAAAGTCATATTAGCACAGCACGGAGGTAATACCCGCCATATACTTAACCTATTTATTTAAAATCAAGTTTCTTCGTCAGTCCAGATCATGGGCATGAACTCTACAGATGGCGCCATGTCTACTGCTTACTAGTTAAGAATAGAAAGGGTAGCACACTCTCCATTTTGGATCTAGCTGGTTCCTGTCAAAACCTATAAGCTGATGACCAGCAGATGCATAGGATTCCCACAAGACTGCAGTGAATGGCCCAGTTCTATTTGATATTGATATAAAAAACACCATTAAACTTACCATCTTTTTGTCATTCTTACAACAATAAATCATAATTATTGCAGTGTGCTTTGAATTTTTGTAGTTGATGTTTTCCAGAAAGAAATAGCTCTATGTATGCTTCCCCCTTCAGTGCCCCTTCCTTGAACAGAATGCAACTCATTCACTGGATTGGATGGTTATTTATAGTGCTAAAAGGGTTTCCCCACAAACTTCTTCAGACATTCTCTAAACCCAATACAAGTAGGAAGTTAGTACTTGGATAATCAGAGCATTGCTCAACACCACAGTCAGGAATAGCCCAGAGGCTAGAGTCTAGGACTTCAAATCCAAAGGTAGGGGTTTCAAATCCCACCCATGTCTGGACAGTGTCACTCTTTTTAATAAATGAAGAAATCACATTAAAAAGAATTCATTTGGGTGAAATAACAATGGAATGAGTATACCTAAGATAAATGATTAGAACTGTAAAAGCTGATTATTGAAGATGATTTTCATAAGAAAAAGTGCAACATGGTCAAACTGCAACATGACCATCAGGAGGTTTGAACCACCAACCTTCTGATTTGAAGTCCTTCACCATAGCCATTATACCACAGTTTGCTGTAATGACAGTGGAATGAAATGCTTGGCTGTATGAGGTTGATGTATTATGTTTGGGATGAGGTATTTGTTAAAAAACCCTATGTAGGGGCCTCTTGTATGACTAACATGGTGATGTCATATAGGGGATTCCCCTACCCTCCCATGTCCTAATTAACCAGTTTGAAGGAAATAGCAATGTATATTACACAATTATAGCAAAACTATGGGCAAACATAGGTTTTAGCATGGACAGGAGTTATAACTACCATTGAATATTGCCTATAATTACCAAAAGGCCTATGTGCACATTGTCTTATGTGGTTGGTCATGTGACCTCCATTCATAAAGTCCTTTCCAAATAAGGGCATTGCCATATATGGTATGCTGCAATACTGGGTGGGGTTGCATTTTTTTCAACAAATCTGTCAATTGCCATTTATTGAGCATGAATATCAATAAAACACGACAGCCAATTGGTTTTTATCAATTGTCTGAAATACAAACAATTTTTTATTTCACAAAATATCTTAAAGTTTAGGCTTAAATCCAAAACATATGTCAGTGCAAACTGCAGGGTACAGTTTTAGGTTCTTACCCTGTTAGTATTATAAGTAACTATGAGAGAGGGGTAGCGCCATCTGGAGAGTTCATGCCCGTGGTCCAGATACTCTAGACTGACACTAAGTTATAAAAACAGTATTCTGACCTGACAAACGGTATGTGTACAGTTCAAATATACCAATATCGGCAGAGTGTCAAATGGACCTGGTCCAAAAGAGCCCTATGCTGGGGACCACCATCTTTGCTTCTGTCCCCCGAAGGAGTGGCTCACTGTTAATCTTCCCAAACCATGTGTCATGCTGAATAAAAGTGACTTATGTTCATTGAAATATATCCTACAAAGGTTGCCATTATAATAAAAAAATATTTTTTTTGAAAGTTTATATATAATTACATATGTAGAAGGAAATAATTCAAAAGTAATAGCCAATTAGAGATAACAGATATATGCGCTTCCACTTGTAGGACCCCGAACTGCTGTACTGATGCGGGTGGCCAGTCCATGTTTGGGCAGCATAGCGTGAGCTTTAGAAGCGCACGTGTAAGCCAATGTTTCACTTTGACAGTAGTGAAATGAAGGAGGAGTCACGGTGTGACATACCATCTTATAATAATGTGTTCCGCTCTTAGCTAGCCAGAGTAGCTGTAAACGTTGTGTGAGTAACATCCAGTGAAGGTTGGACCTTTAACCTGCAGTCTTGGTTCTGGATTGAGGCATAGAAATTGTGTTAGAGCGCGGAGCGTTGACTGAATGTGTTTGAGGGGACTCTTACCTCGGGACTGATCATGGTCAATCGAGTTCTTGTCATGGAATGACTATACATTTGATAATAAACAAGCAAAATCCTTTCACACGAGTGTTCACGTCTTACATGATGTGGGAACTATAATTATGTATTGGACGACTGCAGTCGACAAGGAGGAGACTGCGAATGGAGTTAGCTATTATCTTTAGAATTAAATACAACTTACACACCCTATCATTAATGGATAATTAACCTCCTTATAGTTCACTGCATTCCTGTCTGTAATCAGGTTTAGGCGTTGATGAAATTGCTTACTTATCAGTTCATTGTCATTGATTAGAGCTATATCAGAAAACGGACCCCAGGGCAAATGTAAAGGCTCCCTTAATCAATATCATCTCCCTACAGTCCCATTATATCCACAGATCACTGTGCCCGGACGATACAGTAATAAACTCATGATGGCGCTTTTCTTATAAATGTCATGGCATTAACCATATCTTTCTTTTTTTATCATTAATATATATATACATACATATATATATACATGAATAAAGGACTTCCAACGACTTGCACATAATATATTCAAGTCATTGAAAGAACAACACTATTCCATTGCTATTAGATGTTTACAATAGACAAGCTGCAGTTGAAACCCCATAACAATAATG
The DNA here is from genome assembly GCA_936440205.1 of Lepidonotus clava. Taxonomy (NCBI): domain Eukaryota; kingdom Metazoa; phylum Annelida; class Polychaeta; order Phyllodocida; family Polynoidae; genus Lepidonotus; species Lepidonotus clava. The sequence continues at coordinate 26,403,512 of OW387149.1, read as the reverse complement.
CAGGATAATCTTATCACGACATGTACTCATATTATACCCAATTCCATCAAATTCACAAATAGCTGTAAGTTATAATCTATACAGTCCGAGTCTATCATAAATCATAAATACCCTTACAGTGTCAAGCTTACGTTTAAAAACGGAAATATTAAGTGCTGTTTGGCAATCAATACTGAGTTGACTTCACAAACGTGTCTCATTATCTAGGCCTCAATGCTATGATATTATTTGTATGCATTTGAATTATGAGGGGAGATACAGGAAAATTCAATGACTTGTGGTCGAATTTTATCTCAAAACTGCTGACACAACACACACACACACACACACACACACACACACACACACACACACACACACACACACACACACACACACACACACACGATTTTAAGTATCTGATTTCTTCCACAGTATTCAATATAATTTCCCAACTCACCTTTAATTTGTATACGCAAAAATGTTATCATAGAACCATTTTTCAAATGTACTAACCTCTATAGGCATTCCGATTTAGAAATTCTTTTTGGATATATCAAGTCACCAATTTCCCAACAAATGTAACCAACCAAAAGCTCTTTTGTTAAAATTGACTCTCCTCCCCCCCCCCCTCCCAGGAATTGACTGTACCCAGTTCGCTGTCTGACAAATGTTATGACATTACTTTGTAATATTTTGAACTTGGTAACATTCAGGAATGTTTAGTGTACGCACTCGCGTGTTTGCATCATTGTAACGATGCCAATGCCCGAAGCAAGAAGAGGAATATATATCAAATTGCATTCTAATTGTTCACATTTGGGAATGTCCCGATTTTGGGTCACTATATATGATTAATGAGACAACTCAGACACCAACCTCTGCTGATATCTGTTATCCGGAGACTCCAACCTTCGTGTGGCGTACACCAGTCAGTCCAACCTACTGAACCCCGACGTTGAGTAGTCTGTCGTTCGCTATTGGAACGCTGGGGTCAAGATACGTAACAGGGGTGCGTTCCAATGTGACATATGGTATGAGTAATAGGTCGTATCGTTGGTCGTATGTCATTTATTACTGATTTACGATCATTTGGTTCCAAGGTATCAAATGAAGGGGTCGTCTTACGTAATCTATTGGACCCCCTCTATACAATTCAATAGTAAACCGTTGCAAAGTACCTCTGGCACAGTCATAAAATCATCGTAGACAGGCTGTTTGTAAGGAAAAAATAAGACACCTATTCAGGTGGTCGTAAGTGCACAGTGATATAGACAAGTTGGGTTATTTCATAAAGAAATCTTGGAAATATTTACCTAAAAATTGGTTGTAATAAAACCTATATATTCTGCAATCTTTACAGTTTTCCATAATTACTTAAACTTTTGTAACTTGAGTTTTATAATGGCAGAAAGGCAAGCATGTCATTTACCCTATGAGTCTGAGGCCTTCTGCGTTTCTAACTCTAGGCTATGGCGCCATAGACAATTAAACCAATTATAGGAAGCAGACAGAAGGGCGCCTAGGACCATGATGTCGACAGGTGAGGGATCCTGAGATCATTGTCATGCATGAGTACCCTCGATTCAATATTTCTATGGACTCTAAATTCATCAGTTTGACATAATTTGACTATTTTTTTTCATTTGAGCAAAGACATTTTAGTGAAGGAATGTTCTATATAACGTTTTGTCAATTATTCTCTTTGGTTTTTAATCTATTTTGATATTTTTAACTTATCAATTATTTTCAAGACCATAGGGGATTAACATGTCCCTCACGAAATATGCACCAAGGACAAGAAGCCTACGGTTAGGCAGATCCGACATGGACCCCCTCCGTAACTGTATACCTTGCAATGTCCGTATGTAAATTGACCCTCCTGTCGTAGTGACTTACGGCCTGAAACGCTGAAGAGATTGGAAAGCACCCCAGTAGCAGGATCGTAATAACGGGATAGGTTATATAACCTATTAACCCAATGGGGTTTGTGTGTTTCAAAATTTGGTTGATAATTGTCGTTGATTTTAGAGCATAATGCATGCTACATAACAAGTGTTGCTCATGAAATAATGATGATGTCTGTGATATTTTTCGCCCCGCGAAATCACGGAAATGAAAGGAATATGAAAGGGTATGAAAGCTCAACTGGCGAAATTCTCTATACGGTAGCGGCAGAAGTTTCTGTGTAGGATAATGGACTCGGAGTAGTGCATGGGCTGGTAATAATGGACAAGCCCGAAGGTCGAGTGCATTATTTCACCCCATGCACTACTGCGAGTCCATTATCTGACATAAACCATGAGCAACTGTATCTCCCACATAATTGTAGTGGTATCTGGGATTAAACCACAGGATGTGAATAATGTAATAAATTACACCTTCTGCAAAAAGCAAGTCTGCATGCACCCCACTGTGTGAGGGGGGTACCCATGTCGCATGTCAAATTTAAGAAAAAGCTATGTTGCATCTCACTATGTTTTTGTTGTTGATTTTAAAAACCCTCCATGTTGCATGTCGAATTTAAGAAATGACCTATGTCATTGATTTTTTTCTTCATGCCACTAGTCTGAGGCCCGCTCCTTCTCTCATGTCGAATTTAGTGGCCATGTCGCCCTGTCAATTTTTAGGGTCAACACCCATTGTGTGGTGTGGACCCTGCAGTGGACATTTAGTCCTTCAATGACCTATATACCTCGCGCATAATAGTTTAGTCACCTAGCTGACTTTGATGTTTCTACAGTCTAGGGTTGGGGGAGGGTGCCGTCAATCTCCAAGGCAGAGAGTTCCACTAATTTAATACCCAACGGGGGACTGGTTGCAATGCAAGGCCTCATAAAGTTGTGCAGAACGAGCATACATTAGATGACTTGCTGCATGGAAATTTGGAAGCATTTTCTGTACACTGTAGATATGGAGGTCTCAGTCTCCTAATCGTTCAACCCTGAGGAACGAACGGATAAGGTTCACTTAATGAAAGCTGCATCAAGCGTTTCGCAGTTCTACAAGTCTTTCATGAATCATGAATTTAAGCCACTGACAAAGATTTCATGCAGTTTCACTTTCTAATACTCATTTCATTGGGAAGGACCTCTTGATAGATTTGTTTGGCAGACTCCTTTGCCTGAGCGGAAACTGCCTTTTCAAATAGCAGCGTTGCTAAGGCTTCCCATTTCAAATAATGAGCATGAAGTGCCCTGGAGTATGCATGACTGCTAATCATGTGTGGAACAGAATTTGGAGCATGTTTGTACTCCAAACCTCTTCGAGGCCACTGCTACACATTATTTATCCAACAGCACCAATGTAGGACATCAATAAATGAAACCCTCCAAGATGAACAACAACATGGAGGTCCCCTGTTGCTTCCGCAATGTCACAAGCTTCTGCATACAGGGGTTGGTTAAATGTAACTACACATGTTTGTTGTATTTCTGTGACATTCTCCTTCAGCTATGAACGCAGCATTCAATTTTGTTGGATCCATGTTTATGGATGGCTTCTGCTTTACTGATCTCATGCTCTTGAGACCCTGCATAGCCACTTTTATGTATCCATTCCATGATGGTCTTGGTGATATTCCAAGATCCTTTCCTAGAATCCATACTGAACCAATAATTGAAGAACAGTTCAAGTCTGCAGCTTTCACTTTTAGGATCTCTTTTATCAGGATTTTTTGTAGCCCTGCTTTTGATGGTTTCCCATAATTTATGTCTTGATAAGTACTTTCCCAAGTGACCCAACAACCTCAGCTCCAGACACATGGTTAACTGGAACTACAGGAGCACTGGACTCTTTGCCATTAGTTGGGGTATTAATACACTTGATTCCACCAAAGCTATGGAAGGTATTATGGCCATCTGATGTATCAGCGTCAGCATTATCAAAAGCAACTCAGGGAAAACCTTCATTTTCATTTTGGGTTCACTCATGCAAGAGCATAGAAAGCTCATACTGTTGGACCTCATGATAACTAATTGAAAATCCTAGGCTGTTGAGGATATCAATAAGTTGTTGAGAACCAAAATGTTATGTATATTTACTGCAATGCTAAGCAGAATAGGTGACATAAATGATTGTGGCCTTGTAGCTGAGATGATAGCTTTTTCCAGAGCAAGCCTCCTCCTCTTTGCCTTTTCTGAAACATTTCGTTCAACTTGATGACATCATTAAGGAAACACTTCAATTTTTCAGGTATCAGTTCATCGTCATTATCAAGCGTGTCCATGGAAGGATACATAGTGCATTCATAAACCTTGCTACAAATGTCTTCTCTATGATAGTGGCCAGAGTGTTGATGATTATTTAACGCTCATCATTCATGTTTTTACATTTTTCTGTATACAATCTGCCATTCAAAAGCTTATAATATATAAATAGGTCAGTACCTGGCGACCTGTGACATAACACTTTGGGTAAATATATATTGAAAGACCAAACACACTGCTATGTAGGTATTACTGCCCAGAATAGGGTTGTTTTGTTTATAGTAATTTAGCTAGCAGTACCTTTTAAATCACCTTAATGGTATTGATATGCTATCAGCCATACAGTATGAATTTATATTACATGAAAACCATATAGTTACCTCTGGGATCCACAGTCCAGTATCGTATAGACTGCCCTGCTCAATGCAGGTTCTGATTTGTGTATACCAAAATCTTAGGTGAGGGGTGCTAAACGTACATGAAATATTTCACAAAGTGTCTGTAAGTTGGTAGTGTACAATCACTTAGTCATTTATCCGAATACATTTTAGAAAGTAACCAATAAAAATAAAGTACATTGTAATGGAATCTACAAACTAACACTCTTTGCTCATTATTCATGTCTCATTATTATGGCATATCATTAACATATGTATTTGTCACTCAGTCTTATGTAAATTAAACATATGAATGATTTTTAGTGTGGTTGACAGGAAAGAAGCAGTCTAAAAGTGCTTTGTGGTTTATAAGCTTTAGATAACCGTTTGGTCAGAAAAAGATCATAATGTACATTAAACCTTAATTTTAATAATGAAGCAAAAATGGGACAGTTGGGGACTTTTAGTCTGCTATTGCCTATATTCAGATGAGTCATTCCTGAAATTTTCAGCCATACGTTATTAAGTTGAGGGTTTTGCCTAAAATTACACTAGATTGCCTGGACTAGAGTTCCATTGTCCGCGGTTGATCACCTTGTATACTTTAATTTAAATCGGCATCGGCATGCAATACAGACTAAAAGATGTGCAAAAGTAGGTCAAAAACTATTACTTTAGATTAGTCCGAAAGGTCCTGACCTTGCTACTCTGCCAGTGGGAACTTAGGGGGAACGATAGACAGAGTAGGGATTTTTCTTGGACTACTTTAGATTAGAGTTGAAAAAGAAATAATATTTCTTTTTCAACTCTAATCTAAAGTCTGATGATATTGAGGCATCATATTTAACGGGCTGACTTGGCAGGCCTGCTGACTATACAGTGTTTCACGGACAGTCCAGTTTTTTTAGCCCTAGTTCCATGTGTCCAATTTGGGATTGAAAATATCCCGTTTTGGAGAAGATGTTGAAGCAGATAATGCTTAGACTATAAGTCTCGGAATATAAGAAATCAGTTTTTTATGTACTTTATTTCCAAATCTTAGAAACTTAGATACTTTTCTTGGAAAATAATATACCCATCCCTCTATGAAGTTCTGGATCCGCCTGTCTGACCATTCTATTTACTATCACTATCGATAACTTCCTACAATTAATTACAATGGCCGAAATTCTCATTTAACGAAATGATCGATCACATCAGTCATACCAATCGTTAGACTTGTATTATTATTTGGTTGCTATTTCTAGCTGCCTTATTTTAGGGCACACTGCACGTTACAAAACAAGTTTAGCACATGAACACAATAGGGTGTGCATGTAATATTATTTGGTTTTAAACTTTGGCTGTTTTATTTCAGAACATACTAGGTTACATAAAAAGCTAAGCTCATGAAAATAATGTGGTGTATGTTTTTATCATGTGGTTTTAAATTTTTGATGTTTTATTTGTTTTGTCCTCAATATCAAGCAATGTTGGAATGGAATGCATTGAATTGCCTAGTAGAAGTAGACAATTTGAGGATCTGTATTTTTTAAAGTGGGTTGAAAACGCATTATTATCATGTGAAACAATTGAAACAATCATTTCAATAGAAATACCGGTTCATTGAAATTAGTTGTTTGTTCACCTTTTACCATTCACAGACTATATATGTTAAAAGTTTAAAGGAGGTAAGATGTTTACTGAAAGCAACGATCTGCATTCCCAAAATATGAGGTAGGGCGACTGAAATAGAGGAGCTGGAGGTCACGAACGGTAACGATACTATAATGGCAGTGTGTGGGAAGCTACAAAGAGCTAAGCTAACCCCTCCCCTCCCCGCCCTCCCCTCCTACCTTATAGTTGTAGCATTGGACCATGATTTAAAGGTTTACGCATAGACCAAGACCTGAGGGTGCAACATTAAGCCCTACAATTTGTAAAATACAATGCCCGTTGCGCAATCACTACAACCGCTAACGTATCTGTGACACCAGTGGCGGAGCTTTTTGATAAGGTGGGGGCGCTAATAAAAGGAGGGGGCGTAACCCCTATTTTCCATAATTTTACAGTAAAACAGAGTTTAAATTTGACCAAAAATCGGAGGGGGCGCCTGTTGATGTAGATACATGTTTTCTCTACGACCCGACAATCCAGTTATACATCTTTGACTTTCTTGGATCTTGGATCCAACTCTAATGTCGTAAAGATGACAAAGTAGACAGAGCTTCAAGCGAACCATATGTACCGTGTAATGTACTGAAAATACAGTCTGGGAATCATTTCTGGCTTTTCTTTGAATATGGCTTTGTCATAACTATGAGACATGGACACTGCCAATTTAGATTGTTAATCCCCGTTGGCTTGACGTCATTTATGGACGGCCCTTAAATAAATAAATTGAAACTCTTCCCTTGCAAAAAAGAAGTCGGAGTGATAAGCTTATACACAAGACTATTAGTATATCGAATGGCAAGTACCAACTTCTTCTACATAAACACATACACACATACATATGGATACTAGCATAATATCATCAATATTAATCAGGAATATGTAAGTAATATGTACAAATATTTGTAAGTAATATTATGTACAAATATTTGTACATGTTACTTACATATTACTGATAATATTGAACTACTGATACAATGTTATAAGGCAAAAGCTAGTCTCACACCCATGGTTAGTCAAAACACTTGCTACTCCCCCTGGTGTTTGAAATGACTAGCAGTCTCCTTTGGATGGCTCCAGTTCCTCCTATTTAGGCCAAGTAAATAGTCGCTGCGGTGACAGGACACTTACCCCCTAGGACACTTACCCCCTAGGACACTTACCCCCTGGACACTTACCCCCCGGACACTTACCCCCCGGACACTTACCCCCTAGGACACTTACCCCCTAGGACACTTACCCCCTGGACACTTACCCCCTGGACACTTACCCCCTTGGACACTTACCCCCTAGGACACTTACCCCCCAATCTTGGAGAACTTGCTCTAATGATGTTTTGAAGGGGTGTCTTCAAATGGACGTCCATTAATCCCCTGATGTATACTTTAGGCCGGACGATCAGCGGTCCTCCCCTGGTAGGGAGCTCTCGAGGGTGAGGTGGAACAGCCACATGTTGAATTTAAGTATATATATATCAAAATAGAGGGAAATATATCTAGTTTACTCCCCATTATTAAAAACTGTGGAAAATAGTGACTAGGAATAGGGACGAGTTAGCCTTTTAGGTATGAAGCCTAAAGAACTATCAGAAGAGAGGGATATATATTTAGTTTACTCCCCATTATTTAAAACTGTGGAAAATAGTGACTGGGAATAGGGACGAGTTAGCCTTTTAGGTATGAATCCTAGACATCTATTAGAAGAGAGTGATATTTATTTAGTTTACTTTCCATTAGAAAGACTAAGTTCTTACCACATAATTTCCTCTAAATTATACGCCAAGGTTGGGGGGTAAGTGTCCTAGGGGGTAAGTGTCCTAGGGGGTAAGTGTCCAGGGGGTAAGTGTCCAGGGGGTAAGTGTCCTAGGGGGTAAGTGTCCTAGGGGGTAAGTGTCCAGGGGGTAAGTGTCCTAGGGGGTAAGTGTCCTGGGGGGTAAGTGTCCTAGGGGGTAAGTGTCCGGGGGGTAAGTGTCCGGGGGGTAAGTGTCCGGGGGGTAAGTGTCCGGGGGGTAAGTGTCCGGGGGGTAAGTGTCCGGGGGGTATATGTCCTAGAACCAGTGCTTCGTTGTCGGAATGATCCAGAATAAATGACCTCAATTCTCGGAATAACAAAAACTTCCATTAGAGGCCATTCATTAATTGTAGACACACATGCAAGACTAGCAAGGAATCTAGTACATTTCTTATGCGTATGACATACTAAAAGGGGGTGAGAGCTCTAGAAATAGTGGATCAGTCAATGGTCTCCTTACTGACTCATCAGTCCACTTATCTATTATATCGTCATTAATACAAAACCAATGATGAATACTGCCCTTTCGCCTACGAACAGTATGACCTTTGTCCCTCTTTCGTGTCACTATGCTCAGCACCTCATCACTAATGAGAACGAACATGATAGGCAAGTTTTCTTATTGTGGAAAAATAACACGTATGTATGCTTTTTATAAAAACAATTATTTCAACGCCCACTGACCGCAGTTAACCGATCTTTAGAAAGAGCATAAAATATACATGGTGAGCTTGGATTTCACTCCCACCTCGCCAAGGATATGGTGTCTCAGTACGTCCTAGCACATTATTAGCACAGCGTAGAACGTTACTGTTACGTTGGTCATTAGCTGGGTAATATTCCATTGCATTTATGGTTTCTGAAATTACATATCTAGCCTAAGTATAATATGCAAGTGCCATAATTATGTGATTAAAAAGGCCAACGTGAAAAAGTATGAACAAATCATACAATTGCATGTGTAAGGGAGCCTGGATGGGGGAGGGGTGCAGATGTCGCATGTTGAATTAAAGAAATTACCTTGTTGCCTGTAGCTATCCTTTGAAATGCCAATGTCCAGAGTCGCATGTCAGAAATATAAGAAATGGCTGTGTCGCGCCCTAGAATCTAAGGGTTTAGGCCTATGATTAAACACCCAGTATCTACAGGTGCACTATTTCATGAGTCGGCGAAGTCAACTGACCCACTGATAATCCTGATGTCTAAAATACTAGTCAAATGTGACTAACGATGTTAGTCAAATTGAAGGGACCTAAATCAAATAACTTTTTCTAGATAGATAGTCGCGTTTGACTAAGGTTGGATTTTATATTGCAAAATGTAAATTCATTTTTAAACCTTCACGTACAAAATACAAATTTGTAAGGTGTAAGACTGGTCCCAGTAATGCATCATAACTTCCCAAAATCAAATACAACACATCCATTTACAACCACATGCTGATGGCTGAAATTGAAAGAGATTGCTTACAGCAAATCAGGCAGTGACAAAATGGCTGCTTTTTGTATACTTGAAGGTTTCGAAGTATACATTCCTGTCAGCTATGACAACACGTCCTCTGAAAAAAATAATATATTACTACGCCTACATAATGAAACATATTGGCCACTTAGACATCATTAGACATATCACTTAGACAAATACCAAAACATATATTGGCCGCTTAGACATCATTATCTTTTCTTATTCCCTCTGCTTGGAACGCAGTGTATACTTTGAGAACATGCAACTATTTTCTAATGTTTGTTGAGTACGTAATACCCTCCCTCGTTAGATGGCTGTCTAATGCTTCTAATGTTTGTCAAAGTATCGCTTTTGTTTTAAGATCTTTCCCCCTCCTATCTCTGTTTCATTTTCATTCTATGCACGAATATTCAGGTTAAGGAAATGATGATGTATGCCTTGACACACGCAAACTCGATTATATAGCAGTAAATTGGTATACAACTATATTAGGTATAACAATGCCCCCATATTCGATATCCCATTGTCTAAGATTTTTTCTGTGTTATTCACTAACATGTGTGTCTAAATAAGTAGCTAGCGTAGCAAATGAATAGGTGTAACCTAGTTAGATTCTTAAGGCTATTATTTTCAAAATTGATCAGGACACCTTCGTTTTTCCAACTTTTTACAATAATCTTTTATATATACATATAAGAAAACTGAAATTCACAAAGGAGACACTATGATTAGCCACCTTTCAGTATCTCATAAAGGTGCTTGTATTACGAGTTGGACAGATAATTTCTAGGTGCCTCTTTAATTAATTCGCCCCTCCCAGTCCCAAAACCAGAAAACATATCAGAAATATGTATAAGCTGATATGATTAATGGATTAAATGCTTTCATTTTACTCTTTTTTTTGCGATCTTATTAATTTGGCATTACCTGTAAATTCGATCCGTAGTAATTTCCCCACACATCAACTGCCGTTTGTGTAGAGAAGAATCATGTAAGTGACGGTAATGGGATGAATGGCTATGCCATTGTTATTGACCCAAAATAATACAATTCTTAACAAATACAATAGAAATATAGGCAGACATTAGCCGTATTCTGGAAATCAACCCTTGCATATAAGCCTATTTGTGGCCCCTATAGCCTAGATTGTGCTAAGGACTGCATTAGATTCCAGGCCTTACCTGCGACCACGCCCCCTCATCTCTCCAGGAGGAAGCACCTATTTTCGTGCCCGTGTTATTATAGATACCCATGTTATTGGTTACCCGCACCCAGAGACCCCAATACAGCCCTAGACCTCTAAAAAACGACGTGGACATTTTTTCTTTTTTAATTTGGCACAGCTACATTGGCTTTATTAAAAGCGACGTAAATAACGTTAATGGTATGGGGCATCAGCTTTAGTTGAAATTCACATATGACATTGAGATTAGTAAGCGACACAGGTTAGCGAGATTGTCAATTTTTAAAATCAAATATGCGACATTGGATCCCTCCATCAAGAGCCCCGCTGATGGCAACCCTAAAACCCAAACAATGGGCCAGGATCCTTGCACGTTGATTGGAACCCTGCAAATGAAAGAGTGCTTTCTACATACCCGTTGCGGAGTGTGCAGACCTGTTGTAAAGTCAGCAGAAGAGGCTTATGTCAGCGTACATAGACGTAGATCTCAGTGTTTCCTAGATGTTCCTAGAATTCTGCCCGCGTCGAGTTCCTGGCAGTACCGCCATCAGCTGAGTCGCTCGCCGGCACTGCTCCACTATCGGGTTGACCTTTGACCTACTTCTAGGATGGCTGTTCCATTATGTGGTTGCACCCCACCCCCTCCCCCACCCTACCCTACTTCCCATAACAGATCGATGGCAGGGGCAAACCCAGCCTTGTGATATGCTTTCATGCCAATATTGAACCATGAGTAGACTACCATGTTTGTCAGCAACGTCTCACTATCGTATGATATATTACAACCATAGCATCCTAAAGATAGTCCACATCTAATTGATCATACTATAGGCCTATGTATAGATAGAGTATAGATGTTAGTCAATGCCCGTGTACGACCAATCATTTTTATTTAAATCTATGTGACACATAAAACTTGTAAATGGCAACTCGTAAATGTTATGTCTACCTCAGTGTATTCTTTAATTGTGTTTATTCATATAGATGTATTCAATTTATTCAGAAAAGCATGCAAACGGAAAAATGGGCTATATTTTAGTTGATTACTGATGTTGCGTGACACATCACAGGTATACCCTTATCATTATTTCAACAAACAATCGCACTGATTCTGACATGGTGTAGTTTTTTTCTAGCCTGCGAAGAGGAATTACCTAAAAAATGTATTACCAATTGGCACGACCCTTTGATCATGTCTCAGAGACTTATCGGAGTTGTCTGGGAACTGGTTACGAATAAAAACCAATATCACCCGATTGTTGATAATTGCTAGGGAACCGCGGCGACCACGTTTGTGTAATATTTATTCTATTGCCTGCGGTGTAAATCATCAACGAGAGACTCCTAAGGTGAATAACTGCCCAATTTCATGAAATGTTATTTCCATGATATCCTTATAATGTACAGATATATAAAGATTCTGATAATTTACGATGGATATCATTTCAGTCAGAACTATGCCAGAAGGCTCCTTACACGAGGAATAACTATAAAAAGATACGGACAGTGCAAAGACGTGGCCGAGAGTTTTCACAATATAATTATTAACATTTGGGCCAACCCTGATTAGGAAATATATTCAAAAGGTATCCCTAAATCATTTATATTCCTGTACCCTATCCTGGTTTCAATAGATTAGAGGATTTAATGTTTTAGAGGGATCACTCAAACGATAACCCTTTATTTCTCTGCTGATTTATGTAAATTAGATTCCACTATTCTATTGGTTACATTTAAGGCATCGATATGTCAGTGAACTTTATATTGGAGGACTCCCAAATTTTTTTTCAAATATCCAATGACCTCTATATGTTTTGAATAATTATATTAACACAAAAGCAAACAATCATTACAGACTGTAGATACTGTGGTAATTCAAGACCCACATTTGAATATATCACACTCTACCAGGGCGGCGCCACTGTCCTGTGGCCATTCTTTATTCCTTGGCTCAAAATAAGCAGCACTCAACCTTTCGAAGCCCGCGGATATCAGCAGTGCAACATCAGATGAATGTAAGTACAATTATTTTCCTTTGCCACATAGTGGCTTGTGCTTTCTATAAGCCTTTCCTAAGAGGATGTACATTATTATAAACTGAAAATTTGATAATAATGTTTGGGATTAATGTATGATGTCAATCAAAATTCTAGAACAAATGTTGTAAATCATACAAATTAGAATTTCTCTTTAATACGATTTTATGCAATGTTCATGACTCCATAATCGTACATGAAGCTCCACCGTCAGTTCCATATTTCTTCCAGATTGTGTTGAGAAACCAAGAATTCAGAAATGAATGGACATGGAAATTCCACCCAAGGCAAAGGTTGGTCTGCTGGGCACGACCCAGAAGAAAGACTGATAGTTCTGGTCGCTGTCTCCTGCATTGTCCCTGTAGGAATCGTAGGAAATGTGCTCTCAATAATTATTCTATGCCGACGTTGTTTCAAGGACAATATTTCAAGTGTTTTCCTTGTTGCCCTAGCCATTTCCGATTCTATTTACCTACTCACTAATTCCATGACAAATGATTGGTTCAAATTTGCATCAGGAGTGGATGTTGTTAATCTCGGCAATTCAACATGTAAAGTATTGAAATATCTTATTTATGTGTCAAAAGCCTACGGATCGTGGGTTCTGGTGGCAGTTAATGCTGAAAGAGTTCTTATTATCACTTTGCCATTGAAAGCCAAGTACTATTTGACTGTGACAAGAGCGAAGCTAGCAGCAGTTTGTATTTTGATTGTTGTACTTTTAGTGCATCTGTATGTGTTACTTCTTATGGCAATTCAGAAGGATAATGTTATACCAGGATGTGCCTTATCAGACGGTATAATCCACGTTATACAGGTACTAAACGTGTACAGTTTGATACTGGACAATGTTCTACCATGTCTCCTCATAATGTCCTCAAATGTTCTGCTCTTCTATGTGTTGAAATACAAAAAGAAGAGTAGGTTGGTAGAGAATGACACTTTGGGTCTAGCTATGACCTTAGTTGTCATCAGTCTGACTTACATGGGTTTAACTTTACCTTTATCATTTTTCATGGTCTATGATGCCCATATGTTCCCACATAGGTCACCCAAGTTAATAGGAATCTCTTTGTATTTAATGGACATTGCTAATAGTGCTGTTAATTTCATCTTGTATTGTCTGAGTGGTGTTATTTTCAGGAGAGAGCTAAGAAAGGTTTGGTCTCATATTTGCTGCAGCTGCAAGAAAGATAATGTTGTATATGATATTCATCATGTAGCCCAATAGAAATGGCAGTTTTGCTACTTAAAACATTAAAACAATGTTATTTCTCTAAATACAATGATTTCCTGCATCCCATAAACACCCGAATTTGCTAGTGGTTGTGTACTTACGAGCAAAGATTTGACCTCATTAGAATCTCAGCTGAGGTGTGACATTATAATAATGTTGCAACAACGTTCTATATTGGTTCTTGTTACGTTATTTTCATGGCTCCCAATTGCAATGTACTGCTGTTACATCACACTGTAACATTATTATAATGTTCTGGTTATATTCCTATAACATATGTTCTGTTTTGGTTCCTTCCTAACCTCACCAAAACATGATGTCATGATAACGTTCTAATTTGGTGAGGTTTCAACCTCACCATCAAGAACATAATTGTTACATGCCATCTTAGTGAGTAACAAGCTGACTAAAAAAGTATGGTTGCAGAAAGTTTCTGTTACGTCGCAAGCTGTCTGGGATCCTTATGAAATGTATCAATTTCACTTTTTTTCCAAATACACTATGACATTAGTGTGCCCCTTTTATTTCTACCATCTCCGTGTATTTTTGTGTGTAGGAACCTGCAGGCTTATCTAGCTAGCTTGGGTGCATTATCTGTATTATGTCCTATAATTACTCTTATTAACCGGTAGCATAAAAAATTTAATTGTCTATCGTTTCATCTTTTGTTTTACTGAGTGGGATGACAGTATGAGGTACTTCCCCTGTTGGTATCTGCATACCTTTATTGTTGATTTCGACATGTTATAAATAATATATTTTATAAACACAATAAATCCATGATATCTACTGTTCTTCGTATGCGTTGGCTACAAAATAATACTATGCAAATGAATTAAATTGTAGGTGTATAATTTACAGTAAACTAGAAACAATGTGTGCCTGAATAAAAGGTATTCAAATATTAATGATATTTCACTAATTATTCTAGCTTTGGTGTGAACTCATATATTTAAGACAGGAATTGTTGGTTTTGAGATCTGTATTTTTTCCCAGGTTACATTATTGTAAAATCATAGGCCTATGGCCCTGGTACTTCACATTAAATGCTGATACCTCCTTGGCATTCGAACCATAATCGCTTACATGTGCAGTGTATGGTAAAGAAGTCAATCAATACATCGATATCAACTCATGCCACCCTAAGATGATGGACCCTGTCCTTAGACATGCAGGTGTCTAACTTTGAACTCATCACTGCAACATTACCCAATAATTCCTAAGTCTGTTTTAGATGTGAAAATAAGGTCCAATTTCAGGCAGTGTCACAATATTCAACCTACCCACCCACCCCTTTATGTGTGACATCATTTTATGGATGGCTCCTAGTGGCATGATGTGTTTCTATGCAGTTTATTTTGTTGTAGTTTGTCTAGTTCTCACCAGCCGGCTCTCGGATCTCAACGATGGTCTTTGAACAAACTGAAGCCCTGAAGGTGGCGTTACAGTCTAACCAAGACTGCTGCTCAACCCAATAGGATGGGAACGTAGGCGGGGGGCAAGTCTTCAGCCTAGCACAGGCCCGTAACCCCCCCCCCCCCCCCCCAAAAAAAGGAAATTTCCCCAAAATTTCCACCTGTCTTTTTAGAATTTAATGTAAAAATCCCTACAATTAGTAGGAAAATATCGAAAAGTTCCACTTTTTACTGCTCACCACACCCCTTTTCAAGTTCAAATTAGTGAAAATATAAACAAAAGTTACACTTGTGGAACCTAGCCACCCGGTCCCCCACAGCAGAACCTGCGTACGGGCCTGCCTAGGGGGGTTGAGTGATATAGAATCTGGGAAATTACTGATGTTTGATATTTGATTATGTTTTCTTAAACCATTCAGTTTAATTGAGAATTTTCTCAAGGACAAAATATATGACGAGGACAAGATATCTTTTTTTCTATCTTTAATAGCCTCCCCTTTCGGTCTGTTCTGCATTCCCCTTTCCTGATGCCCCCCCCCCCCCCCCCCCCCGGTCACCTGTTGTGCCCTCCTTGTTCTTTCTCTTTGCTTTCCCCTTTCTATCACTGCTCCATCCTTTCATTCTGTTCTATTCCCACCTTTTACTCTCCCCGTCTTGTCTGAAACACTATCCTCCCTTTACTTTCTGTCCCAGCCGTCCTGTTCATTCTTTTCCCCCACCACACGTTCTTTCTGTTCTCTGTTCTCATTTCTATATCTTCTCTCCTGCCGTGCCCTTTCATTTGTTATACCCCGTCTTTTCTTTCTGTTTTGCCAGGCCCCTTTCTTGGGTTCTACCCTCTCTATTCCTAGTTTTGTCTTCCCCTTTCATGATGTTCTGCCCTGGCCATCCAGGTGGATCCACGGTAGGTGGAGGAGGTGAGTACATCAATCCCTTTTCTGGAAAATTAACTGTTTTAATGGTAAATCAGACCCAAAACCCACCGAAGAAACATTTCCCTAGGGAATATCCTAGATCCTGCCTATGCTCCGTATGTGCACTCCTGATCCCCCCCCCCCCTCCCCCCCGCCCGCCACTGCACCTACATGTATCCGTTTCTCTGGAAAATTAGCTTCTTGTCTTTTTTGATAAAAAACATAAGGCCCAAAAACCCACCAATGTAAAAATCTCAAAGCACCATTCCCCCTATTGTAAGATCCAGGATCCGCCTGTGGTCCCTGTCCTCTATATGCAGGCGCGAATTCAGGGCGGGGGGCGTGCCAGGCGTGCGCCCCCCATTTTTTTGGGGGCCAAATTTAGATCTTTTTTAAATGTAAAATTCCTGCCTCCAGAGGGTACGGGAGAACATTTTTCTATAGCACGCCCCCCTCCCCCCCTTTTTTCCCCTTCAAATTCCTTTATCTGCCCCTGAATTATGCCCCCCTCTGCATCCATGCATCCAAAGGCACTGCCCCCTCCCCCCAACCCCCGCAACCTCCATTGGAAAATCTAGGCTCCACCCATGCTCCCCGCCCCTGTTCCGCCCCTGCCCTCCCTGCATGTATCGACACACCACGCCCCACCCCCAGCTTATTTATTCTCCGGCCCTGGTCGGCCGATAACGGGCTCAGTGTGAGGGTGGTCCCAGAGACATGTGTCACAACAGGCCCCTCTGTTTTCACACTGTTACCATCTCCACCATCAAAGTCTCCCTCTCCGCCACTCCGAGAAAAACACAAAACTACCTGCACCTGTACAGACAGAGGCTTCTTCGCCCTGAAGACAAAACAACTGTTTTGGAACATCTGGGACTGAAAAGGAATCTAAATAGTCGGCCATTTGGGCCCGATTTGGTCTGGCACTGTTTGCTTGGGGACCAATGAGAAACAGGAATACGCTGTATCGAATCGGTCACCACTTCCGGTTGCAGTGACGTGGCATTGTCCTCGGCGGAGCAGGCGTTTGGGAACTGCGTAAATGGAGAAATGCCTGCTGTGTATTTAATTCTTTGACGATTATGATTTTCTGATTCTCAAAACATTAGGGATTTGATTTGACAGCGGCGCGTTGCAGAATGTTATAAATCATTGCCAGGGACGGATTTAGAGGAGGGCGCCTGAGCCTAGCCTCCCCCCCCCCCTTCTATGTTTTGCCTAATTTATATCTTTTAAATTTAAAATTCTATCGCCTCAAATTGTTATATGTTTTTTTCTTCTTTTTTTGGAATCTCTGTCTCTGTCTCTGATTGCATCTATCCAAAATCAAGAATTTTGAACTTGTTCCAACATCATATATTTTTTTAATTTGAATCTGTAGGAATAACATTAAAAAATGAAGTTATTTCCTCCAATCATGTCATGAATTAAGTTAATCGCATTGTTGCTAAATGTTACTAATTTTTCATTTGTTTCCAAGAAAATTGTTCTTTGTCTGTTTGCTGATAGTTTAGGACAATCCAATTTCCCACCCTAAGGTATATTTGTGTGTACATATAATATACATGTACAACAATGTTGGAACCCTCTGCACCTATTGGTGGTTCAAACATAAAAGGAGGGAGTTGTCCTAGGCAACCACCAACCCTGACAAAGCTACCCCCACGCCCTATTACACAAATTTTCTCTTGACTCTCCGGGGCTGAGAATTTTACATTCAGAAATGAATGTTTGGTCAAAAATAGGGGGGGGGGGGGCGCCCCCTTGCCCCCCCCCCCTCCAGATCCGTCACTGGTATGCGCAAAAATGTGCAGGGTGGTAGACTTAGTACTAAGACCATATTATGTGTCAGGCGGGCCACATCATGTTGGTTTTCAATGTGGCTTCTTTTTATCACTTTTTCACGTAATCTAGGTATGATGAAATATAATTATGGTATTCAGACTCTTTGCTGAAGATCAAATCCTCAGTATTTAGTACATTTTTCTTTTCCTTCATATCTATCAAATTAAAGTCCAATGTAATGTGGCTTCCCGACAAGTTACGGTCAAAACCATACAAGTTCTGGTCTTTCAGAGTGAATCATGTGTGTGTGTGTGTTCGGGGGGGGGGGGGGGCAGATACTCCTAACCTTTGGACCTATACTCTCTAACTATAAATAACCTACTGACGATTCAGTTTTGTTGGTTCATAAGGTCCTATATCCGTCATGGTTACATTTTCAAAACTACAAAGCAAAATTCCTTTGCAGCAGCAACAACAAAACAGCACAGGATCTAAATTTCATCGGATAAGAGCGATTTCTGAAATCAGTTTCAATTTGGTCCAAAATGGTATCATGAATCACCAGCACAATTTTGAACCTCGTGTAAAACTATAAATAACCTACTGATGATTCGATTTGCTTCTTTCTAATCTTCAAAGTCAAAATTCCTTCCCTAGCAATAACAACAAAACATTATAAACTCTAAATTCCTCATACCAGGCCTCGGTTCGTGCACGTCTAGTATGGAAACTGAGCCGTCCCGGGGAGGGATCCCGGGGAGACGGGGAGGGATCGGGGGGAGGGGCAGCCCGCCCCCTGATTCTACACTTGAAACCGACCCCCGACGATCAAAGCGGGCCGCCGCCACATCAAAGAGTACCGCCAGGCCGTGTTTGTAATCAGTGGACAAACCCACCAGCGCCGACCTCGGAGAGAGCAGGCATGCTCCTGTTTGCTCCACTCTCCACACATAGGAGGGATCCGACGGCTTGAAACGGAACTTGGGTAGGGGTGGGGGTTGTTTCTGAGATGTGAAGAGCTAAATTCTTTCTTCTGAATTTTGAGTGTGGGTCATTTCTTAAAATGGGACCCCCTCCCCCTGTTTCTGGATTCATCCTGAAATGTACTGGCGTTGAAACTTGTCCCATTATTTGATAATTTGCTGACCCTGCAAATTATGGTCATGGCAGACTGGGTGTCTCCTTTGAATCAGAACCTACCCTTTCTGAAAGGAGACCGGTGTATCTTCATTTTAACTTACTGGTATGTAACTCCTTTAGTATGGTAAACTTCACTTTCAGCTAATGCATAAGAAGATATTTTATATACATCTCAACAGACAGGAGCACTACCTCTTCAGGGCATTCATTTACCCAACTGGCATTGAAGTATTAAAAAGTGAGCCATACCTATTGATCGACCGTTGCTTGTGAAGGTATGCCCCATTCGCCCTGGGCAATTTTCCATTATGATCTTAGATTTATTTGCACTCTTCCTGTAAAGTAGCAATTATTTTTGGAAAATATGTTTGTATCTCAGAAGGGGCTACCGCTGTTTAAGGTTATGTGACTATTTGGTCAAAAATAATATTGTATCATTTAATATTAAATTGTGATTTTAAGCTCGCAGTGGAAAATTTGCCCAGGGCGAGTGGTGCTCATTTTAATAGCAGTAAAATAAGCTGAATGTGCAATGAGCTTTTGGTCAATAGAAATTGCTCATTCCAGCGGCCAGTTTGTGCAATCAGCAACGGATCCAGACATTTTCAAAAGGGGGGCGCACTATTGTGAAAACTTCCGCTGGACCCCCAGGTCCGAGAATTTTTCATTAAAAAGATCTAAATTTGGCCAAAATTGGGGGGGGGGGGCGCCTCCCTCTAAATCCGTCCCTGGCAATGGTGAAGCTTTAAGGAAAGCTATTTGTGGCCATTATGTTAACATCGATAAACTTAAAAGGTGTATTGCCTGCGAGGGTTTGTGTGTTTCTTAAAATAAACTCTATACCCCTCTGTCATCGATGTTGGATAATTCGAAATACATGTACTAAGGTGCCTACAGAAAAAAAGACATGCCAAAGGGACCGCGATTCATCTTTCATGGACATATATTTTTGTGAAATTGGATGGAAATCTAATCAGATTCAATATTTTAGAAGTAAGGAACTAAGAAATATCAGAGATATAATTGCCAAGATTTGTTTCAAACATCATGTAAAGAACAAAAAGATATATATTTGATTTGTCATTTTTTATTTGTATTAATCAAACATAGCAGCTTGGCTGATTATGCATTCATCGTGTGTTTTTTAAAACAATATTTGAATCAAACAAGAACTGCAGCCTCGATTTTGCAAATCCAACGCACTAGGCACATAATCAACAAGGACGTCCGTCCTAACGTATCACAGACAGGTTAAGAATTAAACATTACTTTATACACAACTTTCAAACAAGGCGTTTTAGTATTTACAATCTGTACATCAATAGCGTCCATTGCACACCTTCATATTTCAATTATGTTTCGATGCTCAGGCACTTTCAGTTTGTAATCTGGAAGGCTTTCTCTCAAGTGTATTTGAGTTGGGAAGACATCAGCAACGTGAAAGTGATATGTTACTTGTTAAGGCACCCTGTTCACATTAGAAATGTACACGTGTTATCATGTGAAGCCCATGAAAATGACGTAATACAAGGTTCATAAAGGGTCGTTCTTTACAAGGCAGATTCACTTCTTTCGTATAGGAGTATTTTTTTCAGAATCCCTTGTACCTCAGTGATGAAAAGTTTTGATTTGATGAAACTAACATACACATTAAAATGTTTTTATCACACATAAAATCACGCAGTTAGTCCAAAGAATTTTTTTTCTAATGTGGATCACCCTCATCACCGTCAGGGCTTTCTTTACAAAATCCCGATCCAAACTTTGTATTCAAGTGTACTCAGATCTCTCATGATGAAATTATAATAATCCAACAGTTCTGAAAGTCATGTTATCCTCTTTTAGTTTTACCGTGGAGAAAAAACTTTGTACAATTTGTGAGAAATATTTACAGGCTCGGAACAAGTTATCCAAAAGTTAAGACACCTCAATGTCTTCGTCCTGGTCAGAGTCTGAGTCCATGTCATCGTCATCGGGACTACAGACGTCAAGCTCCACGTCAATCAGTTCATTGTCTTCATCAACAGAAGATGAGGAGGTGTCATGTCCTGACTCCTCCAGATCCTCTTCCCCGTCACTGGAGCCTGTCGATTTACCTGACCGCTGCTTGATCTCATGGGTCTTTACATGCTTTGAGAGGTGGTCACTGCGCATGAACCGCTTACTACACTCGGGACATATGAACCGCTTCTCTCCAGTGTGGGTTCGTAGGTGGCGCTGAAGTTCGTCAGAGCGGGTGAAGCTCTTGCCACAGAACAACCAGTTACAGACAAACGGACGCTCGCCACTATGCCAGCGGAGGTGGGCTTTGAGGTGGGACGTCTTTCCATACACCTTACCACATCCGGGGATGTGACAGATGTGCTGCTTCCGTTTTGAAGAGTTCCCGCTGTTTGCCGAGTTCTGACAGTTGGGGCAGCGACAACGACGACAACGTCTTGCGGTGGACGTTACACTGGGCTTCATAGCATTGGCAAAAAGTGCTGAGTCATTGCCGCCATTGGGACTGGAGGACCCGAAGATAATGGCGGGAGGCATGGCACAGGTGGGCGATAATGGGAGAGATGGAGAGGGTGATGACTGGACGCTCCACCAGGGGGCCTCGGCCTCTGTGGCGGGGGGCGGGGACAGCTGGAGGTGGGGTGAGGGGTGGCTGTGTCCGGGGTGACCGGGGGGTAGGTGCGGCAGGACAGACAGGGGAGGCGGAAGTGGACTGGACATCGTCGGCTGCCGCGCCGTCGGCATCGTCGGCGACCGGGGAGACGCTGCTGTCAGTAGTCCGTGGGGGTGAAGGTGTGGGTGGCTCTGTGCATGTGCGTGCGCATGGGCAGCTGCCGCCGCAGCAGCGGCGGCATGGGCGTGCTGCGCATGCGCGGCCACGGCTTGCGCCTGCGCAACGGCAGCGTGTTGCGCCTGCGCGAGTTTGGCGCGGTGCGTCTGGATGTCGTTGAAGGCGGAGATGGCGGCGGAAGTGTGGGCAGCCTGCGCCTGCGCCTCGGACAATGTCTGCATCCGGGGATGACTGAGGGCAGTCACGTGGTGCGGTGACGTCATGGCGGAGGAGGTGGAAGACGACGTGGGGGCCACTGACCACGTGGGCAGCTGAGGACGAGGCTGGAAGACGCCGCCCGGAGCGGGACCCGGATGGTGGTGACCTTGACCCATGTGGACGGTGGACACGTGACCCATGTGACCCGTCATGTGACCCATGTGATCGGCCACGTGACCCAGACGGGAACAGGTGGCGGCGAGCATGGCGAGTGGGTGCGCCCCCTGGTGAGCCGGGTGGGTAAAGTGGTCCTGGGGGAGAGAAGAAAGTCTGGGTTAGTTAGGTACATTTTGAAGGACAAACCATTCTTGGAAATATTGACAGTATTGAATAATAATTGAGGAAGATCCTGTAGGTCAATTCAGTGTTACTGACAGGTTCAGTTGAGTGACAACAATTAACATAGGGTCGATAGATAAACATAAGAATCTATTTGAACTTACTCTATAATTATTGAAACAACGAGTTTAGACAGAAGCAACAGACGCCCGAACAGACGTGTCTTTAACATGTAACATGACTTCAGTCTCGTCCGACCTTGGCTTTAGCAACTGTTATAGAGAAATTTAAGGGTCCCGGGATGGAGGTGCGTTTTACAGCAAAAATCTGTGTGACTCAATCTGGGGACTCAATATAATGGATTTCCCTAAATTCATTTAGTGTTTAGATAGGCCTATCTGTTATATCATTTGTTCTTTTCTTTATGTTTTCCACAAGTTTCATTAAATTAACTGTGGCACTATCTCGCTTGATATCTCCAGGTACATAGCCCCACTAAACCTCAAAGTATATAAAGCAAGCCTATGCTGGGAGATAGCGGCGAACTTCTGAGGATGCAGACGCGATCTGAGGCCGGAGAGTGAGACCTCGGCATCGGAGAGTTGATCCAGGATCAAGAGATAAAGTCCCGGATGGTGCTGAACCACGTGATCATCACGCGTTCAGATCAAAGACGCCGACAGCGGTAGCAGACGACAAACGAACCGGCTCCCGGCTCAGGGCGGGAAAAAATAGATTTGAGGGACCGCAGGTCTTCCTGCTGTCGTCGGTTCTACTCAAGTGCCACAAACGATGTTTTCTTTTTTTGTGAATTTTCCATTAGATCAAAGCTGGGGTATCCCTATCTTGATATTTCAGCTCATACAATTATTTTCAGATGAGTCCGCGAGCTTTAGAGACATATGTGATCGAGCTTTAAGTGAAGTTAAATGAGGAAATAAATGCCGATATCAAGCATTCAGTGACAATGTCAACTTGGTCTGATCTTATTCTAATGTTTCTTCTTTTAACTTGCTGTTCTTACACGCACATATAGCCTAATTATCTAAGATACGATAAGGTTGTCTGTAGCAGGACTTCATATGTCCCTCTAGCAATCTGTGTTAAGAAAAAAACTTTGCATAACTATGCTTTTTTCATTACCTCCAACTGTCCAACTTATCTAAAGATGCCCACTCCCAAAACAAATTCCAATACCACAATCTCCCATCAGAAGAACCAGAAAAATAAAAAAATCCCACACACAAAAAACAGGCTGGCAAAGGGTTAACCGGGCGAGATGGGTGGGCGATAATATGTGTACACAGTGTGAGCGATATTAGAGGCACTTGGCGGGCGGGTCCACCTGTAAGGTAAGCCCGGGAGTCGGCGAGATCAAAGCGGGGCAGGTAAACAGAGGGTGTACCCAGGTGTGTGGAGCGGCCGGCAGGGGGCGGGGCAGGCGACACGTACAACTGATAGGTCCACATTGTCAACGTTAGACGGGCCACCGCACCGCAAGGCGCCGATTTATTGTGATTAATGGCAGATACGTGTTGACGCCATGCTGCTAGAATTTTTATTTTATGGGATATCATCCTGTAAATTGTCCATAAGAATATTATAGAATTTGTTTTATAGAATATTTATCATGTAAATTGCATATGATTTATAAGAATATTATAGAATATTATTTTGTGAATTATATATAAAAGAATATTATATATCTTGTGTCAAAGGGAGATTTTTGTAGTGTTTATCAGAATTCCATCGGTCGATTTTGATCAATTTATCATACTTCCGCTATTGGTTGACTGCAGAAGAGACATCAGACACGAAGATTCAGTTATTTGGTAGATTTTGGGTGTTTGTGCTTCACAGAGAACTCATTTTGTATGTGACTGTAATAGATTTGAAATCAATATCTGTTATTCTGAACATTTGCCTAACTATAATATCCTAAGAGTTGTCGATTTTTGACAAATGAATCCCCCTCGAGCGTATATCATACAAGTACTATCATTATAATTGTCATATGGAGTGATATCTTTTCATTATCTTGTTGATAAGGTCACAAGGTGGCGCACTTCGGGACATACGGGCGCCCGGAAAGTGGAATAGTGACATATTCCCATACATTATAGGCTATTTTTGTAGCTATCCTAAATATCTATTCATATATACTGTTACATGTATGTTCTTATCTATCCTTCATTTTATTCTAATTACTAGTACTTCCTAACACACTACTTTGCATGCTGCGCCCGCTGTAAACTTCAAATCTATGGAGTAATTCTACATTTAAGACGTCGAGAGCAGACCGCCTCTTGCCGCCGGTTCTCCCGGCCGTGGGGCGCGGACGTCCCGGGGACGGGCGGTCTGGGAGGCGGTCTCCCCTACACCCCACGTCTGGGTGCGTACTTTGTGGCCAGTGGATTTGATTAATACATTTGTCAATCAGTTAGTCTCTCGAACTACAGTATTCTAAACGGCAATCGCTAATTGTATGTGCCTTCTATATGTCATTCCTTTCTATGAAACGCTTGGGATAACAATATTTCCACCGCTAATACAATGATTCTACGATACGAGCTGTGTATTGTAACTCCTCTTCATTCTTTATATCATTTTTACTTAATCAACTTGGAAGAGAGACGACTCAAAGGGAAACAGAATACATTACTGTTCGGTACATACATAGCTGATAGGACCTGTAAGAATACAGCATCACTTTCATAGACTGGTGCCTGCCAACGTGTGTCCTGCTGTAGTTTCTTGCAACACATTACAAATGCCCAAATTAGAGTAATGTCTGTATTGAGCATCTTTCAAGACCTTTATGAGAGATGCACGCCATCGGTTTTTGCGTTTGTCTTAATTACATGGCTAACATAGAGATTCAGTCTCATCTGCAGCTGAGTTACAGCATTATTCATATTGTGCACAGTCGCATTCGTGGGGACATGCAGTTTTGTACACTTCAATGTTTAGGTCAGTTCTTTAATACTTACTGCTATGGAGAAGGGCATTCCTGGCGGTCGAATCGCCGGAGATCCGAGAACAGCTGTTGCCATGGTAACGGAGAAGTAATGGTCACAAGTTTAGTCCGACGGCAGTCATTGACGAGGTAGGGGACAGCGGCGTGGGAATTATACTGGATCCTGAGACCTAACTGATCCAAGCTACCAAGCGGTATCCTTTGTGTCGGCTGTCCTTAAGATTCAGAGATGAACTACTGCCGGGTAGTTTGAATGGTGAATAAGTTCATAAGTAAGTAACAGGTCTGTCGTGCAATCCGGGAAGAAGTGGCTGAGGTGATGTCTAAGTCCCACATGTGGTAGTCCGGGCACGATCAGGTCTTACCGACAAGTGAACTTCCCCAGCCCTATCCTGGTGTATACCAGCCCCCACCTCACCCCCCGACCCCCAGTATTTGTCCCCACAGCCCTTCAATAACAAACGCCACCACTTCTCTCCAGGCCGGCGGCGTCTCTGATCTCCTCTCAGCCAATCAGCGCGCTCCTTCTGCCCCTTTCATGTTTACCGCCGACCAATCAGCGCGCGGGGCGGCCGTCAGCGCGGTCCGGAGGTGTGAGGTGGACCCTGGCAAGCGGCCTGTACTTGTTGGTGCCCATAATGGCGCTGATTATGTGAGGTTATTAGGGAGGGGGGAGGTGGGGGAAGGGCAGAGTAATCACCTAGCCTGCCGACTTATACACATAAATAATTGGATTTGGGAGATCTGAGGGGCCGCCCGGCCCTGGGGCGGGGGTGAGAGGAGGAAGAGGAGGGGTCCGCGGATGGGCTGGTACTAGGGGGGCTTATCGACTGATAAAGCAGGGGCTTGTTTGAGTGAAGTAGGGGGGGGGGGAGAGAGATAAGGACCTTTGTAATCGTACAGGCCCTATCAGGGTCTCGTTGGGTAACCCCCTAAGGGATGCGCGCGACCCCTATAATAAGCACTGCAGGATGGGTGTGGGAGTTTTTTTCCCTCGAGATTTGAGAGGTAGGGAAACTATTTGAATTTATTGCAATAGTTATCAGTAAGTATGAGTAGCCTTGCTTTTGCATGTTTGAATATCGCGATGAAAAAAAATCCAAATTGAAAAGTTTTTTTTATGTGTACACGTTTGTAAATGTAAGGGCATACTGGATGGAAATGAATCGGAAATTGAGTCACCCTTGTATGGAGGAAAGACTTTGAACCCTCGTCTTCAGGTTCATCTCTGAGAGGAATAATCTAAACCGTTTCATATTCAGATGTATCATTAAAAGAAAAGAAGGAGGAACAATTATAACATGAAATGAGGCTGAAATATAACAGATGTTTCTGAAAAGCGCAATATAAATCATATCTTGTCATCAATTAAAAAGAGGATTTTCTGTCGCAGACCTCTCTGTCTAAATCAATAACACAGACAGGTGATGTGGATATGGCACAGAGTTCCTGAGAAGGAAAGACCTAGGAAAATAAACGGCGAGTGAACAGAGGGTGAGAAAAAAAGAGAAAACTGTTTCGTTCAGAGCAACAAGTTCCAAAGACCGGACGTTTTACGCGGAGACCCCACATCAAAGGGTGGCGCGCGGCGAAGAATTTTGTTTTCATTTGAGCCTGGGTTTTGGAGGTGTACAAAGTTTTGAAGTGTTTTTGTTGGGAGGAGGGCAGTAGGAGGGTAGAGAGGGCGGCGCACATGTCTGCTAATACCCTCTACCCGCCCTCCGCCTCGGGGGATGTAGCAACAGAAGGCGCGCATTCTTACACTCAGAGCAGACGACTTTTGTCTAACCTCCATTATCGCCCCCAAAAGGGCACCAAAATGGAACATTTTCACCGAAATTCATTGTTTAACCAGCCATGGAGGTACGCAGTGATTTTGAAGAGGAAATATGAGTAATTTGTGTGATTTTAAAGAGAAATATATCGTGATTTCCCCTGAGTTCTGCTGATGAGTTAAGCTTCCAATGGTTAAGCCCCCTGTTGAGCCGGGGCCCCAGCTCCAAGGTCCTTTACAAACACTACAACAATAGCCGCCTTCACCGGGAGCACGCCTTCCTCCGCCATCCCATAATAAGCGGCGGGCGACTTCCCCTCCCGCCAAATGAACGCGGGCGGTGTAGCCTGAAATGTGCCGCCTTTGAAGTTTGTTTGGTCGCAAGCCGCTAGGGCTCTCGGCGTCGGGCGGGAGGAGGTGAGGAGTGTTTGCTCGCGGGGGGGATCAGCCGCGGTAAAAAGCGGGGGGCGGCGAACTTCAAAGGGAACAGCGGCGATAGGCGGGCGTTATGTGGTGGAATTTGGAGCATGCGCCGTGGTGGTGGACCAGTAAGGACTCATGGTGGAGGACTATGGTACAGGACCGGGCAGGGGGAGTACTTATTGTACATTCTCTGAACCGTCCGGCTCATTAAAATGGGGAGTGTCTCTTTAGCAGAACTTTAGTATTAAGGATTGATAATCTGTGACAAATGATTATAACATCTAGTTGAATGTATTTCTTGGTTATCAAAATAAATGGGTTATGCATGTAGTTCCCCTAACCGTGCCGGTATTTCATTTTAAAGTCAATGGGCCATTTTTCCGAATAATAGTGGCACAACATACTTTTTCCCGATCATGCTGCTATGTCGGCCATACTACTATGTCCAGTGTTTTGTCTGGCACCTAGGTCTGGGACTTTTTCTTTGTTTATAAAAGTGGAATCTTGAACCCTTCGGATGTTGTCCGTTCTCAACAGTACAGTAATGTAGGCCATTTTTGTGATGTGTTTTTGAATCTAGGCCCTGGCCCAAGGCCCTCCTGAAGTTGTGTATATTGACCAATTGCGGACCACTCCAGGACTAGATGCATGAACAGTGTCTAATCAATTCATGATATCTGACATCAGCATAGCCTATAAAGAACTGCATTAGCACACTATTGCGCTCTGTCATATTGGGCCAAATGGCGAGGGTTTCAAGGTAATTATTAGGGTAAAGTAACCCCCTCCCCAACTAATCCTTCTTTGGTGGCGGAGTGAGCATAGGAAGGGCTTCCCACCCGAGGGTCGGGGCCAGTTTGAGTTTCCTTTAATGAACTTAAAACGTGATTTTTCTCTCCTTCTGTTCAAAGGCTTCACTCTAGCTTGTTATGTCCAGTTGTTATGGCGTCTGTGTTTTTTCACACCATGGTATTCAACTCCAAGCAGCACTATAAGTGCGCCGACTCTTTGAGATACCAAAATTCAAGTAAAATGCACAAAACTTACATGTATGATGAAGGTCAAGCATAAGGTCAAACAATTACTCTCCCCCCAGAAATTGATTCTGGGCCTTTTTGGCCCATTTCTACAATATCAATATACATCACATGTATGGAGGATTTTCAGTCTTCTACCCAGATATATGAGAATCAGTTCGTATACGTAAACCTACAAATTATATATAGAAGACTCGCATGCCCAGAAAAGTAATCGTTAATGAAGTCATATTGTCAAATGATTCACAGACGTTATCTTACAACCATCCAACTTCACGTAGTCTATTGAATACATATTTCATCAACGTTTTTCCCCGGCATAAACCAAATCTCACATAGATACAGTCCCAGTCCACACCCCTCAAGACCGTAGCCGTCCGATCAGTTAACCTTTAACTTTTGTTTTGGGCTACATACTTTCGCGCATTCTGCACACTGCCAATAATGCACAAAATTTACCATGTGAAAAACAATCTTATTACTATATTGATACAACCAGGATAGGTGTGACTATGACAGTATGTTAATTGGCACAAATGTAGGTGTACGCTATAATTTGGCAGCCTAAAATGGGTCCTCACCTTCACACAACCCTGGCGTCTCATATGGTTGGACAGTATCTGAGGGGGTTGAGGGGGACTGGCTAGTTCTAATCACTTTTGTATAGTTATGTGATTACAATTTTGTACTAATTGGATTTGTAATTCATCGCAATCACTGTTACTACTCTTAATGCAAGTAGGACATGTGGGCTGTTTACATAGGCACATATCACAAATCCGTGTGCAAGAGATATAGGATGTTTCATGTAAAAATACTATTACTTACTATACATTGGACTATACAACGTTTGAAGAAAAGTCCACACCAACTTCATTACAGATAAAAACTTTGGATCATCACGGAGCCTCAATAAACAATTGGCAGGGAAAAACTGATATAGAACCTCCAATAACTAGGCCTCATCTCCATGATCATTCTCTTCCCAGTGGAGGCAAGCAGCGATGTAACGGGCCTGTTCTGCAACCATTCTCTTTTGGTCAACCAGTCTCTTGCTAAATTTTCATGAACATGAGGTACATGAACGCTTTGATTCCGCGTACCGCCAGGGCCCTTATGATGTAGTCCGCCACCGATTGCATAACAAACGATGACATCCGGGCCCCGAACGGTATCCTCTTATCAAAGTAGTAGGCGCCCTCCGATAGCATACAGAGGAGTGGCCAGTCGGCCGGACACACCGGGAATTGTCGATACGCCCTTGATAGGTCGATGACAGCGAGGCGTATATTCCCGGGGCATGTATTAGAGATGGTCCTTACAGCATCCTCGATTGTGGGAAGTTTGTGGACGGCCTCCTCCCCATTGAATATATGGCCAGGGATGTGGCTGTTGACTCCGCCCTCCGGGAATGACAGATCGACTATTATTCTCCTGTCGTCTGAGTCATTCTTCTCCCTGGTCATGAGGGGGCTGGTTTTACACCACGGGGTGAACGGGGGTTGTTTGAAGGGGCCAGCCAGGGCGCCCAACGCCATCTCTTTGTGCAAATATTTATTCACTTGGGTGGGATAGCGGAGGGCCGATGCGTGATTCGGGATGTGTTGGGCGCCGATGAGGGGGGGGCCCATATACTGAAGTGGGAAGCCGTATGTGATTCCCTCCAGTATCATATTGTCCTTTAAATGGCCAGTTGCCTGTTTGTGCCATTCATCTATGACCAGGTTAGTGACTATCGGGATCCTGGCGCCGTGGCAGTTATGTGCGTTGGCGGACCTGACCGCGTCGTATATTTTGGCCAACCCGTGATCGACGGTCATTATCGGGAAGGGCCAGCTGGCGTAATCCCTGAAGGTGCCCTGAGCTAGACAGTTTTTGTCGCTAGGCATAACGTGCTGGGCGACGTCCTCGTCGTCACACGATTGAGTGTTCCCTATGTCACACGAGGGCGGATCCTCCAGGTCTGGATACCCTATATTTGACATGAATTCGGGGAACACGTTGGCCGCCCCGCCGTCAGTCACAGCCTGATCGGTGTGCGGATGGACCGCGTCGGGGGGAGGGGGGTAGCGGGCGAGGGCTCGAGGCCCGGCATGGGTATTGCCTAGACTAGGCTGGGAGTCCCCGCACGCAGGACCACGTTCAACTCGTTTGGGGTGGTCATCTAGTTCATTAACAATGGTGTCGGCACTTACTTCTCTCTCCTGAGGGTCCATTCGGACATCGCGGGGGTGGGAGCCGTCTCTGTCGGTACGGTGTTCGCCGCCATCTTGTTTGTTGTGGACACCGCTATAGCTGGGGCGTTCGGATTGGTCAGCGTTCCGGTCAATATGTATGGCCGGCGCTGATTGGCCCGTAGCCATTGTGACGTCGCTGGGTACGGGGCGCACATGGCTTTGTTTACCTTTGGAGGCGGTGCGGGGGCGTACAACGGTGCTCTGGTCATTGTTGTGTATACCGCCGGGTTCACAGCTGGCGAGGGTCACTACACAACCCATGAAGCGGTCACTTCTAATGGCTCGCGATTCCTCCTCTCTGGCTCGGGCTTTGATGGGTTGTTGATTGCCCTGGCCCGAGCCTTCTTCTAGTTTTTTGACTTGTGGCTTTCGGATCTATTATCCTTCTTGTGGTGATGTGACGTTTTCTTCTTGTATTCACCTCTGGCCTCGTCCTGGGCGGCCTTAAGTATCGGTCGTCTCCTGCACTTCCCGGATGGGTGGGATGTGGTCGTAATATCCAAACCGTAAAAGCACAAGGCGCACATGTGCGACCATTTAATACCATCATCGGTGTGTGTCGCCGCTTCCTTGCAGGTCTCGGCGTTATGTCCCGGACATGGGATGGTTTGGTCCGTCTTCTTTTCACCTTTCAACCAGGATATCTTCATCCTATCCTTGGAGAAGATCTCCTCGTCCATCCAGTCGGCATGTCCCTCCTCGATATGGGACATGCAGGCCTGGGTCCATTCCCTCACAGCGGGCCAGCTTAAAGTGGCGGCGTCCTCCGCCACCTGTGAGACGTGGTCGATAACTGCGTATGCTTCCGTAAGGGGATCGAGTGTGGCAGCGACCATTTTCATCATGCCACATACATACTCCTGGAACGTAAGGTCCCGTCTGGACCTCCTTTCTCTGGCCCTTTTCTTAAGGACCGGCGGCAGGTTTCGATACGGCTCTAGTGTGAGATTAGAGGTCTTAAGCCTCTTACCTGAACTGGTGCCCATCGGGGGGTATTGGCGCCTAAGTGCCTTATCCGTGTCGCCGCGGGCGCGGGCTTCTCTCCTCAGAGCCCGTGGGGAGTGCCTAGTGTCGGACCGGCGGGGCGAAGGTGAGCTCCTCCGTCGTGATCCAGACCTAGTTGACCTCCTCCTGCGTGATCTGCCTCGTCGTCGTCGGGAGGTGGAGCGGGGTCGGCGGGATGTCGACCTGGTTGGCGACCTCCTTGTCCTCGAGCCGCTCCGTGGGGGAGTTGTTGATCGTCTGCGGCGGGAACGCCTCCGATGGCGTCTGGGTGATAGGGACGCCTCTCTCGTGCCGCTCCTCCTCGATGATCTGTACGATGATCTGTCAGATCTATGGGATCGGGGGCGGCGTTCAGAGCGTCTTGACGATGATCTGTAGTCTGACCGGCTGGATGGCGTCCTGGTGTGACGGCGTGTCGATGTCCGACGGGTGGAGGGCCGCCTCGACCTCTCCCTACCATCCGATAGGCGCGGGGGGGTAGGCTTACCCTGTTGTTTTGTAACCTTGCGTGGGGGTGACGGGGGCTTCGGTGTGGCGGTGCGTGGCCTGTCATCGGTCTTCTCGCCGTCCTTAGCCCTGTGTGCTCGTATCGCCTCCAGGTCCTCCCGGAGGGTCCTTATCGTCTCTTCGTACTTTTCTTGCATTGCTGCAACAGCTTGGTCAGTCAGCTGATCGGTCTGATCAGTGTCGCTGTCCCGTGTTTCCTGCTCCTCATTTGTTGGGGTGCCGGCAATCTGGTTTTGACCGGTTGTGGCGGCCATGGCGGGTCCGTGCGACATGTCGTACTGACCTGTTGTCTGTGTAGTGTCGCGATCAGGATGTGTATTCCTGTTGCGATTTCTTCTCCGCTGCGTTCTACTGGATCTTGGAGTATTAGTGGCTGGATAGGCACGTCTCAGGTCTTTGGTTGACTTTCGGACCGACCTTGCCGACATTATCCATAGAGCCTAACTTTTGTCCATGTGTACGGTCCAGTGGGAGAAGGCAGACTGGCAGGTGTGCTGCCTGACCTGGTAGTCAGTGGTGACCCTGGGTGAGTGGTGTATGTATGTGTATGGAGAGTGTGAGGCCTTCAGACCTGGTGTCCAGTCACATTGTCCCATGATTTGCCTAATGGTGCACAATAGTGCAACAGCCCTATTCTTGTCTCAATTTGGCAGCCTAAAATGGGTCCTCACCTTCACACAACCCTGGCGTCTCATATGGTTGGACAGTATCTGAGGGGGTTGAGGGGGACTGGCTAGTTCTAATCACTTTTGTATAGTTATGTGATTACAATTTTGTACTAATTGGATTTGTAATTCATCGCAATCACTGTTACTACTCTTAATGCAAGTAGGACATGTGGGCTGTTTACATAGGCACATATCACAAATCCGTGTGCAAGAGATATAGGATGTTTCATGTAAAAATACTATTACTTACTATACATTGGACTATACAACGTTTGAAGAAAAGTCCACACCAACTTCATTACAGATAAAAACTTTGGATCATCACGGAGCCTCAATAAACAATTGGCAGGGAAAAACTGATATAGAACCTCCAATAACTAGGCCTCATCTCCATGATCATTCTCTTCCCAGTGGAGGCAAGCAGCGATGTAACGGGCCTGTTCTGCAACCATTCTCTTTTGGTCAACCAGTCTCTTGCTAAATTTTCATGATACATGTAAAACTTACTTCTATCATTTGATATGAGGTTGAGACTTACCAAAATAGAGTATTCTAATAACATCACATATTAGTGAACTTGATAGCTTACCAACACAATACCAAACTTTAAATGCAACTGAAATATCACAGTGTATGGTTGTAGAGACGGTATTGGGTGCCACTAACATAATGTAACAAGAACCAAAACAAAGGTAAACCTAAAGTTACAACAAGGTTACAGTAGTGTGTATGCTGCATAAGAAACTATATTGAATGCCTTTGATTTTCAGAATGTTACATTAGAATTTGGTAGAACAACTATACAGCATAGATTATAAAACATTGAACTCTTCATAGTCACTTCTATAATCATAATAATGGGCTGAAGTCAACAAGCAGTTCAAGACGCGCATTCTTACACTCAAATTATTGTTACATATTCTATGTTCAAAGAAACATTCCTTCATCAGACATGGATCCAGAGTGTGGGAGAGGGGGTGGGGGAGGTATTTGGGGCCCTGACCACCCCCACTCCTATATCCACCCCTCCTTGATTTTCTATTAAAAAATAACAGAATTTAATGTCACCGTTGGGAGCCCCAGTGGGGGCCGGGGTAGATGGCCTGTCGGGAATTAGTGCCTAATTTGTCCCTGGCCGGCCATCTGGGGTCGGCCACGCTGGGTCCACTTTGGGCACAAATTTATCGCGCATGATTCAGGGTCTGCTTGTAACGGGGTTGTAACTGTGTCGGCAGCCGGTGGGCTCTTTTACTGTTTCCTCCTTTCTCCCGGAGCAGATAGAAAACACGTTTTCTGTGAACAAACTCGATGTCCAGCGTTACGCCAAATGGGTTTTTGTCACTTCTTCCCGCCTTTGACTGATTGTTTGGGCTAGAAGATAGACTTGCTTCTTCTCTGCAGAAAGGCACCACTAGTTGAATATAGGGGTTAAGGATAGACACCAGTGGTCGGGGCCTAAGTAGCGGTGCTCCCTTTAACCAGAACCATGATACTTGTTTCTAATGTTATCACCTAATAGAAAACATCATTAGATAGCCAATAAATCACCAAGTATATTGATATAACTTATATAGAAAAGGCTAGAATAACAGCAGTGTAGGATTGACACAAATATAAAATCGCTGATATTCAAAAATATTTTTTGAACATCAATATCTCACTTAATATTCAACCTAAAGCTTCAAAATTACTGGCACATCTTCTTGACATACATATGCAGGGAAGCGTGTCTCAGAATTTTGATATAGGTCTTAGTTCTGCTTTTATGTAATGTAGAAAATTATATTTCACAAAAATCAAAAAATGTTTCCCGTTTTTTGCCGTTTTTCACTATAAAATCAAATCTAGGAACTCAATCAAAAATCTGAGACACGCTTCCCTGCATATGATTGCCATGGAGGTGTGTGTAAAAGATTATCCATGTAGGTTGATTATTAACCAAAATATAGATGTTCAAAAAATAAAAGTACAAAAATCAGTTTAAAATTGATAAAATCTTAGTTTTAAATTCCCTAATAATCTAATTGGTGTTAATAGATGTAGAAAAATATAAGCTTTCAAATGATGTATAATACGTTGGGATCAGAGCAATACTAAGAAAATCATTGGTGATTACATGCATTGGCCGCTAACCACTGGTGTCTATCCTTAAGATAATGTTGCTTTCAATATCAGATATGAGAGGCTGGATAGGTCCATATGGATGCACTGCTTACCATGTTTTGATATGGTAGTGCTATTTCAAATATATCAAAGATGTAATCTCTCTTTTTTAAGGTTGCTTCAACCTAGGGATATACATCTATAAGTAGACCTATGTGACCACAGATACATCGACTAAGTGGACACGTTAGATAATCAATAAACCGGGAATTTGATGTTCTTTTAAAGGAAAACCGCAGTACGCCTTTATGCAATAAACCATGTCCGCTACAGTAGCCACATTTCTAGGTGGCATGTGTGGCCCTTTATCCCTGCTCCATGAGTAGACTAAAGTCACTCCCCCTTTGCCCTCCCCACTCTTTGTGCGGATCCCATAAATTGTCCTTTTCGAATCCCATGAATCACTTTGGCCCGTTACGCCCAGAACAACACAGAATCTATTACCACCCGTTACGGGTCGTAGCACATTCAACTAGTGCTATTGAGCGGAAAGGGAAAAAACGGGACTTTTCGGAGAGGATCAAAGTGTTTTACAGAATGGTTATCATCCTTATTTAAGGACGCAATGGATTACTTTGATGGTATCACTGTTTTTTATTTAGAGAACTTTAGAGAAAAAAAAGTAGATGGGTATTAAGTTCCTTATCATTATCACACATAATTTCAATTATGTTTTATGATTTCAGACTGTGATTTTGTGTATCTATAGGTGCATAAAGGTGTCATGTTACTCTTCCAATTCATCCAATCAGGTTAACGGGAAAAAGATGGTTTGTGACTGGTACTGAATGGGAGGTATGCACAGAGAATGGGAGGTATAGATACATGTACATAGGAGGTATACAAAAGCGAATCTTCCTTTTATATCGTATCTCTAATTTTGGAATTGAATGATATAGAAAATTAGGATTCCAAAACACCTTTCCCATAATACTTATTTTCGTTATATATCTGGTATGCATTCCATAAAAATTTGGCGATAATTATCGCCAGTTAAAGCGCTTCCATAAAAGATCTGCGATACTAAAAATATTATCGCCAAGGCCTCAAATCAGTATCGCGGCGATAATTACAAAATATCGCGGTTTTAAAAATATATATTTTCACAAATATTAATATCTCAAAATATATATATGTGACCAAGGAATAAGCCTGTAAAGTTTTAGTTTGATTGAAAAAAAATTTGAACAAAAAAAAAGAAAAAAAAAAATTTTATGTGGCGATAACAATTGTTGGTATCGTGGTATTTCTTCAAACGAGATTATCGCCAAATTTTTATGGAATGCCCCCCTGGTTTCATGAATAACCAGTTGCATATTTAGGAGGGCCACGAGTGTTCGAGGTCCCTCCTTTTCAGAAAAAAAAAAGGATTTATATATTAAAGTATAGGCTTTAATATTGTAATATTCGTCCCAAAATCCAATACAATGTACGCGTCGTATCATTCCCTCGTCCATCCCTTCTCTCCCTGACGTCAGTAAATTAAGACGTACCTAGGACGTCCCTTTGAAGTCCACTCTCCGGCCACATGTTCGCTCCCCTCCCCCCAGGGGACGTTAGAGGTAACCTTATCCGCTTGGAGAGCGCGTACCGGCCCACGGACAGGGGGTGTCGGGTTCCCGCCCCCGGGGGGAAATTTCACAGGTCGGCTGGCTGTGAGTAGGGGGTGGGGCCCCACACCCCTTTTCACATTTGAAGAATTGAATTCCCGTACGTTTGTTCAAAGGGGAACACAGGGCGCAGATTTAAGGGCGTAGCTGGGGTCTAGGTTGTCTTAGGAGAGGTCGTATGGACCTCTTTTTGGGGTAAAATATTGAAATAGGGCCTCCTATACCTAAATGGCATGGACGAAAAGAAAGAAAGTATGCCCCCTAGTCCCCCCCCCCTTTTTTTTCCCTTCTTCTTCTTGTGTTTATCATGTTTTTGCTTCTTCTTTTTTAATCATTACATAGTACCAAAATAATTCTGCTTTTTCTGACTAATTGGACCAGTTACTTTAGAAAGTTATTAGAACAAAATCGTCCAGTGTAAATTGGTTCTTTGGGCTGTTGGGAGGGGGGGGGGGGGCATGGGTTGGGCTTCGGTCAGATGTAAAGAGTTGTGGGAGGAGTGGTGAAAGGCTGTAATTAGTACCTACAGAGTACTCGGCCCCACCCTCAACCCCCCACCCCCACACGCCACTCCTGATGGTGATGGGGAGGACCCCGTGGTAGTTTGGTAAGGGAGTAATGGTTAATTTCTGCAAGAGGTATCCCATGCTGCTAAGACAGTTGAGCCATAATAGTAATATTCTGTAACCATACCTTTTTGGTCAGTATATTACTTACTAAAATGGTTTGTATCAGTTATGTTGTTTATAAATGCTGAAGTTGAAGCCTCACCGATAGAAAACTTATCATGATCTTACTCTGAACCGAAACAGAATGTTTAGGTTGAAGATTATATCATAACTAAAAACGAGTAGGACATATTTATATTCTGAAATCCTTTATCTTTCAAATCTAATAAAGGTGGCCTATAATAATATCAAGTTTAAATAATCATGAAAATGGGGTCAATCATAGAATGACTATTACCTAAGGTTTTACAGTAGTCCAGGTGTCGGCTTTGTTGGCCACGACCTGTCTTTGTCTTAACCACCATAAGTTTTAATCAAGGTCAAAGGCAAAGACTGGAGCCTACATGTACCTTGACCAACCACTCAGAGCCCTGCCAGGGTAAACCCACGGAATTTTGAATTCTCTATTCCTAATTGGGGTAGGAGACTCAGGGTTATGTACATGTGAATTCTTGGGGCATTGGCCTTATGTCGTACGCTCTAACCTGTGAATGTAGAAAAACAAGATCACTTTTCTGCATTTTTCTTTATAATTTTAACATTTGTATATAACATTGGCTTTCAATAAGTTCAATAACATGAATTGGCCAAATGGAATTGCCCCAAGTGACGATGGGATTTAAATGAATTTTGCGTGCAAGCGTGCAGCGCCCCCCCCCCCCCCCCCCCCACCTGCCTTTCCCTCAATCTGCGCATTCTTTGGGTCATCTGCTTCTTGGGAATATAGTGAAGTGATTTCAATCGTGGACATATTGATTAAATATACGTTGATCCAGATTTACTTCTTTGGTTCCTTTTTGATATACATATACATGCCTCTTCATGTATATATCTTGTGCATTATATATGGTGTGACGGTCAGACCCACCATTAGGGCCTAATAAGTAATAGGTCTGGGAAAACCCAATAGAAAAGACTTGGGTCCGTTGAACTGCAACTGTATTGGCTCAAAACCATAGGTCCTACATACATGCATTTATAAGCATAAGTCCAAAAATTATGTCAAAATTTCTGCCTGAACTCCCTGCACCTAGCCCGGCAGGACGCCCCCTCCCAGCGGCAGACGACAATCGTCCACTTCTGACGGGTTACCGGCCCTGCCGCTGGGGGGCGCCCCGACAGCTGGTGCCCGGCGTGTAGCGGTATGTGGCAGGGCGGGGCGCCGGTGACAGGCGGCCGGCCCCTGCCCCGCCCCTGCCCGCCCCCGGCCACCGTCCAGGGTTTACCCGCCCCCCCCCCCTCCCCCTCCCCACTCCCTGAGACCTGTGGCTGGAAGTAGGGGGACGCCAACCTCCGAGGAAAGCTGACTTGGCAGGCGACGGTTGTAGGTTGACAGAAACGACATGCCAGTTACTTTTTACATATTAATACATACTTAAATTGATACTTAATGTATATTAAAATACTCTAAACTGTGAGAGGAGGAACAAAAGAATCTGCAGCGCCCTGCTTTCCTGTAGGCTTTTCAAGGATTTTAAAATAGATGGAGTCATGATATCTAGAGATTGATTTCACTGGTCAAATAAACAATTTAGGCTGTGATTAAAGGAATATCACTGATCTTACCGGGAGTTCCATATAACTTTTCCTTTCATGAGGGTTCATTCATAAATGTATATATATATATATATATATATATACGTATCTGCATATATACATGTATATTATGTAAAGTTTACGATCGATCTTTGCGTGATAAGGCTCCCTTCCTAGTTTGTATGTCCCAAAATTGAAGTTCTTATAAACCAGATATACTTTTACTCTTAAAGTAGCCACTAGCATGTCCCACCCAGCTTGTCTTAAAGGTTTAGGGGAGTGCGACCTTTGGCTGCGTGCCAAGTGCTGCGGGCAGTAACTGGCTTTTTACACCCCGCCTCCTTGTCGGCAAACACCAGCCTCGCTTTGATCTTCTGTGCGGGGTGCGCGCGCATTGTGATCACGTGGTGACAAGTGTCCCAGGACACCACGCGGTGCATTACTTCCGGCCCAGCGGACGCCGAGTTTGCGCAGTCGGGGGTCCCGCCTCTTTCAGCGGAGAGCTCCGCAAGACGCTGGCCACTGATTCCCGGGCGTGCTGAGAGCTTTAAGGTCCCGCCCGCCGAGAACAGGCCCGGGCGGCTTGTGGCGCCCTCCTTCGGGCCCTTTTGGAAGCTCTTTCAGTGCGCATGCGCGTAGTTAACTTCACACCCCGATTTGTAAGGCGGACTTTTGGGGGTATGGATGGGGGGGTCCCATGTCAAATGTCGAATTTAAAAAACGGCCCTGTCACCTGTCGTTATATCTTGATTTAGACCTATGTCCCATGTCGAATTTAAGAAAAGGCCCTGTCCCTTGTCACTATCCTTTTAAAGCTCCTGTCCCATGTCGAATTTAAGAAAATAGCCATGTCATCTGTCACTAAATTCCCATGTCGCCTGTCGAATTTAAAAAACGGCAATGTCGCCGTGTCGAATTTAAGAAACCCCCCTGTCGCCCTGTCGATTTTAAGGGTCTACACCCCCACTTTTCTACCTGAGTGCCTCCTAACGCTAACTAATTGTCTGAACCAAGGACGTTCGGATGACATGCCCTATAGTTTTCGCCTCTCCTGTGCCTTTACCTTTGATGTTTGGATTTTTCTTTCACCTTTGGAGAAAGTTTGAAAAATTGATAGGCGTTAACCGTTGGATGCGCGTCCTTTCACTATGTTGTCTTCAGAGTTTCATAGGCCGTTTTCCCAAAGGTTCACAGAAAAAAAAAACATTTACAGGAAGACACTATAAAATTATCGAAATGTGTATATGCTATGATTATTCAAATCAAAGGTTATTGGCATTTTTCTTCAAATGTTATTGATTTTCTTCAAATGTTATTGAGGCATAGAATAAAGAGAATCCAATATAAATTATTCCATGTTACGAGTAGATCTATACATTAACACAACAGGGATATGAGCAAGACTATAGCCGACACAGCGATGCGTATAGTTAAGTTCTTTTGAAGTATACCATAACACAGTACCATGTGTCGAAACCACCAACAAAAGCTGAGGTAATCTCCACAATGTTGACCCAAAATTGGGGGCTATTTTTGTAAATCTTCCCTCTCCCCGGGAGCATGGATAGAGGAGCTTTGAAGGTGGCAGATGTAAGGGATCCGGGGGGTTGGGGGGGGGGAGGGGGGAAGGCACCCCCTAACTGGTCCTCCATGTCACATCACTAACACGTGGTCCTAACCCCCTCGTCCTCCACCCTCCTCCACCCTCCACGTTACTCTCGCCTGGTTTCTCTGCAACTGTTTACGTTCTTTGTAACTTGTAGTCCGGGCCTGAGGAGAGAGGGACTAGAAGTTTTATTTTGTTTAGGGGAGGAGGAACACATCAGGAGTGCGTTCAGGGACTTCCCCACCCCATCCCACCCACCCCTCAAAAGTTGGTGGCCCCTAGAACCCCCTCTTAATGGCCCCCTAAACTACCAAAAGAGAGGAGTATAACCTCCTTTTTAAGAAAACTAATTTCATTTTGTCTTAAGTTTTCATGCGCCATAAGCGAGTTTAGGTGTCCACCAAAAGAGGACCCTACCAGTGTCATACTACTATCTCTAGAAATTCTAACGTTAGCATACTGACTGTAATGGCCCTAGACCCCTAATTTCGACAGGGCGACTTGGGCCCTTTTGGGGCTTAATGACATGCGACATGGGATATTATGGAGATATGACATGGGACATTGCAATTTATTAAATTCGACAGGCCGACATGGTCATTTCTTAAATTCGACAGGGTGACATTACCATTCCTTAAATTCAAGGGCCCCACTGTATTTCGGATTTCCCGTTGCCAGTTATAAACGCCTCTGCGGATCCCATATATAAGACCTGGAGGAAAATAGTGCCGTGGCGAGTTGGTAGGGGAGATCCGCCTTTGTGAGATGTGAGGAGGTGGAGGTAGCGTCTGGACCGCGTCTGTCGTCTGCTCCCAGCGTCTGTTGACTTTTGGCGGGAAAAGATCAAAGGGTTTCGCTGGGAGCCGACAAGAGGCGGAGCAGGCAGACGACATCCGACCCGTTACCATGGAAAAACACGGAGACAACTCTCCGGGACTTATGCTGATGTCATTGAGGAATATCACAGACCCGTACATCACAGGGTCTGCTGGGGGGAGAATCTCTATTAAAGTGGAACTTTTGCTTATAATAATCAAAAATCTAAACCTAAAAAGGGGGTGGCGAGGTTCCCTTAGTGGAACTTAAACTTTTCTCACGATTTTTGTAGGTCTTTTTTTACAATGATTTGTTAAAGGAAAGGTTGAACTTTGAAAGCACCCCCCCCCCCCCCTATCGAGCAAGTGCATTAGTTGAAAAGAAACCATGACAATGCGTTGGTCTTGCACGGGATGGATGATGTTGAAAATAGGGGGGGGGGGGGGGTGTCAGGATTCCTGGACCTTCCCCCCCCCCCACCTTGCATCTGCCCCTGTGGTTAGTTACTTTTTCGTCGTTCCATCTTTATAATTATAACCCTTGAGATATCTCACCTACCCCAGAACCCCAGAACCCCTCCCCCAGCTATACACCAGTCTAATAATAGATACAGGTAACACTGCGTGTCGGTGATAACGTATTCTTTAGTGTAGGGGAGCGGGGAAACCTTTCCTTGGCTTGGCCGAGGTGCGAGATCCCCCGACAAATACGTCCATGTTTGATGAGCTGCGTCTTAAGGGTCGCGTGGTGCTTTCATCTTTGCCGCCTTCTTGTGAAAAATAGGAGAGGCTATAGTTCCTGACATATGGAGCTCACCACTAAAGGTCCAATCAGTTGAAAGGGTCATTTACTAACTTACCAAATCAACAAATGTCCGGGAGGATCCAATTAATTATAATGAACGATTCTGGGGCGGAGTTCCAGGAGTTTACAATGTTAAAAAAACATATCCCGATCTTTTTAAAATCCTGGATCCGCCCTTGTTATAGAATATATAGGCTCCGCCACATAATTATAGTTAAGTCAACTGGTCTAAACACAAATGTTTTAAATGATTAATATTATTCAGTTACAATCTGACCAGTCTGAATAAAAATACTGGCCTTTGGTCACAGACTTCCGATCGATATCCTTTCAATTTTCAACTTTGTACTTTCCAAAAGTATTTGATATACATGTACAACAATTTTGAATATGGAAATCCCTTTTTTTAAATAGAAAGATCCCCATAAGATCTCAGAAACCTTTTTACATTTACCCACAAATCTCTCCAATCTTGATGCTTGGTTTTGCAATGAAACCAAGGAGGAAACAATAACAAGTTTAGTTGAATATACCTCTATAAACAACTGCTAGAGTGGAATGGAACCATTTCTCTATCCCAATTTTTTTTAGACCGCATCATGTTTTTAATTGAATCGCAGTCCACAAGTCACTGTCGTTGGCCTATATTAATTGGTTTATTCTTGCCTTTTCTTGAGGAGCTCTTGCCTTTACCCCCTCTACAATGGCACACATTACAAGTAGTTACAAGTAACAGGAGAAAACAGGTTGAAAGTCTCAGGCCCTTTGAAGAAGTCTTGAGACCTTAAAAGGAACCCCCCGGGCTCGTATTCAGCTTTCAACGTCAAGGCATTCAGTTTTCTTTTCACTCTTCACAGGGGGAAAGTAGAGTTATAGCGGTTTAATAACGACTTGATTGCAATCCAGTTGGAAACTACAAAGCAGTCCGATTATGCGGCTTACAGATTTTTTCATTGCCGCCTTATGTTGTTGGCTTTGAAGCGCCGCCCAATTGCACTCAGGAGGTCGGATCTCTGCCTAATATGCTTCATGTCCGATCTGCTTTGTTTTCTCCAGGCGGCCAAAATCACGCCCCGCGCGTTATAAGACGAGATTTGGGCGAGATTAGAGGACGTAGCGCGTCAAGAGGCCCGGATGT
Source organism: Lepidonotus clava (assembly GCA_936440205.1). Taxonomy (NCBI): domain Eukaryota; kingdom Metazoa; phylum Annelida; class Polychaeta; order Phyllodocida; family Polynoidae; genus Lepidonotus; species Lepidonotus clava. Next base: position 26,359,973 of record OW387149.1, on the reverse strand, counting down.
AGGCCGATTAGTTCGTCAGCGTCCCGCCAGGTATAAGCCACGCCTCCTGGTGAGAGGTGTCGGAATTAAAACGCCATTTGTATAGCGGCTGAATGAAGCACTAATTGATCATTATATTAGTGCACTCGACGTTAACACGGAGCTGAGGATTGGGCCGGGCCTTTAATGGTCGAATCAAGCACTCTCCAGGACCCTACACCCTTAGTAAAGTAGCTTACTACTGGTTTCAAGCTGCTTTGAAGTTGACCGCCTGCAGGGAGGGAATACGCATTATAAACAAATGAAGATTAAACCTGTAGATTAACTGTTATATACGTGTACATCATTCACTGTAAGTGAATATAATTATATTGTTCTTACGTTGCAACCGTGTTTCATCTTGCACTCGGCTTCCTCGTGCTCCTTGTTCTTTAAAGGAATAGAAACTTGCATATGCAAAATGAAAAAGAAGTTGAGAACATTATTCATATGGAAGAAATCATGAAAAGTATAAGTGGTATTTATTACATGAGAATATATTCTAGACACCGTTGCCAAGTATGTTTCAGTCTTAGCATTGGGGTAACCATGCAGTCCGTCCTACGTGCCCGTTGTTTTTTTTTTTCAACCAATGTTACCTAAACACTTCCTTTTCCCCTAGGCGTATAGCTGTGATATGTATGAAAAAAGCACTGATATTTGACAAAAGTCAACCGGTGGCAATAATAGATACATTCAATATGTTATGAAGCACTGAGCAATTGGTTTATTGTGTTAAATAAATGACTATAATTTATTTTACCATATATTTTCCTACAAATGTTTTTACTCATGCCTGTATGATTATGAAATAGAAGAAAATACCAAAAACGATTGGAATGGAGAAAACAATGCATGTGTGACGTTCTCTGGTAAGTCGGGGTTGCCGATTCTTACAACAGAGGAACGTGGGGGTTGTTCGGGTCTCGGGGCGGACGGGGAATCCGGGCCAAGAACCGAGATGTGTTTCTAGAGTCGTGCCTCGCGCACGAGGGGGGGCTGAGCGAATCGATCGGGAATCGGCACTCGATGTCGACGGAGGACTGCGGGGGAGGGAAATTATGGTAGGGGTACGGGTCGGCCGGGGGGCGGTCCACCCCTGAGTTCCGGTCCGCGGGGGCGACGGGCCGACGGTCGCCTATTGTTTGGTAGCGTGGGGCCGAGCATGCCGCGCCCTCGTCCCCGCGGACTTCGCTCCTTCGTTCCGCTCCCCATGTCTTCGTACCATACTACGCCTCGGTTTCCGGGACTACTTCGGGCCTTCGTGCCTTACTCCGTTCCCTCGTTCCTCGTTCTTCGGGCCGTCGGGCCCCTTACCCTATGTTTCTACTACCTATCTCGAACTTCGACTGTTTTGTCCTAACTTCGGCTTAATTACTCTGATCGGCTCATCTTTAGCGGTTGTTTCAGGAAAGAGGACACGTCTGGACACCAGGAGAACTGTTAAAGAACTCTGTTTATTCGGGCCTCACCGCCCCTTTATATACTAGAGAGGTCAGCCCTGATTGGCTGCCTTCGGTCACGTGACCTACAACTGACGTCACTTCCGGTTTATATATTCCGTTTCCGGTTTACATTTCACTTCCGGTTTACATATTTCCGGGTTTCGTTCCTTTACGTTTTCGTTCCTTACATATTCGTTATTCGTTCTTTACATATTCGTTCTTTACATATTCGTTCTTTACATATTCGTTCCTTTACATCTATTTCGTTCTCTTACATATATTTCGTTCTCTTACATATATTTCTATTATTTTAACCTCTATGTATTTTGGCTGAATAGCCGTTCATCACACATGTATAAAAGTATCAGGTAATATATATATATGCATGTGCTATGTTTTTTTTGCTACATTTTGGATGCTTCACTGATTAACTTTGAAAATATGGCGATGTGCCCATATTCTTGTACATAATTCTTTATAAGACCATTATTACATAATTTAAAGAAAGTATGATTTTATTAGTGTGGGTCAATTTTCCTGTTATGGGATTGCCTCCGAATGCGTATCTTTTTCTCAAATCCTACCAAGAAAATTCTAAGAACTAAGAAAATTAATATGCATCAATGAGAAATGCACATGTTCTTTTGTGTACATGTATATATTCATATATCCAGTTGGGTGAATTTGTTATCCTCGTCACAATGATAATGTATAGATAATTTGAGGGTCATAAAGATACATCACTCTCACGGAATCCAGTTTTGTTAACAGTTTTATGAGCAATTTAGTCCATTGGGATTAATTCCCTTTGAGGTGAACCACAAAATGCTAACGATATAGCCCCATATACCACAAGCCTACCCTGATGAATTTGCGGTTTAGACAAACCAACCCAGGCAAGCACATGACGTTATTATAACGTTGCAGCAACGTTCTGTTTGGTACTGTTTTGGTTCTTGTTACGTTATTTTGATGGCTCCCAATAACGTTGCTGCGACCTCCCATTGCGACGTCGCACTGTGACGTTATAGAACGTTCTGGTTACGTTCTTCAGTTATGGTAAATTTCATTGTGGTTTTTCAGGCAATATGAGTGATATTTTTTATTCATTGGGCTTGATTCATGAACTATACCTAGCATTTCGTTCTATCTTCTATTTCTAAATAACTGATATTTTAGAGATAAAAAAGGTAACCCTTTGTTGTATTCAATTTGAAATGTGGTTAATAAAAAAGAAACATTTAGAAAAGTAAATTTTCCAGTCTGTCCAGAATGGCGGCCAATTTGAAAGTGGCGGGAGTCTATATTAGGAGACTAGCCAGTGGTCAGAAAAGTCATGTGATATAGATGACCAATGAAAATCAGTGTCTCTCAGCCCTGTTCATATGAATGCAACACAATCAAACAGCTGTCAGATTCCTGTCATGTTTTAGAACATCCTAGCAATTAGATGAAAAGTAAGACTAGACAAGAGTTGATTTTAGAAAAATAACCCATGTGGCTATAGTTTCCCTGAATTCCTAATCACAATGGAATCACGAATGTGAGTTAGATGGTAAGCTGGATGGGCTTATTCGGCAAATTTTCTAGAATTTCCCGAATCCAAAATGCCATAAGTGCCATACACTCCTTATTTCCCAAATCCATACCTTTGTACCGTTCCTAATATTTCCCGGTTCTACACCAACAACCACTCCCTCACAATTCCCCAATTCAAACTGCTGTGTAAAAACTCCCTGATATTTCCCAAATCCATCCCAGCCAAGGAGCAGCTGTGACGTTCTCATAACGACCTGGATTGTTAAAACCGTTCTGTGACGTCAAATCATTTGTTAGAATACTGTCACCAACCCCCTAATGAAATCCATCATTTAGCATTTGCTATAGGCCTATCAGTTATTTATATCCTCCATTCAAGAAATAGAAATTGGTATTGAAATTGAAATTGAAATTGATAGTAATGACAATCATTGCCATAAGACTGGACTTACTAAGATTTTAATTGTACAACCTCTGAATTAATATTATATTGCCATATAGCATTCACATATCATGCATGTTTTGAATACACTGTAATAATATCAAGTAGGATGTAACTTTGTGCTCACTTTTCATTTGCCTACATGGAATAGCTTCTCTTTTGATCAAGGCCACCCCATTTGCCCATACCAGTGGTAGTGGGTAGACTTTCTGAATAACTATATATCAGAATTCTACGGGTAAACAATGGAATCGGAAGCTGCAGGAGTATGATGCCTATCCCTCAACTTTCTAATATTTCCCCAATCCATACGGTGGAACACTCCCTCACATTATACCCCCACCCCTCCTCACCCGGTCGCCCGCCCCCCTTGTCCCGTTTGTCCGGGCGTGCTGCCCCCTTTGTGCCCACCTCCCCCCTACACCACCAGGGTGTTCACCTGGAACGACTCCTTAATCGTTCTCAATTAAAGGTGCGCCCAGTGGCCCGCCTTTGATGTGAGCCGCCACTCAGGTGAGTGAGAGCCTTCTCACCGGGATTAACTTAACCCTTCTCTCACGGGGGCCGCGCTTTTCACTTATTTTACCCAATTTTTATCATTGATTCATGGGTTTTTACTTGTCAATGGTTATTGTTTCACAAATGAACCTATTAAAATAATCTTATTTCACAAATATATTGGCAAAAATGATAGATGTTCTCAAAGCTTCTGAAAGTCTTACGATTGTAAGGTGACTCTGATTTCCATTATCAATTTGCCATTAATTACTTTTCGACACCTCTAAAACTTCCATTGTTCGTCCGCTCATTATGGCCTCAAAATTGACACTGCTAGATAGAGACCTTCTTTGAAACACACCCACACACCACGTCGATTTATGTGCATACATTTGCAAATCCGTGGATGGCAATCTTAGTCAATGCAGATATTAATCTATCTTATTTACATTTCTTTCTTTTTTTCAAAAAGCAAGGCAGTGACTTTAAAAGACAATTTTTCTTGAACACGTGAAACAAAACATAGTCAAAAGCATGAATGTCCATTATAACTATAAGTAAAATAATAGCACTAAACAATCACATGCAATCAGTCCATCTAATCAACCGTTAATAACGCAAGCAGTGATACACAGAGTTAACCGTTCTTAAAGAACAAGTAGCCCTATGGCCAGGTTCTTTGCAATCAAAGTCCCTGAATAAACCCCCACCAAATCCCCCCAAATCTCAACCCCCCACTTCAGCCCAGCTCTCCCGTACCCCTCACTCATTGTGCCCTTCTCAGGCTGAGTGTTTTCTCCCCATACCCAGCCGGGCCGCTTACAACCTTCACAAACGGCCCGCTTATAACCTCCACAAACTTTGCGGCCGGCGGCGGACTTTGGCGGCCCCCAGGTGAAGAGGTGTCGGTGACGCCCGCTAGGGGGCAGGGCAGGGTGCTTAAAGGTGTTGCGTCATGTAAGAAGGGGGCGTGGGGAGGGAGGGGCCGATCATAATGGGCAGGTAGGGCCGGGTTTGCATAGAAGGACTCAGGTATTGACTTCAAAGGAAACGCCTAATGCGTTTTGGCGGCAAGCCGATCTCCGGGGCTTAGGGTTATTTTTTTGGCGGTGTATTTCAACTATACTTTTCTTGAAATTGTTTTCTACTTTCCTTTTTATCGATGTTTAAACCTTATTTTTTTCACGTTTGAAGTCTTGTTACAAGAGTAACAGAAGCAAATAAACTAAAGGGAGTGTGAAAATATTGTCTTTTCTCGTAGTACATCCGCTTTGGTTATGTTTTTAAAAGCATGGCTATTCCAAGGGTATAGGCATAGTAGCCAGGGGAAGTCGAAGGTTTTGACTACAACCCCCCTCCCGCCTGGCCCATCCGAAACACCCGAAACTCAACTCTACTGTAACTATGCTAAACCCTGCGGGAAGTGGTTCTAGAAATAAGTAAAACAAACCTGAATGGGGTAGTTTATGATATACCAATTACACATGTTCTTCATATCCGGGTTTTGTTTCCATTTGTATAGGCCTAACACACGAACGCTCTTTGTAAGATTTAGAAGTGGCCGCATAAGCATAGGCCTGCCTTACACATATTTCCACACATGACATGATTTTGAATCCTGTTTCCCCAATAAACAAATAATAGAAAATAAGGTTGGCGCAGTCTCCCATCAGAACCTCTATTAACGGTTAGTTCATGGAGAGTAACTTGCCCTCCATTTTCATATAGACTTGAAAGCGGTGGACCCCAGCTCTGACCTGACACCTAGTGGCAAACTCAACTGTTAGGAGTTTGTCTGACATCTCGTGAGAAAATTTTGAACTTAACTGCATGAGTTAAAACATTACAGGACATGCAATAATCAGGTGTAGATTTAGTAGGGGGGGGGGGGGGGCGCAGAGTGCGCGGCCCCCTATTTTTGTCGAAATTCTGATTATAATGTAAAGTTCTTGGACCCGGAGAGTCCAATGGAAAACTGTTTGATAGGGCATCCCCCCTGTCATATTTTTTATTTATCTCTGGATCCGCCCCTGATATCCCCTGATGATAATTAAGTGCCAGCTCCTAGTGCATCTTGTCATACATTGATCATGGTTGGGAAATGTATATTACAACATATCAAAGTGATTTATCAGAAGGGAGAACTTCAAAGACTCCAGAGCAATCCCCTTAAAATTCATACTTGGGTTGTTCGGAGAATAGGGTAATGGCGACTCAAAACATAATTATCCACGAATATTCCTGAATCTAGAGAACGGATAGGAACGGGATATTTTATATGGGGAATCAAGAATTCCCCATAGGAAAAAAGAAGAAGGATGCATATTAGGAATTATGTATACTCAGGAGCAGCCTATTGAAGTAATAGATTAAACAAGAACACCTGCCAGGGGTATATTTGAGAAGTGCTATTCCCCACGAAGACCCAAGAAGCCCGCAGTCTTACGCCAACGTACTGGAGCTTCACTGGGATTATCACTTCTCAAATATATCCCTAAAGGATGTTCTTTATTCTATTATTGACTGGAAGGCCTACATTGATTGTCGGCTCTACGTCAGTTCTGATATTCACTGATTCTAGAAAATTGATAAGGGAAAGGACATCATGTAATAATGGAGTTGGTATGTGCAGTGCCTTTCTAGCATAAACTTATTGGCTAGTAAATACTTTTTTTCTTTTACAAATTTGTTTTACACAAATTGTACATATGCTGGAAGGTCCAACCCCTGGAACCTCCCACTTTTTTTAAATTCCTTGGTAATGTGCTTGATTTATGAATAAAAAGGTGATTATTCATAATTGACTCATTGTGGTAGAAACCATGTAATGTGGACGAAGTACAAATCAAGATACTGAATAAACAAGAAATAATATATCCTTTTATATAATGATGACCATCTTTTGTTTAACTATACCATAATCTGTTAAAAAATATTATGAAAAATGTGTGAATTTATCACTCCAAAAATTATGGTTTCACATACCTTATCGACTCACAAACTCCCCCTTGTTCTGTACCGAGAGTAGTGACACAGATACAGATCTTTGGTTATGATAATGCCCAGGTTGTGTGGCAGTTAGGGATCTACAACCATCTGACTCACAGGTGGACCCCATTCAACTATTTTATTTTTTCTAACTTTTATTACTCATCTTAGTGCCATCGATGGGAGCGCCGAGTATATTCTAAGTAGTCTGTAAATAAGGGTACTCCTTTGAAGTTTTTATTTCTTCTGTATCCCTGTATGAAGTCTACCGGACTTGCATTGCATGGGGGATGGGCCAAAGGGGCTGGGTCGGGTCGTGGTTGTTAACATATAACCATGCTTGGAACAGAGCCCATGGTTATAAGAAAGGACAGGGAATGCCCAAGCTTCATGCGTGGGCTTTTCCACAAAGCAACACCTAGACAACATCCGCTGGGTAGCAACAGTAAAGCATTAATGAGCATCATGCCTTTTTGAAAAGTCTGTCTGTATGTGTGTGTACCTGTATAGAGCAGTGACACTAAACAGGGCGCTGACAGCATTGACAGCAGTCATCTAGGGCAGTGTCGGTATAGGGAGAACTACGTAGTGATCTCTACCCTCCTACTGACGCATTGCATCATGCAGTCAGCCCAACGTAAGTATTCTCAATGTTGATTTATTACAGTTCTGTTATTTGCGTGGTTGGCACAGGGAGGCCAGACCTGATACATGGAGAGTGTTGGGTCCCTTGTAGATACATTGCTAATTACACGTCATTGTTTCCAGAGTACCGTATTGCGTCTAAACGCTATTTGAAGAGTGTTTGTAAATACCGTATTGGCTCGAATGGGCGCTCAGGCGTTTTTATCGGAGCTGTCAGTCACACCCATGAGATTGGGAGCTAAAAGAGCTGACGCACACCATGAATAACTGCTATTGTACAGTACCATTATTTACATTATTTTTGTTTAAAAAGTCTTTGCAAACTGTTATTACTTTTATTCACATATGAAGTGATTCATATACATGTATATGTTTTTTCCTTGTATAATCGTCTGAAATAAGCCTACTAGGGGGATGCGTTTCTAAAATAGAAAATACAATTGTAATGTATGAAATCAATTATATTGAGCATTTTGAAAATAAAATACACGCGCTAATTTGGACTACTACGGTACCCTGTGACATTTGTTGGTATTCCACATCTAGGCAGCCTGTATGTACATCCTGACTATCCAGGTCACCGGATACAAACTACCTGAAACTGTGACCCAGAAATGGTGAAATCTGGACAGGGCAGGGACAGGTTATGACCGGGTCTGACTAGTTTCAATATTTCCACATTAAATGTGACCAGGATATTTCACAGCCTTAGAAGAATTGAATAAACCGTAGGAACTTTCACCTAGTGGTAAATGATAATGCCCATTGCCTCGAAGCCAAGTTTTTCATATCACCTAGAAACTGTAACTATGGTCTAGATTTGCCTTAGCAACCATTTCTGAGAAAGAGTTTTCTCCTAGAAACAATCTATTTTAATATGATTTTCTGAACATAGCTTAAACCATCAATATCAAATGATTATGTCAGTAAATTTACTCGATAATGTTTTACATGTATCTCTTACTGCCTGGTACACAGTTTTGGAAAGTTAAAATGCCTCATAAACATCGTCAATGCTGTGCTTACAATTCCGTTGAAAGACAAAATGCTATTCATATGGAAATTTATTCTTTTAAGATTTAAAGGAGTGGTGTCATCCTTCAATATGAAATATATCTAAGCATTAGTATGCCGACATAAGCTTGATGACGGTGTTATTGGCATTATTCCCCCCCCCCCCCCCCGCCAAAACATCATGATCCGGTGACATGATTGTTAATTCCCGTTATGAATTTAGCACGCTGCGTCGTGACACTAGTAATGCAGGGATAATACAGTTACCATTTATAGTACATTTTGGTAAACCCCAACGGTGGACCCATTGTAGAAAGGGCTTATTGCAAGCTGGGAAATGTACCAAAACTTGCCGCACCTAATGGAGAGCTGAGCAGATTATATTTTTTCCACCACCATGGAACGCTCATTTGATTTTGATGCCTTTTTTGACTCTTCAGTGCAGATAGCAGGAGCTATGTAATTAGAGTGACCAACCCTTGAAAGGGTATATTAATTGATTTGATGATTTGATGAAAAAGTAGGGTTTTGAAGTGGGTTTGGGGTCTGTGTCCCCAGGATCTTTTTGTTTTTTGTTCTACCAAGCAATTTTGAACAATGTTATTGATTTTTGTATGTAAATACTTGAGGTTTCATGAGTTTTGGTAAGAAACAGTGGGGGTTTTCAGCAATTATTTGCAGGATAGCGGATTTTCTCCACTTGTGGAACCTCTCCATCGCACCATAGCAGAACCTGTCTAGGGGCCTGAGAATAAAAGCGCAATAGCTATACATCACTGTTGATATATTCAGTGGTGAGGCCCATATACTGGGGGGGGGGGGGGCATAGTGGGCCTGCCCCTGCTCCCTGCGCCCTGTCCCCTGCCTTGCCCCCCCCCCCCCCCCCCACAGGGGAAAATTTTCCAAAAAGTTATTCCTTTCCTTCAAAAAGCCATTGTAAATACCCTTATACATGTAATTGCTTAGAAATAATTTAATACTTTTCACTTCCCTCTGATCGTCCACAAATAAGGGAAAATATCGGAAATGTTTGATTATTTTCACCTTTTTCGTCGCTGATTAATGCTTCTATTTGCCTGCCAACATGGGGTTTCTATAGTGGGAGATTAACTATGACAAATAGTGGTTCGGTGGCCAACTAAGGAGATGAATTGCATGGCAAATTACAGATATAACTACATGCGCAATTGCTATAAATAATTGTCAGCGAATAGAGGAAAAATATCTGACATTTCCAAAATTTTCACATTATTCACTGACGATCAGTGGATCTATTTGCCTTTCCTCATGGCCTGGGGGCGACTTGGTCTCAAACCTGCCCAGATGTGAAGGAGATGAGTCATTTTTCAGCCTCAAGTGAGTGAAATGGTGAGAAAATGTTACTCAAAATGGGTATAAATTCTGCCTCCCCACTCAAAATGGGTTGGGAATTCAAGAAGATTCATATTAGACCATGCAATACAGAAAAGTGCTGAAACAATTTTCCATGGAAGGTAGGGGGAATAGATAAAGAATAAATAGGCAGTAATGTTGCTTAATGAATAATGATATATATTTCCATTAAATCAACAATAAATGGTATGAATTATATTTACAACATCCCTTTATTATGGGTACCTTTTACAACTTGTGGTGTCCTTTACAAGGGGTCTGTTTTCAAACCCCAACACACACATCCAGTCATTGAGAAGGGAAGTCGCCCCCCCCTCCCCTTCTTCAACTTTGTCAACCACGAATAACTGAATGTTCTTAGGCTCATGTAGATCTGCCTTATTGAGGAACGATAAGCTGTTAATATGTCTGTCACGAATGGCTCGTCTGCCAAAAGAGCACAAAACCCGTCCTCCTTGATGAATTAACGCCTAATGATTGATGAATATTTGCCTGGCGGTGTCTTGCATTTAGAGACATTTAAAAGTGTGTTTCACTGCTTCCTCTCTCCCCCCACAGTGTCTGACGAGCTGCTGGAGGGCCTGTCGGAGCGCCTCCCCCAGGACTGGCAGAAGCTGGGCCTACAGCTCGGCCTCAAACTGGCCTTCTTGGACAGCCTCTCCAGCCAGTCACGTGTCCACGGCGAGAGGTGGCCACTGCGCATGCTCCAGACGTGGCAGGCGTGCACCAGAAGGCGCCACCAGGTGGAGGAGCTGGCAGTGGGCCTACAGGACATCGAGAGGGCCGACCTGGTGCAGCAGCTGAGGCTGGGGATCAGGGACACCAAGGACGGGGGTACGCTAGCTTTACTTCTTGTTCACATTCAGGGGCGGATCCAATGGAGAGGGGGTCCCACTGGCGGATCCAGTATTTTGAAGAGGAGGAGGGGGGCGCGTTATTGGATTTTTTCCCCTTAATCACCTTTTGGCCGAGTTTTACATTAAGAACCACACATTTTTCCGAAAAAAAATGGAGGGGCCCCCCGCGCCCCCTCCCCCCCCCCCTCCGGATCCACCACTGGGTCCTTGGGGTCCTGACCTCGCCCCCCTCCCCGCTTTTGCTGGACCACTAAACTACAAAAAGAGGGGAAAATCATGTCACACACATATGCATGCATGTACACCATTTTATTACTTAACCTTTTTGTTAACCTCCCTTTCGAAAATCCTGTAACCGCCCCTGAAATTGATCCTGTATTCCTTAATCATTATTTCATATGGAATAAATTTACAACGGAATATCGTAATTGTTGCTTCCAAATTTAGTCTTCAGGTATAGTTGCCTGAAAGTAAATCATGGTAAACGGTGGAAATTCATTCACAACTTTTCATCTAATTTTGCAAGGCTGATGTAAATGATATTTCATTTTCCCCATGGAAATCAATGCTGAAGCCTGTATACTTCACCCATTGTGTCCTGCCTTTAAATACCCTGAAATGCACATTTTTATTGGCTGTAAGTCATACAGTTAATTAAATTGATATATTATATGTACATATTGTATGCTCATACATTCCTAAAGAATGAACTTTGTGAATTTCTATTTCATTCAAGTTTATGATTTAAAAATTATTTTCCCAAATTTGGAATATTATTTATATTATAAATAATGAATTGATTAACATATATCCATTTAGAAGAGAAAGAAGTTTACATCCTCTCAATGCATCAATACCAATATTAGTATACACCTTTCCCATGTACCTGCACAGTGAACCCTGGTATAGACGCCCTGTTCCCAACGATTCCCATTGAACGCCATATCCTAATCGATTGTTCAGGCCTATTCCACCAGCAGGGCGCCACTCTATATTGAAAAAGGCCTACACACCTTTCCCAGGAACCTGTGCAGTCCCCTACCTTGCCTACCTTTTAGGGCTTTTGGTAACTGGGTCACCTAACTTCATATAGCTTAACCACAGGGAACGCCCTAAAAAGTTGTTTCAAATTTAGTTCACCAGGGGGCGCCACTCTAATTTAAAAGGTGTATAGGCCCTGTTAAAATGACCAAGGTGTGTCTGCAGGTATCGACGACCGCCTGTTGGCCCGCCTGGCCGAACACCTGCCCACCGAGTGGTACGACCTGGGCATCCAGCTCGGCCTGTCCTCCAGACAACTCGACAAGATCAAGATGGAGGAACTGCCCAGGCCCAACCTGCAGCCAGAGCTAGAGGTCCTCAGAGAATGGAGAAGGAGATATGAGGGCAAGAACATTGTTAGTGATTTGAAAAAGGCTTTGCATAGCATTCGTAGACTGGATTTGGTGCGCTATGTAGATGAACATGGTGAGTGAATGTGGACAAAGATTATGTGTTTCATTTACTTTAAATAACATAACAATACTACAGCCCGTGGGTCAATATATAATTATAAGAGGATGGCATATATTTGCTAGGCGAAAGTGGGTTTTCCGCATGCCGGCTAGACCCTGGTTTCATTGGCTAACTGGGGTTAACCTTTTTCAACCTTCTTTCACATATTGCTAAGAGAAAAGTAAATCATGGAAAATAGCATATTCCAAGTTCCACTGTAATGTTAACTTAGTATTGCTCATTTTGAACATGTTTCTGTTTACTTTATGCTGAAACAAACAGAATTGGTAACCATGTTTTCCCCTTTTCAGGTTATTTATATGTTACTAGACATTACAGTGACAGACTAGTGCCTATTGTTAGGTTAAATACATTTATCATTTCATACAGCACTTTCTCATGGAAAAGAAAAACCATCATCAAGTCAGAAACCTCATGCAAAGGACACCACTAAGAGTTATGGTCACTCTTCATCATCAAAAACGTTCAAGACAGGTTAGTTTCATGTTTCAAGGCGAAGCATTATTCAACTCAATTTACTGTAAATTATCCATAAGGACTCCATACAGCCCATGTGATGATGAAGAAACTTGCAGTGGTAGTGAGCACTGCTAGCAAAACTACCACCACTTGCAAAACTCCCACTGCTAGCAAAACGACGCACAGTGGAAATAGCCTTAAGTGTGCCACTATCGACTGCCGCTCGCTAGTCAACGTATCACAACATAGGGGTTAAGTAGGTGGGCGGGGGGTGGGGGATTAGGCCGTCGGGTCGGCCGACCTAGGTTGAGAAAAACGTTGTACAAACAAAGCCTAGGTTTCTAGACCCGTCAAAATACGCCCCCGTTAAGCCCCATTCGCCGTGGTGAAGGGTGTTTGTCGTAGCTCTGTGCGATCTGCGAACGTTGGAAACGTTGGATAATCGTTTATTACCCTCTGGATCGACGAGCCGGGCGTATTGGGGGTAGGGCGTATTGCCAAGGCCATACGCACCGCATCACTTCCGGTGGTCTGTTTTTACGAAAATTGATAATATTTCACAATATTTTCACAATATTTTGTCGGGTAATAAAATAAAGAAGGCCCTGAAGGCGGTGATCCACGTTGCGATATTTTCCAGACCGACGAAAAAGGGAGAATTAAACCGATCTCAGGACTGACGGATTTTTATCGGTCCAGAATCGGTTTGCCAATTAAACCTGTTGTTCCTAAAATCGGTCCAGAATCGGTCCAGAATCGGTCCCCTACCCATGATCCATAGTGAAGGTTAAAACTGATTATTTCCTTGCATCCTGGACCTCAAATTAATAGGAAAACAGTGGGAAAAAAATCGGTTGATTAAATTATCAAAATTATGGAAATATTTTAACATTTCTTGTCTATAGATTTACAGTACTACCAGAAACATATATTATTTAATCCATTTGATCAATAAAAAGTAAAATAGTAAAATACTTGTTGAAAATCATTAAAATCCATTGAGATCCATGTGCCTGTGTGTCCCTGATCAGTGGGGCTACAGCTGGGAGCAGCAGACCATGACCAAGGGCCAGTGAGGTCTAGACTCGCTATTTGTATTTATGAAAAGAAATGCACAAGCACATAATCAAATTGTGATAAGGCTGATTGTTTTCAAATTTTCATATAACAAATTCTCCCTGTCTATCTTTTTTTCTGATGAATTTTATCAAGGGAAAATGATATTTGGTATGTTTTCCCCTGTGATTGTCATTAGACAGGGGGACCACACATACACAGCCCCGGAGATCCGTTTAGGGAACGGGGATTGAGTTCAGGGTGTGTTGCAAAAACTCTCTTATGTTGGAGTAGCCTGCCGACATACCCTAGGATACCCTATGTACGCACGGTCCATACCCTCGGGATCCTCATTTTGAGGGAGTTTGTCACCACTTTGCCGGGGTCCTAATTTTGACCATTCTAGTCACTGCTTTCAATTGCAGTCTAAACAAACCCAGCGGGGGGTGGGTCGGGAGACCCTCAGCCCGAGCCCATTCCCCCAACATTCCCGGATTATCCTCTATAAACACGTTGACTAGTGAGGAGCTCCCCCACTATCAGACTAAAAATGTAGGGGGGGGGGTCCTTGAAAATCTGAGGAATCCCTGGAAAATCTGAGGGGGGTTATAGTACATTGAATGTAAGCATTTTCTTAAGAACTACATGTAAATGAATTGCAGTGAGACTGTCACCATACATGTTTTTCAATTATAAGTTTAAGTTAACTATCAACCAACATGAAGGGTTGAGTAAGTGATGACGTTTAACAACTTTTATTAGCTGCATGACATGTTCACCCTTTGACAGGCTTCTTCAGGGTTTATGTATATCAATAATAATTAATATACTGTTGAAACAGATTCTTCATATCAGAAGAACCCAATGTCCTCACTGCCATCTTATCTACCCTCATCTAGTCAATCATCATCATGTAAGTTATTTTATTTTATTACATGGTATGCCCAACATGCTTACTGATAACTTGGTGCAAAACACTTTTTGGAAGTAGCAAAATATGAATTTATTCCTTTTCTAAGATTTCTTATTGGCATATGGCATATATCCAACATACACATCAGAGTGTACCCAACTATAGTGTCAAATTAACTTTTACATTTACAGCTGATTCAAGACAATCTTCAGCACAGAGTAGCACATTCACGGATTACAGATCAAGTGAAACAGAGAGCTTTAGCTTTTTCCCGCCAGCTGGAAGACATAAAAGATTACAAGGTTTGTATTGAAGATGTTCGTGCAACTTCCAATTTAACTATATTTCTATCATAGTTCTACCATAATTACTTGATTACTTATGGAAACTCTGAAGTTGCGGTTGCACTATGATTTCAAGGTCCTTGCTAGATAGTCTTCAATAATTTGTAGTGGGGTCATTCCATGTCAATTCAACCAAATTTCAGGGGGTCTTTTAGCCAGAGAAAGTTCACCCACGGATCTCTCATATATCAAAGTTTAATGCATTTTTAAGCCTATCCATTTCAGCAATTTTGAATCTCAAAATATGTAATTGTTGCATCTTTAATTTTTCAACTGTAACTACTGTTAACTCCTATGATACCTGGTACCAGAGATTCAAATACCAGCATTAAAAAGTCTTTTAGAAAGTCAAAAAGAATGAGCAGTATCAGATGCAATGGTGGACAACTTTTATAATGAGGTTTCAAACATTGCCATTTATTTTACTTTTATATGCAATTTTTTCAATTTTCATTCACATTCCATTCTTAAAATTCTGACAAAAGTCATAACCAACCTTAATATATCATTGGAGGATGGGACTAAGAATGCCAAAAACGTCAAGTCTCTAACTGCATAACTGGCAGAGATGTGGGCCCACAAAGTTGGAATCAGATTTATGGCCTCCAATTTTGCTGCAAAATTTGGCCTAACCTTAGGTCACAAAAATTGCAATATCATTAAAAGATTTTGGAATTTGATGTTCAAATTTGAAACATGTTTTCTAAAGAAGTTTAGAAAGATGGTCTGATGGGTTTAAACAAAATCTGAGACAAAGTGCATGAGGTGCTCGTTGAATTGATATGGAATAAGAAGTGATTCTGTTGTTCTATGGACATAGGAATAAAAGCTTTATGGTTCGTAATGTATGGTCACTCTGCCACTTTGCTGATTTTGACCCCCCCCCCCAAGCCCCTGTATCAAAAATACACATCGGATTTGAACTAGAACGTACACAAATTTACTCCCCTCCCCCCCCCCCCCTCCCCCCTCCCCCTTGATGCGTACATACCTAAATGGAGGCCTCCTATATGCTAACCCCCGTCAGAAATCCTGTATCCTTGCTCACATTTCTACAATCTGAATAACGCCAACTCATTCATTTCCCCATATGTCATGGAACCCCAACCACATACAGAATTGAGTAGAAACCCACTTCTCAAGAGCCATTCAGTTGAAGACAGAGGAAGTGCTGCACCTAAAGCTGTTTCCTCCTCACGCCGATATCCAATGCAGAGATCAAACTGTAAGGAATTTAATACTGTAAACGTATTCATTTTTGCAATGTATATATTTTGCACAGTGTCATTAATGCACAAATAAATAATGTGAGTGAAAAGTAAAAAATATTATCAAAAGAATAGCAATAGTAACTGCAAGTGCAAAGTTGTGATTGTGCTAGAATGTTTCTTAGTGACGGCTGTGCGAAAATACAGCAGCGCTAAAAGAAAAACGTCCCCAGTAATCTATTTCTTATTCAAACAATACACACAAATTACATCAATCATAATTCATCATTTTCATGTTTGGTTTTGACTGCAATATACACTTTTAAGATCGTTTCCATACTGCATCTTATTTTACACTAAATTTTCCAAATATCATATCACTTGATTTTGGGTAGTCTGCTAAATCATTTTCATTATCTATAATCATGAATATCAACTTCTATTGCCTATTTTTTCTAATGTGTCCTACAAATATAACTGATATCATCCATAGTTAATTTCATAAACGTGGTATTCGTTCACGGAGAACACATGATAATTTTCATATGTCAAAGATGTCAAATTTTGTATAAACGATTATTTTCACTTTCTGCTATCCGTCAAACAGCTTTGCCAAGTCCAGAACAGCCTATTGCACAAGCCATCGGAGGAAGTGGGATGTTTGATTTCAAATCAACTGATTCATCAGAACAACAACAATTGTCTTTTCCGTCTTCTAGTGCTTTTACCCCATGTAAGTATCATTGTCCTAGCTATATGGTCAACGCTCAAAGCAAGAGATGTAGTTAATTATGTTGTACATCCCGCCGCATTAGGGACCTTGTCATGACATTGGTTGCAGTATGGTTTTCCATGCATTTCTAGAATAGTTTTCATAAGGAAACTGTGGCCCCATTAAAACCACATTAAAAATGTATGTATTATGCGAAGGTAAATATATTTTCTGATAAGAAGGGGAGATTTGAGGTAAGAATGAACAGTTGGACAGACAGGTATGAAATGAGTTGTTTGGTCATGGGCGAAAGCAGTCCCCATTCTTAAGTGGTTGCCTACATCCCAAGATTTCCTGGTAATCTTTTCCTGCAACCAATGATGTTTTCAGGGATTATGAGGGCAAGAGGGAATTACATTATGGCCGTTGTTTTGTACAATTGGTTGTGCTGTATAAATGTTTAAGTCAAGAACAAAAGTTGGAGGCGATTATATAATTTGAATGATAATGCATACTATATTACTGTACTATCGGCAATCAATTTAACAAGATAAATTGTTTCATATGCAATCAATATTAAATTATAAATCGTGCACAGATATTTTTGGGGTCAACAAATTAGGTGTGAAGTAAAATCTGACACCTCAATATATAGGTTTCAAACGATAACATATTTTGATTCTTTGAGTGATTTTTACGAAAACAAATATACATTTGATTTTCTAAATGATTTTGTTGACGAAATTTACGGTTGCACAGTCTACTTTTCTCTGTTATTTTATTTAGCCTATTTTAATATGAGACCCCTAATTTACATAAAAACTAAGAAACAAAGATACTTATCGGAAATCCATGATGTTGAATAGCTCAACGTGGTATACTAATCTTTGAGCTGATATGATCAGTAAAGTAAACAATACAGTATACGATACTGTCTTATTTCCCTCATATATTAAATAAGAGATGAAAAAGGGGAACCATTGGAGTTTCACGATTTTTCACAGGATCTCTTTTTGGAAACATTTGGCCACTAGAGGGCACCAACAGTTTGTGTATACTATAATGTTGTGGTTATAACCAATGACAACCCATGACTATAAAGAACTATTAGTTTGCAGCAGTGGAAAAATGTCACAAGTCTCTTATTCCTACAACTAGCAATAGTGAACGATTGATGGTTGCACATTTTTAGGTACTGAAAAAGATGAAAGGACATAGAATTCTATAATCAGGTGCTCATTATACAGTAATGTAATTGTGAAAGATATTTCCTTTCAAAGATTCTATTAGGTTTTCTAGTTTCTAAATAATGTCTCAGGTTATGCCACTTATCATAAGAACATGTTTACAAATGTTATCCATAACAGGAAAACCAATAATACTTTATATATAAGAATCACTTTTCATCATATCTATTCTAATCTTGCAGCTCCCACTCCCTCGGTGGACCTAAGAAGTAATTCTGCAATTGTGACTTCAGGTTCATCAGTGGCATCCGCACAAAAGAAAAGCTAGTCTGCACTCTATATTCTTGTGCCAAGATCTTTGTTATATTGCTATTGTAACATCTTCATGTTATCGGTATAATTATTTGATGATATAGTATTGCCAGCATCACAAAGGAGCTTACGTCTGCAATATCATCTCTCTTATCATTATTTATTCTCGTAATTTTACCTGTGTATGTTTTTCTAAACTTAGTATTTATACTAAGGGGATCTTCAGTAACAAGTTCTGGTTTTCATATCCTCCCAGTATGCAAGGGTACAGACTGGGTCAATTGCTTCCAAAAGAAAGAGAATTCCTTATCACAATAAAAAGACATCGTAGTCTAGGGATACTTTCAAGTTACATAAAGCAATCCTAATACTGTATTATGATAATGATTAATGTATCGTGTAAATTTAGTTTTATGTAAATTCAGCATATTATGTATATTTACGTGGTGTGTATAAAGGAAAGGTATGCATAAATAAACAACCCAGTAGAAGCAGACATTGTTCAAACAGGGAAGTACAGGTGATTTTCAGTTTAACTTTGGGAGCATCTGTATTGGGTGTACATTGATATATATATATATATACTTTGAATATAGGGTGAATAACAAAAGAATGAAAACAAAACTCCGATCACCTATGCCCATCTGAAATGTCCCCAAATCTCTTCTGAGTTTCACAAAAGACACGGGTATGGCAACATAATAGGTAAATCCTTGACAAACCGCGTTTTTAAGGTTATAAATTAGAGTCTTCACCATGAAACTGTATACTTCAAGTGAAAAACTCTTGAATAATAATATATAATCACTATTCTGGCAATATGCCCTTGTTGATGCAGATGGTTTAAGAAATCAATATGTGAAGAAAAACCTGTTTCATGATGATTATGATGTGTTTTCAGCAATCTTTCAGCTATATCAAGACCAAAAACCTGTTTGAAGAGTGAATGTAACTGAATAAATTATGTTGAAGGAAAAAAAGATTTAAAATCCCCAATGAGTGGGATAGAGGGGTGTTATCGGTGGGTGTAAAGATTGATGGCCTAACGTAGAAGTTTCTGTTAGCCGATTTGCAAAATAAATGAATATTTGATGTAAACCTCCAACAGTCGGTGTTTCTCAACCAGCACACGATATGGAATCATCGATACTTAGATTTTCCTTAAAAGCTGTGGCCATAGAATACATTTAATGTATATCATTATTTCAAATTTATTATTTATACTAAAATCGAAACAACTATGATGAATAGTCATATAGATTATCTATATCTATTTCATTGTATACTTTCGTCTTTTTTATATTAAACTACGTCCTTTAAAAGAGCAATTTTCTAGTGAAATGGATTGAATCATTAAGAAAATATTAGCCTAAAAACCTTGGATGCTTTCCAGAAAGTATGGCCGCAAATCTCAGCCATTCACTATATTATAGCAACATGCCCTGTAGGAAATACTTTAAATACATTTCAAACTTTCTAAAGATTAGACAATTGTGTTTTCATCCAGCCAAACAGCTAGGGTCTATCAATGGACATATATACACAGAGTGGTGGGTGGGAAGGGGATGATTAAGGTATTTTGTGCATTTCTAATGCACATTACATGCCGAAGAGTGAGGAGGCGTCTAGAATGCAACTCAAAATGCGTATTTAATGAATGATTCCTGATATAAAAGTTATGTCACCTCAGCAGGAGGCCATTATGATATTTCTATTTTTTTTTTTTTTTTTTTTTTTTAGGATTTTTATATAGGATAAGTTCACTTTTATCAAATGTTTTTCCACTTAGTCCTGTGGATCATTTGGGCACAATTCCGTGCAGGGGTCACCCAAATTTCCTTATTTCCTTGCCTCACTGGGGGGACTCCACTTGAGGTGTCCACTTGGGGAGTCCACTGGGGGACTCGAACCTGCCCTGGGGCAATACTAAAGAGTGGTACCAACGCCTCAACGACGTTGGCCACCCCGACCCCCAATGGGCCTAATATATCACAACATTCTCATAAGACAAAGGGGTCCATCCATTTATTACGCATGTATGGCAGGCCGAATGGGTAAAATACAGAAAACAATGTTTCCCGACTAGAAAACCCTGTAATCAGTTTTCTAATGGAAATTAAAGTTATTTTTGGGAAACAACATTTTCTGCTTGTAGTGCCCTTCTAATCGAATAAATGGCAAATGATTTTCTTCTATGATACACTTGCTTTAGCTGGTTCTTGGCAAATTGTACGTATTAACCCATATATACCTACTAACCCTTCAACCGATGGAACTACATTGGGGGTAGCAAACCCAGGGTATGGATGGGGTACGGGGGGGGGGGGGTCTGTATCCTGGGTGTGGATGGGGTGTAGTGGGTAGTGTATTCAGGACATGTAGGGGGTAGTTTCCCAAGGGTATGAATGGTGTATAGGGGGTATTATATCCAGGGAACGGAGGGGGTAGTATATCCAAGGTATTGAGGGGGTAGTATACCCCATGTATTTGTCCACAGAAACAATTGGGAAAGCACTGTTTTCCAGGAGGTAAAAAACATCTTTTTCAGTGGAAAACAGTTTTTTTCTGGTCGGAAAACAGCGCTTTCCGTCTAGGAAACCTTGTTTTCCCAAGTCTACCCATCAGTTTGGCATACGCATGCATTCTGACATGCTTTCTTGACCCCCCTACCCCACCCCCTGTGATATGCATTAGAGATGTACTAAATGCTTGACCTCCACCAAAATGTGTATGTCCATAGCGGCAATTAACATCACATGGCCAATGTGACATTATGCCCTCCAAACATTACTGTTTATGGGGCACTGTTTGGTCACAAGCACTTGGCAGTCATCAAATATTTGTCATTGCAACATCTTAATGTACCACAACAATCAAAGAGTTTGTGTGTGTGTGTGTGTGTGTGTGTGTGTGTGTGTGTGTGTGTGTGTGTGTGTGTGATTATCGCACTGATGGCAAAATATTGCATGTAGGGTGCCACTTGCTATTCCTAAAAACACATTGATCATTATCACACTCTATTCAGAATTAGATAAATGATCACATAGGGCCGCAGAGAAGATTTCAATTCTCGATCTTTCTAGATTCAACATTAAACAAACTTAAGATTTATCTATTGAATAATAAACGAGTTGTTTTCACCACCGGCATTTCAATAACGTTGCATGCCTGGCTGATTGTTAGGCCTGGGGAATGAGGGAAGGCAGGTGCTAAAGTTGACACCAAACAGGCATCCTTTGGTCTACTTCTATATACCATCACCTTCTGTATTATCTGAATTGCAATTACCTCACCTTGGAAACACGTCAAACATAAAAGGTCATAAATACCACCAAGCCTGGCAGGGTTTCAGAATACTTGATATTATTTGGTTTCGGTTGGTCCACTGTGGTAGGTGTGAAACGTGACAGACCATACCAGTTCTGACTTATACTTATTATGGGACTCACGCACAGTTAGGTAATAGACATAAATCATATTTCCAATCGCCCACGGGCAAGTGCAGTCTCATTCACCAGCCCGACGCTAATTCTAATGGCCCCTTTTAAATCCTGTTTTCGTAGTGGAGCTCCTCACCAAAAAAAGGAAGTGCAGGCATCGATACGTCATTCACACACAATTAAATATACTCAAAACTTGAAATAAGATCTAAAACAAAATAATTTGTAGACGAAACAATGTGATCACTGTGATCTCCTCATCCCTCTCTCACCTTTCATCACCCTTCTATCATAAGTTTAGTAGATTAATTAGTTAGCTATGTAGTTGTTTGCTTACTTTTCAATGCTTATCAACTCCTACTACTCTGTATACTATGTTACACTTGCTACTCTGTTATTTTATAATTATATCATTTGATTCTAAATGCATCTGAATGACGTGTATAATTAGTGAAAGCATTTTAAAAGTCTAATATCATAATTATGAGACTGCCAACCACTGGAAGACCGGCTACACACTGCCAATCTAAAGTGTTGTATGAGTTTCAAATGCAATTACAATAAAAGAATGACACACAATACATCCTGTGACAATCTGGGACCATAATATTCATCTTCATCTAACTGTTTTCTGTGATGAGGCTAATTAGGTGAAATCTGATTTAGTGTATCATTCATATTATTTGTGTTTGTAAATCAGAGTACCAGTAACTACATTTAACAATCCTTGTTCAAGGTTATTTTCAAATGCCATCACTTTTTTTTGGTGACAAGACAGAATCAGGTATTATGATACACTAATCAAATTTCACTTAATTAGCCTAATCACTAAAATCAGTTATGAATGGATCTTGTTTTTGCTCTTCTTGATTATGCACGACAAATAATTATTGACATTATTAAATTAGATATCTTTTCAACATCGACATCTAGGTTATTATCAAATTGTTGAATGCCAAAATACACCAGTGTCCTCTGGTCTTCGAGGAAATATTTGTAAATAAAAACTATACGAGATATAAAGATATGAATAAGTACCTGAAGGTTTACATTTTAACCAGTTTATCCTCTGGATAGAGTCTAAGGTTCTAAATATGTGAACTGTCAATGAAAATCCAATTGTGGAAGGTATTTCATATACTTTTATCCGGATATAAGTGGCTTGGGAATGACTCCCAAGTGACACTAAGAACATCTCTTTCTTTAGAAATACATTTTATAAACGATATCATGTAGTGCACGATCTTTCCTTATCTAGGACGTGACTATTATACTACAAACTGGAAAAGGATGCTATCAAAATAAATGTGTGTGAAAATTCTTCTCACCTATTTCATTATCTGCCAAGTGTCAGAGAATGAACAGGAAATTGCGCTCTGCCAAGTTATGTATCCCAACTATGAACACAATTTAAAGTTTTGTTGTTTTTTAAAAGAAAAATATCCACTTACTAGCAAGGAACACTCGGTGCTAGGTACCATCGACATTATCAGTTAAATTACCGAGTCTCAGTCAGATCGTTATCTTTTGGTCTTACCTGAATAATGTTTTTCTACCAAATGAACCGTGTGTATTTATGTAGTATTCATAAAAAGAGTCAAATAATGCGGAATGTTCCAGGGAGTACTTAAGCTTTGAAATACAGGTGGTTTTCTTAAGTGGTACATATTTCCAAATTTCCCATTTTTATATAATTTGTAACTCCCCATGGTTTTGATTAGTATATGATCAAATTGTATTGGTATGTTGATTGGATTATTCAACAGTAATTAATGATTTATGAACAGAAGACAGCGTTTATTCTCTGCAGTTGATCATAGTCCAGGAGCCAAACCTGAAAATCCTGATTTACCCTCCGCGGTGAGCCCCCTGGATTTTCTTGATTTTTTTCATCTTATAGCATCCTAGGGACCATAAATCAAGATGGTTCCGAAGAATTTAGGTATGCGAACACTGTCTAATTACGCGATTTGTGCTTAATTAGCAAAAAATGAAAAAGGCGTTATTTCTAAATTTCTCTGGAACTATGTAAGATATGATAACATGCTATATGTCATCTGAAAGGTAATTTTTTTCCTGATTTTTTGATATATTGTTTGCTATTGTCATTAATCATGGCAATGAGTAATTAAAGAAAAACTGTTGTTTCAGTCAAAATCATTAGAACTTAAAGATCCAAGGTTAAACTCTGGAATTGATAAACCAAGTCCTAGGTATACTTAAAGGGGATCTTTAGGCAGTTTTTAAAGAAGGTTGCATCTGATTTCATTGGAAATATAATGTAGAAATCATTTTTTGCTGATTAAATTCTAACCGACTATAGGCTCATTTTGCACTTATATTTCAAAAGGAGAGATGATATCATGAAAATAACACAATACGTCCTAAAGAGATGTGGAAATGATAATCACTATCTCCCTAGGCTGGTATTTCAGTGCTTTCACAGCCATTTGGGCACATGTATATAATATGGTAGCTGTTTTGGATCACAGTGAAAGATGTGTCACAATAAAACTATGGTTTGAGTAAGATTTCTTTCCTCAGCATAATACCATGGTTATGTTTCAGTTTTATTACAAACCATCTTATTAGGGCCCTTGCATTAAGTTTGTATGCATCAAGGGGGGGAGGGAGGTATGAAATCTTTGAAAATGTGTGTACTTTCTAGTACAAATCCAATGCATATTTATGACCAAAGGGGGGTGGGGATCTGAGATTTTTGAAAATGTGTGTACTTATTAAATGGAAGGCCCCTTATAGTTCCCTCTACTTCTTGTTTACATAAAGAAAAGAATAGCTTGTAGTAGACTCACCCATTACCTGATCCCAATCCAGATTTCTGAGGGTATACTACTTTAAAGAAGAGATGAATCCCAAAAAGGATGCTGTCATATATCAACGGTTCTGAATTTAGAAAAGAGTCCTTGTATCAATATGCCAACTGCAAAAAGACCAAGTGTGCTATTTGTTAAACTTGTAAACTTGATAGGTGTGCTACCTCTGCCAAATTGTTGGTTTTAATAAATTACTAGATTGCACTGTTGGATTCTAGACCCATGTGCTTATGTAAATGAGTAACTTAGCTTGACCATACACAAAATGGATATCTTATATTTTATTCTATATATGGGTTATTGGTATGAGTAATTTGATATTAAATTATGCTCATGGTCACAGTTCATTTCTAAGAGCCAAACTTCCAATCCTCCCAAATTATCAATACAAGTTATGACCAGCCTTTGGTCATGCTTCACTGAGATTCATCCTATCAACTAACAGGATTTTGCCATATATCCAATTTTATTAGGAAGTGTACCAGAGAAACTGAGACCTCTGTGTGTGTCCATACATATCAATATCATTGGCAAGACCTCAAACAAATATCAAAACCTGAAACAATACAGAAGTTCCTGATATATCTTTCTATTTCAAAATTACAAATTTTTGGTATAGCCATTACTGGTTTCCCAATAGTATCTAGTAGTTTAATCATATTGAGCAGCATGTGCACAGCACCCTTGCTGTGGGATCATAACCAAGGCAATACAGTATTAGGAGAATGTACAAGAGCAACAGATTGCTGTGATTCTGGTTGTAACCTAAAACTTTCTGTTATATAAACCTCAGAAACAATATTATTCCCTTATCAAAATATAACTGACCATTTTCATTTCTCAACTGCTATGAACAAGGATCCAATTTCTCTAACCAACAGCAAGAGACAGCTTATAGTTAGATACTAAGGGAAAGGTCAATATGGTAAATACTCAGAGACCCAAAACTAAGGGAGTCATTATTCAAATATATGAATAATCCTCCAGTCTATGATCAGTTCTTATAATATAACACTGAATACTTAGTCTATAATACAAAGGGGTATAAAGCTAAGTGAGCAATGAACCCATACAGCCTGGAACTGTAAACCCTCTAGTAGCAAAAGGGTAACAAAGTTTAATTTGGCAGATTGGTGGTAGGATGTTAACAAAAGTACAGCAGGTGGTCAGCAATCCCACAGTTTATGGCACACTATATATAAGCCTACAGTGTGTTGCACCATGGGAGGCTGCCCTTATCCCCCAGTTCAGGTCGCTTAGGGGAAAGGCTAAACCTCTCCACCACTGATAAGGTTCTGAAGACTACTATTGGAAGAGCACATGTATTGTGAAATAGTTCTGATTCAATAAAAAAAAAAAAAAAAAAAAAAAAGATCCACTACCTTCATTTTACTGCTGGAAGGCAACATTGTCTAAACAGTGAACTTTATCATTTTATCTAACCAGCTGCAGTGGTGAATCCCATGCTCCTTGTGGAATTATGTGATAAAATTGAATAATTAGATAGTCATAAGTAGCCAAAATTTAAGCCTGCCCCTCTCTCTGAGGGAACCTTTATCAGGTTGTAAGTACAGTGTCTTACCAATGGGTTAACTCACACAACAGGGAGATAAGAACCCTTGTCTACCATCTTTATCATTCCTCTGTCTATCCAGGCCTCAGGCCTGTTGCCAGGGTGAGTTAAACATTAGATATTGGGGCCAGCAATGGGAGGATATAAAAGAGTATTACAGCCTACAACTCCCACTCTCCCTATAGGAACATGCTTTTTAAAGATCAGTCGGTACAGGGGTATGTAAATAGAAGTTTGCTGCATATTGTCTGCTGCATATTGTCAATGTGTGAATCTTTAGCAATATAAGGAGCCATCCATACCATTTTGAGTAAATAAATCAATGACTATACTAGTTTGATCAGGCAACAAAGATGAGCTTGTCTGCAAATTACATGGACACATATTTCTTGCTAATGTTTACTTATTTTACAGCTCCAATGTTGTATACAATGGACTAAATAGCTCAGAAAGCATTGAAATACCAGCTTAGGGAGACAGTGATAATCATTTTCCAATCTCTTTAGGATATATTGTGTTATTTTCATGATATCATCTCTCCTTTTGAAATATAAGTGCAAAATGAGCCTATAGTCGGTTAGAATTTAATCAGCAAAAAATGATTTCTACATTATATTTCCAATGAAATCAGATGCAACCTTCTTTAAAAACTGCCTAAAGATCCCCTTTAAGTATACCTAGGACTTGGTTTATCAATTCCAGAGTTTAACCTTGGATCTTTAAGTTCTAATGATTTTGACTGAAACAACAGTTTTTCTTTAATTACTCATTGCCATGATTAATGACAATAGCAAACAATATATCAAAAAATCAGGAAAAAAATTACCTTTCAGATGACATATAGCATGTTATCATATCTTACATAGTTCCAGAGAAATTTAGAAATAACGCCTTTTTCATTTTTTGCTAATTAAGCACAAATCGCGTAATTAGACAGTGTTCGCATACCTAAATTCTTCGGAACCGTCTTGATTCATGGTCCCTAGGATGCTATAAGATGAAAAAAATCAAGAAAATCCAGGGGGCTCACCGCGGAGGGTAAATCCTTATTTTGACTGATTTCAGGATTTGGCTCCCGGACTATCACGACAAACTCCAATAAAGTTAAGCTTTATTCATGAATATCAATTGATTTTTGCAGGATGGTATGCCGGTGAAACTTCAGTGAGGAAGAGCGTACATACGTACATAAACTAGCTATAAGGAAATCATAATTTGGGGAAACAAGTAATATTTTACATACGACAGAACAAAGGAAGTGAGTAACGAGTACAATGTCCTGAAAAGGAAAGTTAAGGGTAAAATATTCCACTCTGCGTTTGGTGGCACTTGTGTTTACTCTAATTAGGAAATGCAAATAGCTTGTGTTTCAGATACCAAAATGTTGGTATCTGAACGCAATCACTCCATAAAAAAACCACTGAACCCTTTAATGACGCCATGTATACATACTGAGTTTTGTAGCATTGGATGTCATTACTGTACCCAAGATCTCCCTACAGGACGCCAGAGCAATTATATAATTAATATTGACACATTATGTTACCAGATAAAACAATAAATCCTATACAAAATCAATAGACATCACAAAGAAAATCCAAAAATGCATATTCCAACACATGTGAGAAAAGAAGTTTGCCAATTATTTACGTTTAAAGTTGATGCATAAATTATGCATCTGGTATCTTTACTGTGCATCTGGCGTCCAGAGCATCACGAAATCGTTAAAATCTATACTACCATTCCTACTTACACTGCCCTAATGCAAGTAGAAACGCAAGCAAATTCCATATTTCATTTTGCATTATTAGAAATTGCTTAAGCTTGTGTTTACTTGTCTTCGCTTGCGTTCATGTCAATGAACACAAGTGAAATGGTGCATAGCGGAATATGGACTTTAGTTGTTACGTGTAGACTATGAAAGCTAAATGTTACTTATGTTTCATGAAAATAAAATGGCATGGTGACTGTATAAAACTGAAATCCCAACGTTTGGTGCACAGGTCGTTTTATTCATTGGTGAGGAATTTGTGTTAAACCAACATATTATTTCGATTCTTCTGACCTTCATGCATATCACTGATTTTCTGTCTGGAGCCAGCAATATTGGTAAATGTAATACATTTTGTGGATATGTTATAATATAATATTGAGGAATAACTTAAATTACGTTGAAGTCTTTTTTTAAAAATTAGTTGGTTGGTTTGTTACTGGAGTTAAACACCGCAGCAACATCTAAGGTCATGTCATGGTGAGAACAAGGTTTAACAATTCTGTCACCGATGATCAAATCTATGATATGACTGAATCTATGAGAAGATGGAGACCATACCCCTACACATTTACCAAAGGAGGTGTTCTTGACATGTTAATGTGCATTCTCCCATAGACAGTACACTGAAAACACAGAGTTGTCATCCTGACAACTTCAATGGTGTCAAAAACCACAACCCTATCACAATCTTTTGACAACCTTTTGACTGCTTTTCTGGGCAAATTATGGGCTAATTGACAACTTTGTGACAACTTTGTAACAACTTTGTACGAGACAGCCCAAGAGTCCCTGACGACCCTAGGGTTGTCAGTCAATGGTGCCAAAACCCACAACCCTGGGTTGTCAGAGGAGTCTGTAGGGTTGTCAAAATGCTTGATTCTTCAGTGACAATCTGGGTTGTCACAGAGGTGTTTGGGAGTAAAATATAAAGATTAATTGTGTCAATTACAAACATCAGTTAATATTGATAATGAAAATGAAATTCATGTTATCAGTATTGTTATCTAATTAAGAAGTAAGATTTAAAAGAATCTGACATATATGGCCAGCCATGTATGTTACATCCATAAATAAGATGCACAGCAAATAATTAGCTGAGTAACAAATGGTTGTATCTGACAAATGCTCATTCTGATTAATTGCTGATTAAAGAAATAGGATATATTTTAAAGCTCAATATGATTCTAAATATCTGACCAATAATCATAATATCTGATCCTTAGGAAGAATAGTCTGCTAAAAATACTTTGGTCACAATTATGAATTATAATTATAATTATATCCAAAAATAATTAAGGTTGTTAAAAGGTTGTAAATAATTGGTAACAATACAACGTTGCTGCACCCTTTCTGGGAGTCCACATTTTTATGTTGTGACAACGTAAATTTGCAATGTTGTTACAACCTAAGTGAAACATTGTGGCAATGTTGTCACAAGTGAAATTGTTAGCTTTGATTTAGATTATTAGTATGCTACTATGGTAAAACATGCATAGTTTTTTTCCAGATACAACCTTTTGGTTCTGATGTTTAAGTTGTCACTGTGACAATCTTATGACAACTTTATTACAACCATGTCAACTTATTATCAATCTCTCTTTCTATCCTTGGAAAAGCCTCAACAACCTTTAATATTACTTCCTCCAACATCTAGAGACAAATACCTATTCTAAACATCAATTTCTAAACACTGATGAACATTTAGAGCAATGGATTTGATTAGATTGTACTCACTTTCTCTTCCAACTGCCAAATTCAAAATGGATTCTCAGGATGACATCACTTCCTGTATGTCACTTCCTGTTTAAGTTGTCACTGTGACAATCTTATGACAACTTTATTACAACCATGTCAGAAGTGGAAGATTTGGATGGTATTATACATTCTTTCAGAGGGTTGCCAAGGTGAAAACTGGATTGGTTGCTTAGAAAATGCAGCAGGTTTGATCCAAATCTATAGGCCCAGAAGAGTCCCTTATAAAAATTTAAATTTAAATTAAAAAAAATATGGTTTATAATCATATGAAATTTTATTAGACCACCTTGTTAGTTGGTAAGAAAAAATACAATTAAGAGGATTTGTACTTGTACTTATAATTGATAACTCTATGTGTTGATATCTACCACTATTGCTGTCACAAATATATTTCTCAGTTTCCAGGTTATATAATCATAATGTGCATGTATGTATGCAAAAAGACAGGAACATTTTTGTGTTTGTTCTATTTTAATCTCTGAAGGTTAAACTTCAGCAGATGCATTATGACAACCCTGCAACAACCTATACTTCTTAATTACCGGTATGACAACCTTTTTGACCTAAAGTTGTCAAACAATTTTGACAACTCAGGGGTTGTCATTTTGACGACTTTAACCACTGAATACACCATGACTACCTGTTGACGACCATCTAAGTTGTCAAACAGTTGTCAAAAGGTTGTCAAAAGGTTGTTAATGGCTTGTCAATAGATGTTGCTGTACACCTGACAACCTAAAAGTAGTCATTTTCAGCAGTATTACAACCTTTTGACAACTCTGGGAAGGCTCTCTGACGACCTTATGTTTTCAGTGTACCGTACCTACAACAGCCGCTTACACCAGGCCTTTGATACCCTGTCGTTGGCACAGGGAGAAAAAGTGAGGTGTAGCACTCTAGCCCTTGGTTCACATGTAAGTGAATAGGCAAAGTGCAAAGTCAACTGTACATAAGTATAATTCCAACAAATAAACAGCGGCCTTTGCGTGATTTCTTGACGTTTCTCAAATCAACCTATCTAAGACCATTGAACCAAAATACTGGGCCTTTCCATGTGAGGCTGCGTAAATGATCTGTCTGTATACTGCACCCATCCCTCGGATGTTTTGATAAGTATTTGTATTCTTTTGTTGTTCCACTCACCTCCCTATCGATGCTGCAGTCATACACGGCCTTACACTCTGACCTATTCTTAGAACAGGAAATTTGCCTCATTGTACTCATTTTTATTTTATTTTTTATTATACCTGACACGTTTGTGGGACAACAAGCCATTTCGTTCTCTTTAAATCTATAACTATCAATGTATTTTCGGGGTTTGTTGCTAAGTAGTAAGTCAGGCTTAACTCGGGAGCAGCAGTTAAGTTATTAAATTTTAGGATCTTTAGGAGTATTATGGGATCTCTTTTTCACATAACTTACTTACATAAACTAGTTACGTCATAGTCATATTGTCATCAATCAAAACAATGTTGTGAAGACCTTTAACTGCATTCTATATTGAGGGAACATTGTTCTCTAGACCCTTTCAGATAGTCACCCTCTTCTGAACAGACCATGACATCAGAAAAGACGTGTAAACATGTCCTTAATTTGGCTGTACCTGCTCAGAAAAACTGACTTTTTCCTATAATTTTCCATATTATATTTTGCCACATCTCTGCATTTCATCAACAATCTGTTGGGTCTAAAGGGGTAAAACAGAATGTTGTGACACAATAATTTATATTATGAGACTAGAGTAAGCTTATAAATTATGAGGTTTAATTTGATTAGAAACCACTTTTAAACTTCTCACAGCTCTAGTATATGTGCCCCCTATATGAAATCTCTGGAACCATCACTGAATGTTGTCAAGTCTCTCATTCATAAAAAAAACTAATTAGTATAACCCTGATTTAGTTATGGCAATGGTCATATGAATTACCTGACACAACTCATTTCTTAATCAGACTAAATTAATCGATGCTGTGCTGTAGCTATATCTCTGACTTGTCTGTAGCTATATCTCTGGCTTAACTTTAGTATACCATTTACATTTGGAATATTTAACATCCAATCATGAGACAGCTTTGTGCAAGTGCATGTTGGGACTTACATGTTTTCAGTGTTTCCCACATCCTGTCAAAATCATCAGATAGTCATAATATTTTCATAATTTAAAGCACAGAAATACCTACAGTAACCTTAGTCAATGAGATTGAAATTGAGCACCCACTTCTTCCAGATAACCAAGTATTCTTTAAGAAAGATGAATAGCTTATACAGAAAAAGATGTTTTTATTTAACTAATACTTTCTCAGTCTTTAATCTGAAGGAATCCATGCTTATAGTATTGACATGGATATCCACCAATATCTTTAACATAATACTCCATACAATTTTATCATACTTTTATTTCTTTTTGTTCGATATTTTATTTATATACTGGGTGATACAATTTGGCCATATAAGGCCATTTTTCGTTGCTTCCCAGTAATACATCTAGATTACTTGCTTTGATATAGTATAATCTTCCGAAAACATCTGAGCCATTTTGATAACACAAGGCATATCACGAGATGGTACAGCAGTAGGGAGATTTAAACCAATTGCCTATCATTTAAACTACCAATAGAATGATACATTGGACATGAATGCATCTTTCCATACATAGCTATAGGGAAGTTGAGGAGATATTCGGCAATTAGAATGCCTTAGGGTGGGAAAAGAACAGTTATTGAAAGAGTTCTCACAAGAATGTTCAAGAGTGGTTTATACTACATAAAAAACATATAAACATGTAATTACATCACTCTTAGATATATTCAAAGTTATTTACCTAATGTTATGAGTTGTAATTCATACATACATTGAAAGGTGTCCTGGAACGGCTACCGCTCCTGAGAGAAAAACCGATATTTGGCAGATATGGTCAGACCAAAGAGACCATTCTAGATATAAAAAAAGTTGATTGCTTAGTATCTGGACCATAGCGCTGTGAAACTCACGTGAGTAATTGTCAATGTAAACACGACTTTATGTAGGAAGACTGCGTCATAGTCAGAAATATTACAGTTAAGTATACAATAATCTTGTATGATTCATAAACTCCTACTGTAACATCTAATGTTTTAGACAAATTGAGACTTTGAAGTCTTTGGGTCAAAGTATGGGTGCTTAGAGACGTGCTGGAAGTCATAAAAAAGATAATAACCATGCTGTCTTCCGATTTCATAAGCCAACGGGAAAGCTTTGGCTGTGCCCCAAAAGAACTGTCTCCAATAATCCCACAGGCTCAAGCTATCATCACGATATTGTAAATCATCCAGGGTATATAAAGGAGAGGCGGGGTGGGAGAAGTCAGTCAGTTCTTACTCCTGCACTGGACACTTACATCCAACCTTTCAGTTCGGTCAGTTGTTTCAGTAAGAAGGACTCAGCATGGAGGGAAAGGTGACTCTTCTCCTGGTCGTCGTAGCTGCGGCCCTGGTCTGCACTTCACTTGGAAGTGGTAAGCGTGTGCTGTTTTCCACCATTCAATTGTACACACGATTTCAGAAATCGCCAGTGGTAATATGGAATAACCATCAATTGGCATCTTATATATCACTAGAAAGTATTTCATATTAACTTTTAGATAGTATGTAGCATGTAAGGGTTCCTTTTATATTCCTAATACAATTTAGAAATTGCCGAACTCCAGAAAGGCCTAGTCAAAATCGGCTGGTGCTGTTGAATATAGGCTTCCCTTAGCAGTCAACTGATAGAGTTTTGGTCAGGGATCTTGCATTTTGGTTGAACAAGATATATTTTCCCAGAGAGAAAGATGCATCATGGTTGAGTAGTACAGTTTTGGTAAAACAAAACTGTCGATTCAGATTGGCTCAAAAATTACAATATTATGCAAACAGGATGAATAACGCCGGGTTTCTCTCATGCAAGTCTCTGAATCTCTTGTTAATTGATACAGTTACGTGCAAGGGTTATCATTTTGGGATGCATTTTGATACTTATTTGAATATATCATTACAAGCTCGGCATACTCCAAAAACCATACTTTGTCTGTATAGCTTTATCCAATGTCTTTATATTCCTTGGCAAAATATCATTATTCATTTAACCTTCAACTACACTTGCTTTCAGTGTACAGACCAGCGAAGCCCTGTAAGTACTGATCTTTATCATCTTTATATCTGAAGGAGGTCTGAGCAAGATACTGCTGGTGCATTATACTAGGATTAAAAATATTTATTTTCAAATCACCAAGCTTTGTCAGACGGGAAAAACAATACTGTGGTCTGGACCTCAGCCGCTCGAATACTTTGTGGACATCTAAATTGCAGTGTCTACTGACCACTTTTGGTGATCGGATATCAATTGTCCATTAACGCGATGTCCTATCTCAAATCTACAATTAGGTTATATATACAATGGTGAGCTTGTCTAGAATTATTATTCAATGACAAATCTTGAGGTAAATAGTATACGAACTTTATATGGCACCCAAGGTAGCAGGCACTACAGAAAGATACCTCGTAATTTTCATACCATATTTGATTTAAATTTATTTATGCCTTTTTATTTTCATTTAAATTCTAGATCCCACGAAGAAGGTAAGTTTGCAACTTACATTTCAATACAATATGTCATTTTGAATGGAAATGGGATTTTTGTTATAATTAAAATAAGTGTAGCAGATATTTTTCTTACCAAGTAGATCCAGGTGGTAGATCAATGACAGTATTGTAGTCCAATAGTGGGATGGTCAAGTTTTACTTGATAGATTTATGAGCACTTATGTCTAGGGACAACCTACATTTACAGCATTTACAGCATAAGCTTGAGTTTGAAGAGAACCAAAGATTTTATTTCTTTACACTTTATGCTTTTCTAATCTTTGTAGGTATAATAATTATTATGAAAAATATTCATAAAACAATTGATGCACACAGGGGAGCTCATACCACTTAATATGGTTTTATAAGTTGTTCCTCGAGTTATGGGTAATTTGAAATACAATTTTGTCAATACCTTACACCTCTCCTCCTAAAACTCAATAATTATAAAAAAACCTAAAATTAGTGAGAAAATATTGAGAAGTTCCACGTTTTACTGCTTGCCACAAATTATTAAAAATGTAAGCCAAAGTTCCACTAAGGGAACCTCGCCACCCTCACCCCCCCAACATTTGTGTGGGCCTGATAGGCTGCCGATCAGGCGTACGCTAGTCAGTAGTCAACTACTGACAAGCACTAGGTATAGCACTAGTTGGCAGGGTTTAAGACAGGTTTCCAAGAGGCAAATTAAACACAACAATCAGTGCACTTCATTGATCGACAAATGTTAACTTTTCCAACTATCGTGAATAGAGCCTTCAACAGACTCTAGTTGCTGTATATGGAGAGGGTTAACATTAGTCCACCAACCGACATGACTAATCACCAGGGATATAGTTACCTTGTAGAGATCCTGTCGGCACCTGAACATAATCTATAAACCCCTACTCGCTGTTTGCCAAAGTGAATCTGCGCACCGCCATCCATTATGGGTGGGAATTTCCCCCCATATCCTAGCAAGCTTTGGGGCCACTGGTTTATGGCAGGTAGGACCATAAACCAGACAGCAGCCCGACAACTATAGAAGAAGTTACCCATACTGATTATAGAGTGCCAATGGAAATAATTATGATTACAGATTATAATTTGAAATTGCTAATAAAACCATGGGCTCTTTATGTAAGAAGTTATCTGGGTCAGAACAGACTAACCTCAGGGGTGAATCCAGGGGGTGCATGGTATCCTGATCCCCCCCCCCTTTTTGGTGAGGACATACACCTTACAGAGGACGAAAAATTGCACCATTAGTGCAAATTCTCATTATTTTAGAAGATAGCAGACCCCTCCCTCTTTCCAAAATCCTGTACCCACTGACATTGTTCCAAAAGTGCATTATCCCCGATGCTATTTGACTGGTTGCCTGCATGTAATCTTGAACCAGCTTCAGCTGGTACCCCTTCCACAAACTGTGGAATAGGGACGAGTTAGCCTTTTAGGTATGAATCGTAGTTAGGCAAAAGATGTGAGGGAAATATTATTTTGTTTGCAATCCTTAACAACATTTACTGGCATCCTTGAAAATACATACTTTTAGGCTAGTACTGGTACCCACCCCAGTGCACATTCCTAGTTCCGGCAAGACCCATCAGAGAAGTTGGACCCATTTGGGGTGCGAAACCGGGGTGCGACACCATCCCTGGATCTGAACATTGTTTTCTCTCTACACCAGGGGTGCCAACCAAAATTATTTCTCAATAATTATCATAAGTAAAAACCCATCCATAAAACTTTGACAATACTCAAAAACTTATCACCAAGGCTTTACGGTAATATCGCGACAGTATTTTGACGATATCGCAACCTCAAAAATACCTCAATTTTTTCACAAAGAATAGAATGTGAAAAACCTTGTGCAACTCCAAGGAATACACCTATATAGATAAATTTATTAAAGATAAGCAAAATATTTTTTTCTCTCTTGTGACCAACAAGATTACCCAATTTGGGGTAAAAACACAAAGGGAAATTAATTTTTATCAAAAATAAGCACAAGAACTAAAAGAAAATGTCATATTGGCGATTACACTTTTTGGTATCATATCTATTTTCAAAATGATCATTGCCACTTTTTCATGGTCGTCATTCCAGTTCTGTCCCTTCAAATACATCACTACTGACGTGCACCAGAAGCTACTGGTGCACGGCTACAAGGACTACAAGCAGTGCAGGGCCCGCCTCACCATCAACACCTGCTCCGGCACATGCAAGCCTGGCCACAACTACTACTACAAAACCAAGGGGTGCAACTGCTGCAAGCCCTACGGTACGAGGTGGGTGTCCAAGTGGGTCACCTTCGACTGCGGCTACAAGGTCTACCACAAGACGCAGTGGTACGTGCTCGAGCCTGTGTCCTGCCAATGCACCAGCTGGTATGTACCCTTTTTATTTACTTTTTTGGTTAATTTTTTAACTGGCATACTACTAGATCAGAGATATATTCAGATCCGTCTTCCTCCAAAGGGGTCTTCCATTTAGGACGTATACATGAAAGGGGGGGGAGGGGAGGGGCGGTCCGAGATTTTTTAAATGTGCGTACATTTTAGTACATATTCAATGCGTATTTTTGTCTGGGAGGTGGGGTGGGGTGGGGGGGGGGGGATCTGAGAGTTGTGGCTTACATCAACATGAATATAACATGATAGATAAACAAATCATACATCATGATTGGTGAGGAATTATAATTACCAAAAACAACGATATATACAAAATAAAAGATAAAATACAACAAATAATTGTAATAGGTTATAGATGATAAGTCTTAATGTAATTGAAAAAGATCCAGTTATTACGTGCCAGTTTTCCTTTAAGAAATGCCTTATGATCCTGTTTTTTATTTAATTTGCAGCTACTGATCCTCCACAGAAGTACAGCAACTAACACGAGATTAGAAGAAGAGACGTTATACTAATCTAGAAATGCTTTTACTATATATGTTACTATGATTTCGAGATTGCTTAGGTCAAAGGTTATATAGCGATCAGAGCGAGCGTGAACCATCAGGCACGAAACATTCATTATTTCCATTTTTTAACAAGCTATACACTTTTATACATTAAGGTGTATACATATATAACTCTAGGTTACACGCATAGCTCTCGTGATTTGAAAATAAATTGCCCAACAATTTTAAGTGTCAACTTAAGTTTGTCTTTCTATCGCCACAATTGGAGTAATAAAATATTGAGCTGGGTGGTTATATTTTGATGTTCGTTTATTTATCGGGGAGTATCCTATTAAAGTTCGTACTTATTCATATCCTGTGCTGATTCGTCTATTCATTATTCGACTGCGTGATATTATATCGCTTATCGTGGATCTTTCGTTTTACTTGGCTATGTTAATAAAATGTGTTATACTAAGATAATGGGGAGTTCTTAGTGATTATTCGTTGAAGTTGCTAGCTTCTTCCAGATAGATGTTATCCTGGATCAAAGTTCAATTCTTAGTGGTAGAGATTCTAAGTAAAGGGGCTCAATCCTATACAAAGAACACGCGCTTGGCAAGAGGTCAGTTTATTACATTCATGATAATATTCCGAAGGTACAAGTATACAGTTCTCTATCCATACATTTCTTCCTTTCCTATCACAATTCAAACACATCAGTTACAATCCAACCAGGTATAGCTTTGATCAAGCTTCCCCTTTCGCAAGGTATATACGCTCTTACACTGTTGAGAGAGTCACCTCTCGTCTACCGGTAACGGAGACCATTGGTAGGATCTCCGTCACTTCCAGCACGTAGTCCGTAAGGCTAAGCCTAAGCTGTCCCAATCCTTACTATCACCTGTTCATTGTGGTTACTACCATCCTTAACACTACCCGTGTGATCCGTATGTCTGACTATTGCTCCATGTGTTCTGTTCGAACTCTTTCTTGGTCTGCTCGTCTGTCTCAAGTCTCATACCACTTATATAGCGACAGTCAAAAGGCTTGTCGCTATGCTCATTTACACTATTACTTAATGAAGTCTTACTTATCTCTCATACTGCCCATTCTTACTCACATAAACTAATTCTATTTCTAGCTATCATATAAACTAATGTTGTCGGAAAGGCCTGCTGTTCTTAGCATCTTTTGGTTAGATGTGACGATCCATAACGTACCCTTACAGGTCTCCATCGTCATTCATCGTACCTGTGCGTACCTGTAGGACGTGCCTCAGCCCGGCTGCAGTCCCTACGCCTGGGGGCCCTACCGCTCTCCACATACTTTAACTATGCCACTAAACGATGTCGCCGCCTGGCGTTTAGCACACGTATCAGCGTTACAAGTTCCACTATAATATTCTTGCCAATACAAACGAGTTTACAATATTTTATTATATACTATTCTAGTTTTTCTTGCACTGTACCTCAGTGCAATATTGTTTTATAAAATATTTCCTTGTCTGGGACCATTATCTTTCTTATCTGTAGAAAAAAACAGTCGTATCATACTGTGACAAAAACATAATTCCCCTACTATTTTTGTACTCTTCTTATAATGTTGCTGTGAGTAAATGTTTTGTTATACTCTTTGGTCCAATTGTAAATAATATTACCAATAATCAAGAAGATATTCTCCTTTTGAAGATCGGCCAAAAAAGAGATAACAATCTTAAACGGAATAGATAGTTTTTATGTATATATCTCTAACTTTTACTACATAATACCCAGGCCAACTATTCACTCTGCATCACCAGAAATTACCAGGAATTAGTTCTAACCTCCATCACTTTAATTACAGAAATAGTTTGACAAATAATAAACTGCAGTCATGTCCCTGCAACCCTACATTTTTCTCATTAAAAAGGTTAACAGATCCCCATCCCTATATACCTTCCTTTATTGCTGGTGATCCATAGCGCGATTTCGGACTGATTATGGACCGATTATGGATTCTAAAATTATTATTCTTGAAGGATATGTTATTCCTTTTAAACCTTTCCTCAATTTCTAAGACACCAAGATACTGTTTACCCTAAAAATTCCTAATATGGGCAAAATGCACCCAACAGGATGGGAACCCATTGAGCGATTAAACTACAGTTCTGGTCGAATCTGTTAAGTGATCAAAAATCATCGTAAGAGAAATCGTGTTTTACCGAGCCTGTCCAACGGTTGAGGAAGTGAAGATAAATAGAAACGTGGATAGATGTAGTAGTGTCCTTAATGGTGATTGCCTTCTTTGTGGATGATCTCACTGTGATCCCACGGGAAAAGTACAAACAGGTGTCTATTTATTTTCGAGAGAACAGGAATTTCTGGGGCAAAGAATTCTAAACTGGATGACATACTGAAAGCACCGATTTAAGTTTGTTTTTCCCAGATCCTATTTCGTTTTCAGTGTTTCCTCAGGTTTTCAGAAAGAATACATGAACATATTTACAAGTGATGATAATAGTAATACATGTTTTAGTAATGTTACCTGAGAATGATTTTGCTACTTCAAAAAGGACTCAGGTATAGTCAAAGACTATGATTGTTTCATTGTTTTAGTTCTAGGAGAAGAGTACAGTGCCAACGTAACATCTAATATAATTGTATAATGACAACAATTATACCTATTGATATTCGCATGAAGGGTCGGATTCGCGTTTGGATTCACTTCTTAGGCGAGCTTCCACTGTGTGGTTACTGTTCACGTTGGCTAACAACAGGAATAAAAGTCCTCAACCAGAATCTAATGAGGCGTTGTGTGCATTGTTAAAAAAAGAAATTCCAAGCGTAATCGGACACTATGTCTATGTCACATGCATCAATCAAACGATGTGTCGTTTAACTTTAAGAATGCGTTGGTTGGTTCATGTTAGTGATTTTTTTTCCTGTTCTGCCGGGGGGCAGATCCAGGGGTGGATCCGGGAGGTGACCTCCCTCCATTTTCTCCCCTATTTTTGGGTGGATACTTTAACTTCACAAATAACAAATGTGAATTTCAGGACCTAACGCGAAAAACGCGAAAGATTTGCGTAGGTAGCGTCAATCACACTTGTGGCTTTTATGACTGTCTTTCATTACCTTCCTGGCTTTTGCCAACGCATAATGTATTACAGCCTTTATATAATTTTGTAATTGAAATATATTAGAATATGCCCCTGTGAAGTAAGGGTCAGTCTTTCGTAGATGACATAAAGGACAATTGATTTTTAAAGCTACCCTGACAGCTCAGTCCAACACAACGGGAATGATTACAGATTACAAAATGTATAAATGGTATATTTATTAGGCTAGTCATATTCTTAAACAGAACATAGGCATCACGGCTAGATATTACCCTATGTGCCAGCATTCTACGTTCACAAATACTCTTTACAAAAAGCTTTTGTGTAAAAGAGGTCTCTTGCTTTGGTTAAATATAATTCCCCAAACACAAAACTCATGCAGAGATATTAATATTGTATTTTCTAGCTATCCTCAATCGTTTACAAATAACTGTTTCTACTAGATCTATTTTGAGGCAACACTTGCACACGTCTTTTACATATTATATATTCATTATATATATTCCAGGTGCCACTACTCACATTAATCTTGTTGCCTATGTCTTATGTTTCAATATATCAGCATTTCCTGACACATGAGATATAACTTCTAATATATATATATATATATATATATAATATAATATATATATATTATATAATATATATATATGGACGGTGCCATAACTACTAATCGTAACAGAGAGAGACCCTTTCAATACGAGAGATGCCTTGAAGCACCATTAGGAAAAAAATGCCTGATGCCTGGAGGCATCGCCAGCTTAAAAACACCTAAATAACTTGGGACATTTTTCCATAATTGTCATAATGGTGAAATAAAAGTTATAGCTATTTATAAAACAATACAAGTTACTGTTTTATGACTCTGAAAATCATCCAAAAAATGGTATATCCAATAGTATAAATATCTTAAATATTGTTGTACATTCATGTAAAACTTACCTTAGGTCTAGAGATTGTCATTATGCCAATTATGTTTCACATAATAATATGGACCACAGTTGATACATTGAATATGCTAATACATTTAATACGCCAAAGCGAATCAATACAATCGATACAGATGTGTAAAGTCTTTTATGGAACATACTTGTGATTCCATATAACAGCTTACAATTGATAATAGTGGCACTACAACATAGCAGATACATTTACGAAGGTGTTGATATGCATATAACTCGAAAGTTATACACCTAATGTGACTGTGACGGTATAATAATACCCATTGTAAGCTTATTAAATTCGCTTGACTAGCCTGATTGCCAGTGTCACATCTCAGAAATTGCCCAGTGGCATCCTATTTGTCAGAAGGAAATGGCCTTGACAGGTTCCTTTACAGACACTATGGAGTAGGGATGAGATAACCATTTTGGTATGAATCCCATAGAGATAAAAGATGAGAGGGGTATATCTATAATTTGTTAACCATTAAAACCATTAGTGGATTTATTGACAGGACATACTTTGAGGCTAGAATACATGCCCCTGCACATGCTCAGTGCCAATATCAGTGACTTCTGAGATGCGGCGACATTCGGGACATAACACTGGTGTATATCTGGCAAACACCGCTATTCAACAATGTTATGGTAGTCATTGGTTTCCGTATCAAATCGGCATGGCATCCCATTATTATGAAATCCTCATATTGACTGGAATAAAAGCCTTACCAATGCAAACTGAGGTGCATTGCAAGAAAATATCCATTGAAGAAATATAGACTAAAATGAATACTATTAAATAACAATTGGTGTCTGTGACAATTGGAACATATTTTCCATCAAAAAATGAATGTCCCAGTCTGCAAATAACCTGCGGTCAACTTCCATGTTGGAAATATACTGGTGTGTCATTAAACCCGCATCTTACTACGAATCAGATCGATATAGGTAAACCAAACAGTTAGATCAAATCAGATCAAAGTTTCTAACAATTCACGTTGCTCTTTCATAGTTCCCTCCAAATCCAAGAGGTACTGTGTTCATAGGTGGCAGTTAAAGTGGGTAATCTCCACCTAGTGGGTAGACTATAAACCTGGAGTCTACGCAAAATGGCAGTCAGTTGCGTTGTTTACAATCCTTTGGACAAGAATTCACCTAAATTAGAAGTTACATGAAGTGGCAAGACTATTTGAAGGTCAGTTCTATGACATAAGATAGCAAGGTACATGTTAAACGTGTTTTTGTATCACCAATTAGTTTCAGTTCTTAGAAACAGCCTTGGGAAGTTGAGTCTACGCACATGAAGGGGGTCTCTTCTCCCGACTTACTCTTTCACTCGACCCTGATTCAGAATGGCTCTGGTTCTTCAGGAATAATACTCGGACGTGGAATTCTTATCTGAAAGACAATTTAAAGATGAAATAAGAATTTGATGTATGATGTATGCATGTATGTGTGTATGTATGCATGCATGTGTGTGTGTGTGCGTGTGTGTGTGTATGTATGTATATGCATATGTATGTATGTACATATATATATATGTAAGTGAGTCACTGTAAGTCTGTAAGTCTGTATGTATACTTCTGTATTGCAATGAGGCTAACCTCGAGGCTAACCTATGTGACAGATAAGGTTCATCGGTAGGAGTCACGGGTCAGGTCACAAGTAGGGGGTCATTGAAGAGGGGGGGGAAGTCATATACCAGTTTGACTGATTTGTCCATTGTATTATCACCTGGAAGACCAGAGGAAACTCTGAAGACGATTCTAAATTAATAAAAATGTGTTTAAAGAATGGGTAGGCATCATAGGTAGGGATCATGGAAAGGATTCATGGATACTGATTATGCTAATGCTTATGAATAAAGGTCATGGATACAGGTCAAAGGTAGGGAGCATGGGTAGAGGTCATAGTAAGGAGTCATGGAAAAGACTCAAATATAGGCGCCATGGGTCATTTATAGGGGTTATAATTTTTACATTTGAAACAAGAGATTTTTTTAAGATATTTGTGACTAGACCTTGAGTCACTAGACGTTATTTGCCGAGCCAAGATTTCAGATACTGCAGAGGCGCCACCTGTGCCATGCACATGTACAGTTGGACTAGATTTGGGTTGATGGCACGTGTGGTTGCACTAAGCTATTTAAAAAATAAATCAGTAATTATCAAATCCCGGTCACAGT
Organism: Lepidonotus clava; assembly: GCA_936440205.1. Classification (NCBI taxonomy): domain Eukaryota; kingdom Metazoa; phylum Annelida; class Polychaeta; order Phyllodocida; family Polynoidae; genus Lepidonotus; species Lepidonotus clava. Next base: position 26,316,348 of record OW387149.1, on the reverse strand, counting down.
TCACAGGCTGGGTTCCAACCTGCCGCCAGGGAAATTATCACACAGGTACATGAAGAGTTTTTTCATTCTCGATATATATTTTTTTTTAAGGCCATTTATTAACACAAATAGTAACTATTTATTATCACAATTGGTAACTAACAAACAACTTGAAAAAGAGTCTGTATGCCCAGGTAGGTGATAGTAAACAATATGGTGGTGGTGTTGCTATGATACCAACTATGTATACTCTAGGGGGCAGCACTGTTCTTTCTCTCTTACCTTTTTAGTTTATATCACTATAGATCTGGTCACCAAGAATCAGCCCATTTTAAATTTGTGTTCTTTTTATTATGAGATAGTGATAGCTAAGAGCTCTTGCTCGAGATTATAAATATCATTCTATTTTAAGTAATGAACATCAACAGAACACATTATAATTTGAGGGGCACAGGGTGGTGAAGTGGTTAGAGCGTTCGCTTGGCATGCGGGAGAGCCGTGTTGGATTCTCGGCTGGGCCAGGCAGGGCTGCTACACCCCTCTGTGTTTCTCCCAGTGGCAACGACTGGGATATCAAAGGCCTTGTGCCACCGGCTGTTGTGTGTCTGGCCCTGTGTATGGGACCAGGCACATTAAAGAACACCTACTTCGGTAAATGTGTAGGGGTATGGTCTCTACCTTCTCATAGATTCGATCACCATCACCGCCCTTGATATGACCCTGGCAGTTGATTAGGGCGTAAAGCAACCAATAACCAACCAACCATTATAATTTGAATGTGCCATTAGAGTTGCATTTTGGTGAATTTATGAGAACACAGGAAAAGACAAACTAACAGAAGGTGACAGAAAATGTTCAGGTTTCTGAGTTGTTTCTGGTGTCCCAGATCTATAGAAATATATCAGGTATTTATAGCATGACATATACATGCAAGTTCTCTGAGCTAACTTCGGACTCTGGGTCTGCAATAAGGGATACACATCCTAACCCAAGACTCTACATAATGACCCATATCCCCTCACCTACCATTGTTAGATACATATATCTTCATTGCACTTACTATATCCACGTTGTTCCGAGAGGCATGTTGGTCCCGGGAGAGAGGTCTAAACTCTCTGACTTCATCATACAGGGCTGAGGGCTGGTCAGAAGAGCTCGAAACGTACAACTGATAAAGAAAGGGATAGAAATAAGGTTAGCATCTTGTTGAAGAGAGCGCCTCCCATAGATGACCTGCTTTACAGTTTTGAAAATTGTTGACATAGATGATTAATCTAGAAGTCTCAATCTGTCTAACAATGCAAAGAATCTCTCGAATATGCTAAACTAGAAGCTGTGCCAATGGTTTCTGACTATAATAGTATTAGACACCAAGTATCCATTAGAAATATATTACCAAGTCTGATATAGAGGAAACTACTTAAAGTACAAATCAATGAGCTTTAATTTAAAAAAAAAAAATTCTTTAATGTTTTTCTACTTTTAAGAATATGTCAATGGGAAGCAATTCTTTCATCTTGCCGGTACATTGACTTATCTGACATTCTACCATCGTTAAGCTTACCATAGCAACACCATGCAACTTTATTTTCTATTCAAATATTAGCTTAGAATGAGGAGTAAATCCTCTAGACATACCGAGTTGGAGCATAGTGCAGTGGGACTAGTTTGCAGGACGTTGTCATACTCGCTGAAGCCATGGTAACTCCTGTTGGTCACACCGGCTCCTCTGACATACATGCCATGCCTCACGCCAAGGGCGTTGTCGTACCACACCTTCTCACCTGTCTCCTTCTCCGTCTTACAGACACATGTCCCACTACATTTACAGACAGATGGAATAGCCTCAGACCTCATGGGTTCTCCACCTTCAACTACAGGCTGAAAATATGAGGCCAAAAAGAGTTGCAAATAGGTAACATGGGTCAAAAGAAATAGGGTGGATAGGTTGATTTATTTGTATGTATAATTTTTTTTGACTAAAGTCCATATTCCAAGTGTATGCATCATTTCAGTTGATCAAATCTGATGGGCATTTCACTTGTGTTCTTTGACAGCAGCGTAAGTGACGCAAGCAGACGCAAGCAATTTCTAATAGGGCATAATGGAATATGGAATTTGCTTGCCACTTACATAAGGGCAACACAAAGAGGAACACGAGCAAATTTCTATATGGTTTTCTATGGAGGAGGGGCCAACTTGCATTCAAATGTTGGTATCTCAAATGCAAGAGACATGAATGATATCACATACGTAATATTACATAAAAAAGCAATGTGTCCAAAATGGTCCGAGTAGTATATGAAAACATTACTTTGATTCACATCTCGCATATCTTACATATAGGCTACATGATGTATACATAATTATATTTATACTTATTTCTATATGAACGATGTTACAATTATTACATACATAAAGTCACTTCTTTGAATGGAGTAATGTCACCTAAAACAGTCCAAGCAAATGGTGCTCAAATGTTCACATTTTCATGTTTATTTACTATAAATAATCTCACAAATGGTAAATGTTGTTGATTTTCTCCTAACATTTGTCTAAAAGCTCATGCAGTTCTTTGTAATTTTACATAATCTCATTAATTTTTTCCTACAGAAGAAAGTGGTAAAGAATGATTTTTCTTTTTCTTCAGGCTGTAACGTTTTTCACAAAAAGTAAAAGATGGAAATTTCAGTCTCTACTCTTCTCTATCTACTTCTATTGATATAAGATTATTTTGATAAAAAGAAATTATCTAAGATAATTGGCTGGTCAATCCATATCAGGCTGAACACACCTAAGTACCTTCAAGTATAATATACATACCTCAAAATCTGACATTTCCTCATTTAAATCATCTCTGGAGTTTGTCCTTGAAGGAAATTCTGCCAGGTTCATCATACTTGCACTGTTTGAAACATAATGTATTTTTTACCCAATCCATTTTTTACTAATAAGATGTTTGATCTCATTAAGTATAATTATGGTTATGATACAGGATTAAGGATAGAATACATTAAGATTGTGGCATTATACTCCTTCAGGTATTCTCCTACTATGTGAAGTACAAAAAGCAAAGAAACACATTTCCACTTTACATTCTTAGTACCATGATATGATAGAACAGTTTTTGATACACAAAGGTTTTATTAGCAATTCATAAATTTACCAGGATAGAAACGTAGAACATTGGAAACTGTACAATAGTTAGATACAATGTACGGTAAGAGTGGGTAACATAGTGAGTAACACAAAAGAGTCCAAAGGATGATTTTTTTTTATCGATTTTGATATCCTCATGTTGGAAATGTATATAAATTATATAACATAAAACTACATTTACAATGGTTTATAAGACGGACAGGTTTTTCAAAACTGTTTTAAAAAACTGATCAGTCAACTTCTTCATTCAAATCACATCTTGAAACACTTTAATGAAATAATAAATTGGTCTGTCTAACAACATCATAGGGAAAATATGTGTACTAGATAGGACAAACAAAGGCTTTATTGTGATAATGATGATATAACACAAGTTTAAGTCATAGATCACTAGGCTCGATTTGATTCAAGTAAAAATAAGACGAGACGTAGATGGGCGGAAATTCTAGAAGTACATTTATTAACAACTAACTGCACTGGCGGATTCAGGATTTTGAAAGGGGGGGGGGGGGGGCGTTGTTGGAATTTTTTTTCCTCAATAATGCTTTAAGGCCGAGTTTTACATTAAAAAAATGCAAAAATTTTCCTGAAAAAGGGTGGGGCGCGTGCCCCCGTGCCCCCCTCTCTATCCGCCACTGAACTGTGAAAATGTCCCCACATGTGAAAAAGAAAAAGTTGTTGTCCAGTGGTGCCACCTGGAGATGGTAGTAGAGACACCTAGCAGAATAATGAACTCCAACCTCTGCCAGAATTTATAGTCTAATATACCTGGGTAGATATTGAGTCCATAAATAAAATCACAAATAATCTTTTAACGGGATGCTGTTAGGAATTAAGATTTACTTAGTTGAGAAGTTGAACACACTTACTCTGTGGTGTTCCTCTCCCTGTCAAAACCCTGTTTTTCATCATCTTGCTTCCCTTTAGCTTTAGACCCCTTGACACAGAAGAGGAGAGTGGTACAGATGAGGAGGAGTAGACAGCCCCCTCCTATAGCAGGTCCCACCAACCACCACATGTTGAGGCACTTGCTGCCAGTGTTGTAGGCTGTGGCCTGGCACCTGGTGTATGGGGAAAAGTCAAACTGTGTGTCAAATAGTTCATCAAAAACCTTAAGGCTCACACCTACTGGGAAGATAGTGAGACAATTGATTGCTTTGTTTTTTCCCAGTCAACAGAAGGGGAGAAAGTCAAGAACTAAAGGCCCTTTTACACTACACAATTTGAGCTGTGATATCGGTGTGATAAGGAGATCACAGAAAATTCACATACTGGAGTGATACTATTGTTTGAAATTCGCAATTTAGGGTATTTTAAACATGAGTAAGACAGAAGTCTGTCTCTGATATGTATGACTACTCTGTGACATGGTCATATTACAGCTCATGTCATGTAGTGTTATACCCCTTCAGGCAATATTCCGCCTTGCTGTGTTTACATCCATCAACGCCAATGCCAACACAGGCTTGGTCTGATAAATAAAACAAATGTTGGCATCTCCATGGTATTGGCCAAAAAAAGCAATGCCAATGATTGCCAGGGTCAGGTGGAATATGGTATTTAAGCTCATACACACTGCATGGCTTTTGCACAATTCTCCCTACCATTCACTGCTGATTTACCTTATTTTCTTTATGGACCTACCTGCAGATTGAATCAAGGTACCCTCTTGGTAGTGTTAACACTATTTCACTTTTTTAATTTGCTAAAATTTTGTATTTTCCTGACTTCCAACAACTCAATTCTAATTTACATTATATTTCAATTTTGTCAAAAGTGGGACTAAAGAATTGAATTTGGAATCTAATGGTGTGTTATTCACCTATGCACATGCAGTATTTAGGGAATGAGCCCAGTCAGAAGGCCCATGAAAAACTGCTAGATATTACCATTTTGTGCAGGTTTTGCTGATATGCCATCTGATGATCTGGGTAATGAACAGCAATTTGAATTGTATAATAGAATGTTTGCTTGTTGCTTGCGTATTGTTGGCATATGTTTAAATACAATCATCTATAATTACTATCTAACAGATTTTGTAATGGGAAAGTAAAGAAAATTGCCAGCATAATAGTTTGTGAAAGTTACTTATATGTGATGAAAACTGTGTGCTTGTATTGTACCAAAGATAGCATAACTGTCATATCTAGCTCAGAGGCTTATTTTTTTCGCATTTTTTTTAGGTTTTATGACATCAAAATCTTAGTATCAATTTTAATTAGAAATAAAGATAAGATGCTACAATTGCCTATATTCTATTGAAAGCTCAACAATATTCCAACAAAGTTCCACGAACGAGGCTTTGAGTTGGAAAATATAAGTTTTCAAACATTAAACTTTTATTTCAACACATGGGGTGTATGATCAGCCAGGTTTTGTGTGTATTCCAATAATTGGCATCATTTTAAAGGGTAGAAAATGCTTCAAAATTATCTTAAACTCTTAAGAAAGTTTCTTAGTATATTTTCCTCTCATGATGTATGCAAATGATTTGTTATACTTGTTTCATAAAAACACCTGGGTCGGTAACATTGTAAGGTATGGTCTCTACCTTCTCATGGATTCGACCATCTAGTACTAGTGAGCTGAGTCTGGTATCTCAAAGCAACCAACAGCAACAGCTGAGTGATACACAGTACACAAAGAAGGGGGCCTTCTCATTAAAAAACTTACCCACAAAAAGTTTCATTCTCTACGGTGTAACATAGAGAGAGACCTGTGCTCCCAGGGAAGTCTTCCCACTGATCTGTACAGTTCTGGAATGAGACAAAATCTTAATGTCAACAAAATGTCATCAGCGGTATACCTTGCTTGGATTGGATATTATTTCTAAGCATTTTTGTTTTACCAGAAACTATTTCACGCTTCAATCTGTTCTTCCTAAAGCTCTAGGGCCCGTTGTGGTACATTGTTGTTTGTGTATGGGCAATAACATTACATAGATTAAGATTTGAAGTCCGTCTTGCTTCTTTATACTTCTTTATTATTACAACATGAAAATGAATTTAAATAAGGTGAATGAGTAATAAAACAAGAAAGAGGAGACTCTTTGGGAATAGTCTTGTAACATGGCATATACTTTATTCTTAAAAATATTTTAACTTTCTTTTAAGGCGTAGTTCCCACACAATCTGGTACAAATATACGATTCCAATAGAAAGTGAACATTTTCCTGATAAACCTCAAACTCTAATTTGCATTGAGAGTACTTTCATCATAGCAATAATGATGATGAGTAAATAATGATTTGAAAAGTAAATCAAATGTTCATTCTCAAAGCAAAATATCTGTTTAGTTTTTTGCGGGAAAACCCTGGCAACATTTATACTGACCTTTCGGTACTTTTCACAGATGTACTCTGTTGTTGTTGATTCAACAAAAACATCTCTCAATCCTGCAGTGCAGTTTACTGTACATTTCTTTTTCTCAGTTAAAGTAGCAGCACCTGTAAGGAACATTTATGTCATCATCTTACTGTCATGACAAATTTGTGTTTAAGAGTTTTCTAGTCTGACACAAGGTTTACTTCCCAAACAAATGGCTATATACTTTCATTCCAAATGAGGAATCGGTGCAGATTATTTTCATCTTTGCTTTAAATTTTCATTTTTGATTTGACAACAAAAATCCTATTCACAAAAACAAATAAAGAAAGAAATCAATATCTTGATTTATGAATCCCGATTTACTATGCCAACAATAATTAGAGAAGCTGACAAAAAATTGATATCAAGTTAACCATCGAAATTAATCTTTTCTACTTCCAAAAATTCCATATTTGATGTACTCTAAGCTTCGTACAATATAGAATCATATTTCATATGTATAGGGGCACATCTTGGTTGTGTGATATCCCATTAGATAACCGAAAAATTATCCTTAAAGTTAAATAATATGCCACTTTAACGATCTGTACCGGAGCGGGTAGAGTATGTAATGCCCCTGGTCGCCATTTACAACTAAGTTATGGAATATTACGTACCAGTTATGGCAGACACCAGCAGATAAATGTAAGACCTCATCTCTACAGTGTCCTGGGTGTAGAATGCCTGCAGTAGGTGGGACCGGGTCTGGTTATCACAAGGTAAACACCTGGTTAAGACGGCCACAGGTAGGAAGTGAAGGCACCTTATCTCTAACTACCTGAAATGTTTGGTGACTGAGGTACTTGTATGTGCCAGGTTCCTTTCACATGAGGTAGATTTTGTTTTTACAGGGATGTTGGGATCACTATGACATCTCTCACGTTTCAGTTAGATATGCTGAATGTTGAGCCCCATACAGACAAGGCCGATTGGTTGGCTCTAAAATCAGTTTCTACCAAAAGAATCAACGAATTACATTGATTCAGATTAAACTAGTACAATTCAATACTATATGCAGAAATTTTCTGAATCTGTACCAAAAAGATTGTCTTTATATTTATATTTAGGTGATTCTAATCCTGATCGGTCAACCGGCTTGTTGAAAATCGCCTATAACAGAGTGCATGATGGGTAACATGTCGACAAAACACAAGACTTTAGCATGTAAATCATGATGAATTTTATCATTATTTGTAGATTAACATTATTTAAATCCATTAATATTTCCTAAGTAATTTGAAAATTCATTCATAGTAGGTGGATTTATAACAATTATGTTCTTATTTTCTATAGGTTTTCCAGGGATTTTGTCGACAAAATTAGTCCAAATTAGCCTGCAGGTCCATAAAATACTGTAAATCAGCTATCCGTGGTAGGGAGAATTGCCAATCTTTTCAGAATATGAAGAATTTGATAGATGTCATCCAGTCCAGTCACTGTATTCAGTGTGCCAGAAAAGTGTTGCATTTCTTTTTTCATAAAACACTAAGAGAGATGGCAGGGTACAATGCAGAGGCGGATAGTGGGGGGTTCAAACCCCGCCTTCTCCTTTGATGGACCCCTGAACTACAAAAAATAGGATGCATGCAATTCTAGAATTTTGCCTACTAGCTGGTACCGCCCCCCCCCCTCCCTATTTGAAAAAATCTGTATCCCAGGGGCGGATCCACAGTCACACATCTGCGGGGGGGGGGGGGGGGGGGACAAACCTACCCCTCCCCCTGTAAAAATGTGAAAATAAATACTTTCAGATTTGTACAAATCTACAAACATATAGATTGTTCGAAAGAAAATTCCACTCAGTCTAGAGATCCTGGATCCGCCCCTCTATCCGCCCCTGCAATTCAGTATAATCATAGGCTTTCTGTTTTTTCTAAACTGACTATAGTTTACCAACGACAGAAATCGTGTCACGCTCAGCAAGCCGTTATCAATTTGATCCGGAAACTTAAAAACGAAAAACCTACTTCAAACAGGTGGTTCACATTGGTTGGTTACTATGATAAGGTATTATTGGCAGTCCATGGAGTGATACTGGTTAATCCATATACCTCTAGGGTCAGATTTGGCAAAAGCCCTAGATGTACTTTTTTTCCAGAGGTATTTCTGAAACTCTTGGTCGGATCAAGGAATTTTAAACAGTAGCAGCATGTACCAGTGGTATGCAGTAATGAAAATAAATGGCAGTAACATATCAAAATGTTGTTCAAATTAAAATACCCCCTTTCTTTTTCCCTACCCCTTCTTCACGTAGTTTTCCTGTAATACCAGTTGCTACTAAAGTCAATCTTGTGTGATATTTTACGGTGGCTTATTCCTATTTTCTATGGGTTTTTTTTTCAGTTCACAGAACACCTCACCTTCAGTTGTGACCTTTTGTCATAGCAACACTATCGGTCTCATACCACTAATCTTATCATTTATATCTAATCCTGTGTCATATTTTACTATTTTTGTTATTGTAAAAGGTATTTTTTCTTATTGACTAGCTCAGAAAATCCCTCAACTTCAGTCGGAAGTGTGTGGTAAAAATACCTTGGATTTCACACTGTTAATTCCCTGTGTGAACAACCATTTATCTATATACGAATAACTCCTTGACACGCAACGATTTAAATAGAACCGGGAAATACTTGCACGTTTTATTTTTGATCTGTTATCAACAAGTATAGATTTATAACAAAGGGAAAGACAAAAAACGAACACGCGTATAAATAGTCTAGCGGAAGTGTAACGCGGGAAACCTTTTCACAGTAGATTGAGTCATGGTGATAAGATAATGAGGGCTCTGTATAATTTATGTACTAAGTCTCATCAAAATGACGTATCATTAAAATTGTTATTGACTGGGATATAGCTAAATATTTTCTGTAAAGTATTAAAGTTATGGAAGTCCTCAGTAAATTTACTGTATGACTTCAGGACATTTGGGAACCCATATTGTTTTGAAAATTCACCACGTTTTGGAACACACACTTTATTCTGATAACTCCATCAGAACAGGTCTACCTCCTAGTGTTCAGCCTCCTCAGCTATCAAAAAGAGTCTTACCTTTGATTAAAGGTTATATTGGGTCACCACACAGCTTGTTTATCATCCTTGGCAATAAAAACAAAATTGTGGCTTCCTTGTTGCCTGTCACTTTTTCTTATATTTATTGCCTTGTGGGAAGCATGCTTTATACAGCGTTTCCACAGACAGACTTAACCTACATTTCGTGGGGAGGGGGGGGGGAGATATAAACTTGTATAAAGGCAAAACATTAAAACTATGTGCATTCGCGCACACACACGTCTCTCCTTTTGTAGTTAAGGGGCCAACCAAAAATAGGGGCTAACCAAAAATAAAAAAAATTTACCAAAAATGTCATCACCAAAAATTATTTACCAAAGAGATGCCATCTAATATCACCCCATCTGATATGACTGTTACATCACCAAAAATGACATAAATATTGGCTCAATGCTGCCTTTAATAATTTTAGCTGAATGGATGTTGGTCTGAATGATGTCACCCAAATTATTTTAGTTATGTTTTCTTAAGAAACATCATTTTTGATAATGTAACTTTCTATGATGTTTTTTTTATATTGATACTGTTTTGGGTGATCGTCAAAAATTTTGTACCATCAGTCTAATGGCAGTTATTGACCCTCAAATATTTGTGACTTAGCAGCTGTTTGTATCTTAGTGTCCTGTAGGGATGCTATCTAACAAACACCTGCTAAGTCACAAATATTTGTGGCTTAGCATCAGTTAGACTCCAGATGCTATCCCACAAACATTTGTAGCTTAGCAGCTGTTTGTACATGTTGGATAGTACCTTGTGTTGATGCTATCCTACAAATCAGAAATATTTGTAGGATAGTTTCAGTTTGTGGGATAGCATCCTAACACCTAGCCCCTACTTCTGAATCCTCGATCCACACCCAGTTAGCTTAACCGTCTAGTTAATGATAACAAGATCAGTCGAAATCCAGAAAATATATAATTTCTTTATTTCAAACACAACAAAACTGCTTGGTGATAAATCTATTCACGGTATCCAGTTCAGTTCAATGTAGTTTGGTTTCCGTTTTTAAATACCACTTGTAAAACACACATTTATGAGTCTACTTATTTGACAAGAAACTGCCTTTTGTTTATATATTATGGAATGACTGCGTAACATAAATAAACAAGACCATAAGGATATGCAATAGTATGCAATTATACTATAAATTAGAAATGTGAGCATCAGTAAAAGTTGATGCTGACAAATTTAGGTACATTTACGCAATACAGCATATGGCTTAAATTAGTGCACATCTTATAGAACTATAATTCTCAACCATTTTGTTCTGACTTTGTAGATTGACAATGAAGCAAATAATCACAACTGTTAAGAGGATTGATTCTAGCAGTGACTATCCTATGCCAACCTGTCAACTCTAGAATAACACATATTTATTTACATAAATAGCTTTGAAGGGTTTGATAATGTAACCTCGCTATCTTAATCCATGCCAGAAATGCCCTCTTCCGAAACATTTTGCTTCAGGACAATTCAACATTTAGTGCGTCTTTGTAGGAAATATAGTTTGTCTAAGGAAATGAAGTAAATGTCTTAGGGTTTAGGGGTGATACATATTACTGTTCCCATACACTGACAGAAAAATACTTATCACAACCTCGCTGTGTCGCTAATTATGAAAATCTGTTCATAAAAGTATATATGTGTCTCCCCACACAGAAAGGATGCTCCGAGGGGGTTATATCTTAGGCTCTAAGCCTAATATTAAGGGAGATATGGGTATATTTGTGAAAAATAGGGATGCAAATGTCTTAAACCAACTTTTTGTGTAGAATTCAGTTATCCCACTCTAATCATTCCATATTGTTTGGAAAACATTCTACTTGGAATGTTTATGGAATGTTTTCCCCCCATATATTACCTAACATTAGATGTTTGGTTACCATGGAAACAACAACATTTCGAGGATTTTGTCAGAAATTGTAACCCATTTGGAAAAACATGACTTCATTATATTATCAGTCCAAACTAAAATAGATTATCTTTTCTAGATCAAAAGTTATCAAGATAATAGCTTTTAAAGTTTCTTTTGTTTATTTATGGGTAAATTTTAATTTAATTCTAAATATTCAGATAAAATATTCAATATTCGGGCTTTTTGCCATTTTAAGGGAAACTGACAGTCCTGCATTCAACAGGCTGTAACTTCCTTAAAAATTATCCAAATTTGATGAGCTTGGTACCATTTGAAAGCTTAAAACATCCTCTTTAATGCCTAATTCCCGCCTGGAGCATCCTTTCTGTGTGGGGAGACACATATATTTACAACATTATTTCATACGTTTGAGCAAAGCATACTTAGGATCAATCACACTTTTCTCGCTAAGTTCAAACTATCCATATCTAGAATATCTATACATGGATTCACAAAACCTTCCTGATACAAAAGGCAACGATCACAGCTGTAGCATTGTACTGAGTCCATATGGCACAACGTTGATGATCGACTGACACGGATTTATCACGGAGGAAAATAACAATCACAGCTTAGGATTTATCCTCTGCTCAGCTGAGGAGAAGTGCGTATAGAGGGAAATGGGTATTGGCAGGCCTTATCACCTGCACGGCCGCCGAGAGGTGCATATTGTGGGGAGGGCGTATTGGCAGGCTGTACGCACCGCTCACTGTGGCCACCTATATCTCAGTAATTCATATTTTTAATTTCGTTTGGGTGATGAAATAAAGAAGGACCTTCAGGGTCGTCCTCGGGTGTCTGTACGACCCATAGAGGTCGTACATCTCTCGGGCTTGAAGGTAGAACCTTCAGGGTCGTCCTAGGGTGTCTGTACGACCCACGGGGTCGCACGTCCCTCGGGCTTCACCCTTGGGTCGTGACGATCCCCTCTAGGTCGTGCAGACAACCTCGGACGCCCCAAGCAGTCCTTCTTATTATAAAGTACCTTTGGCAGATACTTTGATTTTGGTCTCCAAATATATGGTAACTGTGCATTTTTACAATAGAAAGTCATCTATACCTCTTTCATCAAAAGTCCTAGTCTAAAGCATAGACATGCATAATCTTATGTATCTCTATGTCTAAAGATACAAATTTTTAGCAATTAACACCTGTAAATTCACGCTGAGCAGTCGGTTATCTAGTTCTGGCCTCCTGCAAAACTTGCCAACTCACTTAGTGGGAAGGGTATATACATTTGATTGTCAGTAAGATACGTACGAAATTTCTTGTTTACACAAACACAAAATGATATGTACATATAGGCCTACTGAATAAAGGAACGGTTTGCTTGTTTTGCATACTGTATCATGAACTATATACACGAAATAAAAAATAAATCTTAGGTTTATTTAACGATCTTCATAGAAGCAATGGTCACTTCACACGGAACATCAAGTTTCGAATGTATATACAAACTTTTTTTTTCAGTTAGTGCTTTCTGCAATGCTACTGTGCAATGCTACTGTGCAATGTGACTGAAATTCAGGTCTATTTAATTTAGAGATCATTAGCGACCTTATCAGATATTTCATGCAATTGACCTCTTTTTGATCAATATCTGGCGTAGTGAAAGGGTTAAATGATGACATTCGACCAACATTTCGTTGAATTGTCCATTGGGTGCCCTCTTTTTAGAATGGTAGCCCCCATGTAGTGACACTAGCTCTATAGACCTTTTTCATTAGTATAGGCACCTTGATAATCAGGACTAGTTTGCATTTGGCAACCAAAAGAGGTTATTGACCTTCCAACTGATAGTCTAACCAACTTCTGTCTATACTCGTTGCTTTAACCTTTATCCATAGCTGTCATACAGAAAGAAAACACGCCAAGTACATTCACGCACACACACACGGACATGCACACAATCACATACGCAAACACATAGACACTACACACAATTCAAAAAGCCACATGAGCAATAGTTTGCTTAATGACTGAATAGGATAAGGTGACAGGGACATTTCTGCCATATTCTTGTTTCAATTAAGTGAGTCATTGAGGGATATGCACGGACCTCATGCGCTTTTCTTCACAAATTAAGAACGGGTACACAACAAGCAGCGATATAATAGGACCCAGACTTTTTATTGTCCTTAAATACTTACCCTCTTCATATAGGGATAATATTATGTTCTACTGTGCTACTGCAATTGTCGGAATGTAACAATAAATTATGTGAATAATGCTTTTAAAGATATTGTCATTCAAATATATCTCTATAAGATATTTATAATGTTGGTTGAGGGCCCCCATTAATGTGGTCCCCCCGGTCCCCCCGGTCGCACTGATCTCTAGGTTTGACTATGGACATTACTTTGTCACCTCGACCTCCTCACTACTACTAGCGCAGTCATTTCATAATGAAAGTATGATTTTATAGTTAAAGGCCACATAGAAAGGTCTCTTTCCATGGACTATTCTTTTTGGTGGGAAAGAGATTTTGTTGCAGAGAGCTTTGGGCATTGCCTGCTCATTCAACTTAAAGAACAAGTCTGGAGGTTTCACTACATTACATTTTTTGTAATACGAATTATGCATAATAATGAAATGTCTTTCAATGTCAAAAAGGGCAAACAGAATCTTATCAATTTAAAACCCATCGTCCAGGTGGCGTTGTTGTCGAGTGTGGCAGGTTCCCCATCTAGCCAATATGTGACGTAACGGTCATGTTCTGCTATGTATTGATGATGTTATTAGAACCTTCTGCAATGTCACATCCTTGCCTGGGAATTCTCCGATTACAAGTTCTTGAACCTTCTCAGAAGTCATCGTAATGCGTTATTTAGAACCTGCTGCTGTTTCTCTGAAATGCAAATGAGAGTAAGGAATTACTTTTTCTCGTAAGCAATTGATATTTCTAGTTGCAGAGTTAATACCCCTCCATTTCTCATGGAGAAATGGTGCTTGAAGTGAAAAATACTGCTATAATCTCCACTATGGTTTCCATGTTATCTAGGGTATATTATAAGCTTTCAAATTGCAGCATTGTAGAGGGGAAAAAGAACATTTCTCCATGCTTCATGCTGCAAAAGACAGCTAAGCTATACCCCCATACCAAGTCTCAATAACAGTACACTATGAAAAGTAATTGGTTTTAAAGTAAAATTGAACATAGATTCAAGACTTTTACTGCAGATATACAGGTGATACTTTGAATGTACAGTGAACTACGCTGGCAATACCCGTTTAAAAAAATGTATCTAATACGACCACAATGAGAGACTCACGTCGTCAGTGCCGTAGCGGTTGGCGACGTCAGCCGTGGCGTACGGGGTGGCTGGGGGGTACACACTGGTCGGCCTCTGGATCTTAAACTGAAAAAGAATGGTTCAATTAGTTATCAGGTGGGTGTAGTATAATTATTGGGTTATACGGTATTCTATTAATATTTGAACTGAAGGATAACTCCATGTTGATCTTGGACATAAAGTTGTTTTCACAAAACTGCCTGGATTATGACTGATATTTCACTGGGTTCTGCGGCTTGCCACTAGGAGGACCCATGCAGCGGAGAGTCATATTGCAGTGGAACAAGAGTCATGGCACAATGTGGTGTCAGTGCAAATTACTTAAAGAACCCAAAATACATATATTCAAACAGTAACTACTTTAAATATATCTGTTTGAATATGGTTTCAATGTAGTGAGTAGTTTGATTAAATTTGAAATTCACTATTTTTGCCGAGGATAGAATACACGTAGTCAGTTACAATAGAGTAAAGATGTGAGAGCTTTTAGGCCGACACTAATGTGTTACTTCCATCATTTAATCCATAGTACTAACCGGTTTACTATTCTTTTAGCAAACGATGGATTGGCCATTCATTAAGACCGTATTCCCCTTCTAAATCATCTACTGAAATATGTATAAAAAAAAGAAGGGGAATTCTCAAAGCTGGACTACTTACTGGCTTGGTGTCGAAGTCGTCGAGTTTGGGTGTGAAGTCCTTGTACTGGTCGACCAGCTCGGTGTAGTAGTGGTCCTGCTCGGGCACCCTCCCGCCCGTGAAGTTGTTGTCGTACGCCTGGGATAAGGCAAATGATTAAGGTCAACTTAGCTGTCTTTTTAAACCTATATGCGACGTCAGCCGCAATATCAGTATGAGGATACCAAACATGATATACTGGAGCGATATAATAGTTTTGAATATTCAGTTTGGAGTACCCCACACGAGTGTATTAATGGCTAATTGATATGTACGACTTCCCTACAACTTGGTTATATTACTCATATCGTATTGTCTAATAATGCATTAAGCATGTCTTCCATTCGGCGATGTTGACCAATATGAAATTGATAATATTTCCATTGGAAATATGATAAGTACAAAAACGTTGCACATTCACGTGCACTCGCACAACGTTTATTTGGGAGTCCCTATTGATATCTATATAGTATTGTAGCTAATGGTGGGGACTCCCTCAATCAGTCATGTCTTTAACCATTTAATTCTCTTTGTTCTCAATGACCGGTTACACAATCTCATGTTAAGCTGTTGAAGGGCATTGTCCTACAATGGTTGTTAGAGTCAGGCACTTTGAGAAGCCAGAAGTGGGTTACATAACCACTACTTGAGCCAATCAACCCTCACCCCTCCACATTAGGACCTCCACTGTCACCTGCAGGTGGGCAGGTCTAGGTGGGTGAGTGGTAGGTCATTCAATACTGGGTCCCTCCCTGAGTTGTGTGTGACAGCAGGAGTGGTGGTGGTAATCACTACTCATAGCCCATATAGCCTTCTTGTTGTAGGAAAGCCTTCAGTTTATTGAGGGACGACCATGACCATGCATGAGCTGAACTTTGTAGCTCTTTTGCTTCTTGTTAATATTCAAATCGCGGTACTACTTCACACATGTGTAACAAAAATAGTTACTTAAGGACAATCACGCCATTATAGAACTACCATTGAGATTTGTTTAAAATTTTACAAATAAAAGTTACACCTATATAGGTATGAAAAATGAAAAAATAATGATAGGTCACCATGGTAAATTTTCAGCTACAGCAGTTTATTTATATGATAATTATTCAAAAAATGCTTCAGAAAATGAATTTTGAAATTATACTTTATTTCCTTATCATTTTGATAGAACTCATATGACAAACAGTCTGATGTTTTTATTAAATGTGTTCATGTGTACTCAAGTGAGAAAGAATGAATTTTGTAAAATTTGATGATGTAATATATAGTCTTAACAGGAAAATATGCAAAATAAACTTTTTCAAAAATGGAGAAATTATAAAATAATGTGTCATACAAAAAATTGAACATTGAAAAATGCTCTAAAATCTCATATCACATGCCTATGGATGTAAGCTATCATATCCAATCAAAAAATGTGGGGGTCACCGTACTAATTTGGGCAGCATAGCTGAATATTCATTTTAAAAGCCAAAAAGGGCTAAAAATCCATATTTATTTGTTTTCCCATAAATTCACTAAAATGTTTACTCGAAAATTATTTTCAATATTCTATATTATTCCTAAGATCCTAACAATAATTCAGATGTATAATATATTTTTATACGACCTCTATCAAAAGAAAAACATGAGAAAATGAAGATTTTTCTCCTAAAATCGTTTTTCAGCATTAGTAAAATTTCTACAAAATGAACCCTATTTGACCATTTCTATCTCAAAAAATCTTCCTTTGGGTGAATTTTCTTTTTGAATTTTGGTTCAGGCATATATTCATGAAAACATTTGCAAAATACGAGAAAGATTGAAAGACTTTCAATTTCGGGATATTTGGAAAATGGCGCGATTGTCCTTAATATTTGTCATCCGCATGGCCACACAGCGGGCCATACAAGGGTCAGTGCCTATTGACAGGCTGTACGTACCTCTCCTCATTTACAGTATTTTAGGAATACTTGGGCAATTGTTTGGGTGATAAAATATAGAAGACCCTTAGGGGCCGTCCTAGGGTAGCCGCACGATCCTACGGGGGCAGGACGGTGCGCGGGTTTCGCCCTTGGGCGCGTCCCGCCCCCTGCGACCATCCAGCTACCCTCTGACGGACCCCGTGGGTCTTCTTATATTAGTACAACTTCTCTACAACTTGGTCTAATAATCCCGTAGGTCCGTATTCCATTCGGCGATGTTGACTAAGTACTGTGAATTTGATAACATTTGAATTTCCATTAGAAATATGATTAAATACAACACCGTGGCGCATTCACGTGCACCCGCACCATGTTTTTTTCTCTATGGACAGTTGATCTCCACCACCCAAAAAAGGTGAGAGGGTCAGGACCCCATGTATCGCTCCTATATCTGCCCCCGCGGGATTCTTAACTCTCAACCCATTCTCTCTGTCGCCCTTTGCCTATATGCGCGACGTCGCCTCAATAGGCTCCACTAAATTTTACGCGTCATTGTCGCATGTGTTGAACCTATTATACACGCGACATGTTAGTGGTATATTGAAATAGGAATTTACATAATGGTCGCATCATTGCACTGCCTATGTGCGTGAAGCTCTATTCACCCTGGCCAATTGTCTTGCGATCTTAAAATCGCAACCATGAAAAACTATTACTTTGACTAAATAATTGCATAAATATATATACATTGATAGCTCCTTTGTAAACCACAAATGTATTTTCCAAACGGTTAATGGTTCTGAATACAAGAAGATTGAAATTATATCTCAGGTCGCAATGTAAAAATGTCCAGGGAGAATGGGGTTCGACGTCGCCTCAATTTGCTCCACTTTGTTCGTGGCAGTATCATGTGAATTGACTTAATTATATGCAAAACAATTCCCAATGATGTTGGAAGTATATAGAAATGGGAACGCTTTGGATTTTGAAACATGTCGTCTACATTGTATTTCCTATTCATATTCGCGACTTTTCCTGACCAGGCTCCACAAGATTAATGTATAAGCTACAATTAGTAAATCTTATAGTGTGCATTGGCCCCGGGCATTGGCTTTCATAGCCTGTAATTTACGGAAATGGTTATTTGAAGTATGTCGCATGTGCAATGTGTCTCATGTACATGCGACGTTGCTCGCAGAGAAAAGAAAACGGAACACAGAGGGAACATGCAAGGCCTATGACAGTTTGAGAACAATCTTGATTTGCCACCAAGGGGGTTCCACGTGACTTACATGGAACATGAATATCATTATGAGCCCCGATACAGATGCGTTAAGGTTCCCAAAAACATGTAATGTTTATTATTATATTACGCACAAATACTTGTTTTTCTCTACATTTGTTTCTTTATGGGGAAATATTTCTATGTCGACATTGATATATTGATGTATCAACCAGGAGGTGCCACTGGGATTGTGCTGCCACCTATAGTTGTGTTGCAGCAGACCACGCCGGTTGGATCGGCTCTCCAGACTTCTCCCAGGCACCGGACACTAATATTCTTTTTTAAATATTGAGTGTTGATACTGCTACCTATTGTTTCTTTATACTACGATTGCCCACAGATGGGAGCTGTCTATGTGGGTGACATCGCCTCAATATGCATCATTATGTATACGACAATCACTTGAATTGACTACACGACAATCTATGTGGTATTATGCCTGTTGGATATATACTATACCTTATGTAGGCGACGTTGTGTACATGTACACTTTACTTCGTACACACGACATTGAATACATGAAGTTGTCGCGTGCATTGAATCTATCATATACGGGATATGGAAATGAGAGTATACTCTGTCTTTAGTATAAACGACGTTGTATACACGACGTCACCTGTATATCTGCATCGCTTTGGGCGGTCCCGCCACTGCGCCTGGACGCCTCTACGAAAAATTATGTCCCACAAAAATCAATAATAACCACAATAGGTCTATTTGTTATCGTGGAATGTAAGCCTCCAAGAATTTTCTTGGATTTTTCTTTCAATTATTTTCAAATTTCTCCAATTTCAAATGGTCCTAACGTCATCCCAACACACATCAAAAAGTATTTTAGGTGAATATATAGGCCTACATTCTGAACGATTTTAGTATTTTAGTGATTTTGTCATTGAACTTTCATGTCCATGAAATCCCGTAGACGTTTTCTGGGCAGGATTTTCCGTCGTGGCCATGACAAAAATAGAAAAACCACCTCTACGAAATTTTGTAGATTTTTTTGGGTAGCCCCCCCCCCCCGTTCCGTATTAGTACCTACCCGGTTGTCGTACCCCTGCCGGTCCCGCCGGTCGTCCCGGGGTCCGTCAGTCTCCGTCAGGGGTGTGTCGTCTCGGGTTGGCGGGGCCCTCGTCTCGTCAGCCGAATAGGCCTCGGATTTCTGAATATAAAATAATATATTTAGTTTATTATAGAATATATAAATTCAGAAAGGAAATAGGTAAAAGGTCTATCATTAACAACAAACCTGGTAACCATGTAAACCAATCCATCCTTGAGACAATTTTATCGTTTCAATAAAAGGGTTCATTAAATACTTCAATTTGACATCTTATTATTTTTCTATTTTGATAAACAATGAAAAAATTGTTAACCATGCAACCAAGTCACTTTCACACAACGATGCTAACTGAATGCTTCAGTTTGACACCTTACTTAATTAGCAGTGAATATATATATATATATATTACATTCAGAAGAAAAAAACATGGAATAATGGCAACCTTTGAGAAAGATTCTGGTAACCATGGCAACCAACTCACTCTAAAATCAAATTTACCAATTCCATATAATAGTACTAATTGAATTCTTCAATTGGACACCCTGGTTCCATTTCTATATTAATTAGCAATAAAGATATAGTGCATTCAGAAAGAAAATGTAGGAGAAAAATGGCAATTTTTGACAAAAACTCTGGTAACCATGGCAACCAACTCACTCTAAAATCAAATTTACTAATTCCATATAATAGTACTAATTGAATTCTTCAATTGGACACCCTGGTTCCATTTCTATCTTAATTAGCAATGAAGACATAGTGCATTCAGGACAAAAAATACGGGATAAAAAAGCCATATTTTATAGGTATTCTGGTTACCATGGCAACCTACTCACCCTTGAAAACAATTTAACATTTCCAGCCAGCAGCACTAACTAAATGCTTCAATTTGACACCCTGGTTGCATTTCTATCTTAGTTATTCCCAAAGATATGGCATTAAAACCTTTATTGATGAGTGCTGTATGACAATATACAGTATGGTTACCAAGGTCATTTGACCTCTGAAAAGCTCAGTAAATTGGGGGATATCCATGTTTCGCGGTACAGATTCTGATACTTCTGCTATACCTAGGGACATCATTAAGGCATCAAATTAAAGGTCTGGACCTTGGCTTTCATCTTCACTATGATATGTTCTTTTAAATTCATATCCCTCTTTGTGGAATGGAATGTTTTCAAGTCTAAGAGGAAAAAAGGCTAAAAAAATGACCTTGACCTTCGGTTTTGACCTTGAAATGACCTTCAGATTCAAACAGAAACCATGTTGCATGTTAGAGCCCCAGTGCCCCTATATGATTCCAAAGTTAGATCCTTGCTTTAATTTGGTTATACATCTGAAAAAATTGAAAATGCCCTTTTCCTGATTTTCCCTCATTTTTTTACTTAAAATGGTTGCCATGGCAACCAGAGCAAAATCCCAGACTGCCACCAATCATTTTCTTGTACCTTAGGGCCTCTCTAAGGTATCTGGATGGGTCTCTTGCTTTATTCACAAAAGTCCCACGGAATTACACATGATGCCCTACTATTAAGAATATCTGTTTATAAGCTCAAAGATAAAAGCCATGAATAGGCTACATCGGCACCGCTCCTCATAACATTAATAACAGGTGGAATGAAAAATGATATGATATTTTAGGTTTTAAGAATATTTGAAAATCTATATGATAATTATTTACGTTGGCACTGTTCTCTGTATTGCTAATAACCATTGCAATTGTTTTCTGCTCCTCAAAGCATTACCTTGAACTATTTTAATTACCGATTCTTGAAAATGTTATACCCCAGGCCTAATAACCTAAATATATGGCCAAAAATATGACCATTTAAAATATATTACGTCTAGGTAAGTGTGTGTATTTGTGTGTATGCCAAACACGCGCACGTGTGTGTGTGTGTGTGTGTGTGTGTGTGTGTGTGTGTGTGTGTGTAGGTATGTGTGTGTGTGAACAGTTACATTATTATATCCTTGCCTATAGGGGTGAAATCTTGATCAGAGGGCTATGAGGCCTGTATGTATGTTAAGGTGTGACACATAACGACATAAGCTGTGATATGACGATATTGTAGAGAAACGGCAAATATAAGAAACAAAATTCTGCTTTACACATATAACCATTCTTAACAATTTCATCAGCCCTGTGTGTGGTTTGTATGTAATATCATCATATTACACCCCCATATCGCAGCTCAAATCGTGTAGTGTACTAGGGCCTTAAAGACCAAACTCCTGACTCACCCTGTCGTTGGAGGGTCCCACCTGCGGCGGTTCAGCCCTGATCATGGGGTTGATTGTCTCATCACGGTGCAGTTTCTGAGGCTCATCGTCCATCCGGTTATAGTCAGATATCCTATCACTGTTGGATGTAAAAAGTTCCTTATTAGTACCTGTATCTCTGTGTGATGCAATAAAGGTACTGAGAAAGGTTTACAGTTACCATATCATAATAAGAGTCCCTTCAGGAAGGGTCGCACTACCAAATCTCTTTGGCGTATTAAAAGGCCCCCGTAAGAAAGGTGTAGTAATTATATCACTGATAGATGCAATGAATGTCCTTATTAGAAAGGTCTAGTTACAATATCATCATAGGAGATAACAGAGTTCCCCATCAGAGGGGTCTATAGTTACCATATCATTATTGGATGCAATAAGGGTCCCTTTTAGAAGGGTCCAGTTACCATAATTATCACTGTTGGATGTAATAAAGTTCCCTATTAAATCTTTTCTTCTTATAACATATCATCAGGCAATTATTTAACAAAAAATTTAAAATCCTTCTTCACATATTTCATATTACTTTAGGTCTAATAACATTCAGTTAAATAGAACCCTTACTCCATAGGTGTTTCCATGTAGAGACTGGAGGAGTAGGGCTTCCTGCCCATCTCGGCCTTCTGGGCCTTCTTTCCCTTGATGACGCAGATGACGATGGAAAAGATGATAATGAGAAGGAGCGCCCCTCCGGCCGCCGGGCCAACGATCCACCACAGCAGCAGGCACTTAGAGCCCGTGTTGTACGCCGTCGACAAGCAGCTATATGGGAGCAAAATATGGCATTCAAGGGTGGAGACAGCAGTGATAGATGATGGTGATGTGTTGGAGCATAGAATTGTAGGAGAAGGGCTTGCCCCCCCCCCCCCCCCACACACACACTCAGAGCATTGACTCTGAATCCTCCCCTGAAAGAAAATATTTCAGGAAGGAGGGTGTCTGCATATGGACCAAGTCCTAAAACATTGCACATCCACGTGCATGCCTGTCACAAATATTTCTTTCAAGTTTGTCAAATGTGACGCCATCAAATGGAGGGGGGGGGGGGGTCTGTACACCTTTGACCCACTCCTCTGGATACTCCCTGACTTCCTTATTAATTTTGATATCGCCAGTTTACATAGTCCTACAACGTATCATCATTACAGCCTTATATGATAGTGAAGTAAAATAGATTAACATTTATTGTCTAAAGAAAAGTGTTTTGTTGTAAAGGAAATTGCAAAAAGTTTCAAATGTGTCAGAATTTTTCAGTATTAAACACAATGCTCCTGATAATTATACAACAAGACAATAATTTCCTTAAGACAAAATCAGTTCACATAGGCTGATAACACTGTCATGTCTGTCTGTACCGTTTACATCATTTATGGGATATCGTAACTGTCACAACAATCACTATCGCTCAAATATTATGCCTCGGTTAAGGTATCTGTGCTTGTGTTAGTGCCCCTATATTTCCCGAGGGAAACATCATAATTACATATTTATTAGATTTATTATTGATTCAATTTTGTTTATTTAGTGTTAAATACAAAAGTTGTCATAAGAATATACCTTGGTCTGAAAATCTAAAAATAAATTCTTCTTATGAATTCGAGAAGGTATGTCTATGGGTCACATATAAAATATGACAAGGAATATCTTATATACAAGAAAAAAATCAACGTTTATGTTCTCCTTACCCACATTTCGCAGTATAATTTCCAGTAGCATCGGGTTTCAAAAAGCATACAGCTAAACCTTCACTGCCAATGAAGCCCTCAAAGTCGTCAATGCAAGGCTTGAAAGATAACGAAAAACAGTGGCCGTAAAATATTTGCCCGAACTATCCAACTTGTCCTGTTTTCTGTAGTTTTTTGTTGTTGCTAAAGAGTTACTCATGTGATTATCTTATTAGAAAGGAGAAATCTTGCATTATGTTTAACATCCGGCACATAGTATACTTTTAATAGAAGACGTTACATAAGAAGCAGCACAGAGATATCCCCTTTGTGCACACACTAAAAGATTCTGAAAATAAGTTCCATTTCTTTTAGAAATTAGTCTAAAGGTATGTTACAAAATAAAGAGAGAACAGTTACCATTTCAAACATATAGTTTCGTTATAAAGTCTTCACTGTAAAGAATGTGAATACTACAGCCCTCATTTTAAATCATAATAATATACACGTCTGTAGTGCCCGGCCCCCCGTCAAAGGTGGTTGGGTTAATCAACATACCTGCCTGGGCCGTGCTCATTATTTTAATGTTGATAATTTATTTGTATGGGTACTCTCATAATGCCTTGTCTTATACTCGAATATATTTTGTGCCTTTGTGTATATTTTCATTTCATTTTGTTCTACTTTGAATACATCAATTAAACTATAATCCGTGATTGAAGTTGCTATTTTCCTTGGTTTATATACTGATTCATGAGCATTGCCAATCAGTGGCGGATTTAGAGAGGGGCGCGTGGGCACGTGCCCCCTCCCCACCTTTTTTGTTGTTGCTAAATTTATACTTTTTTAATGTAGAATTCGGCCAAAAAGTAATTAAGGGTCATTATTATATCGCGCCCCACCCCCCTTTAAAATCCTGTATCTGCCAATGCTAATTCATATTACTCTAAAAAAAAGGATCCATTTAAACTCTTACAGTCATGTGGAGTATAAGCTATGAGGACCTTACATGTTTTTTCCCCTGAGGGAAGCACTTGTCGAAGCAGTCCACCTTAAGCTTCTTGTTTGCCGCTTCATACGAGCAGTCGTGTGTGCCCGGACAGGTGTTATTACTTCCACAGACTTCCTGGCCCAGTTTTTCTGGGTCTGTGACATCGTCAGAAGCTTTGAAACAAAAAGAGCATCTTGTTAACTATAACCGTGAAAATTAGCGGATTCCTTGAATGACACATACATATACTTCTGTAAGGTATTGGTATTTCTCTGGGTTTGGTTGGGGGAGATTTGAATTACCTTATTGCTCAGCCACCCCTCTTTACCTTTGAAACTCTACCAGAGTACTAGCAGTTGCTTAATTTGTATGTCAGGAGTCGCTTATGCGGTGGGTTGATTGGTCAAGCTCTTCCATTCTCTACTCAGCCCCCATCCAGCCCTCACCTAGATCACCATACCCTAATGTACATTTTGTGACTTATACAGACATTCCATTGCTCCTCACTTAGGAGCCATGGGCTTTCTTTAAACCCAAGCTATTCATCCCATTATGTCTGAATGCCATGTCCATTTATACACACTGATGAAGTAACTCTAATCAGTACCAAACTGCTGTACCCGTAAATCTCTGGTGAAACTTTCAATCAATTATAACGGGGTGGGGATGTACCCAAACACACCCACCCACCCTGGTTCCATAACTAAATTATCGAGCGAATCAACAGAGATAAAGAACACATTTACTCACCTTGCTTCACTGCCTCGGCTGCAAACATATCTATATAGTTTGAATTAGACTGAATCTCTGTCCCATCTGCAGCGGTGATGTTCACACTTTTCAGGGCGTCTATAGATTTGTTCATACTTGCAGCCACCCCTTCCGGATCACTGACACAGTCTGCCAGGTTGTAGGCCAAGCTGAAGTCTGCCAATAGGGCATTTGTTGCGTACGCCTCGGCTTGGAGAGCGCCGTATAAAGCTGCTGGTTTATCCCTATGGTTGAAATAGACAGTAATGAAATTATCCGTGGCCTGTCTCATATTGAACAGCAAGAGATTGGAAAACATTGAGCAATATCGTTGCTTAAATTGCCGCTGATGTGCAAAAGTCCAGCATCAAAATTCTCTAAATTAAAAGGCTGATTTTAGGCTGAAGATTTCAGTATTGTTGGATCTTAACACCATACCGTTCACAAAATGAAGATTGGGGTAGTAGAGTAGCTAGAAATCAACAGCCAGACCCATCGTGACAGTCATGCGTGACGCCTGTCACCATGCTACACTTTAATATGTGAAGGGCAACTGGTGAAGAAATATGAGATATCTGATACCTGTTTAATCATTTATATTATGTTTCACACTGCCCGACGTAATCCCTCATTTACCGCAGTTAAGAACGAAAAAAAAAGATACATGTCACTGGCGGATCCAGGTTTTGAAGGGGGGGGGGGGGGGGCTATTGAAAAAATCTTTCCTTAAGTACTTTTTGACGGAATTTTTAAGTTTTCCGACAAAAAGGAGAGGCGCGCGCCTGGATCCGCCTATGCATGTCTCTCACTTTTCGACACACAGGCATTCGGTCAGAGTTGAAACCTCCTCCCCCCACCCTCCCAAGCAGCAACGTCTGCATATTTTCAAAGTGAAGTTCCTCCCCATCTACGCATGAAAGGCTTGAAAAGATTTAGTATACCTACTCTTTGTTGAATCCTGTTACTATGGCTTCTGCAAATCCTGTCTCTCCTGCCATACTCTCTTCGAGCTGTGGTGAATGAAATAAACAAAATTGTAATTCGTGCAGTATGGAAAATGGAATTCATATGAAATAGCTGAGGATATGGTATTGAGCAATGAAGATGACGACTTTTGTATATTTGGTAAATTTGAAAAGGTGCTACATAAAGATTACATATTTACATCAATTCAATAACCAATCCACCTGTAATCACCAAAACGACTATTGTAAGAGAATTTTGCCGTGGAAGGTTGATACTTATCATATGGTTATGGTCAAGAGAGCTCGATAAATACTTGCCTGAGTTTCAATATCTGTTTTTGTTTTCTGATAAAGTGGTAATGATGTGTTGTCTAAATCGTCATTCCACCCTCCCTCGAATTTCATGCTTGAAGTGATGTTCTTGAATTTTCCATCTGGAAAGAAATTGAGGGTCAAATTAAAGGTCAAATTTTCAAACATAGGTTCCACTGTTAAAGAAAGACTCAAGTAATCTGCTTAGAGAATGCCGATATAAAGATAAAAACAAATAAAAAACAAAGCTTTGACTTTACATTAAGCTCGCATTCCACATGCTTATGTTCCGCTTTGCAACCGTGGAATGAATTGCATTGTTATGTTATGGCTATTGCAAAGCAATTTAAATGCTTTAGTATAATTTTCTTGCGGTAAATACCACGATTGGCTTTGCATGATCGTTTACCAAAGTGGTAATACTCCACTGATGATTATATGTGATCCTAAGCTGAAGAAGCTATCTTTGGGAAAATTGCAAGGATATTTTGGAAAGTGAAATAAACTGCATTTACGCTACAGCCTAAGGGTCTTGATGCATTTTGACAAAAAAAAGGGCTGAAATCGCAAATCACCAAATTTCCAACATAGTTAATCATTTTTTCCCTGCCATGAAATTTTAGGGTGATTTTCCTTGAGAGAACGAAATACGCAGCTCATGTCGTGAAGTGTGATACCTAAAGAGGGGTGCCCATTGAGCGACTAAACTAAAATCTGGTTGTCTTCACCAGTTCTGTGGCCCGTTGCACAATAGAATTTCGTTGTGAGGATCACGTTAAGATATCTTAGCAAAAAGTTTTGTTGTTACGATTTTACAAAAATAGTAAAGTCTCTAGTTCTAATTAATGAAATTGAATTCTGTAATTTGATGTGAAAAGGGAAACAAATAGAGAAAATTTCTGTAAAAGTTATAGCTCTCTAGGGGCATTCTAGATATAGAAAAAAAAGATCGTTGTTACGAAAACATTATTTTTGTTAATAATATTATTTTTAACTGCTAGGAAACCAATTGTGCAACGGGCCACTGGTCTCTGAATTCTAGTAGAAGACGACCAGATCTGGTATAAAACGACCAGAACTGGTGTTCCTTTTGAGCGATTTGATCGGTTCTGGTCGTTTTCAACCACAAACATGAATTCCACAATTTGACTATAATCAATAGAAACATGTTATTCCTCTCAATTTTGTCAAATATCAAATATCTAAAACAAATTTTTTAACGGATGCAACCACTGTGAACTGTCATTAACATAATGTCTGCACATAAGTTACTGGGCAGACTTATAAATGTACACACTAGCTACTCCACAGACATTTGCCCACTCAGTGGCTACTATGCAGACAGATTATTCTGGTTGCTGGCATTCTGCCTTTCACCTTACATAGATATGTATGAGTTAATACATCAGCATCTATCTCGACTACCACTCAGTCCCTGTCTTATTCATGTATCTGATACGTGGCTTGTATTTCAAAGGTAGGGTCTGGGGTAAGATTGGAAACAATGCCTTTCTTATAAGGAAGTGAACAAGTTTGCTCTGCTTCCGAGCCCCCCCCCCCCCACCCCTTTGTGTCCAGTGGAGTCGGCATCTGCACGGTCAGACCACATGGAGCACAGACCACATGGTACAAATATTTAATTTTTTAAAGATTTTTTTTTTAGGATTTAATGAGAAAAAGATTTAATTTTTTTATGATTCAATGAGAAATAAAAATAACATCCATAGGAACCCTTGTTGGGTCCCCACGAACCTGCCAAATCAAATATGGGTCAACCCGAGAGGGGGCTAGATCAATGAGGGAGCTAGAATGAAGGAAGGCCGTTTTATTAGTATGTTGTAATCCAGAACTGGTCGAGACGACTAGAATCTAGTTTAGTCGCTACCCCCTGCACCTGCATGATCTAGTTTCAAAGAACGAATACTATTTCTTTGTTTCCTCATCCTTGTAACAACAATCGCACCCATAAGTTCATTTTATCATTGCAAGGAGAGATTTCATCCACGAGACAGAAAAGATAGCATCATAAATTGAATAGTGTAAAAAGGCTTGTAAAGCAGTGTTACACTATGTACACAACTTCAGAACAACAAGTCCCACATATTAGAGATACAATTCTTTGTTACACTTATGTGAGGTACTCCAAAAATGCAACTTTTAACAATTATATCACTTCTGTATGCAAATTGTTCGTAATATTACCATATCACAGCTCAAGTCGTGTAGTGTAAGTGATACACAGCTATTGTCAATAGTGAGATTTGCAGTAGGTGAGTATGATGTCTTCAAAGGGGTCTAATTGCCTTACCTTTCATACATGTGAAGTCTGTGCTATTGAATAGTCAATGCATATTCCTATCTTTTGGAATGAATGATATACCAATATCATATTATGTCGGTGCACAACTGCTTGAGTGGACCATGAAGTCAAAACCCTTATCCCTTAGTTTCTTAACATAGCTGTATCAGTTAGTTGGAGATTTCCACAATGTGGGATCCAAAAGTTCCCCCCCTCCCCCCAGATCTTTTAGCGGGGATGTCACTTCACCAAGCGTGGAAAATGCAACACAAGTGTATGGCATTGCCAATGTTTTAATACACTCATGATAGATTATAACATATGCTGTGACAGCAGGAACCTCTGTTGTATAAGACAATGTTAACAACTAGTTGACCATACTAAACATTGTTTTGATGAAAAAACAAGGGGACGATACATACCGAGGTTAGGAGGAATCTGGCCTGGAGCTTTTGTTGTCGTTGGTTTTGGTGTTGTTGTTGGCTCTGATGGTGCAGTCGATACATCTTTGTCAGAAAGAAGCAGATGTTGTTACTCAGGTTTTGTTTTAGGTTTTAATTTGATCAATTATGATACAAAGGATTTTCAATAAATAAAATTGTACGTCAATTTAACTCCTTGTTAGATAACCCATCTCATACAAGGACTTATTAAGACAGTTTAATTTTCATAGATGGCAGAAAATAGAGGGGTATCAGAACCGAGAAATAGGTAACTTTTGCAAAAGGTTTAAGAACAATTTGATCTATTTAATAGCAATTTCAACAATACCTGGAGTTGACATAGCACCAGGTGTTCCATCACTTGAATCGCCAGCGGATGAACTTATGTCAGGGCTCTCATTAGTTGATGTCATACTTGGTTTCCCTGTTGAGGATGTACTTAATTCAGAGCCATCAGTATTTGATTTGGTACTTGAATCTCCAGGAGATGTACTTAATTCAGAGCTATCAGTATTTGATTCGGTACTTGAATCTCCAGGAGATGTACTTAATTCAGAGTCATCGGTATTTGATTTGGTACTTGAATCTCCAGGGGATGTACTTAATTCAGAGTCGTCGGTATTTGATTTGGTACTTGAATCTCCAGGAGATGTACTTAATTCAGAGTCGTCGGTATTTGATTTGGTACTTGACTCTCCAGGAGATGTACTTAATTCAGAGCCATCGGTATTTGATTTGGTACTTGACTCTCCAGGAGATGTACTTAATTCAGAGTCATCGGTATTTGATTTGGTACTTGAATCTCCAGGAGATGTACTTAATTCAGAGTCGTCGGTATTTGATTTGGTACTTGACTCTCCAGGAGATGTACTTAATTCAGAGCCATCGGTATTTGATTTGGTACTTGAATCTCCAGGAGATGTACTTAATTCAGAGTCATCGGTATTTGATTTGGTACTTGAATCTCCAGGAGATGTACTTAATTCAGAGCCATCGGTATTTGATGTGGTACTTGAATCTCCAGGAGATGTACTTAATTCAGAGTCATCGGTATTTGATGTGGTACTTGGATCTCCAGGAGATGTACTTAATTCAGAGCCATCAGTATTTGATTTGGTACTTGAATCTCCACCGGATGTACTTAAGTCAGGGCTCTCAGTAGTTGATGTAGTACTTGAATCTCCAGCTGGGGATGTGGTTGACTCAGTACTGCTTCCGTTTGCTTGAGGATGAAAATTAGTTTTTATGTAGTTCAATGGAAGTGATTTGGTGGCCCTTTTTGTTCAATTACCATAAATCAAAGTTTGAAATTAGATGTGTCAATCCTAACTTGAGGCACACAGCTATTTGTGCAATTACCACGCTTAGTTCTGATTCTAATAAGATCAATAATTTCTCCACTTTTTACTTCTTACTGTGTCTAGTTTAATCTATTTATGAATATCTATATATAACAGAATACTATCCTAAGAGTTTCAATATCATACTGACTATGAATTTTGTGGCTAGGTTCATGCATTAAGCATTGAGGCAGGGTTACAAAAAGAAATGATCACTGGAGTGAATGAGTAATGGTTGTTTTACACTGCTCGATCCAACAGCTTTGGTCGTATTCAGGGCCAGAACATTTGAAATAATGAAATGAAATAAGATGAATGACAGATCATGCAGCAGGGAACTTAACTCCAAACCCAGAGGTAGTCTTGGACCCTTGGAAGTGAACAAAGAACAGCATAGAATTGAACCCTAATACCGATTTTGCTGCTATTATGAAGAAATCATCCTAGATTTGACAGCTGGGGCACAGGACGTATGGTAAAGGAAGACACCTGTGAGGTCATAGACAATCTGTTTACCCCAACCCCTATCATTACCTTTTACGATCAGCAGGGGATACTCTATTTCTTAGGGAGCCCCAAAGGAAACTCCCACCCTGGATCATTGGATCACTGCATCCCAGAATATGACATGACAATAGACAAGTAGCAACTGATGGCACATCCCCGTATTTAATTCAAGGTTGCTATTTGAATCAACAGGAATAATGCATAACCCAAGTGTACCATACATACTGTTCAGAAATTATGCAGAAGATCAACTTTTATACACCTACAATTATAGAAAAGGAAAAACAGTCACAGCTTGCTGATACTATTTGGCTTACCATCAAGCGCTTCTGCTTGATCTGAGGCGTGAGTGTGTGTGCTCCATAACCCTACAGAAAAAAACAACATTATTATTAATTCGACCTAGAGATAAGAGCAAAACTACTTCTTTTAAATGGACATATCAAAGGAAATATGATTATACATTTTGTATTACTTTCAGAGAACTACGTATATGTGCTACCTCCTCGTTCAACTCTGTACGAAGTGGCATAAGATATAACCTTCTTTAGATTTTTCTTGAAATAATATTTCATTTTACTAATACAATCTATACACGATACACTTTAAAGGAAATTCATTGATTAGTTTTATTTGCAAACCGTTTTATAACCAGCTAGCTAATATTATAAATGTATGGCTGTTTGAACAGTTTCATTCAGTCTATCTTTATTTTATGCTAATGTGTGTATAAATCAAAATAATATAAATTTGACATGTGTTGTACAGATATGACTAAAGCAAGACACGTACCAATGAATAGTAGTAACACCACAGTCCTTAACTTGATTTCCATGATTTGTGCTTCTGAAAAAGTAATATTGAGTTGGTCTGTGCTTTACAATCGAAACAAATATATAAAGGTATGGTCCAATGTATTAAAACGGGCTTATTAATTCCTCTTAATTATTTCCCCTAACAATATCTCCTGCTCTTTTTATGTAAATATTCATAACATAAATCACCGTATCAGTGGAGAGTTGTTAAGCATTCTTGAGAATCTGTTTCATAGGTGAAAACATTTTTCAAATAAGAGTTATTTGAAACGGAGATACAATTCTTTCACTGAACATATCTTAAGCATACGGAAATCGTGAAAAACCGAAGAGATTGAGACAAAGTCAGATTATTTGGTTCTTTTTGGATCATCCAATTCTACTTTCAATAGAGCAAAGTAAATGACGATCATAATAAAAATAGTATATTGTTATATTGTTTTTATTGCCTACCTGGCTTCCATAACACTGTAAAATGACTACCCTGATTACAAACCAAAAATATTCTAAAAAAAATAACTTTGCAGAGCTTTTCCTAAAAACGATTATACATACAATTCAACCTTTATTTCCTTAAGCTGGAACAATTGTCATAATATAATATTTTCACCACGGTTACTAGTATTTCTCTAATTTGAATAAACATTGATGATAGATTACTCCATTTAATCAGAGCAATGGGCTTTAAAAATGTCTGATTATCTGGGTGTGATCTTTAAGGACGGTTGAAATATATTTGGAAAGATTTCTGAATTGCATCTTATTCATACCCATATTATAGTAGTTTGTGGAATATTCCAACTTTATTTCTTAAGGGGTGGCCCATTTGTCAAAACACTGGGGCATTTGCTTGACTTGAGTGGGTTGAAATAGATCATCGGGATAAATACCTTATTCGTGTCAGCCACATTAAAACCGGAAAAAGTAACATATAATAGATATTTTGACTAGTGTTTTTCAAAAATAAAAGAGTGAGTCATAGCTATTGGGACCATGTGAACATTCTTGCCCATCGCCTGCGGGCATAGGAATTTACATTATAAAATTTGATATTTGTTTCCATTTTAATGAATGAACATATGAAATATTAGTATTTAAGTACTTAACGAAAGGTTCAAACTATACTTGGCATTTTCCAGGACTGTTATATGTGATAGGTACTACTCCTGGGAGATGAGAGCATCAGAAAGTATTCAACGAAATAGAATTTAAAACGGACAGGTGTCAGGGAGTAGCCAGTTTAGATGTTCAAAATGTAGGTATTCAAAGTGTGCAAGTAAATTTTAGATTTGGTGCGATCAATATCCAATTCGTCTCCACCCATATGCTTGACATACTTTACAGAGATAGTATGCTAGCTCCGATAACCTCTTATCTGACGTATTACAGAGTTTTAATGCCTTACTTATATATGTCATTGACTTATCATAATCTGAAATCACATCAAGTGTCACTTTGGGTGGGAATTCTGCTATGCTACCTCTGTACACGCAGCCTTGTTGATTTATCTACAGAAACTCATACTGGATTTCCCAACAATAAAAAAGGGATCAATATAAATCTTGTGACAGGACAAGAGGATTGTTTCACTGCGTTAGAATTGATTAGGCCTACTTAGGTTTAGGGGCCGTCCCTTCATTACTATACATTTCTACATGATTTCTAGACCCCTCAACCCGCTTTATATAGCATGTTAGCATGTAACCATCATGTTTTATCATCCCAAGCCCCCGTTGTGCATACGTAATTAATCAGTAAACGGCCCCTTCCTATTATCACTTTATAAGAACATGTTCGATGAAATCTGAGAAACGGATAACCAATGATTTAATAGAGGGGAGAAATAGGACAATTGTTGAATGGTTCCTCCATATGTTGTAACCATTAACTTGCTTTTTATTCATTTTACTTCACGTAGGTGTGGAAAGAGAAGGCTAAATGTCGAGATACTAGTCGATTGTTCAGGAAAGATATTTAAATCTGTGACTTCCCTAAATACTGGGCTTTTCAGTGCTCCCATTGCTATGTCACAATGATCATGGGAATACCCTTTCCAAACATAGAATTTCCAGGTCAATGAATGTTTGTAGATGAGTAAAAGTAAAACTGACCTAAAATTGGCCTGCATGTGACCAAATATATACGCATTCTGTATTCAGGTCTATTTCCTTACTATACGTGTTTAAGGGAGGGGAGATTCCCCTTCATGGGTAAGTTTGGTTTCCCCAATAACTCCCCTTGTGACGTCACAGATTTGGGGATTGCCTTCCAAAGGGTATATTGGAGCATATTTGATCTATACGAAACGATGAACCAGCTTCATTGAAGGATAATTTTTCTTCAGTTACATGCTATATAGGTTCCCTTTAAATCTGACAAATTCTACTCACAGTTTGCTGTATTGTACCATGCTATACGTCTCTTTTTTGACCCATTACTACTTTTTATTATTATTTTTGAGAGGACAACATTCTCTTTAGAATTCCATAATTTTGAATATTCTAGATTCCTAAATTACTATGAAATATTTATTGTAAAGACCTGGCCCACACGGTAACCTTCAAAGAAGGGTCTATCCGTTATCTTAATTTCAGGGATGACCATTTCGGGGATGGTCTCTGAGGTGTTTGAGGGGGCAGCGTTTATCCATGTGTCACCCTGAACAGCAGTGTGTACCTTTAAGCCTGTACCGTTGGACCGCGCTCACCGAATGGGCCAATTTGACCAGCTCTATGTCAGCCACACACCAGGTTTATTGCCCTTCTTCACTGGTGATATAACTTTATCCGGCCGGCATAGAGTGCTGTCGTTTATGATCCAATGTTTGTGACTCATATTTAGTTTAGGGCCAAGTTGCCGGTTTAGAAAACGTGGAAGAAATTAGTATCTTATGTATCTCTATGGTAAAATGAATAATTGCAAGCCTTCTTACTTTTACATTAAGTAGGGAAACGGGGCTTTTATTAACCTCATTGGCAAAATCAATTACCATCCTAGAAAAACGTTTGTTTGGGCTCATACAATAACTATATATAACTAAGTTGCTGAGTCATCATTCAGTAATATCTCTGTTACAGTTTTGTCAAAACATCTGATTCTCAGAATTATATGAAATATAATTATTACTCGCAATGGAATAAAAATAAGAGTTTCTATAAAAAAAAATCTAATGTTTCGTGTTCCCAGTCCCTCTTGCGTTGGAGAAAAGATTGCTCAATGTGTGTTACTTGTTCCTAGAATCAGAAATCCCTACAAATTTCATGTGTGGGTGAGCCTGTTTGCTATCCGATGAAGTCAACTTCGTTTCAACATTGTAACTTGGCATTTGAAATGACAACCTTGACTCTATCGAGTGCCATTTTCCCAAATCAATTTACCCAACAAAAATGTCTGTTTGTTCACAAAACATCCGGAATCTTAAAATCATACTTAGGTATATGATTTTATAGGGCTAGGTTCTTTTTTATTTGGTCATGGGAGTTTCCAAGCTCTTATAGCTTATCTCTGAACTCGATAAAGATTATCTTTATGTAGACTTTCCACTTTGTCTAAGTCACGTTAACCAAATGGACCACGCCTAAGATAACTATCAGACGTTTTCATATCTATGATCCACTCTAAATTGTATTGCGAATATGATAATATAAATTATAATGAAACATTATCGTACATCATGAATTTATGATCAAGAGGTACTCCGATAAGAAAACTGAGCTATATTCCAACATTAAGGTTGAGAGGAGATACACGTCTTTTTTGTATAACACAAATAAAAACAAAATTTGAAATATTTGACATCACTATGTGACTCCCTCTGAGTAAAGGCACAAAATAAGCCAGTTCGGGTAGTACTTTAGTTCAGTTCTAGGGAGAGGTTACTATGACACACCACACAGAAAGGATGCTCAGAGGGGGTTATCTTAAGCTCTAATGCTAATATCAGGGGAGATATGGGTAGATTTGTGAAAAATAGGGATAGAAATGTCTTAAACCAACTTTTTATGTAGAATTCAATTAACCCACTCTAAACATTCCATTTTGTCTGAAAAACATTCTATTTGGAATATTAATAGAATGTTTCCCCCCTGTATACTACCTATAATTAGATGTTTGGTTACAATGGAAACGACAACATTTTGGAGATTTTGTCAAAAATTGTATCCTATTTGGAAAGACATGACTTGAATATATTATCAGTCCAAACTAAAGTAGATTAACTTTTATAGATCAAAAGTTATTCCAATAATAGCTTTTAAGGGTTTCTTGTTAACTTATGGAGTAAATTTTATTTTATTACTAAATATTCAGATAGATATTCAATATCCATGCTTTTTGCAATTTTCAGGAGGACCGACATTCCTGTCTTCAACAGCCTGTAACTTCTTTGAAAATTATCCAATCATGATGTACTTGGTATCATTTGAAAGCTAAAGATATCCTCTTTAATGCTTAATTCCCGCCTGGAGCATCCTTTCTGTGTGGGGAGACACCCTGATTGTTACAGAAACATACACTCAGTACAGAGGAATCATAGGCCAACATTAAAGCTCTCTCATCCTTCAAGGCTGTCTCTTTTTGATACTTATAAATGTTAACGTTTTTCCTTTTGCAGGGTGGCAATATCTCGTCTTCAAGACAAACATCCTTAAGAATTCCTTGAGGTCTTGTAAGTAGGCTTAACCTGACCAAATTAGCCTCCATTCGGTTATCACAACAAAAGAAACCTACTCTCTCCTCGCATCTCAATGGTGACCGATGCCACCGGCTTGGGTTGCCTGGAGACTATGTGTGGTTAACAGAATGGACCATTAATTCAGGCCCCTTGACACCTGAACCAGGTGAACGGTGCTAGACTTTGGAAACAGTAGGATTCCCCATTATTATGGTCCCCGATCTCGCGATGTCGCAAAGCAGTTTCTGGAAACTTTAAAAATTCATAAAACTATATTTGTCCAAAGAAATAATTTGAAAAATTATAATATGCTAAGATTATAAACTCTTCTTCTGATGTGGCCATTATAAAGTTCTATAAAGTTATTATTTTGTAATTTCTCAATTTCATTTTGACAGGTGGGTCTGGCTTCACTGGATGGATTTCTTCTTCAATCTATTGTAAAGAAGTGCCTTGTTTCGACATAGAATATTCATATTTAAGTCACTAAAATGATGGAAATTGAAATTAGCTCCCATCTACATTATCATATTAAAGGGAATATTAATTATTCTGCATAACTTCTTTGCAATGGTTGTTTGAACATGACTTAAATGGTAGAAAAAAGCTCCAGAAGCTGCGCCATGCCATGTGCAAAGGATTCTGGGATACCATAGTAAGGAGAATTGTTGTCTTCTTACTTTTAAAGCAATTCTCTTGGATTTCACCGGTATCGATGCTATATCTAACCTTTAGGTATGCCTTGCAGGGCATCCCGGTGGGAATACAATCATGCATGTATTCTGCTTTTTATTCCGGAAAAGAGATGCGTATACATCGTTTTCATTAAGAGTGGCACCGTCCTAGTGGATTAAATAAATTTCAAACAACTGTTTGGGGTTTTCTTATAGCTAAGTTTTATGAAGTCAGGTGACCCAGTTACCAAAAGCAAAAGCCCCTAAAGGTAGGCAAGATTGTGGACTGCACAGGTTCATAGGGAATATGTGTACCTCCCTGATATGGGGTAGCGCTGCCAATTATGCCTTTCGTTTATATCGAGGTGACAATTTTGAAATAAAATCAAACGAAAATCCTTACTATCGACGAAAAAGAATAATTTGTCATATCCTTCAGGTATATCTCCCATGCAAATGATAGAATAAAATTAATACAGACCCAAAATAAATGCGATGCGTTTCTCATGGAAATATATAAGAGTAACCTTTGTACTTGGATTAGAACCAAATGCATTGTGACTAATAAGTATGTTTTAATTGCAATATCAGCACAACCTTATCAACATTAACACAACCACACTCATTGTCATTCCTGGTCAATGTGCCCATACACCTTTTTCGTGAGTTTGCGTAGAGAACCTTCCCATGCTTTGTTCCCAATTATTTTATCCTGGACCCATAGGGATCCACATCCCAGTTCATTTGTTCAGTGCAGACCTTTGTTTATTAGTGTAGCTCCCCTCAAACGGATTTGTTTCCAAAACCTTTACCCCGACTCCATACCCCAAAAAGAGTTTCATGCCTAGACCGCTAGCAGGGCGGCACACTAATGGTAAAGGTATATCAGCTATAATAAAGGCCTGATCCACAACAATACTCACCTACCTGACGACGTGGTCCCACGACTAGTCCGTTATGTTGTAATTAGAGCTCTCACCCCAGGAGGACGGCACCACTCAGGTGACTAAGACGGTGAAATGGTTTCAACTGATTATACTTTGTTTGGGCGTGGGCAATCCAAACGGTCATGGTCCAAGAGTAGACGTGCTCCGGACATCGCCCCCTCCAATCTGATAAAGATGAATAGTGTTTGATTGATAGTGCTGATAAAGCAAGAACTGGCTGCAAAAATCAATTACTCTTAAGAGGCTATTACATGTAGTTCTTGTTCAATTCTACTAGTATTGTTTGACTTATCTCTATGCATATCACCATGGTGTATGGATTTAAAAAAATCTTTATCCTCAAGTGTTTATGTACATAATTATATATATTTACATATGTAGTGCTAATATTTAGCACTATATATGTAAATGTATCAATGCTTTGTACCCCCAGCCAAGGATGCGACATTATCATAACGTTACAGCAACATTCTGTTTGGTTCTGTATTGGTTGTTGTTGCATTCTTTTGATGACTCCAAATCACGTCACTGTAATATATTGCAATGTGACATTGCTACAATGTTCTGGTTACACTCTCGAACCCAAAAAGAATGTTCTAATAATGTTCTGTTATGGCTAACCTCACCAAATATATAATGTTACAATAACATTCAATAATTAATTGTAACATGCTGTCTTAGTAAGTAACAAACTGTCTTTAAATGTGTGGTTGCAGAGTGTTTTTCTTCCGTCGGAGGTTTGATGGGGCAGCGTATGTATCTAGTTTTACTTTGTTGTACTTTCCTACCTAATACGTTACAAATGTATAATCGGTGGAACAGATCACGTAAAAAGGCACGAATTATTTTGGTTATCTATATTTTGATAGTGGCCACTTCAATTTTAATGCCTGTTAATTTAAAGGCCTTGGGGTAAGTCTACGTTTGGGAGGTGCATGCGTGAGTCTGTGATAAGATAAGACCGTGTACAAAGTTCGGCCGGCAGGTGACGACATTGTAGGGGGGCTCGACACCCTAACATCCATGAGAGCCACACGCCAATTTACCTGAAATAATACAAGATAATTATATTGAAGTGATCAACATAATAGAGAAAGGTGTTAAAATGAGACACCTGCTTCCCAAATTTATAATGTAAGCCGCTGCTCCACGATGCGACAAAACGCCAACCCATGCATTTTTCAGATATTTAGAAATCTATATTAGGGTAAATAATCCCTTTATGTCATGGCAACTGAGGTTAAGTTGATCAGAAATTATGTATTGTACAATGATGATAATTATTTATCAAAGCGATTTCTGAAATCGGCCCATAATCGGCCCAAAATCGCGTCGTGGATTACCAGCATAGACGTATTACAACCTAACAGTCTGTGCGGAATATAAAACTCAGTTTTAAAAGTTGTTTCGTGAACTTGACGTGGTACTTCTAGAACCCCCCTCCCCCAATAAATGGACGTATCAGGGGATAGGGCGATGTGGGAAGGGCTTACTATTGACAGACTGGTCAATAGGAATGTGAACGCTTCCTTAATGTGTCACTGAATAAGCTTGGTTTCCACTGGACGATTTAACCACGACCTACTATGAACGACTAGATGTATTTTTCTTTATGTGTGAGTCCTTGATTATCGTTTCTAAGAAAAAGTTTTTCCCATTGCTACGTTGGTGCCTTGGTACGATTAATTGCAAGCAACTACGGTGGTTTACGGACATTAAAAAAATTCAAAAGTCTGATACAAGCCAAAAAATTTCACTGGATAATTATAGGCCGTATGGGAAAATATGGTTGGGGTAATTATTTAAAGATTGAAACATATATTGGAAACAGATATTGGGAAAAATAATTGGTAAACCAGGATTTTGAATATATTCAAATTATGGTTACTTGCAAATGTTGTTAACATCTTTTCTTTTGAAGTCGCTAACACGATCAAGATTGATGAAACGTGTTTACACTTATACAGTGTAATATCAATTATTCTACTGAAAACCATTTGGTATAAATCGCTCAATGTAAACCATTCTCTAAGGACAGAAGAGCTTCTGGAATAATGTGAATAAAGCCTAATTAATTTTGCGTTATGCATGAAATAAGTAAAGGGGCAATTTCAAAATATTATAATAGGTCTACCACAACATTTATTTGATGAAATGGCTTTTATCTATATTGTTATAAAATCAAGGGCGCAAATATACATCTGTCCTTTGGACGGTGTCCCAAATATATATATATATATATATATATATATATATATATATAGTTTGATAGGCGGTGATATGTAAAAAAAAAAACCTGGTTTCGCACCCGGAAGGTAGGGGATTACATTGAGGTTTTGGCCGTATGTTTGTGTAGGTTCAATAAGAAAGATCTTGCATAATTATAATCGATATGTAGATTTGGACCCGAAATTTCCTGAACTCAAGCGGGGGGAGGGGCGTTATATAACACTATTTAATTTCACATTATGATAGCATAACTCATGTAAACATAATCATATATGAGAGCGTTGGAGAAAGCTACACTGGTCTCT
Source organism: Lepidonotus clava (assembly GCA_936440205.1). Taxonomy (NCBI): domain Eukaryota; kingdom Metazoa; phylum Annelida; class Polychaeta; order Phyllodocida; family Polynoidae; genus Lepidonotus; species Lepidonotus clava. The sequence continues at coordinate 26,275,457 of OW387149.1, read as the reverse complement.
CGGGGTATTCCTGTAGTCTCTATAAGGGAATACTTAAAACAGTGATTATCATGGGAATTTGGGAAGGAACTTCTCCCAGCGTCTGATCCATGAATTTACAGAAGTCCGCCATTCACTCCCCCCCCCCCCCCCCCCCCTCCTCCCGTTCTTCTAGTCTTCTATTCACCTATGATGAAATGCCCCAAAAACCCGATCTCCCATTGTTTGCGTTGTTTTGTTTTACTTCTTGCCCGTGTATTAGGCATACTGTTACACTAAGATAGCATAAACCAACTCAATTTTCTTATGGGTTTATTTTTCTGATTGCTTGAAATCTAACTTATTGAAAACATTGTAGCATTTGAAGAATTTTCTCCATTCTCCATTCTCCACCTGACATGTCAACTATCACAAAAACTGACCCAGCACCCCAAAACGGTCAGGGGGCCCTTGGGCACACTTTATGACATCTCTGACATCACTTGGAAGAGGATCCAATGCTTATCTCAAATTGTCCCACATTTCTGGTTTTCCACAGGAATGTCCCTGAGCACTCTGAGGACCTGCTTAAAAGAGATCGCCAGCGCCACAAAATGGTCGGAGGCACCTTGGACCCACTTTGGGACTTTCCTGACAACACTTGGAAGAGAATCCAAGGCTCATCTCAAATTCTCCCACATTTCTGGTTTTTGACAGGTCCATCCCTGAGCACTCTGAGGACCTGCTTCAAAGAGGTCTCCAGTGCCCCAAAATGGTCGGAGGCACCTTGGACCCACTTTGGGACTTTCCTGACAACACTTGGAAGAGGATCCAATGCTCAGCTCAAATTGTCCCAGGTCACCCCAAATTTGTCGACAGGACCGGAACTTACGATTTTTGCTGTTTTGGGCCAAAGCTTGCCAGGCCCAAATGAGAGCACCAAAACGGTCAGGGGGACCTTTGGCACACTTGAGAAAATCCCTGACATCCCTTGGAAGAGGATCGAGTGCTCAGCTCAATTTGTCCCAGGTCATCCCAAATTCGTCTCCAGAAATAGTCGGATGCACCTGGGATCCACTTTGGAACACTTGTTAGGACGCTATCCTACAAACAGATGCTATCCCACAAATACAACCTAATTGTCACTTAACATCCATGTCAGGACGCTATCATGCAAACATTCACTAAACCACAAAGCACTTTGTCAGTTACATCACCCATATGCTGCTAAGCTACAATCAGATGCTATCCAGCAAGATGCTATCCTACCAATGTATGCTATCCTACAGATTTATGCTGAAAAATAGCAAACCAATTTTGAAGATTATTAACTTTCATTGGGGTTTGGAAGAGAGGTGTACTGCAAACTCCTAGAGGACATAGGACTAACCTTTTGAATTTTCAAATATATAATTTAATTAAGAAAATTAAATCACACTTTCATTTTGCAATTTCTATTCCATATCAAAAGAAATTTGAACATTGATAAACTATTAACAAAATAAATTCAAGAAGCAAAAATAAGACTTGAGTTGTTCAGCCCCTTGTCACTTCTTAGCAGTAAAGGATAATAGATAAAGATAAACAAACATTGGTTTGTTTACAATGATAGCTCATTCATCTAAATTGATTCTCCAATTTGCAGGACATAAAACCTATTTTTGTATACCTAGTTGTTAGTTGTTGCACACAACCCTTTTTCACAAATTCTGTCAATATTCTTTCAAGATTGTACTAAAAAGACCAAAGTTTCAGAAAAAGGATAATGTCTATCACCTTTCATATAGTGATAACTAGAAATTGTCCCCTGAATCATCCCGACTCACAGAAAAATGCATTATTTTCCGTGATTTCTCATCTTACATTTCCCTGAATAGAAAGCTAAAAACGTTTAGACAAAAATATACTATCTATTTTATTGGACATTTTATTAAAATAAAGATAATGAACTTAACGTTTTGAGGCATAATACATAAGAGACCTGACACCCCCTTTCAATCCTACAGAAAAGGTAACTTTGCTGTATAATACTTTTATATAGCTTTGTGCAGAGATGCTATCCCACAAATATTTGTGACTTAGCAGATATGTTTGTAGCTTAGCATCTTGTGGTGATGCTAAGTCACAAAAGGATGCTAAGCTACAAATATTTATGACTTAGTGTCTATTTTTGGAAAGATGCTATCCAACAAATATTTTTGGTTTAGCATTTGTTTGTAGCTTAGCATCCTGTGGTGATGCTATCCTGCAAAAAGTCACTAAACCACAAACATTTGTTGGATAGCATCTGTTTGTAGGATAGCGTCCTAACAGCGCTCCTGACATCACTTGGAAGAAGATCCAGTGCCTGGCTCAAACTGTCCCAGGTCACCCCAAATTTGTCGACAGGTCCGGTCCTTATGATTTTTGCTGTTTTGGGCCAAAGCTTCCCAGGACAACATGACAGCACAAAAACGGTCAGGGGGGCCTTGGGCACACTCTGGGGGATCCCTGACATCCCTTGGAAGAGGATCCAGTGCCCAGCTCCATTATTCCCACATTTATGGTTTCCCAGGGCAGCGTCCCTGAGCACCGAGAGGAGCTGCTTCAAAGGGGTCTAGAGCGCCCAAAAACGTGCGGATTCACCTGGGATCCACTCTGGGGGGTTCCCGACATCCCTAGGAAGAGGATCCAGTGCCTACCTAGAATTGACCCAGGTCACCCCAAATTCGACGACAGGTCCGGACCTGACGATATTTGCTGTTTTGGGGCAAAGCCTGCCAGGCCCCAATGACAGCTTCCAAACGGTGAGTGGGGCCTTGGGCACACTCTGGGGGATCCCTGACATCCCTTGGAAGAGGATCCGGCGCCCAGCTGCATTATTCCCAGGTTTCTGGTTTGCCAGGGCAGCGTCCCTGGTCACTGAGAGGAGCCGCTTCAGAGAGGCCGCCAGCGCCCGAAAACGTGCGGATCCACCTGGGATCCACTCTGGGGGGTTCCCGACATCCCTGGGAAGAGGATCCAGTGCCTAGCTGAAAATGTGCCGGGTCACCCCAAATTCGACGACAGGTCCGGACCTGACGATATTTGCTGTTTTGGGGCAAAGCCTGCCAGGCCCCAATGACAGCTTCCAAACGGTGAGTGGGGCCTTGGGCACACTCTGGGGGATCCCTGACATCCCTTGGAAGAGGATCCGGCGCCCAGCTGCATTATTCCCAGGTTTCTGGTTTGCCAGGGCAGCGTCCCTGGTCACTGAGAGGAGCCGCTTCAGAGAGGCCGCCAGCGCCCGAAAACGTGCGGATCCACCTGGGATCCACTCTGGGGGGTTCCCGACATCCCTGGGAAGAGGATCCAGTGCCTAGCTGAAAATGTGCCGGGTCACCCCAAATTCGACGACAGGTCCGGACCTGACGATATTTGCTGTTTTGGGGCAAAGCCTGCCAGGCCCCAATGACAGCTTCCAAACGGTGAGTGGGGCCTTGGGCACACTCTGGGGGATCCCTGACATCCCTTGGAAGAGGATCCGGCGCCCAGCTGCATTATTCCCAGGTTTCTGGTTTGCCAGGGCAGCGTCCCTGGTCACTGAGAGGAGCCGCTTCAGAGAGGCCGCCAGCGCCCGAAAACGTGCGGATCCACCTGGGATCCACTCTGGGGGGTTCCCGACATCCCTGGGAAGAGGATCCAGTGCCTAGCTGAAAATGTGCCGGGTCACCCCAAATTCGACGACAGGTCCGGACCTGACGATATTTGCTGTTTTGGGGCAAAGCCTGCCAGGCCCCAATGACAGCTTCCAAACGGTGAGTGGGGCCTTGGGCACACTCTGGGGGATCCCTGACATCCCTTGGAAGAGGATCCGGCGCCCAGCTGCATTATTCCCAGGTTTCTGGTTTGCCAGGGCAGCGTCCCTGGTCACTGAGAGGAGCCGCTTCAGAGAGGCCGCCAGCGCCCGAAAACGTGCGGATCCACCTGGGATCCACTCTGGGGGGTTCCCGACATCCCTGGGAAGAGGATCCAGTGCCTAGCTGAAAATGTGCCGGGTCACCCCAAATTCGACGACAGGTCCGGACCTGACGATATTTGCTGTTTTGGGGCAAAGCCTGCCAGGCCCCAATGACAGCTTCCAAACGGTGAGTGGGGCCTTGGGCACACTCTGGGGGATCCCTGACATCCCTTGGAAGAGGATCCGGCGCCCAGCTGCATTATTCCCAGGTTTCTGGTTTGCCAGGGCAGCGTCCCTGGTCACTGAGAGGAGCCGCTTCAGAGAGGCCGCCAGCGCCCGAAAACGTGCGGATCCACCTGGGATCCACTCTGGGGGGTTCCCGACATCCCTGGGAAGAGGATCCAGTGCCTAGCTGAAAATGTGCCGGGTCACCCCAAATTCGACGACAGGTCCGGACCTGACGATATTTGCTGTTTTGGGGCAAAGCCTGCCAGGCCCCAATGACAGCTTCCAAACGGTGAGTGGGGCCTTGGGCACACTCTGGGGGATCCCTGACATCCCTTGGAAGAGGATCCGGCGCCCAGCTGCATTATTCCCAGGTTTCTGGTTTGCCAGGGCAGCGTCCCTGGTCACTGAGAGGAGCCGCTTCAGAGAGGCCGCCAGCGCCCGAAAACGTGCGGATCCACCTGGGATCCACTCTGGGGGGTTCCCGACATCCCTGGGAAGAGGATCCAGTGCCTAGCTGAAAATGTGCCGGGTCACCCCAAATTCGACGACAGGTCCGGACCTGACGATATTTGCTGTTTTGGGGCAAAGCCTGCCAGGCCCCAATGACAGCTTCCAAACGGTGAGTGGGGCCTTGGGCACACTCTGGGGGATCCCTGACATCCCTTGGAAGAGGATCCGGCGCCCAGCTGCATTATTCCCAGGTTTCTGGTTTGCCAGGGCAGCGTCCCTGGTCACTGAGAGGAGCCGCTTCAGAGAGGCCGCCAGCGCCCGAAAACGTGCGGATCCACCTGGGATCCACTCTGGGGGCTTCCCGACATCCCTGGGAAGAGGATCCAGTGCCTAGCTGAAAATGTGCCGGGTCACCCCAAATTCGACGACAGGTCCGGACCTGACGATATTTGCTGTTTTGGGGCAAAGCCTGCCAGGCCCCAATGACAGCTTCCAAACGGTGAGTGGGGCCTTGGGCACACTCTGGGGGATCCCTGACATCCCTTGGAAGAGGATCCGGCGCCCAGCTGCATTATTCCCAGGTTTCTGGTTTGCCAGGGCAGCGTCCCTGGTCACTGAGAGGAGCCGCTTCAGAGAGGCCGCCAGCGCCCGAAAACGTGCGGATCCACCTGGGATCCACTCTGGGGGGTTCCCGACATCCCTGGGAAGAGGATCCAGTGCCTAGCTGAAAATGTGCCGGGTCACCCCAAATTCGACGACAGGTCCGGACCTGACGATATTTGCTGTTTTGGGGCAAAGCCTGCCAGGCCCCAATGACAGCTTCCAAACGGTGAGTGGGGCCTTGGGCACACTCTGGGGGATCCCTGACATCCCTTGGAAGAGGATCCGGCGCCCAGCTGCATTATTCCCAGGTTTCTGGTTTGCCAGGGCAGCGTCCCTGGTCACTGAGAGGAGCCGCTTCAGAGAGGCCGCCAGCGCCCGAAAACGTGCGGATCCACCTGGGATCCACTCTGGGGGGTTCCCGACATCCCTGGGAAGAGGATCCAGTGCCTAGCTGAAAATGTGCCGGGTCACCCCAAATTCGACGACAGGTCCGGACCTGACGATATTTGCTGTTTTGGGGCAAAGCCTGCCAGGCCCCAATGACAGCTTCCAAACGGTGAGTGGGGCCTTGGGCACACTCTGGGGGATCCCTGACATCCCTTGGAAGAGGATCCGGCGCCCAGCTGCATTATTCCCAGGTTTCTGGTTTGCCAGGGCAGCGTCCCTGGTCACTGAGAGGAGCCGCTTCAGAGAGGCCGCCAGCGCCCGAAAACGTGCGGATCCACCTGGGATCCACTCTGGGGGGTTCCCGACATCCCTGGGAAGAGGATCCAGTGCCTAGCTGAAAATGTGCCGGGTCACCCCAAATTCGACGACAGGTCCGGACCTGACGATATTTGCTGTTTTGGGGCAAAGCCTGCCAGGCCCCAATGACAGCTTCCAAACGGTGAGTGGGGCCTTGGGCACACTCTGGGGGATCCCTGACATCCCTTGGAAGAGGATCCGGCGCCCAGCTGCATTATTCCCAGGTTTCTGGTTTGCCAGGGCAGCGTCCCTGGTCACTGAGAGGAGCCGCTTCAGAGAGGCCGCCAGCGCCCGAAAACGTGCGGATCCACCTGGGATCCACTCTGGGGGGTTCCCGACATCCCTGGGAAGAGGATCCAGTGCCTAGCTGAAAATGTGCCGGGTCACCCCAAATTCGACGACAGGTCCGGACCTGACGATATTTGCTGTTTTGGGGCAAAGCCTGCCAGGCCCCAATGACAGCTTCCAAACGGTGAGTGGGGCCTTGGGCACTCTCTGGGGGATCCCTGACATCCCTTGGAAGAGGATCCGGCGCCCAGCTGCATTATTCCCAGGTTTCTGGTTTGCCAGGGCAGCGTCCCTGGTCACTGAGAGGAGCCGCTTCAGAGAGGCCGCCAGCGCCCGAAAACGTGCGGATCCACCTGGGATCCACTCTGGGGGGTTCCCGACATCCCTGGGAAGAGGATCCAGTGCCTAGCTGAAAATGTGCCGGGTCACCCCAAATTCGACGACAGGTCCGGACCTGACGATATTTGCTGTTTTGGGGCAAAGCCTGCCAGGCCCCAATGACAGCTTCCAAACGGTGAGTGGGGCCTTGGGCACACTCTGGGGGATCCCTGACATCCCTTGGAAGAGGATCCGGCGCCCAGCTGCATTATTCCCAGGTTTCTGGTTTGCCAGGGCAGCGTCCCTGGTCACTGAGAGGAGCCGCTTCAGAGAGGCCGCCAGCGCCCGAAAACGTGCGGATCCACCTGGGATCCACTCTGGGGGGTTCCCGACATCCCTGGGAAGAGGATCCAGTGCCTAGCTGAAAATGTGCCGGGTCACCCCAAATTCGACGACAGGTCCGGACCTGACGATATTTGCTGTTTTGGGGCAAAGCCTGCCAGGCCCCAATGACAGCTTCCAAACGGTGAGTGGGGCCTTGGGCACACTCTGGGGGATCCCTGACATCCCTTGGAAGAGGATCCGGCGCCCAGCTGCATTATTCCCAGGTTTCTGGTTTGCCAGGGCAGCGTCCCTGGTCACTGAGAGGAGCCGCTTCAGAGAGGCCGCCAGCGCCCGAAAACGTGCGGATCCACCTGGGATCCACTCTGGGGGGTTCCCGACATCCCTGGGAAGAGGATCCAGTGCCTAGCTGAAAATGTGCCGGGTCACCCCAAATTCGACGACAGGTCCGGACCTGACGATATTTGCTGTTTTGGGGCAAAGCCTGCCAGGCCCCAATGACAGCTTCCAAACGGTGAGTGGGGCCTTGGGCACACTCTGGGGGATCCCTGACATCCCTTGGAAGAGGATCCGGCGCCCAGCTGCATTATTCCCAGGTTTCTGGTTTGCCAGGGCAGCGTCCCTGGTCACTGAGAGGAGCCGCTTCAGAGAGGCCGCCAGCGCCCGAAAACGTGCGGATCCACCTGGGATCCACTCTGGGGGGTTCCCGACATCCCTGGGAAGAGGATCCAGTGCCTAGCTGAAAATGTGCCGGGTCACCCCAAATTCGACGACAGGTCCGGACCTGACGATATTTGCTGTTTTGGGGCAAAGCCTGCCAGGCCCCAATGACAGCTTCCAAACGGTGAGTGGGGCCTTGGGCACACTCTGGGGGATCCCTGACATCCCTTGGAAGAGGATCCGGCGCCCAGCTGCATTATTCCCAGGTTTCTGGTTTGCCAGGGCAGCGTCCCTGGTCACTGAGAGGAGCCGCTTCAGAGAGGCCGCCAGCGCCCGAAAACGTGCGGATCCACCTGGGATCCACTCTGGGGGGTTCCCGACATCCCTGGGAAGAGGATCCAGTGCCTAGCTGAAAATGTGCCGGGTCACCCCAAATTCGACGACAGGTCCGGACCTGACGATATTTGCTGTTTTGGGGCAAAGCCTGCCAGGCCCCAATGACAGCTTCCAAACGGTGAGTGGGGCCTTGGGCACACTCTGGGGGATCCCTGACATCCCTTGGAAGAGGATCCGGCGCCCAGCTGCATTATTCCCAGGTTTCTGGTTTGCCAGGGCAGCGTCCCTGGTCACTGAGAGGAGCCGCTTCAGAGAGGCCGCCAGCGCCCGAAAACGTGCGGATCCACCTGGGATCCACTCTGGGGGGTTCCCGACATCCCTGGGAAGAGGATCCAGTGCCTAGCTGAAAATGTGCCGGGTCACCCCAAATTCGACGACAGGTCCGGACCTGACGATATTTGCTGTTTTGGGGCAAAGCCTGCCAGGCCCCAATGACAGCTTCCAAACGGTGAGTGGGGCCTTGGGCACACTCTGGGGGATCCCTGACATCCCTTGGAAGAGGATCCGGCGCCCAGCTGCATTATTCCCAGGTTTCTGGTTTGCCAGGGCAGCGTCCCTGGTCACTGAGAGGAGCCGCTTCAGAGAGGCCGCCAGCGCCCGAAAACGTGCGGATCCACCTGGGATCCACTCTGGGGGGTTCCCGACATCCCTGGGAAGAGGATCCAGTGCCTAGCTGAAAATGTGCCGGGTCACCCCAAATTCGACGACAGGTCCGGACCTGACGATATTTGCTGTTTTGGGGCAAAGCCTGCCAGGCCCCAATGACAGCTTCCAAACGGTGAGTGGGGCCTTGGGCACACTCTGGGGGATCCCTGACATCCCTTGGAAGAGGATCCGGCGCCCAGCTGCATTATTCCCAGGTTTCTGGTTTGCCAGGGCAGCGTCCCTGGTCACTGAGAGGAGCCGCTTCAGAGAGGCCGCCAGCGCCCGAAAACGTGCGGATCCACCTGGGATCCACTCTGGGGGGTTCCCGACATCCCTGGGAAGAGGATCCAGTGCCTAGCTGAAAATGTGCCGGGTCACCCCAAATTCGACGACAGGTCCGGACCTGACGATATTTGCTGTTTTGGGGCAAAGCCTGCCAGGCCCCAATGACAGCTTCCAAACGGTGAGTGGGGCCTTGGGCACACTCTGGGGGATCCCTGACATCCCTTGGAAGAGGATCCGGCGCCCAGCTGCATTATTCCCAGGTTTCTGGTTTGCCAGGGCAGCGTCCCTGGTCACTGAGAGGAGCCGCTTCAGAGAGGCCGCCAGCGCCCGAAAACGTGCGGATCCACCTGGGATCCACTCTGGGGGGTTCCCGACATCCCTGGGAAGAGGATCCAGTGCCTAGCTGAAAATGTGCCGGGTCACCCCAAATTCGACGACAGGTCCGGACCTGACGATATTTGCTGTTTTGGGGCAAAGCCTGCCAGGCCCCAATGACAGCTTCCAAACGGTGAGTGGGGCCTTGGGCACACTCTGGGGGATCCCTGACATCCCTTGGAAGAGGATCCGGCGCCCAGCTGCATTATTCCCAGGTTTCTGGTTTGCCAGGGCAGCGTCCCTGGTCACTGAGAGGAGCCGCTTCAGAGAGGCCGCCAGCGCCCGAAAACGTGCGGATCCACCTGGGATCCACTCTGGGGGGTTCCCGACATCCCTGGGAAGAGGATCCAGTGCCTAGCTGAAAATGTGCCGGGTCACCCCAAATTCGACGACAGGTCCGGACCTGACGATATTTGCTGTTTTGGGGCAAAGCCTGCCAGGCCCCAATGACAGCTTCCAAACGGTGAGTGGGGCCTTGGGCACACTCTGGGGGATCCCTGACATCCCTTGGAAGAGGATCCGGCGCCCAGCTGCATTATTCCCAGGTTTCTGGTTTGCCAGGGCAGCGTCCCTGGTCACTGAGAGGAGCCGCTTCAGAGAGGCCGCCAGCGCCCGAAAACGTGCGGATCCACCTGGGATCCACTCTGGGGGGTTCCCGACATCCCTGGGAAGAGGATCCAGTGCCTAGCTGAAAATGTGCCGGGTCACCCCAAATTCGACGACAGGTCCGGACCTGACGATATTTGCTGTTTTGGGGCAAAGCCTGCCAGGCCCCAATGACAGCTTCCAAACGGTGAGTGGGGCCTTGGGCACACTCTGGGGGATCCCTGACATCCCTTGGAAGAGGATCCGGCGCCCAGCTGCATTATTCCCAGGTTTCTGGTTTGCCAGGGCAGCGTCCCTGGTCACTGAGAGGAGCCGCTTCAGAGAGGCCGCCAGCGCCCGAAAACGTGCGGATCCACCTGGGATCCACTCTGGGGGGTTCCCGACATCCCTGGGAAGAGGATCCAGTGCCTAGCTGAAAATGTGCCGGGTCACCCCAAATTCGACGACAGGTCCGGACCTGACGATATTTGCTGTTTTGGGGCAAAGCCTGCCAGGCCCCAATGACAGCTTCCAAACGGTGAGTGGGGCCTTGGGCACACTCTGGGGGATCCCTGACATCCCTTGGAAGAGGATCCGGCGCCCAGCTGCATTATTCCCAGGTTTCTGGTTTGCCAGGGCAGCGTCCCTGGTCACTGAGAGGAGCCGCTTCAGAGAGGCCGCCAGCGCCCGAAAACGTGCGGATCCACCTGGGATCCACTCTGGGGGGTTCCCGACATCCCTGGGAAGAGGATCCAGTGCCTAGCTGAAAATGTGCCGGGTCACCCCAAATTCGACGACAGGTCCGGACCTGACGATATTTGCTGTTTTGGGGCAAAGCCTGCCAGGCCCCAATGACAGCTTCCAAACGGTGAGTGGGGCCTTGGGCACACTCTGGGGGATCCCTGACATCCCTTGGAAGAGGATCCGGCGCCCAGCTGCATTATTCCCAGGTTTCTGGTTTGCCAGGGCAGCGTCCCTGGTCACTGAGAGGAGCCGCTTCAGAGAGGCCGCCAGCGCCCGAAAACGTGCGGATCCACCTGGGATCCACTCTGGGGGGTTCCCGACATCCCTGGGAAGAGGATCCAGTGCCTAGCTGAAAATGTGCCGGGTCACCCCAAATTCGACGACAGGTCCGGACCTGACGATATTTGCTGTTTTGGGGCAAAGCCTGCCAGGCCCCAATGACAGCTTCCAAACGGTGAGTGGGGCCTTGGGCACACTCTGGGGGATCCCTGACATCCCTTGGAAGAGGATCCGGCGCCCAGCTGCATTATTCCCAGGTTTCTGGTTTGCCAGGGCAGCGTCCCTGGTCACTGAGAGGAGCCGCTTCAGAGAGGCCGCCAGCGCCCGAAAACGTGCGGATCCACCTGGGATCCACTCTGGGGGGTTCCCGACATCCCTGGGAAGAGGATCCAGTGCCTAGCTGAAAATGTGCCGGGTCACCCCAAATTCGACGACAGGTCCGGACCTGACGATATTTGCTGTTTTGGGGCAAAGCCTGCCAGGCCCCAATGACAGCTTCCAAACGGTGAGTGGGGCCTTGGGCACACTCTGGGGGATCCCTGACATCCCTTGGAAGAGGATCCGGCGCCCAGCTGCATTATTCCCAGGTTTCTGGTTTGCCAGGGCAGCGTCCCTGGTCACTGAGAGGAGCCGCTTCAGAGAGGCCGCCAGCGCCCGAAAACGTGCGGATCCACCTGGGATCCACTCTGGGGGGTTCCCGACATCCCTGGGAAGAGGATCCAGTGCCTAGCTGAAAATGTGCCGGGTCACCCCAAATTCGACGACAGGTCCGGACCTGACGATATTTGCTGTTTTGGGGCAAAGCCTGCCAGGCCCCAATGACAGCTTCCAAACGGTGAGTGGGGCCTTGGGCACACTCTGGGGGATCCCTGACATCCCTTGGAAGAGGATCCGGCGCCCAGCTGCATTATTCCCAGGTTTCTGGTTTGCCAGGGCAGCGTCCCTGGTCACTGAGAGGAGCCGCTTCAGAGAGGCCGCCAGCGCCCGAAAACGTGCGGATCCACCTGGGATCCACTCTGGGGGGTTCCCGACATCCCTGGGAAGAGGATCCAGTGCCTAGCTGAAAATGTGCCGGGTCACCCCAAATTCGACGACAGGTCCGGACCTGACGATATTTGCTGTTTTGGGGCAAAGCCTGCCAGGCCCCAATGACAGCTTCCAAACGGTGAGTGGGGCCTTGGGCACACTCTGGGGGATCCCTGACATCCCTTGGAAGAGGATCCGGCGCCCAGCTGCATTATTCCCAGGTTTCTGGTTTGCCAGGGCAGCGTCCCTGGTCACTGAGAGGAGCCGCTTCAGAGAGGCCGCCAGCGCCCGAAAACGTGCGGATCCACCTGGGATCCACTCTGGGGGGTTCCCGACATCCCTGGGAAGAGGATCCAGTGCCTAGCTGAAAATGTGCCGGGTCACCCCAAATTCGACGACAGGTCCGGACCTGACGATATTTGCTGTTTTGGGGCAAAGCCTGCCAGGCCCCAATGACAGCTTCCAAACGGTGAGTGGGGCCTTGGGCACACTCTGGGGGATCCCTGACATCCCTTGGAAGAGGATCCGGCGCCCAGCTGCATTATTCCCAGGTTTCTGGTTTGCCAGGGCAGCGTCCCTGGTCACTGAGAGGAGCCGCTTCAGAGAGGCCGCCAGCGCCCGAAAACGTGCGGATCCACCTGGGATCCACTCTGGGGGGTTCCCGACATCCCTGGGAAGAGGATCCAGTGCCTAGCTGAAAATGTGCCGGGTCACCCCAAATTCGACGACAGGTCCGGACCTGACGATATTTGCTGTTTTGGGGCAAAGCCTGCCAGGCCCCAATGACAGCTTCCAAACGGTGAGTGGGGCCTTGGGCACACTCTGGGGGATCCCTGACATCCCTTGGAAGAGGATCCGGCGCCCAGCTGCATTATTCCCAGGTTTCTGGTTTGCCAGGGCAGCGTCCCTGGTCACTGAGAGGAGCCGCTTCAGAGAGGCCGCCAGCGCCCGAAAACGTGCGGATCCACCTGGGATCCACTCTGGGGGGTTCCCGACATCCCTGGGAAGAGGATCCAGTGCCTAGCTGAAAATGTGCCGGGTCACCCCAAATTCGACGACAGGTCCGGACCTGACGATATTTGCTGTTTTGGGGCAAAGCCTGCCAGGCCCCAATGACAGCTTCCAAACGGTGAGTGGGGCCTTGGGCACACTCTGGGGGATCCCTGACATCCCTTGGAAGAGGATCCGGCGCCCAGCTGCATTATTCCCAGGTTTCTGGTTTGCCAGGGCAGCGTCCCTGGTCACTGAGAGGAGCCGCTTCAGAGAGGCCGCCAGCGCCCGAAAACGTGCGGATCCACCTGGGATCCACTCTGGGGGGTTCCCGACATCCCTGGGAAGAGGATCCAGTGCCTAGCTGAAAATGTGCCGGGTCACCCCAAATTCGACGACAGGTCCGGACCTGACGATATTTGCTGTTTTGGGGCAAAGCCTGCCAGGCCCCAATGACAGCTTCCAAACGGTGAGTGGGGCCTTGGGCACACTCTGGGGGATCCCTGACATCCCTTGGAAGAGGATCCGGCGCCCAGCTGCATTATTCCCAGGTTTCTGGTTTGCCAGGGCAGCGTCCCTGGTCACTGAGAGGAGCCGCTTCAGAGAGGCCGCCAGCGCCCGAAAACGTGCGGATCCACCTGGGATCCACTCTGGGGGGTTCCCGACATCCCTGGGAAGAGGATCCAGTGCCTAGCTGAAAATGTGCCGGGTCACCCCAAATTCGACGACAGGTCCGGACCTGACGATATTTGCTGTTTTGGGGCAAAGCCTGCCAGGCCCCAATGACAGCTTCCAAACGGTGAGTGGGGCCTTGGGCACACTCTGGGGGATCCCTGACATCCCTTGGAAGAGGATCCGGCGCCCAGCTGCATTATTCCCAGGTTTCTGGTTTGCCAGGGCAGCGTCCCCTGGTCACTGAGAGGAGCCGCTTCAGAGAGGCCGCCAGCGCCCGAAAACGTGCGGATCCACCTGGGATCCACTCTGGGGGGTTCCCGACATCCCTGGGAAGAGGATCCAGTGCCTAGCTGAAAATGTGCCGGGTCACCCCAAATTCGACGACAGGTCCGGACCTGACGATATTTGCTGTTTTGGGGCAAAGCCTGCCAGGCCCCAATGACAGCTTCCAAACGGTGAGTGGGGCCTTGGGCACACTCTGGGGGATCCCTGACATCCCTTGGAAGAGGATCCGGCGCCCAGCTGCATTATTCCCAGGTTTCTGGTTTGCCAGGGCAGCGTCCCTGGTCACTGAGAGGAGCCGCTTCAGAGAGGCCGCCAGCGCCCGAAAAACGTGCGGATCCACCTGGGATCCCACTCTGGGGGGGTTCCCGACATCCCTGGGAAGAGGATCCAGTGCCTAGCTGAAAATGTGCCGGGTCACCCCAAATTCGACGACAGGTCCGGACCTGACGATATTTGCTGTTTTGGGGCAAAGCCTGCCAGGCCCCAATGACAGCTTCCAAACGGTGAGTGGGGGCCTTGGGCACACTCTGGGGGATCCCTGACATCCCTTGGAAGAGGATCCGGCGCCCAGCTGCATTATTCCCAGGTTTCTGGTTTGCCAGGGCAGCGTCCCTGGTCACTGAGAGGAGCCGCTTCAGAGAGGCCGCCAGCGCCCGAAAACGTGCGGATCCACCTGGGATCCACTCTGGGGGGTTCCCGACATCCCTGGGAAGAGGATCCAGTGCCTAGCTGAAAATGTGCCGGGTCACCCCAAATTCGACGACAGGTCCGGACCTGACGATATTTGCTGTTTTGGGGCAAAGCCTGCCAGGCCCCAATGACAGCTTCCAAACGGTGAGTGGGGCCTTGGGCACACTCTGGGGGATCCCTGACATCCCTTGGAAGAGGATCCGGCGCCCAGCTGCATTATTCCCAGGTTTCTGGTTTGCCAGGGCAGCGTCCCTGGTCACTGAGAGGAGCCGCTTCAGAGAGGCCGCCAGCGCCCGAAAACGTGCGGATCCACCTGGGATCCACTCTGGGGGGTTCCCGACATCCCTGGGAAGAGGATCCAGAGCATAGCTGAAAATGTGCCGGTCACCCCAAATTCGACGACAGGTCCGGACCTGACGATATTTGCTGTTTTGGGGCAAAGCCTGCCAGGCCCCAATGACAGCTTCCAAACGGTGAGTGGGGCCTTGGGCACACTCTGGGGGATCCCTGACATCCCTTGGAAGAGGATCCGGCGCCCAGCTGCATTATTCCCAGGTTTCTGGTTTGCCAGGGCAGCGTCCCTGGTCACTGAGAGGAGCCGCTTCAGAGAGGCCGCCAGCGCCCGAAAACGTGCGGATCCACCTGGGATCCACTCTGGGGGGTTCCCGACATCCCTGGGAAGAGGATCCAGTGCCTAGCTGAAAATGTGCCGGGTCACCCCAAATTCGACGACAGGTCCGGACCTGACGATATTTGCTGTTTTGGGGCAAAGCCTGCCAGGCCCCAATGACAGCTTCCAAACGGTGAGTGGGGCCTTGGGCACACTCTGGGGGATCCCTGACATCCCTTGGAAGAGGATCCGGCGCCCAGCTGCATTATTCCCAGGTTTCTGGTTTGCCAGGGCAGCGTCCCTGGTCACTGAGAGGAGCCGCTTCAGAGAGGCCGCCAGCGCCCGAAAACGTGCGGATCCACCTGGGATCCACTCTGGGGGGTTCCCGACATCCCTGGGAAGAGGATCCAGTGCCTAGCTGAAAATGTGCCGGGTCACCCCAAATTCGACGACAGGTCCGGACCTGACGATATTTGCTGTTTTGGGGCAAAGCCTGCCAGGCCCCAATGACAGCTTCCAAACGGTGAGTGGGGCCTTGGGCACACTCTGGGGGATCCCTGACATCCCTTGGAAGAGGATCCGGCGCCCAGCTGCATTATTCCCAGGTTTCTGGTTTGCCAGGGCAGCGTCCCTGGTCACTGAGAGGAGCCGCTTCAGAGAGGCCGCCAGCGCCCGAAAACGTGCGGATCCACCTGGGATCCACTCTGGGGGGGTTCCCGACATCCCTGGGAAGAGGATCCAGTGCCTAGCTGAAAATGTGCCGGGTCACCCCAAATTCGACGACAGGTCCGGACCTGACGATATTTGCTGTTTTGGGGCAAAGCCTGCCAGGCCCCAATGACAGCTTCCAAACGGTGAGTGGGGCCTTGGGCACACTCTGGGGGATCCCTGACATCCCTTGGAAGAGGATCCGGCGCCCAGCTGCATTATTCCCAGGTTTCTGGTTTGCCAGGGCAGCGTCCCTGGTCACTGAGAGGAGCCGCTTCAGAGAGGCCGCCAGCGCCCGAAAACGTGCGGATCCACCTGGGATCCACTCTGGGGGGTTCCCGACATCCCTGGGAAGAGGATCCAGTGCCTAGCTGAAAATGTGCCGGGTCACCCCAAATTCGACGACAGGTCCGGACCTGACGATATTTGCTGTTTTGGGGCAAAGCCTGCCAGGCCCCAATGACAGCTTCCAAACGGGGGCCTTGGGCACACTCTGGGGGATCCCTGACATCCCTTGGAAGAGGATCCGGCGCCCAGCTGCATTATTCCCAGGTTTCTGGTTTGCCAGGGCAGCGTCCCTGGTCACTGAGAGGAGCCGCTTCAGAGAGGCCGCCAGCGCCCGAAAACGTGCGGATCCACCTGGGATCCACTCTGGGGGGTTCCCGACATCCCTGGGAAGAGGATCCAGTGCCTAGCTGAAAATGTGCCGGGTCACCCCAAATTCGACGACAGGTCCGGACCTGACGATATTTGCTGTTTTGGGGCAAAGCCTGCCAGGCCCCAATGACAGCTTCCAAACGGTGAGTGGGGCCTTGGGCACACTCTGGGGGATCCCTGACATCCCTTGGAAGAGGATCCGGCGCCCAGCTGCATTATTCCCAGGTTTCTGGTTTGCCAGGGCAGCGTCCCTGGTCACTGAGAGGAGCCGCTTCAGAGAGGCCGCCAGCGCCCGAAAACGTGCGGATCCACCTGGGATCCACTCTGGGGGGTTCCCGACATCCCTGGGAAGAGGATCCAGTGCCTAGCTGAAAATGTGCCGGGTCACCCCAAATTCGACGACAGGTCCGGACCTGACGATATTTGCTGTTTTGGGGCAAAGCCTGCCAGGCCCCAATGACAGCTTCCAAACGGTGAGTGGGGCCTTGGGCACACTCTGGGGGATCCCTGACATCCCTTGGAAGAGGATCCGGCGCCCAGCTGCATTATTCCCAGGTTTCTGGTTTGCCAGGGCAGCGTCCCTGGTCACTGAGAGGAGCCGCTTCAGAGAGGCCGCCAGCGCCCGAAAACGTGCGGATCCACCTGGGATCCACTCTGGGGGGTTCCCGACATCCCTGGGAAGAGGATCCAGTGCCTAGCTGAAAATGTGCCGGGTCACCCCAAATTCGACGACAGGTCCGGACCTGACGATATTTGCTGTTTTGGGGCAAAGCCTGCCAGGCCCCAATGACAGCTTCCAAACGGTGAGTGGGGCCTTGGGCACACTCTGGGGGATCCCTGACATCCCTTGGAAGAGGATCCGGCGCCCAGCTGCATTATTCCCAGGTTTCTGGTTTGCCAGGGCAGCGTCCCTGGTCACTGAGAGGAGCCGCTTCAGAGAGGCCGCCAGCGCCCGAAAACGTGCGGATCCACCTGGGATCCACTCTGGGGGGTTCCCGACATCCCTGGGAAGAGGATCCAGTGCCTAGCTGAAAATGTGCCGGGTCACCCCAAATTCGACGACAGGTCCGGACCTGACGATATTTGCTGTTTTGGGGCAAAGCCTGCCAGGCCCCAATGACAGCTTCCAAACGGTGAGTGGGGCCTTGGGCACACTCTGGGGGATCCCTGACATCCCTTGGAAGAGGATCCGGCGCCCAGCTGCATTATTCCCAGGTTTCTGGTTTGCCAGGGCAGCGTCCCTGGTCACTGAGAGGAGCCGCTTCAGAGAGGCCGCCAGCGCCCGAAAACGTGCGGATCCACCTGGGATCCACTCTGGGGGGTTCCCGACATCCCTGGGAAGAGGATCCAGTGCCTAGCTGAAAATGTGCCGGGTCACCCCAAATTCGACGACAGGTCCGGACCTGACGATATTTGCTGTTTTGGGGCAAAGCCTGCCAGGCCCCAATGACAGCTTCCAAACGGTGAGTGGGGCCTTGGGCACACTCTGGGGGATCCCTGACATCCCTTGGAAGAGGATCCGGCGCCCAGCTGCATTATTCCCAGGTTTCTGGTTTGCCAGGGCAGCGTCCCTGGTCACTGAGAGGAGCCGCTTCAGAGAGGCCGCCAGCGCCCGAAAACGTGCGGATCCACCTGGGATCCACTCTGGGGGGTTCCCGACATCCCTGGGAAGAGGATCCAGTGCCTAGCTGAAAATGTGCCGGGTCACCCCAAATTCGACGACAGGTCCGGACCTGACGATATTTGCTGTTTTGGGGCAAAGCCTGCCAGGCCCCAATGACAGCTTCCAAACGGTGAGTGGGGCCTTGGGCACACTCTGGGGGATCCCTGACATCCCTTGGAAGAGGATCCGGCGCCCAGCTGCATTATTCCCAGGTTTCTGGTTTGCCAGGGCAGCGTCCCTGGTCACTGAGAGGAGCCGCTTCAGAGAGGCCGCCAGCGCCCGAAAACGTGCGGATCCACCTGGGATCCACTCTGGGGGGTTCCCGACATCCCTGGGAAGAGGATCCAGTGCCTAGCTGAAAATGTGCCG